>CM060688.1:89657311-90379582 GCA_030686995.1 Artemisia argyi
TATTCGAAAAGTTTTGTCTACCTTGATTTCTCCTATGTTGAGGGGTTTTAGACCGAGGATGAGGATTATTTGGTCTATTTGGAGGCGGAGTTTTAGATCTTAATTTTAGTTTAGAAAATCCGGTTTTGGCTTTTAATGATGGTTTATAAAAACTTTTTACTTCCTCATTACTCGCAATAGGTATTTTTCTATCTTTTATAGGTACATATTTAGGTTTTGAGTCTAATGGTTTTTGTTTACTAGGTTCACATTCAAACTTTTCATTTTTATTTTCACTAGTTGAAACATTAGTTAAGTCGAATCCTAGACCGGTTTTATCTCCAAAAGTTTCTTGAACACTTATTATTTTCTTAAGTGGGTTACTACTATTTTTAAACTTGTCAAGTTTGAAAATTTCATCTTTAAGTTTTTCGTTTTCATTTTTAACCTCTATGCATGTTTTACATTCTATAAAAACTTCTTTTCCTTTTTCCAAATATTGTAGTCTAATTTTTAATTCGAGTACTTCATTTTCTAATAGGTTATTAATATATTTTAGTGACTTATTTTTAGCTATAACCTTTTGACCGAATTTGCATAACCTATTATATTCACTATCTAGGTCTTTTTCGTCTAATGATAAATATTCATCACTAAAGTATTCGGTTTCGGAACGTACCTCAATTGATGTCTTAGCCACAAGACACTTTTCATTATTTGTTGTCTGTTTTTCATCATTATCACTATCGCTCCATGCTCCTCCTACAAAGGCCTTGGGTTTTGACTTCTTGACAATTTCGGACATTCTCCAATAAGATGATTTGGATCTCTACACTTAAAACACTTTCTTTCATTATATGGTTGCCTAACGTATCTTCCTCGTCTTTTGAAGAATTTCTTGAAGTCTCGTACGGCCATAGCATACTCTTCATCGTCACTTTCGGAGGTTGAGTATTCTTCGTCACTAGAGTTCTTTTTAGCCTTCAACGCAATTGATTTGCTTTGCTCCCTTTTTTCTTTGACCATCTCGGAGTCTTTCTTTATTATTTCTTCGTAGACCTTTAAGTTACCGATCAACTCGTCAAGTTGTAGAGTTGACAAATCTTTGATTCTTCAATCGCCGTAACTTTAGCTCGCCATTTTGGATGAAGAGCCCTAAGAAATTTCCTAACAAAATTCTTACTAGAAAAATTCTCATCAAGTGCATTTAAACTTGTGATGATAGTGTTAAACCTAGCAAAAGCATTATCTATTGATTCCTCCTCCGGAATCGTAAATTGTTCATATTGTTGAACAAGAAGATCTATTTTGTTATCTTTAACTTAACTATTACCTTGGTGAGTGATTAGTAAAGAATCCCAAATTTCTTTTGTGGTTTTACACATAAAAATTCTTTCATATTCTTTGCGTGGTAACACATTATAAATAACCATTTTAGCCTCATTATTTTTTGCTAGTCTCTTTTTCAAATCATCATTTTGTTTTTCAAAAGATACAATTTCATCCATTTTAGTCTCAAAATTATATTGAATAGGGGGAAAATCACCAAAGGTAATGACATGCCAAAGATCAAGATCTTTTGATTTAACATAAGTTTCGAATCTATTTTTCCAATAAAAAAAACCATCACTTTCAAATAGTGGTGGTCTTTACATAGATTGCCCTTCTAAATATTTTTCAGATTCCATAGATCGTTTCAAGTTTTAAAATACAGTTTATTTTAAAAATCTTGTTTAACCTGGCTCTGATGCCAATTGTGGAAAACTAGAAGGGGGGCTTGAATAGTTTTATGTCTTTTTAGTTTTATGAAAACTTAGTTGTTTAAAAGTCTTGTTTACTCTTAAAACTTTGATTCGATCTTATGTGAATCCAAGTCTAGAACAATATGAACAACTATATCTAAGTATGAGCAATAATAATAATGCAAACTAAGTATGTGAAATCAACACATGCATAATATAAACAATTATAGCTGTATACGAGAGATAAGTAAGTAAACGTTTATTTTATAATCCTTAGTTATATTTTGTATGAAAACTATACTTGATTGAAATGATCAATTAAATGTATGTTACCTTTTTAGTTTGATTGTAAAAATTTTGTTTTGTGAATGAAACTTTTGTTTGATCTTTAAGTAAAATCAATACTAGCACTATATGAGCAACTATACATATACGTCTACGTCTACAAAAGTAATAACGATATAAGCAAGATAATAAGTAAGATATGGAAAGATCTAACCGCGAGACAAAGGATTTATAGTGGTTCGGCGATAAGGACACCTTCCTTGCCCTACTCCACTCCTCGAGTCAGCTACTCGAGAGTTTTCTTCACTATGTCAACAAACTCCCTTATGGCGGAGAAAACCTTACACACCAATATACACACCACAACTACGTCACAACTTATTCACACCTTCTACACAACTTCTTCACACCTAGTCACTACTTAATCACAACACTACTTCACACCTTTCTACTTCACACCTATCTACTTCACATCAATCTTCTTCACACCAATCTTCTTCACAACTACACTACTTCACTACCAAACAACTTCTTCTCCCTACACAACCTCTATTCCTAAATCTATCTAGTTACACTACTATCACACCTTTACAATGAATGTACACAACAACTAGACTATATACACAAATTCTATTCTTCTCTTGCACTTTGAGAGATGAGAGGTGAGGGAATGAATCACTTGAAACAAGGATTAACAATTATATGATCAAAGGGTTTTTAGGAGGATGTTTAGAGAGATTTGGATCTGAAAATTTTTGTGCAAGAGGTGGAAAAATTCCAGATTTAAGGTGGTATTTATAGGGAAAAATTTCTGACAGAATCTAACAGGGGAGCATGGCCGGTCCCCTTAATTGTGTGTCGGCCCCCTTAAAATTAAGGGGGCCGCCCTTATAATTAAGGGGGCCACCCAGACGAAAACTGCAATTTTCTTGTCTTTTTCTGGGGAAAGTTTATTTGGTGAAAAACTAACTGATTTTGGTTAAAATTTTGAATTCATATATTTATTATGATTAAAACATTTTCCTTTATTACCAAAAATATTTTTCAAAAATATATAATAAGTTTATTTAATTTTATAAACTTTGTATTATTTAAATAAACATCCCTTTGATCATAAAATGTATTAGTCACTTGTTTATTCATACCTTAAGTGATTATGTTGGATGAGATGATATAAACTTGCTTAAAACTTGTTTACGTATTAACTTTGCGTTTAATATTCTTATATTTTGTGATCGTCAAAACTTAAGGATATCGAAAGATATTAATAACGTTTTTATACATTATTTAAATCAACAAAACTCAACTTCCATGTACAACTATGGTCACTACCACTTCATCACCATCAAACACCCCCACCTCAAATGATGTTCTATGTTCATTCTTTACTCAACAAGCAACTCTACCTGTAACCTATCAAGAAGATGTCTTGCAAATAGATGATGATGCTATGGAAGAGATTGATATCAGATGGCAAGTTGCCATGATCACTGCAAGGATCAAAAAGTTTATGAATAAGACAGGAAGAGGAATTAATTTCACAGCTAAGCAGGGAATAACATTTGATAAGTCCAAAATTGAGTGCTTCAATTGTCAAAGGACTGGTCACTTTGCAAGGGAATGCAAATTTGCAAAGTATCAAGCAAACAAGATGATTGAATAGCCCAAGTCTAAAAGAAAAGAGGTTCCTATTACTGAACCAAAACCAAAAGCTTTGGTTGCTCAAGAGAATCTATCAGAGATTGATTGGTCCAATGAGTTTGATGATGAACCTGTAACCTACTCAATGGTTGAATTGCAAGATTGGAGCACAGCTTTTGATGAAGAGCCTGGATATGTTGCTTTGGAGTCAAGAGATGGTTTAGGAAGCTTTGATTCAAGCATGGAGTTTGAAGAAGATCCTGTTCAGCTTGCTATGGTAGCTACTTCACCAAGTTCATCCATTATCTCTGAGGTATGCTCTAAGTGCAATGATATGTATCAAAAGTTACTTTGTGAATATGTAGCTGAAAGAGATAAATTTCAAAGGGCTAGGTCTGAGATAGCTGGCTACCAATTGACTTTAGAGTCAATGGAAGCCAAAATAATAACTCATGAAAACAATGAAGTAGCATGGGCTGAAAGATATAAGCAACAAGAGTACCAAGTAAAGTTGAGTGAATGGAAACTAGGATGTAAGGTGTCTGAACTAGAGAAAGTTACTAATGAGAGTGTCACAACTCACTATTTCAGGTCATTTCCCAAACTTCGACAATTTACTATTCATAAATCACTATTCATTAAAACGTTATTCATCATTTTACTATTCATCATTTTCGAGGTCAATCTGATATTCTGATAAGCATTCAAAAAATTTACTATTCACCAAGTACTATTCATTTCCGAAAAGAAAATACTATTCACATGCATTGCTCATTTCATCGTAAACTTAGTTTACGAGTACTTAAATTCGCGTAACCGTATTGGTTCAGGTGTGAATTCATACATTGTAATTAGGGACACTTCATACGGACTAGAAATAGTCTACATATCATCATAATATCATTTGCATACTATACCACTCGTAGAATATTCATATTATTATTTTTCGTATGTTTAACGTTTTACGTTTATTTATTTTAATTAAACGTTAACCCGCGATAAATAAATATGACTAACATATCTAAAAATCCCCACGATGGTTCCGATATATTTTTAAGCTCCTTATAACGTCATAAAAATTATAAAATTCATTTACCCGGTATTTTGGGAATTTATTAAATTTATAACGTAAGTTTAATATAATTACGACGGTTTTCGTGAAAACTAAATAATAATTATCCAAACGCTCAAATTTTGTACCCAATATATTTTTAACATTTTTATGACTTTATTATGTCCCGACTAACTTGTTAAAATTTATTTCTCGCAAACCCGGTACTCAATTATAACTAAAAACTAACTACGATTACCTAAATTTAACACCTAAAACCTATACTTATACTACAAATCATCCACTAACTATCATAAATAAATCAAAGACATAATTCTTGCTTTTGAACCCTTTGAAAAACCGGCCATGAACCCCCCCCCCCCCTTGACCTCATGCATTAAATTTTCTTTGACTTACTTAAATCATACAAAAATATCTACAAACTCCTAATACATTTCACACATAGATTTCTTAGATCAAAATTTCACTTTTTCCTCTCTTTTTCTCTCCAAAACCCACGGCCAAAACCAAACTCCACCAAGATCCATCATATTTTCCAAGATCAAGTTTAAATCAAGTCTAGATTGTTGTCCTTGTTAGGGTTTTGGAATATAAACTCAAGGATTGTTAGGGTTTTGATCATACAAGCTTCCTAATCATTCAAGTGAGTTTACAAAAAAAAATTCTTCATTTCTTCAAGTACTTGTTATAATCATATGGTTTTCATACAATATTTCATGCATATGTTAGCTCTTACCACTCATAATCTATGTTTATGTCTTTGAAACCCTAGAAATGGAAACCTTGGTTAGATCCACTAGATTGTTGATGTTTAGGAACCCATGACACCTTAAGAAGGTGTATGGTAGGATTAGACTAGATTTGTGGTGATTGAATGTGATTTGGGTGGAGTAGAAACAAGTTTAGAACACTAGAAATGGATTTGGAACACATATATATACCTACTGTCCCAAAAATGAAAACCTGGAAAACTCAGTAACTCAGGGGAAATTTTCAACCTAAGATTTAGAAAATACTTTCAAAAACGAAGCCGTAGGCGAAAGAATAGGTTAAAATGAGTTTATAACGAAGGAGATATGATTTTTGCAAGTTAATGGACGAAAATTATTTTTTCTGAAAATTGTTGCTGTTGGACGATTTTTGGTGGACAAACTGAGGCGTTAGACGTAACCAAGAGAAGCCGAGTTATCAAAAATATATCGGTACATACTAAGACGAATCCGTGGATATAAAGAACGAAGAAAATGAACTTAAAACGACCAAATTATTCACGTTTCAATATCGGCAAAAACTCACTATAATTGGCAGCTTTTACTAGAAATAATATAATAATACTACTTCTACGTACTAAATTCTAGATTTTCTAGAAATACTACTAAATTGCCGAAATTTATAAATAACGAAGTACTTATGCTTATGAGCTTATTTTTACGACCATTAGATGTTACTTCAAGGTTTTCAAGACAAAGTTTATAACACTAACTTCTATACCCATATATTAGGACAAGTTTACCCAAGTCTAGTTAAGACATATTATTTTTCTCAAGTATGGAATGTATTTTCATAAGACTATAACTAGTATATTTTCAAGTTATGAGTGGTATAGGTATCATGTGCATGCATATTCTCTACTTCATTTAATAACCTAAATTAGATCATATTCATTCGTCATAGGTTGCGGTTGAATTCATTCCTTGTTGTCCTTATCATTCCATTGCATTGTACCATCACTTCGAGGTGAGTTTTCATAGCCCCGTTTTTAATACAATACTTTGATTTCAAATCCTACGGGGGAGAATACATTGCACACTTATTTTCGTACATGCCTAAGTATTAAATTCCTTACATTGCTTAAGTTGCCTTATTACCACGTCTTGACAAGTCCCCTTTATTATCATGGACCGTTAATTAAAGTACGAGTGAGAGTGAGTGAATAGATCTATTGAGGGTGACTCCTCCATCCGTGTTTGGGTTGCTCCAACGGAATTACGGATGCATTTCATGTCTAACATATTAGAGTGTCTGGTAAACACTCATTTGGGGCCAAGTAACTTTGTCTAGCTTCGGGGTCATGAGCTTAAGAGTCAATGTAGCTTTCTTTTGACATTTTTGTCACTTTACTTACTTATGGCTTATGTACATACGATTTAACTTACAAACCTATGATTTCTCACCAACTTTATGTTGACCGTTTTAGCAATGTATTTTCAGGTAATTAAGGTATATCTCATGGCATGCATGGAGTCATTTTAGTGAGTAGCAAGGATGACGCGTCTCACTTTGGATTTTTCATGCACTTATATATTATCGTTTGATTGTACCCAACTTGTTTCCTTTAATTTTTAAATACTTTGGGACCTATGTTTTGTAACTCTGAACTCCTTTTAAATAAATCAAACGATGTATTTTTCAAACGACACTTTAGGTTGTTCAATATATCTTTGTTGTGATGCTATGACAGTTACACCCTCAGGCATTCCATTCCGCTGCAAGTCATGTAAATTGGGGGTGTGACAGAGAGGGATAAGTTGTTAGAAAAACTTGCTGTTTGGAATGAATTAGGTCTGTCACATGTTCAATTTGTTGAAAAACAAAGAACAGCAAACATTAAAACTGGCCTAGGTTATGATAATGATAGCACAGAAGGTATTCCATTTAAGAGTAAGGAACTAAATCTTACAGTAGATACCTCAACTAGTGATGAAGAATTCATAAGTCTGGATGACAACACTTCTAGTGATGAGGAATCCCCTAGTCCAACACCTCCTGAATATAACAATGACAAGGGATACAATGCAGTTCCTAATCCCCCAGGTAGTTTTCAACCACCTAGGAAAGATGTCTCTTGTTATGGGGTAGATAACCTAGAGTTTAGGAAAAAGCTTAAAGGCCAATCAAATCCTGAAACTTTAGGAGAATCTGTTGAAGCACCTAGGGTTCCTGAGAAAAAGTTTTCAAAACAAGCAGTACCTTCAAACACTTTTCAAAGTACTGTTGATCACTCAGCAGTACCTCCAAGAAAATATTTTCAAAATACTGCTAAAAAACCTTTTGGAAAAGGATTTGGGAATATTGGTCCAAAGGTCTGTTATGTATGTTATAGTCCTCATCATTTAATTAAGGAATGTGATTATCACTCAGAATACTTAAGCAAATACCCAAAGACCAGATCTGCAAATCAAAGTCTCAGAGAGAATAAGCCAAGGAATAACAAACCAGTTTGGAATTAAACAAATAGGGTTAACCATAGTAATTTCTCTAAAGACTATAGGTACCCTCATCAGAAAAGATCATTCTCCAAACCCACAGTACCTTCTCAAAGTACTGATAGAAAGTCCCCTAACCAAGGTGTTGCTAGCAAAAACTCAAGTGTAAGACCTAGGAGATTCAATTACTACAAACCTAGAAGGCCTTACAACACTAGAAAGGATGCTAGAACACAGAACCCAACTCCAAAAGTTACAAATAAATGGGTTAAGAAAGAAAGTACTGATGGGGAAGAACCAGTACTTTCAGAGGTTAAGGGTGAAAAGGGGAAAATTGATAAGAATGAACCAAAAGTTTTGGAAACAAAAACACTAATTCTTGATCAAGTTTTTAAAGAAAGTGGTGATTACATACTCAAAGAATTTGAGTATGTCACTCCACAAGGGGAACACAAGTCATTAATGGCTTGGGTTCCTAAAGGAAACTAACCTTTTTCATGTGTATGCAGGGCAACCCAGAATAGGAGCTTAAAGATCATCTTATTGTTGATAGTGGTTGCTCTGGGAGTATGACAGGAGAAAAGGAGCTCTTGTCAGATTTTAAAGCTTATTTTGGAGGAAAAGTTGCATTTGGGAATGATCCTGATGGAGGAAAAATCACTGGCAAAGGAACTATCAAGGCTGGAAACATTGATTTTGAGAATGTTAGATATGTGAAGAAGCTTAAATTCAATCTTTTGTCAGTCTCTCAGATTTGTGATAAGAAGTATCATGTGTTATTCTTTGACACAGAATGTCTTATCCTTTCTCCTGATTTTAAGTTAGAAGACAGAAACTTGGTGATGCTGAGAGCACTAAGAACTAATGATGTGTATAGCATAGACTTGAAGAACATCAATTCTGCTGAAAGAGCAACATGCTTGATTGCAAGAGCAACAATGGAAGAAGCACATCAATGGCACAGAAGATTGGGGCATGTAAATTTCAAGAACATCAATAAGCTGGTCAAAGGAAACTTAGTTAGAGGTTTACCTTCTAAAACATTCAAGAATGATCACTCATGTGTTGCTTGCAAAAAGGGTAAACAGCACAAGGCTTCCTGTAAGAAGATTGAAGAGAAAACCATTAGAGAGCCTTTGGAATTGCTGCACATGGATCTGTTTGGACCTGTTTCAGTTGTTAGTTTGAACAAGAAGAAGTACTGTTTGGTTGTGACAGATGACTGTAGCAGATTTAGTTGGGTCTTTTTCTTATGCTTCAAGGATGAAACTTTTGATGCTATTCATGATCTTATAATAGCACTTGAAAATCAGTTAAGACTCAAGGTTAGAGGCATTAGATGTGATAATGTGACTGAGTTCAAGAATCAGCTAATGGATGACTTTTGTGCCAAGAAAGGAATTAAAAGAGAATTCAGTATTGCCAGAACTCCTTAGCAAAATGGAGTTGCAGAAAGAAAGAATAGAACTCTAATAGAAGCAGCAAGGACAATGCTTGCAGACTCCCAATTACCTGTTCCATTCTGGGCTGAAGCTATAAGTGCTGCTTGTTATGTGTTGAACAGAGTATCAGTGACAAAACCTCTAATGAAGACACCTTATGAGTTACTCATAGGAAAGAAACCTAGTATCATGTTTATGAAACCTTTTGGATGTCCCCTGACTATTTTGAACACTGCTGATAATTTTGGAAAATTTGATGGGAAATCAGATAAAGGATACTTATTAGGATATTGTACCAATAGCAAAGGATTCAGAGTATACAACAGGGCTACTAAGAAGGTTCAAGAATGTCTTCATGTTGAATTTCTAGAAGAGCAAGAAAATCATAAAGGTAAAGGTCCTGATTGGATGTTTGATCTTGATTTAATGTCTTCATCCATGCACTATGTACCTGTTAGGGAAGAAAATCAAGTTGCTTCCACTGAAGAAGAAACACAGTACATTGTTCATGATGTTAATTTAAGATCTGAAGATAAGTCTAATAAAGTCAATGATGAGAAGAAAAGTACTTCTGAGCCTCAAAGTACTATTGAACCTCAAAGTACTGTTGATCCTCAAAGTACTGCTCCACCAAAGATCACAGTATCTGATGAAGACCAAGCTATCCAAGATGAACTTAGTAGGATGCTTATTCAAGAAACAATGGCTAAGTCCTATGAAGATGATCAAAGGAGAGCTTATGAAGCAGAAAAGAAGAAGGCTAAAGGCACTGACAGTACTTTACCCCAAAGTACTGATGATCCATTTGAAAGTACTTTTCAACCTTTAAATACTTCAAATTGGATAGATACTGATGATTTGAATGATCCAAACAAGCCTGACTTAGAAGACACTGATGATGAATTGGATCAAGAAGGCATTTTCTCATATTCTAATAAAGATCCTGATCTCACTAATTTGGAAGATAATCTTGAAGTCTCACCAACTCCTACTCTAAGAATTCACAAAGATCATCCTGTCAGCAAGATAATTAGACCCTCAGCTTCAGGAGTGCTCACAAGAACTAAAGCTAAGAATATGTCTCAACAACATACTTCTTTACTTAGCTTTATTTACAAGCAAAACAGGTTGAATCACAAAGATCGTAAATTGTGTTTATTTGCTTATTTTCTGTCTCAAGAAGAACCAAAGAATATCAAACAAGCATTAGCCAAGGAGAGTTGGGTTGAAGCTATGCAAGAAGAACTCTTACAGTTTAAACTTCAAGAAGTATGGGTATTATGTGATTTACCTGATGGTAAGAGACTGATTGGAACAAAATGGGTCTTCAGGGTAAAAAGAGATGAAAGAGGGAATGTTATTAAGAATAAAGTAAGGTTAGTGGCTCAAGGATATAGACAGGAAGAAGGAGTAGACTATGATGAAGTCTTTGCTCCTTTGGCAAGGATTGAAGCCATAAGGCTATTTTTGGCTTTTGCATCTTATATGGGATTTCATGTATACCAAATGGATGTTAAAAGTGCTTTTCTATATGGCACTATCACAGAAGAAGTTTATGTCAAATAGCCTCCTGGTTTTGAAGATCCTGCACACCCAAACAAAGTCTACAAGGTTATCAAGGCTTTGTATGGTCTTCATCAAGCTCCAAGAGCATGGTATGAAAGACTCTCAAATTTCTTATTACAGCATGGATATAGGAGAGGAGATATTGACAAGACTTTGTTCATCAAAAGAGATAAGAAGGATATCATGCTTGTCCAAGTTTATGTAGATGATATTATTTTTGGTGCTACTAAGCAATCTATGGCGAAGGAATTTGAAAATCTTATGCAAAAAGAATTTCAGATGAGTTCAATGGGAGAATTAACATTCTTCTTGGGACTTCAGGTGCAACAATCAAGCAGTGGAATATTTATAAGTCAAGATATGTATGTTGCAGATATTCTTAAGAGATTCAATTTCACAACTGTCAAGCTAACATCTACACCTGTGGATACTAACAAACCTTTGGGAAAAGATGAAGAAGGATAAGAAGTTGATGTCAAATTATACAGGTCTATGATTGGATGTCTCATGTATTTAACTACATCTGGGCCTGCCATTACTTTTTCTGTGTGTTTATGTGCAAGACATCAAGTTCACCCCAAGGTATCACATTTGAATGCTGTCAAAAGAATCTTTAGGTACCTTAGGCAACAACCTAAGCTAGGATTATGGTATCTTAGGGAGTCCCCTTTTCATCTACAAGCCTTTTCAGATAGTGATTATGCTGGAGATAACTATGACAGGAGATCCACAACTGGAGGGTGTCAATACCTTGGAAGTAGATTAGTCTCATGGCAATGCAAAAAGCAAACAATTGCAGCAACATCTTCCACAAAAGCAGAGTATGTAGCTGCTGCAAGTTGTTGTGCACAAGTACTTTGGTTGCAAAATCAGCTTTTGGATTATGGATTCAACTTCAAGAATACTCCTATCAACATTGATAATGAGAGTACCATTTGTATTGTGAAGAATCCAATCTATCATTCCAAAACCAAGCACATACAAATCAGACATCATTTTATTAGAGACTGCTATGAGAATAGGCTTATCAATGTGGTTAAAGTCCATACAGATGATAATGTAGCAGATTTACTCACAAAGAGCTTTGATGTTTCAAGATTTACCTTTTTAGTTGTGAGTATTGGTATGATTAATAATTAAGCTATTTTTGAGGGGAGGCATTAGTAGTTAGTCATTATTTGAGGGGAGGCTACATGTATCATTCACAAGAAAGGATTTTATTCATCATGCTTCAAGGAGTTACATACTTCCACCAGACACAGTCTACCATGACACAGATGCATTACAGACACAAACAAACACACAGACAACTACCATCGCACAACCTACTTATCCTACCCAACACACCTACTCCATTGGCCTTTTTCCTTTACCCTCATAGCTCTGCTTTCCCTTTTGAGCAGTCTTTCTTTTGTCATTAAAAGAAGCTTGCTTCCTTGGGCAAGCCAGGCCAAGAACTTGCTTGGGAGGTCTCTCTTTCCTTGGAGCAGGCCACTTCATATTCTGTATTGCTGATTCCAGGGCTTGGGTCAAAGCATGTGGAAGTTCATTAGCCATAGATGAACCAGGGACAGACTTTTTCTTCTTGGGCTTTGGATTTGTAGTGCTTGCTGCATCAGTAATGGTAGAGTTTGCTACACTCATTGATGAGGATGATACATGAGGAGGAAAGTATCCACTCCATCCTGGATCCTCAAAGTCAGAGTCAGAATAGTAGCTGATCTCTGAGTCTGTGGCACCATCTAAGTCAGAGGATATGTATATCAATGGGAAGTGACTCATGGTTATAACTAGGGGTTTTGTGGTATGCTGCAAGTGTTGATGAAAAAAGAGATGAATGAAGTATGTTGGTGGAAAAGTTACTTATAAAGGCAAGGAAAGGTATAATGGTAATAAATGAAGTTCATTGAATTCTACTTGCCTTGGTAGTTTTGGGATTTAATTTGGGAAGGCATTAATTACCTCGGGTTGACTTTCAAAGATATTTTGGTCAACTAGTCAACTATAAAGATATTTTGCTTGGAAAGTACTTTGGTCAACATACTGCTTGGGTTTACAACTGCAAGTATTGCTCCACATTCTACGGAAAGTACTGCTTGGTGATATGAAGGGTACGCTGACGTGTCAGAATACTGTTCCAATGGTCAAATTTGCGGGTAACAAACTTTCGAAAGATATGGGGAATATCACTTCCAAAAATAACGGTAAAATAATTTATTAACCGTGATTTTTTGTATATTATCCTTTTATAATCCATATCTTTTTCTTATTTATACACCCATATTCATTCGTCATTCTCATTCATCAAACCCACCAACATCATCAACGATTACCACTCTTCTTTCAAATCCTTATCACAATGGCACATCGACCTACCATCAACAAACACAACATGATTGCAAACCTTGAGAAAACACATAGGAATATCGACTTTCATGGTATTATTGATTTTCTCACCGGAACCACCATCAGTTACTCACTCTTAGTCAACCCAGAGATTATTGGACCTTGGATACAGGAGTTTTGGGCTACGGCAAGGGCTGAGATTGAAGATGGAGAGGATGTTATTCATGATACCGTTGCTGGGAGAGCTATTCGTGTTACTGAAGCAACAATCAGGGAGGTTCTGTTGTTTGAAGATGAAGGAGGCTCTGTTTTGTTTGCTAAACAAGATATTTGGAATGCACTGAGAGATATTGGGTATGAAGGTGCTTTGAATAGGCTAACTTTTCAGAAAGCAATGGTAAGTCCTCATTAGAAGTATCTTATTCATGTTTTGCTTCATAGCTTAAGTCCAAAAAGTACTGTTTGGGATCAATTTGGACATGCTATAGCTTCTACATTGGTTGGGTTAGCTACCAATCAGCCATTCAACTTTTCTTACATGATCCTTGATGGTATGATCACACATATTAAGGTTGGATCACCTTTTCTGATGTATCCTAGATTCATTCAGCTTATCTTAGAGAATCCATTAGATGGGATCCAAAAACCTCAGGATTATGTACCCACTGTTAGGATGCCACCTAAGGTGTTTACCTTTATGTCTCACAAGGGAGTTAATTTTTCGGGTACAAATACACCTCTCAATGCTTACATGTTAGAGGTAGCACAGGCTGTTAGGGATGATATTGACAATAGTGGTTCTGCTAATTATGATGATGCTGATCAACCTGATCCTTCTGAGCATTCTGCATCAGTCCATACACCTACACCACGATGATTTCAGTGAAAGAACTCCATCAGTTTCTGCATCTTTGGAAAAACCTATTTCTGCTGAAGGTACTTCTCCACAAAGTACTTCTTCACAAGGTACGACTTCAAAGCATACTCCAGTACCTTCTCCCAATGATTATACTCCCACAGGTGGGCTTCAAACACCTAGAGGAGATGAGGGAGTTGGAGGACCTTTGAATAATTATGCTTTGACTAGAGAGTTGGAGAGGATGAAGAAAGCTATGGATGCTCAGACTACAGAAATCAAGAGTTTAAGAAAGAAGTTCAGAAGGTTAAAGAAGTTTGTATGGCCTCTTGTACAAAATTTTAGGCTTTATGTGAAGGAAAAGAAACAATCTCAGAAGCAAAAGTCTAAATCATCCAAGAAAACTTCTAAATCCAAGAAGAAGCATCAGAAATCATCATCTATCAAATTGGGGAGGAATCAAGATGATAATTTGAATAGAGATGATGCTGAGATTCAATATTCAGAAGATGCTCACCTTTGGCACTATCCAAAAGATCCAAAGACTTTTGTGCCAGAGAAAAAGGTTGAAGAAGATGTGAATATTGCACAAGAAGAAACTGTTGAGCAAGATGCTGATGCACAAAATATTCAAAGCACTCAAAATCAAAGTACTGATGTTCAAACTGTCACAACTCACCATTTCAGGTCATTTACCATTTCAGGTCATTTTCCCAAACTTCGACTTTTTACTATTCATAAATCACTATTCATCAAAACACTATTTATTATTTTACTATTCATCATTTTTGATGTCATTTGGATATTCTGAGTAACATTTGGGAAAATTTACTATTCACTAAACACTATTCATTTCCGGAAAAGTTTTCATCATTCACTTTCATTACTCATTTCATCGTAAATTTAGTTTACGGGTATTCAAATTCGCGTAACCGGATTGGTTTAGGTGCGAATTCATTTCATTAGTGTTAAGGACATTGCATACGGACTAGAGACAGTCTGCATATCATCATAACAGCATTTTCATGTTATACCACTCTTAGGATTTTCAAATTTATATATTTGATACATTTAACGTTTTTCTTATAATTATTTATAATAAACGTTAACACCCGGTTTATACACGACGAATATATCTAAATATTCCCACAATGGTCCCGACATATTTTTATATCCATTTTATCATCATAAAAGTTATAACATTCATTTACCCAGTATTTTGGAAATTTATTTTACTTATAACGTAAGCTTATGAATATTACGACGGTTTTCGTGAAAACTAAACAATAATCACCCGAACACTCAGTAATTGTACCCAACATATTTTTATCATTATTATGACTTTATTTCATCCCGAATAACTTTGTTAACATTTATTTCTATTAAACCCGGTACCCGATTATAACTAAAAACACTAAATTACACCAAATTCTTCACTAGTTTTCTAAATAAATCCCAAGTACCCCAACCCCCCCCCCCCCCCCCCCATCCACATGAAATCAGCCCCCAAAGTCCTCACTAGGCAAAACTTACACATTTCTTAACCTCTAGTCTTAATGTGTACATATAATACTATATACTTATACAAGTATTTACATAAACCACAAAAACAAACTCATACATAATCTTGATAATCAAAAAGCTCTCATTTCATCATTTCCATCTCCAAACCCACGACTTTTACCAAAATCCATGATCAAGTGAAGTTTTTACAAAAGTTAAAGCATCAAAGTTGTTCATTTTGCTTGCCAAATCAAGAATCATACCATAAAAACACAAGTAATCCAAGGTTTCTAATCATCTAATCACCTAAAATTTCAAAGTGAGTATTCAAATTTATTTTCATGTTTTCATCTAATTAACACTTATATCTCTTGGTATTCATGCTTAATTTCATGTTCATACTAGTTATACCACTTTATTTTTGAAGACTTTTGAAACATACAAACCCTAGATTGTGATTTAGGTGTTCCCTTGTTAAATTAACTTGATTACTAGTCATTAGGAACCCATGGCACCCTAAGAAGATGTATGGTAGGATTAGTATAGTTTTGTGGAGTTTGCAAGAGTTTTGGTTGAAGTAGAAACTAGTTTTGAACATGAAAAATGGATAACAAGTATATATACATGCTGTCCCATTTTTGTAAATTCAGGAAAATCAGTAAACACAAATGAAACTTTGGCAAAATTTTTAGAAAATACTTTCAAAAATGAATCCGTAGGCGAAAGAACGGATTAAAAAGAGTTTATAACGAAGAAGTTATGATTTTTGCAAAGTTTATTGACGAAAAGTTTATTTTCTGAAAATTGTTGCTGTTGGACTTTTTTCGTCGGACAAAACGAGGCTTTAGACGTAACCCGGAGGAGTCTAGCTTTCCAAAATATATTACTACATACTAAGACGTAATTGTGGATATAAAAAACAAGTAAAATGGACTTATAACGACAAAGATATTCACGTTTCAATATCGACAAAAATCCTCTATAATTGGCAGCTTTTAGAAATAATAATATTAACACTACGTAGTACTAAATTCTAGATTTTCTAGAAATATTAACCAAGTACCCAAATTCATAACTAATGAAGTATTAGTGATTACAAGTACATTTTCATTACTACAAGGCGTTATTTCAAGGATTTATACCCGATGATTTCAACACTAACATTGATACATACGATATATTTATATATATATATACATTTCAACTAGTTTATTTTCTAGTAGCAATATTTTCCTAAGTCTTGGAAAATGTATATTTTTTATAACAACAAGTATTTTTCAAAGAGTAGAGTGGTATAGAAAACATGTGCATGGACATTCATAACATCATTTGGAGATCTAAAGTAGATCGTTCATCATTCATATTGGGTTGCGGCTAGTGTGCGCGCCTTGTTTTTCAGCTCATTACATGTTCATGGTACCATCATATCAGGTGAGTCATAGCCCCACTTTTACTTGTTTAATGTCTTTATTAACTCTTCGGGGGAGATACATGCTTCAATACTTGTTCTATGTTTTTATACGATTTGAATTACTTATGGGGAAGAATACACTGCTTGAATTATTTTTGTACAATGCCAAAGTATTATAAATTCCGTACATTGCTTAAGTTTCCTTATTACTACCAAGTTAAGTCTCCTCTATTATCATGGACCGTTAATTTTAGTGCTAAGCGAGAGTGAGTGAATAGATCTATTGAGGGTGACGCCTCCATTCGCGTTTGGGTTGCTCCAACGGGACGAATGCATTTCATGTCTTATCAAATTGAGTGCCTGGTAGACACTCTGTTGGGGCCATTACTATGTCTAGCTTCGGGGTCATGAGCTTAAGAGACAATGTAGCATTTTTGACATTCTTGTCGGTTTACTTTATACTTGTGGCTATTGTACATACGAAAATTACTTATGGAATTACGATACTTTTCCACTACTGTCACTACTGAATTACGATGCCTTTGCATCAGTCTTATTACTGAATTATGATGCCTTTGCATCAGTCTTATTACTGAATTACGATGCTTTTGCATCAATCTTATTACTTTTGTTTACAAAAACCAAACATATTACATTTGGCAATGGGTTGTAAACACACAGGTTACAAGTCTCTTATGGCAGGACTTGCAACTGAGTGGATTTACGATGCCTTTGCTGAGAAATCTTCATTCATATGCATAACATTATTTTTCACAAGACTCTATGAACTCACCAACCATTGTGTTGACACTTTAGCATGTATTTTCAGGTATTAAGCAATGGCACGCTACAGGAGGTTTTGGCAGGGCATGGCATGGTCATAGAAGACTCTGATTTATTCATTTAGGGACCGTTCTAAATTATTTTTAGGGCCTACTTCCGCACTATTTTTAACGATGTAAATTCAATACTTTTGGTTAAACAATTCACCAAGGATAAATGATTGAAGTGAAAACTATTTTTGTACTTGTGTTGTGATATCAATTGAGTTACACCCCAGCTGCATATATGCTTCCGCTGGACCCGATTTTGGGGGTGTGACAGATTGGTATCAGAGCTTTGGATATAGCGAACTAAGTGTTTTTAAAACCTAGACTATAGCTACTTTCAAGAAAACTTAACCCTATGACCGTCACGTGCCTGCCTGCCAAGATGATGCCTCATTTGTGGTTAGTTGCTGACATAGGTGATGAGATTTGTGTCTCATTATCTAATATATTATATTCATTTATTATAGTTGATTACTATAATTGTCTTTCATATAAGCATGTTCACGTATCATATATGTCACCGCGTTATGTTTTTCTTTGCATAGTTTCATCATTTGACCTCGCGTTTGGTCACTTACTTTTGTCTTTCAGAACGTCTTGGTATTTGTGAAGGACATGGTATTAGTATAACTGAGCTGAGTATTTCAAAATTCATGGAACCTCGGTAGAATATAGACTGGTCATTTATATTCGACCCGGGATAGTGAGATATAGGCTGACCACCTATGTCTGACTTAGAAATGAATTTTGCAACACTGAGAATGGTTATAATAAAATTATGTCTGGAATGAATCCTTTACTCATTTTCCAAATGTTTCATGCATGTGTGTGTATACCCTCGTTGTCAGAACATTCATACTTTTCATCACCTCGTGAACCGCCGCTTGGAAGCATGGCAATTGATAATTTCATCTCATGAACATTCACGTCTATGCACGATACATTTACATCACAATATTTTCTTTCATCACAATCACATTATGTCGCAGCTGTCACATTCTTTTCCCTTCTCACCATCACTATCATTTCCTTTCCCCATCCCCATATATATATAGAATTAGCTGACACTTTATGGATTCCTATGCCACTCATCACACACTACTCCCTATATTGATAAGTGGATATTATCAATGACCTCCCTAGGAAAGACTTTCCATACCATCTATAAGGAGAATCTCTCGGTACATTAAGACCATTCAAAACTCAACAGAAATATCAAGATATCGCAAAACTATTTGAAACACTATCATTGGCCTGGTCACCAAAATTCCATCATCTAGAAAGTATTGGCTTGACTGAATTACAAGATTCGTTTAGATACGAGTGCTCACTAAGCAACACCATAGAGATAAATCCAACCTCTTAACCGAGACTATAGATTGAACATGTCCTCACCAATAGACTTTATCCAAACATGTTAGACACCTATGCCTTTGTTTGAAACATCAATAAAAATGTTACATGGAAAGCCGTTTGCTTAAACTTGTAGATTCATTTATTCGGGGAAGGTTTATGAACAAAACACAAGGAATCAAATTGTTACCTATATTCTATCCCTTTCAGATAACGCCAAGTTCGAAGGACCGAACATTGTGGAATTAGTCACAAAGGTTTATTGTACCCATTTCAGTTATTTCCTGTTAAGGAAACCGAATTCACCGTGGACTTCAAGCAATCATTTCAGAATTTCCTTCAGAAACCCAATTAGATGTAAATATCACCTATCATCCTCAGACCGATGGTCAAAGCGGGAAAACAATTCAAACATAGGAAAGTATGCTCAGAGCATGAGTGGTTGACCCTAGAAATGGTTGGACTCATTTAACATAAATCAAATTCATCTACAACAATAGTTATCACACCAACAGCGAGAAACTGGTAGAAGTTAGATTGGTACATAACACACATCATTTGGATTGGGTATCCTGAACAACAATCCATCCAGATTCAAGTGGGAGAACAAATTAAGTTAAAAGCATTACCTTGGATTGGCATAATACAAATTGGATAACAAGAGAGGTTGAACCTTTAGCATATTTGACCAAATAAGATTCATTTTAGAATCGACCAACTAGCATACAAACTTGAGTTCTGGCATAATTCAGCAGTATATATTACCAGTATCACATTTAAAACATTAAGAAGCGCATACCATCTATTGATGGGCCAAACTCAGAAAAGGCTCAACTCACTAGTCTAGTAGGCATTCATGAGATAACCAGAAATTTCCTACAAGTCAAGAATCAGTTACAAGTTCAATAAGTTGTAAACCATTAAAACTTCAAGTTGGTAGGCAGAATTATGTTGAAAGTTCTGCCTAGGAAAGGCATGTTATCATTCAGAAAACTTGGAAAGTTAAACCCGAGATACACTGAACCATGTAATATTTCAGACAGAGTAGGTCTAGTGGCCGTCAGACTTGAGCCTTGTTAGAGAACAACAAGATTACACAACCATGTATTATCAGCTTTTCAGATTAGTCACTCATAATTCCATTTGGAAAGGAATCCAACCCCAAAGTCGAACATAAACCTTGCAGGAGAACAAGTAGAAATCATGGACCGAGAGGTCAAACAGTTGAAGCAGAGTCGAATTCCTATCGTTAGAGTTCGCTGGAATTCTCGAATATCATCACCTTTTCACCAATATGTTTTCAGAAACCAACATAAACTGAACTTCGGGACGAAGTTCCTTTTAGAGGGGAAGACTGTCACAACTCACCATTTCAGGTCATTTTCCCAAACTTCGACTTTTTACTGTTCATAAATCACAATTCATCAAAACACTATTCATCGTTTTACTATTTATCATTTTTGAGGTCATTTGGATATTCTGAGTAACATTTGGGAAAATTTACTATTCACTAAACACTATTCATTTCCGGAAAAGTTTTCATCATTTACTTTCATTACTCATTTCATCGTAAATTTAGTTTACGGGTATTCAAATTCGCGTAACCGGATTGGTTTAGGTGCGAATTCATTTCATTAGTGTTAAGGACATTGCATACGGACTAGAGACAGTCTGCATATCATCATAACAGCATTTTCATGTTATACCACTCTTAGGATTTTCAAATTTATATATTTGATACATTTAACGTTTTTCTTATAATTATTAATAATAAACGTTAACACCCGGTTTATACACGACGAATATATCTAAATATTCCCACAATGGTCCCGACATATTTTTATATCCATTTTATCATCATAAAAGTTATAACATTCATTTACCCAGTATTTTGGAAATTTATTTTATTTATAACGTAAGCTTATGAATATTACGACGGTTTTCGTGAAAACTAAATAATAATCACCCGAACACTCAGTAATTGTACCCAACATATTTTTATCATTATTATGACTTTATTTCATCCCGAATAACTTTGTTAACGTTTATTTCTATTAAACCCGGTACCCAATTATAACTAAAAACACTAAATTACACCAAATTCTTCACTAGTTTTCTAAATAAATCCCAAGTACCCCAACCCCCCCCCCCCCCCCCTCATCCACATGAAATCAGCCCCCAAAGTCCTCACTAGGCAAAACTTACACATTTCTTAACCTCTAGTCTTAATGTGTACATATAATACTATATACTTATACAAGTATTTACATAAACCACAAAAACAAACTCATACATAATCTTGATAATCAAAAAGCTCTCATTTCATCATTTCCATCTCCAAACCCACGACTTTTACCAAAATCCATGATCAAGTGAAGTTTTTACAAAAGTTAAAGCATCAAAGTTGTTCATTTTGCTTGCCTAATCAAGAATCATACCACAAAAACACAAGTAATCCAAGGTTTCTAATCATCTAATCACCTAAAATTTCAAAGTGAGTATTCAAATTTATTTTCATGTTTTCATCTAATTAACACTTATATCTTTTGGTATTCATGCTTAATTTCATGCTCATACTAGTTATACCACTTTATTTTTGAAGACTTTTGAAACATACAAACCCTAGATTGTGATTTAGGCGTTCCCTTGTTAAATTAACTTGATTACTAGTCATTAGGAACCCATGGCACCCTAAGAAGGTGTATGATAGGATTAGTATAGTTTTGTGGAGTTTGCAAGAGTTTTGGTTGAAGTAGAAACTAGTTTTGAACATGAAAAATGGATAACAAGTATATATACATGCTGTCCCATTTTTGTAAATCCAGGAAAATCAGTAAACACAAATGAAACTTTGGCAAAATTTTTAGAAATTACTTTCAAAAACGAATCCGTAGGCGAAAGAACGGATTAAAAAGAGTTTATAACGAAGAAGTTATGATTTTTGCAAGTTTATTGATGAAAAGTTTATTTTCTGAAAATTGTTGCTGTTGGACTTTTTTCGTCGGACAAAACGAGGCTTTAGACGTAACCCGGAGGAGTCTAACTTTCCAAAATATATTACTACATACTAAAACGTAACCGTAGATATAAAGAACAAGTAAAATGGACTTATAACGACAAAGATATTCACGTTTCAATATCGGCAAAAATCCTCTATAATTGGCAGCTTTTAGAAATAATAATATTAACACTACGTAGTACTAAATTCTAGATTTTCTAGAAATATTAACCAAGTACCCAAATTCATAACTAATGAAGTATTAGTGATTACAAGTATATTTTCATTACTACAAGGCGTTATTTCAAGGATTTCAACCCGAGGATTTCAACACTAACATTGATGCATATGATATATATTTATATATATATATATATATATACATTTCAACTAGTTTATTTTCTAGTAGCAATATTTTCCATAGTCTTGGAAAATGTATATTTTTTATAACAACAAGTATTTTTCAAAGAGTAGAGTGGTATAGAAAACATGTGCATGGACATTCATAACATCATTTGGTGATCTAAAGTAGATCGTTCATCATTCATATTAGGTTGCGGCTAGTGTGTGCGCCTTGTTTTTCAGCTCATTACATGTTCATGGTACCATCATATCAGGTGAGTCATAGCCCCACTTTTACTTGTTTAATGACTTTATAAACTCTTTGGGGGAGATACATGCTTCAATACTTGTTCTATGTTTTTATACGATTTGAATTACTTATGGGGAAGAATACACTGCTTGAATTATTTTTGTACAATGCCAAAGTATTACAAATTCCATACATTGCTTAAGTTTCCTTATTACTACCAAGTTAAGTCCCCTCTATTATCATGGACCGTTAATTTTAGTGCTAAGCGAGAGTGAGTGAATAGATCTATTGAGGGTGACGCCTCCATTCGCGTTTGGGTTGCTCCAACGGGACGAATGCATTTCATGTCTTATCAAATTGAGTGCCTGGTAGACACTCTGTTGGGGCCATTACTATGTCTAGCTTCGGGGTCATGAGCTTAAGAGACAATGTAGCATTTTTGACATTCTTGTTGGTTTACTTTATACTTGTGGCGATTGTACATACGAAAATTACTTATGGAATTACGATACTTTTCCATTACTATCACTACTGAATTACGATGCCTTTGCATCAGTCTTATTACTGAATTACGATGCCTTTGCATCAGTCTTATTACTGAATTACGATGCTTTTGCATCAATCTTATTACTTTTGTTTACACAAACCAAACATATTACCTTTGGCAGTGGGTTGTAAACACACAGGTTACAAGTCTCTTATGGCGGGACTTGCAACTGAGTGGATTTACGATGCCTTTACTGGGAAATCTTCATTCATATGCATAACATTCTTTTTCACAAGACTCTATGAACTCACCAACCATTGTGTTGACACTTTAGCATGTATTTTCAGGTATTAAGCAATGGCACACTACAGGAGGTTTTGGCAGGGCATGGCATGGTCATAGAAGACTCTGATTTATTCATTTGGGGACCGTTCTAAATTATTTTTAGGGCCTACTTCCGCACTATTTTTAACGATGTAAATTCAATACTTTTGGTTAAACAATTCACCAAGGATAAATGATTGAAGTGAAAACTATTTTTGTACTTGTGTTGTGATATCAATTGAGTTACACCCCAGCTGCATATATGCTTCCGCTGGACCCGATTTTGGGGGTGTGACACAAAGTACTGTTGATTAAAGTGCTGGTCTGCAAGGTACTGCTGCTATGAATATTGATGAAGTTGGAACTTCTACAGCTGGACCTTCTACACAGAATTTTGAAGATGAAGCTGGTCCTTCCAATCTTATACAGCAAGAAGAAGTTAAGGTGCATACAGCAAGTGATGATGAAACTATAGCTCAGATTATGATTAATTTGAATAGACCTTCAGGAGGTATACATATTTCTGAGCCTGCACAACAAGTTTCTGAAAGTACTTCTGAATCTGAAGAACTTGATCCCAAAGACAAAGGTAAAGGGATCATGAAGCAGAAGAATATTAAGAAGAAAAAGAAGAAATTTACTCTTGCACAGCTTAGAGAAATAAAGATAGCAGAGGATGCAGAGCTTGCTAGAAAGCAACAAGCTGAGTATGATGCAGAGTATTTGGCAGAAATAAGTAAGCCAATTACAAGAAAGCCAATGACAATTGCTCAAGAAAGAAACTGGATGATTAGTTTCTTGAAAGGAAGAGGATACAAGAATTTACAAAAATTGAGGTATCCAGAAGTGAAAGCTCTATGGGATCAAGTACAAGAGTCTATCAAGAAAGAGTTACAAAGTTTTGTACCAGTGGATGCTGATAAGGAGAAGAAGTTAGAAGAAGTAAGGAAAGAACAAGCTGAGCAAAGAAAATTGAAGAGAAAGAAAGCAATTCAAGATGATCAATTGTCAAAGAGACTTAAGACGATACATGAAGATACAATTGATGAACTGAGAAACTATTTCAGAGTGGTTGATTTTGAGAATAAGAAAACAGAAGACTCTGGAAAGAAATCAAAGATTATCTCATTCTCTGTGGTTGAATCAAAAGAAGGGAACTATCTTATGTTCAACAGAGAAGATGAAAGCTTCACTGTATTCAATATGTTATGGGATGTTCTGCATTTTATTAACAGAGAATATCTATATGATTTATACATGCAAGTGCAGACATACTATGAGGAGATTGAAGCATCAGGAGTGGGATTAATCTTGCTTGGAGACTTAATTACCATCTGGGAAACAGAAGAAACAAGTGTTGATACTCGGTGGAATGATCAAGAAAATTGGGAAATTACAAGATGGAGATTCTTTAAGTCATCAGGAGTTGATTCACTTGAGATGGAAGATGGTACCATGATTCACATGCTTGCTGAGAGAAGATATCCATTGATAAGAGAAATTATTCTCAGAATGTTGGATCATGGAATGGAACTTGAAGATGAATCTGATGTAGCTTTGGATGTGATTAAGCTATTTATCAGATGGACTAAATTTGAAGAATAATATTGCAAAGTACTGGTATGATTTGTTTTGTATAATAAGTATTTTTTTTTTTCAAAGTACTGCAAAGACAAACAGTACTTTATCAAAGTACTGCTTGCTGCATAAAACCAGTACAAGTCCTTTGTAAAATAAAATAAAAAGTTTTTGATGTTTAAAAGTGAAGTCAATAAAAGAATTTGAAGAGAAACACATGGTGTTAGTATTTATACTGCACAACAAATGGTAATCAACTCGCCATGTTTAACAGACAAGAAAGAGTTTGACTCATCATAAGGGTACGGCTCTGATGTGACAATCAAATCCGTTTTTAGTTGACAATTTACTAAAAATAGTATGGTTTTCAACTCACCATATCTGTAAAAGTGAAGAGTTAGCTAGCCCACAAGGAAAAATGGCTTGTGGTAAAGGCTTTGGAAAATCCATTTATGGTAATTAATTCACCATGGTTGAGATCAAAGAACTAACTAGTCCAAAAGTAAACGACTCTTGGTAAAGACTACTCAAATCTGTTGATAGCTGATGATCTGCTAAAAATCATATGGTTATCAATGTACCATGGTTGTTCAAACCTAAACATTGACTACTCCAGAGTTAATGGCTTTGGTAAAGAGACATCAAAATCCAAAAATTTTCAATGATTCACCTCTCACAGGAGTTCACACACCTGGAAGTGATGAGAATAGTATGAAACTTTAAAAAATTTTGATGAGTATTGTACGAAAATGTTGCTGAGTAGCTGTAGAGATTTATTGCAGAGAAGATATCAACTGATGCTGATAAAGAGTACTTTGATGCATGACAGGTAAAAAATAAAGAGATAAAGAAACAATCTTTCTGAATGATTAAAGATTTTGAAGATCAAAGATAACAAAGAAACTTGAAATCAAGCAAGTGGAGTTCAAGTTAGGGGAGGATTGTTGGGATATAAAAGATCAAGGTACTTCTGTATTTCAAAGTACTGCTGCATATTGAAGATTATTCAAAGTACTTCGAAGAGTATAAGGACTTAAGTGCAATATTGATTAAAGGATTATTATGTAATATTGTATGAATATTCTAGAATTAGTTAGGGATAATTACTTGTCATTCAAGTAGATGATGTAAACCGACTTAAGGTTATCTATATAAGAAGCCTTATGATGGTATTAGGGATATAAGTTTTTAGTCGAAGTTCTAAGAGTCTTAAAACTTTACAAGTCGATAATAGTTAGGGATTGTTAGTGAATCTGTGTAACAAAGCAGGTTCAAGTTTGGTTTAATATAAAAGTTCTTCTTAAGCTTTGTGTTAGTAGATTCCGCATATTTTACAAGGTCAAACAGTGTTTCAATATTAATAGTGTTGAGTTTACTCAATATTGTTAAACCCTTACAAGCTACAAAGTAGTTTGGTCAGAGTACATCGATCCAACACTTTTCTCATCCTTAGTGAGTTTAGTTTCCGAGGACATGGGCGTTTTGACTAGTTTTGAATCTTCAAGACCAAATTTCTTAAGCATGTCTTTTATGTATTTAGATTGGTTAAAGAATATCCCATATTCTAATTGTTTAATTTGAAGTCCTAGGAAAAAGTTGAGTTCTCCCATCATACTCATTTCAAACTCGTCATGCATGATTTTCGAGAAATCGTCACATAATTCTTGACAAGTTGATCCAAATATGATGTCATCAACATAAAATTAGACTATGATAATATGTGAATCTTTCTTCTTAGTGAAGAGAGTATTATCAACTAAGTCCATGGTATACTTATGGTTAACTAGGAAGGTCTTAAGTCGATCATACTACGCTTTTGGAGCTTATTTTAGTCCGTATAAAGCATTTTTAAGTTTATAAACATGATTAGGATTTTCAAAATCTGTGAAACCCAAAGGTTGAGCGACATAAACTTCTTCATTAATAAATACATTTAAAAATGCACTTTGACATCCATTTGAAAGAGTTTAAAATCATGTGCACATGCATATGCAAGTAAAATCTTAATTGACTCGAGCCTAGCAACCGGAGCAAAAGTTTTGTCATAGTCAATGCCTTCTTGTTGATTGTAACCTTGTGCTACTAGCCTAGTTTTGTTTCTAGACACTATACCATTTTCATCCATTTTATTTCGAAAGACCCATTTTGTTCCAATTATAGTTTGACTCTTAGGATGAGGAACTAATGTCCAAACATCATTTCTAACAAATTGGTTTAATTCCTCTTGCATAGCTATGACCCATGATTCATCTTTTATAGCTTCATTTATATTCTTTGGTTCAATGGTAGACACAAAACAAAAGAAATTACTTTGATTTTGGACTTTAGATCTTAAGGTTCTTTCATTTATTTTTCCTATGATACTATCTAATGGATGACTTTTAGATTCTTTAACATTAATAAGTTCTTTGTTTAATAGTTCATCTTCCTTGTCATTATCTATATTGTTTTCATTTTCAATGACTTGACTTTCAACTAAGTCATCATCTACCAAAGGTGATGTCTTAAAGAGAGGTGGACTTTCGTCGAAAGTTACGTTCAACGATTCCTCGATTCTTAAGGTTTCTTTGTTTAAAACAATATAAGCTTTACTATTTTGTGAATATCCAAGAAACACACCTTCATAAGACTTTGGGTCAAATTTAGTGAGATAATCCTTGGTGTTTAGTATAAAGCATTTACTTCAAAACAATCTAGAGTATCCTAACGTATGCTTTTTACTTCTATATAATTTATATGGAGTTTTATTCAAAACTGGTCTAATTAAGACTCGATTTAGAATGTAAGTTGATGTGTCGACAGCATTACACCAAAACTTTTGTGGGATATTTTGTTCATTAAGCATTGTTCTACTCATCTCTTGAAGCATCCGGTTTTTACGTTCTACTACACCGTTTGATTGAGGAGTACGAGGTGCCAAAAAGTGATGTGTTAAACCATTTTTATCGCAAAAATTTCCAAAATGTATTTCATTGTCAAATTCACGACATTGGTCCGTTCTAATTGACACAATGCAAGTTCCTAATTGGTTTCGAATTTCTAACTAAGAATTTCAAATTGGTCAAAAGCTTTGTTTTTACTTTTCAAAAATTTTGTCCAATTATATCTTGAACAATCATCTACTATAACCAAAGTGTAGAAGTTATCTCCATAACTTTGTATAGTGGATGGACCGAACAAATCTATATGCAAAAGTTTTAGACACCTAGATGTAGACACCATGTTTTTAGCCTTATGGCTACTATGTACTTGTTTACCAATTTTGCAAGCATCACAAAAGTGTTGGTCATATTTCAACTTGGGTAGGTTTCGAACTAATTCTTTAGATGATAGAGATTGAATGAGTCTCATATTAGCATGACTTAAGCGTCGATGCCAAAGGGTTGAGGAATCATCTAATGAGGTGAGGCAAAGTTTATCTCTAGATGTCGGATCAATTTTCATGACGTATACGTTGTTCTTAAGAACACCTTTTGCTATAGTTATTCTGTCTTTTAGTATTTTACTTTCATTTTCACTAAAAAGGACATTATACTTTTTACGGCAAAGTTGACTTATACTAAGGAGATTAATTTTGTTATCCTTAACTTGTGAGTTTCCTTGATGAGTGATTATTAAAGATTGCCAAATTTCTTTAGCGGTTTTACACATAAAGATTCTCTCATATTCTTTCTTTGGTAAAGCATTATAAAGCATCAATTTAACTTCATTATTTTTAGCAATCAATTTCTTTTGATCCTCACTATGTTTAGTAAGTGCACTATCCTCATCCCGACCACTTCTAATATCTTTAAAAGTGGCTTTCTGATCACCTTCAATAATAATATACCAAAGGTCTATGTCTTTTGATTTCACGTAAGTTTCAAAGTGGTTTTTCCAATATATAAAACCATTTGCTTCAAAAAGTGGTGGCCTTGCATAGATTGCCCTTCTTTGAAAATTTTAAAATCCATGGATCGTTCCAAGTTTTAAAACACAATATATTTTAAAAACTTGAGAAACTTAGCTCTTGATGCCAATTGTGGAAAACTAGAAGGGGGGTTGAATAGTTTACCGATTTTTCGTTTAATTATCTTTGAAACTATTATGTGTAATCGACAATTGAAACTAATAGACAATAAATAATATGCAAAATAAAGAAAGAAACGATCAAACCACAACTCGGATGTTTATAGTGGTTCGACTACAAGGACTCTTTTTCCTTGCCATACTTCACTCCCCGAGTATCCAACTCGAGAGTTTTTCTTCACTAGTCAACAAGTTCCTTTCACCGGCGGAGAAAACCTTACACACGTCGCTTACTCTTTTTCCGATACAAACCTAAATACCGGGTTCTAGTTCGAGGTAGAACCAACCTAATGTCGCCTATACAATATTTCCGACACTGAGCTAGATGTCGAGTTCTTTCAAACGAGTACAACCACTCCCTTCACTCTAAGTATTTTAAGGACTAAAATACTAACCACAGCCTACTGAATGAATACAATAGAGAGATGTATAAACTATACAAGTTTACACAATGCAAATTCTAGCAAGTCTTGCAACGTCGAGTTGAAACTTGTAGACTTTCGTATGAACTTGGGATCTTCTTGCTACAAAAGAATCTCACACAAACGAAATATTACTGAGTTCGATGAATTAAATGAGAGTGTATATGTAAAATATGATTGTGAATGGTGAATGATTTCTTGGATGTGGCTTGCTATTTATAGGGGAGAACCTCGGCAAAGCCACGGATACGGCGGAACCCTTTTGAGGATTCCGTCCGTGTATCCCAGGGTTCCGCCAGTACTGACAGAAAATCCTTCAAGAAATCTTTCCAAATCTAACTCAAATCTTTCCAAAATATTCTCAAGATTTTCCAAAGTCAACTACAAGATTGTAATGTGTAAATCTACACAAAACATATGATGTGAGAAATCACTTAAGAGAATATTTGATGATGCAATGCATGATGTATATGTATATTTCTATTTTTAGAATATTATGTAAATAAAAGTAAACTTGTAAATTAAAAGTAAACTTGTAAAATGTTCGTGTAGCTACTTAGAATGTATGTATGAGATGTTTTAAAATGTTTGAAGGCTTATGACTTAATAAAACACATATTTTAGTAAAACTTACTAAAAATGTTTTCGACACTAACATTTAACTTATTAAACATGTAGCAAATGTATTGTTAACTTTGAAATAAAGTTTATGTATGAAAGACTTATGCTATATTTATGTTTTGCTAAAAATAAAGTTTACACTTTGTCGTTAACAAAATTTAGCAAAGATCAATAAATACAAATAATGCTTTTAGGCGATATTTGTATTAACAGATACTTTGGGTTATTCCGTTTATTTTAGTTGTAGGGGATACGTTAGGTTATCCTATTTGTTTTAGTTGTAGGGGATACTTTGGGTTATCCACGTTTGTTTTAGTTGTAGGGGATACTTTGGGTTATCCCGTTTGGTCAGGATACTTTGGTTTATCCTGTTTGGTAAGAGATACTTTGGTTTATCCCATTTAATCAGGATAATTTGGTTTATCCTGTTTGACGGATACTTTGATTTATCCGGTTTGTTGCATGCTGCTGAAGATGTGCTTCCGCTTGCTGTCGAATGTCTTCATCAACAATTATTTATTTGCTTTCGTGATTTCACCGCTCGGACTGCAGAGGAGTGTTAGACTATTACATGTACATTAGTAGGCAATGAGTTGTGTATTAATCTTGATTAGCATATGTTTAGGGCTTGATTATCTATTTACCATAAATTGATCATAGAGTAGGCTATATATATATCATGTATCTCTTCATGTATCATAATCGAATAAAACAGTTTACTAATTCTTACATGGTATCAGCCATTAAGATCCTAAAACCTAATCACGTATCTTTTGCTAAAAAACACTAACCTTCATCACAAAATAGTTATCCTCCGGTCATCGGCAACTCGCTGATAATTCGGAGGGATACCTAGCGTAATTAGCCTTTTCTTTTTGTTTTTGCAAATAATATGTCTCCACCTCATGGAGGCCAGAACTCGTCCCTACTTCAACTCATCTTACGTACTACCACATCCAACCTCACCTTCACCACCACGCGCTGTCACATCCAACCCGCCGTAGCATACTTCCACAAAAACAATGAACTTCAACTTATCGGATCTTTCCCAGATCGAATTAGTTTTATCAACTTAGGTATCATCTCAGACGAGATCTTGAAGCCTTCTTTGTTTGGTTGCAAGAAATAATGAAGATAATATTTTATTGTGTTTGATGTTATTGGGTTTTTAGCAAAAAGAAGATAAAAGATTTGTGGGTCTTGACTGGTGAACCGTATGCATAAGGAAAAGAGGCATGTGGACTTGTCAAAGTGATATTAGGGATTGTCAAGATTACATTCTTATCACACACCTCTCGTTGCTAAAGAGTAGTATTAGGCCAAATGTTTTTAGTTTTATTATTAAAAAAAAAAAAAAAAAAAAAAAAAAAAAAAAAAAAAATTATAGCTATTTAATTGGTTGTTTTTTATGTCGAATCTAGGGTATTAATTCCCTAGACCACTTTTGTTGGTGTCTAATATAGGGTTCTTATTCCCATGACGACTCTTGTAGGTGTCGAATCTAGGGTTCTTATTCTCAAGACGACTGTTTTGGATACTTTGGTTTATCCTTCGGATACTTTGGTTATCCATAAACAAAAATTAGAATAGGGGATACTTTGGGTTATCTCGTTTTACTTTGGTTTATTGTTCTATTTTGCTTTATTAGTTTTCTTCTTCAATCTGAGCTTTCGCGATTTTGCCGCTCGGACTGCGAGGGAGTGTTTAGGGATAAGGATAAGCCCAAGCCTGGTTTGTGGGTTTAGGGTATTAGAGTTTCACTATTATAAATAGTGGATGATTAATAAAGATTAACCTACGGGTTTCATTGTCTTACAGAAACTCGCCTAATGTGCAACGGCTCATGGTTAACAAAAACAAAAACAAAAACAAAAACAAAAAAAAAAAAAAAAAAAAAACTTATATGAGGATAGGCATACACAAATTTTTTTCTTTCTTACTACTAAACTAGCAAAGAGCTGGATACAGCTACAGCAAGATCAAATGATTATAGAAGAATTGAATAGAATCCATTCCAACTAAATGGGTTCAACATTCCTACTATGAATGTCGATTGAGGTCCTGAGGCACATGCATATGTAAAGCATGGAAAAGGTTCATCGCTGGGTCGATGCAAGATTAACACTCTGTTTCTGAGTTTTTTTTTTTTTTTTTTTTTTTTTTTTTTTAGTGAAAGGGAAAAGTTTGGGATGAAAAAAAAAATTGTGTTCCTAAGATATTTTAGGAGAGATGAAAGTAAAAGATAGTAAATTACACTAAAATTACTCTCCTAATTTTCTTCTTAAATTGAGATTAAATAAAGTGAAGTTGATTTTAAAGCTATTTTTTGTTACATTCTTCTTTTTTCTTTTCAAGTCGGAAACACGAGATAAAAATATAATTTCTTATTTCTCTCCTTTTCACTTCTCTCTTTTTTTTTCCTCTCCATCTCTCTTATTTCCGTTTTATAGTCGGGAACAGAGTGAGCTTTGTCCCTTTTTTTTATTATTTGAATCTGGGCTTTTAGATCATGGGCTTATCATCAAATTATGATTTAAACAAGAAACCCTTAAAAAAGGCCTTATGTATTTCATTCTCGGTCCCCAACACTAGAAGCCTGCACAACTTCATATGTTTCATCTATTAACTTACATTTATTTTTATTTTTATTTTCTAGTGAAGTACGCAATGTGTTAGTATATTGTATGAAATTGCAATATATCCAAGCATACAAAATATGTCCAACAGTATGAATGCATTATGCATGTATTGCATGCAATATGTCCAAGAATTTAGCAAGTGAATAAATCCAAAGACAACGTTCACGAGAACGGAGCTAGGGCTAAAAATTACCGGGTGCACAATTTTCTGAACACTAGTACAAGAAGAAAAAATATATATTTTCAGTTAAAATGATTGAATTAAGTGAAAACTAAGTTTACTTCTCCCCTGTTGATGGACTAACTAAACAATAACTAGAAACATAATGTGTTGAGACTTGAGTTCTTTTTTACGAAAATTAGCATTGCAAAACAAAATTTTATCGGGTTCTGTGACACCGCTGGACCCCTATTTCCGTCCCTGAGCGTTCAAACTGATATGTGTATGTAATTTGTAATGTGTATATTTTCATCATTTCACTCTCACGTCCATGAAGCGCATGCTTGAGTATGCGGCTTGTGCATACATAGGCCCCGTGAGCCCATTGGTGCCACCTTAAGCCTTTAACAATAACAAGGAAAGCCCCGGGCCGCCGCGTTGCGGCGGGTAGTGGTCATTCGTTTGTACGTGCATGTGATACGGCGAATGAATATACCTGTTTCTGGGTGGCATGCTGTTAATTTTAAGATATATTGTACTAAAGCAAATATACTTGCAGGTTTGTAATTAGAAAAATGGATATATGATTGTTGGCCAAAGTATTGGGCCTAGACATAAAAGACCGGGCCAACCAAATAACGGTTATATATATAATATTGGAAGTTGCTGGGCAGCTTGATGGACCAAGGTTAGCTACAACGGACTACTGCATGGGCTACTAAAACCGGGCCACGGTAAACTATATTTTATTAGCGAGCACCAATCAGAAACGCTAAAATCAAAACGACATCACAGGCGTCGTTTAATGACGCTGTGTTATATATATAGTAATGTCCCAAGTTCTAGGTTGAGGGACTAAATCAATATCAAAGAAAATTTACGGATCAAACCACATTTTCAGTGGAAGTATACAGCTACTTCTAAGATATAACCCATCCTTTATGGGAAAACAAATACACCCTGTTTTAAAACGTGTCTCTGAAAAAAGGACCCTGTTTGACCATTCCACACTCCATCCATTATAGTAAGAGTATAAAATCATCATATTTTGATCTTAAATATTACTGTTTTGTTTAGTAATTACTCTACCACCACAAATTATTCATCTTTTGACCCCTCGAACCATTCAAGTAAATACGAACGAAGCACATCTCAGAGCTGCACATCAATTAGTATCCCTGCATCACCTCCATAACCACTTTTAGTAGTCTTTAAAATCACTTGTCTGACCTGATATCCGTTTCATACCATCACGATGTTCTGCCAACACCAACAGAACACACACAGGTTAATAGACACTGGACCTATTTCTACAACGTAAACAAAACACCGGTATCATTGATCACATATGACATTCAAAACAATTGATAGGTAACCCTCTAGTTGTGTTTAAGCCAATTAAACAACAATAAAAACATACAATTAACTAGTTTGCTAGTTCAGAGTATCAGAGGTTACATAACCAGCAGAATTCCGCTTGTGGAGGGACTGTCAATTACTTTGTTCCGGTCTAGCAACCGTACTCCGCAGGCAGAGTATTTCACCCATCGAGTTACTGAGTTATGTCAAACTAATAGCATTACTATAGAAACAGAATACTGCTTCATTATACTATTTTCACAACCTATACAGAATACCTAACTTTCAATGACAATCATATATATACACGCATACACCAATACATGAACATATATATTATATAAGCACATAAATAAATTAATTAAAACTTAGAACCTATCTTTTTAATAAAATTGATAATTAGATGGAGCAGGTACAACAGCGGAAGGAGCGGTGTGATTACATAAAAGAAGAGAAGAACGGGTTTTATTCCAACACAAAAATGAAGTAACTTGCGAAAGTATTCAGTCAATTATGATTTACAATAATGATTATATATCTCAACCTTTAAATGTTCAGAAATGAAGTAACCAATTTATATAGCACACCGGCAATTAGACCGACAACACCGCTAGTGGATTCCCCTTTTCAACCACGAATGTCTTGACAATCTTGTTGCAAGACGTTACGATTTCCACTTGGTATGTCCCTTCAAATCCTCTAAATGTAAACTGGCTTTGTTGATCGATATGACCATGAGCATTAGAAAGCCATTCTTTTTTAAGCTCAACAAACCTCCTTCCAGCTTCATTTATCTCCCCGTCTGCATTCACCAGATGAGAATTCTCTCTGCTCATGAACAAATCCCAAAATCCCCAAAGCATTATGCCTTCAACAGCAGGATGAGCATAAGCCTCCCGCATCATCACCTCCAAATCATCAGCCCTCACGTACTCGTTAGTGGAAGAAACATCAAGTTCAGTGAACCAGATTGGAAGCCCAAGGACTCCCAGTTTGTCAAGAGCACTACTCACAATGGTACCCACTGGACAGTCGATATGTCCTTGAATCCCAATCCCACCTACAACTCCTGCACCTACTTGTTCTTGTAAATCAAGAATTTGTTCAATGTATCTCTCCGGAGACGATCTTGTATCACATCCATCTTCGACATGATAGTCATTCACAAATAAAATGGTTGATGGGTCCAACTGTTTTGCTGTTTTAAACATATTAGCTCTTGTGTCTTTACCTAACCGGTCTTGGTAAAAAGAACCATGAAGCATTTCATTGTTTACATCATAATGCTTAAACCTACCTTTGTATCGGTTCACAAGACCTTTCAAACGATTTTCTACAGCGATGGCTAAATCATTTCTACCAAGATTTTTAACCCAGTTTTGAATTGTGTCTTCAACATCCCAGAAGATGCAATGCCCACGAGCCTTAATGTTGTTATCGTCACAAAACTTGAGAAGCTCGTCCGCGTCCTTATAGTTAAGTTTGCCTCGCTCTGGTTCTGTCCAGTACCACTTGAGCTCATTTCCGAATACAGCCCAGTTGAAATGTTTCAAGAAAAAAGCAACAAAATCTTCATTATCGATATTTGATCTGCTTATGCAGGATCCGACTGGGAAACTGTTTTGTAATTGTTTGATTATCACCTTTGCTCCATGCAAACTACTCAAGTCGGAGCTTAAGAATTTCAGAGTGATGTCACATTTACGAATCTATAAAATGAAATGCAGGTTTTTATTTATTCAAAATGATTGTAAGTGATAAATGAAGAAATTAAATCGATTAAGCGGTTACCTTATCAGTTTGCTCCTTTAATTGCTTAAATCTTGAGCAGCGATCAACAGCAAAGATTCTAAACCCAGCAACCATGAAATTGATTCCTGGAGATGGACCTTGAATGTAAACCATTACTTTGCCAGGTTGCTTTTCGATCCTAAAAGACCCACAAATTTCATGCCACATGTCATCGTTAATCTCTATTTGCCCACCATTCACCCATTGGTCATCCACTCCAATAGCCACGCTTACATTCTGTGGACCACAACCAGAAGACCCTAGTCGAACCCACGCTGATACCTGGTAAGTGACAAAGAGTTTGACCTTGTCTGTAATTATCTGTGCAGGACCCATCCAGGTATGACTACGGTTGGTGGCATGAATGCAGTGACCACTTAGTGTCTCTCTAGCTGCATGTGGTACCAGATGAGGTGAACCATTTCTAACAACACCCAACCCACAGTTTCCTAGAGGAAACCACCCATTTGTTCCATCATGAAAATTGCTATTTGTGAGGATATTAACACCATAATCTGCATTCTGAAGATTATAAACCACCTTGTAAGAATTTTTTAAATCCTGTTGTAATTAGAGAACACCTCTAGTTCTAAAATACGAATCACATACTTTTATTGCATATCAAAAAGTAACGAAAATTTTAAAAAAAAAAAACAAAAACAAAAAAAAAAAACAAAACAAGTCTGCTATCACATGTGCACCCAGTTAGCAGTTTAGTCAAATTTTGGGCAAAAAATAACTAGCATTAGCATAGTAAAATCATAGTATTTACCAAAACCCTAGAATAAAACCATCATAATCAGATTGTTAGTTAAAACCATGTCATAAATTATATTGAAAATTGAGATTATGCCTAATAGTGAAGAGAATCTCTAGTTACAAATGGAGACAAGATACAGCAACTAGTTTATGCTGAACATGCAACAAAAGAAGAAATCACAAAGTTATAATGAACCAACCTGAATAGGTGGAGGTGAACAAAGGATTTTTTCCGCATGCTTAACAGCAAAACCATTAACAAGAATATCAACACCGGGAGGTGGACCTTCTAAATATATAACTATCTTTGATGACGAGGGACCATTTAAAAGGAATTTCCCTTGCAATTCTACCCACTCCTGATCTGTTGCATGCACCCTTCAAGAAGGACGAAACAGCAAAATTACTTCAAACAAGCACAGTGAGTACCACAAAGAGAATCCCGCGTATAAAGATAGAAACAAGATACATACTTGGAAATGCCTATGTATTGTTCACGGGAATCCGGTGTCTGAACCCATAAGGTAGCTTGAATATCAGCAGCACTTGTAACATTATTGCCATGGATTCTCACTGTCGCAATAACATTGTAAGCAACCTTTCGCTCAACTCTACCACTAATATCTTGTTGAATACCATTCCAACTTTGTGTGCGTTGTGTTGCCGATGCAAAAACATTTCCATACTTGGGTCGGATAAAGGAGTCATAAACCGCACCAATCTTGCATCCTCTTCCAGACCACTTATTAACGCCATCCTCAAAGTTGGGATTCAATGTGATGTTTGCGTCGTAGGCAGATATACATCTTTCAATTGTACCCTATAATTTACTTTCTGTTATTATTTGTGGAAATGTACAGTTCGTATATTCAAAGAACAAGTAACTGAAAACTGAACTTACTTGTGAAGTAGCACAGGAGACTACCACAGATTCTACAAGAAGATCTACACCAGGATCAGGCCCTTCTATGTAAAAAACAACTCTGTCAGGCTTATCATCTGACAACTTAAATGTACCCTCCAATTTTTCCCACTTGTCTTTTGAAACAGAGGTCCTGCAATTATGATTATTTAGTAGTCTGTACTACATATTACTGAAAAATGAGAAAGGCATTGATTAATAGTACCTTGTGATGAACATATACTTGGTTTCAGATCCGTGGTATTCAAGTTTTATAGTCGCAACAACATTATGATGATGATGATGATGATGTGGGCCAGAAACTCCAACACGGGCAGAAAGTGTGTAAGTTAAACCTGGTGAAACTCTGTTAGTGATATCTTGTTCCAAGCCTTGCCAACATTGTTTCCTATTTGAAATGATGGCATAACGATTGGATGAGGAGGTCCCAGGAACCACAAAGCCATCACAGCAATTTGTGTACCACGGATCCATACCGTTAGAGAAATCATGATTTTGTATGATATTGTTAGACATGAGGCTGCTGCTGCTTGGACTAATCTGGATATGACAAAGCAAATACACAAAATTGAAAGTTTAGTATATGAACACAATTCGGGTTAACCTGTAAAGTTCGTTCAAAAGCAAGGTGTGATTTTTTGAAAAGGAATACTCGCACACACTAGTTTATAGCCCTATCGTTGCCTGGTTGGTGCCTTTGTGAGGCAATTTTGGTTGTTTATATTTAACAACCAAGGATTTAATGAGATCTTCAGCATGGTTGAGCATTTTTAGACATTAAACTGCTGAAAATAACAAGAAACGGAAACGTACAGATCTTGTTAACATATTTAAACATCTGTTGTTTATTTTACGAGCCCAGTATTTTAATTTCATCAACGGGCTTTTATTAGTACACACACACAACAAATAAGTAAATAAGTTTGATAAAGGGTCAACCAATCAACTAGTATACAATATGTCATGAAGAATTGATGGCTCAGCAAGAATTTGGTGATCCGTCTCTTTCTTTTCTTCTCACTTTTTAAACATTTGATCTTTACAGTGAGTCTGGGTAGACAACCTTTTTAGCTTATTGGGTGTTGACTGTTTGGGTAAAGCTACGGTTTAACCACAATATTACTATCTGACCACTGAATGTAGGAAATGGAATAACATTACCACAAACAGGCCCTCAAAGCCTGGTTTTCTTTTAAAAAAAACAAGGCTCTATTAAAAATATCATACTATATATTCAGCTATTCAATCAAAATCTCAGGAGAAAAATGACCCGGATTGACAATTCCACATTTTCATCCATGATCAGAAATCATTATTGACATATTTTCACCTTAGAGTGTACCTTTTGTTTTAGAAGAATTGCTTCTGCAAACCGCAACTTATTCAGCTACTGACCCTCAACCATTCAGGTGGATATGAAGTAAAACTGCGACACTAATACATATCCTCCCGTCACTTTCGTACCCACTCTTTTAGCTGTCTTTACAATCACTTGTCTGACGTGATCTCTATCTAATTGCTTCACAGCATTACGTTCCCCTTCAACTTGGCTTTCTATTTCTTCACAAGCATCCCCAAACCAGATTACTAAACTTCCACCACAATGATCTGCCAAAACAAACAGAAGAATAAACATTAAGAACAGGTTGATAGACACTGGACCAGTTTCTACAGTTCTAAACAAAACAATAAAAAAGAAAAACTTGAAAAACTCAAAGAAAAAATGACACAAACCCCTGTTTTGGCTTTACCTATTTTTAAAGATCCCTTTGTGATTGAAACTGATGCTTCAGGAGTAGTATTAAGGGCTGTTTTGATTCGACATAAACACCTTGTGGCTTTCTTTAGTAAAGTGTTGGGTCCAAAACATTCACAATTGTCTACTTCTGGGAAAGAACTAACGGCCATAATATTAGAGGTGGAAAGAGTAGTTTATGAGTAAACCCTCTGTTATTAAAACTGACCATGAGTGCCAAAGGGCTTCTAGCCCAGAGGTATCTCTGTGTATTGCTAAGGTGTTCCTCCCCAAAGCGTAGAGGGTTCATGTCCTACATGGGACATAGGTATAGTTTAGGGGTGTGTGTCTCTTTGCATTAAAAAAAAAAAAAAAAAAAAAAAAAAAAAAAAAAAAAAAATCGACAATGAGTCTTTTAGTACATCTTGAGCAAAAAGAATGATATGCTACAATACAGAAATGAGTAAAACAGAAATGATATTCTGTTAAGTATCGAAACAGTAGTGAAAACCAAGTGGATGATGCACTGTTGTGAAAACCAGTTACACTGAGTTCAGTCCGTTATTTCTAGTACTAGTTATGATTGAAATCACAGAGTGTTGCTGCTGATGGCAAGCTTCAAGCCTTAATAGACAGTATCAAAGCAACCCTAGTCTTGTCAGAAAATATCAGTTCAGATAAGGCAAAGTTACAAGAAAAGGGAAAATGATGGTTGGTAATGACACGAGAATGGCTCAAGTATTGTATTGGAAAGAAATGCAGGCTAAGATTGGAACCTTCATCAAGGAATGTCAATAGTGTTGTCAACAAGGGAATTATGGATATCCGATACTTTTGCTTATATAGGTTTATTTACAACCATTAGAGATTCCTTATAGGTTTTAGACTGTCATTTCTATAGATTTTGTTCAAGGATGCCTAAGTCGAATTTTCGGCTTTGAAACTTCCCTATACTCCAGTCAATGTTGTTAAAGTGTTTATAGATAATATTATCAAATTGTATGGTGTGCCTGCAAAGATCATTTCTGACACTGATCCTATTATCTTTAATAACTTTTAGAAAGAGTTTTTTAAAGTTCATCAAAATTTCTATGCACACTCAACTGCTTATCACCCTCAAAGCGATGGACGAAACAGAGGTGCTCAAAAGGTATATAGAGGCATATCTGAGATGCTATACCAGTGATAAACCTACTACTTCGGCTGACTGCCATTGGCTCAGTACTAGAACAACACTACTCCTCGTTCCAGGTTACAAACATCTCCTTATAAAATCTGGTATGGTCAATCACTTCCAATATAAATCCATTATCAACCTATGGGTTCTGCTAATCACCTTTTAAAAGCTCGGGAGAAAGGCGATTTCATATTGGTTACTGGTATTTCTAAAGCATCAACCTTATAAACAAACAACATTCTGTCAACAAGAGAATTTTCCATAAACAGGCAGCAAAATACTACGGCCTTAATATTGCAGCTTCGCATGGGTTCTAACTTCTAAGATTCATAACATTTTCAATGTGTCATTGCTTAAGAAAAGCTAGGGACAATATAGTGTTTGTGACGCGTAAAGGGGCATTCCAAGTTATTTTTCTATTTCGTTATTTCTGGTATGTCGGTCAATTACCACACTTGTCAACTACAGTAGTTAATAAAAATAAACGGGTAAACGGAGAGAGATGATTGTTAGTTTGGATTGAGAAAACACAGTTGATCTTGTTAGAAATTTTCATTATCATAATAACTTTGAATTTAAAATCCTGCATACATAAAATTCAACTTAGAAGCCCTAACATTTAATTAAAAAAACGATAATTAGAAGTATATGACTCACCATAAGAATGTAAAGAAGATGAATGGCATGCGATCGAGTGTGTGTTGAAGCTGGTGCTGACCCGGTACTTTAATTTGAAAGTAGTAGCTTCCTGTTTGTTTTTATGCAAAATTTGCTTTGACTTTTATTTGTTTTTCACGAAACTTATTTCTATAAAAATGAATTTAAAGGGGTCATTTCACTCTTTTGTGTTTCTATAAAAAATTGAACAAGCATGTTGGCGGCCGAGAATTCTTACTAACGTGTTTTAAATTGTAACCGGTTTGTTTAAGACGTGTCTTTGAGGCCAAACTTAAACATTTTTTGTAAAATCATACGTATATTAAAAGCATATTAATATTGGACTCGTTTTGTACGTTATCAAGAAACCATTTTACCGGTATTTTTTTGTTCAAGAAATCGCGAGATATTTGTCAGATACTTGGTAAATAAAGTTTGTTGTATAAAAAAGTCATAAATAATAAGAAGCTAAAGGTGTGATTTGCAAACATATATTTTTTTATTGTTTTTGGGCCCGGATATTTTGAACTTTTTTATTCACCAATTACTTTTTTTGATTTTTTTTATTCACTTGCACCAATTAGCCAATTCAGACACCCGCACCTTTTATTCACTTGTGGCAATTTTTTAATTTGTTTATTCAGTTTGGCACCAGTCAGCAAACGGCACTGCATGTAAGGCACTATAAGTGTATAAAGGGAATTTATTTCTAAATACACTAAAATGATTCATCAATCATTGACTTGTTACACCAAAAAAAATCATTAACTTATTTAGTACATCAAAACGATTATACTAATCATTGACTTGTTTTAACAAAAAAAATATATATATTTTTTTACTTTTATCTTTTGGTTATTACTTCGTATTAATTAATTATTATTTATTTTTATAATTTTCTTTTTGTTTTTTCTTGCTTATTGATTTTTATAGTTATTTTTTACTTTTGTCACACACATATGTCATATACACATATACATACTTATATATAAATGAACAAATATTACAATTTTCATTGAAAATAAATAATTATAAATACAGTATAAAGAATGTTACAATATTACATTGTTAAGTCAACATTTTTCGAAATACGATAATAATATTCGTGAAACACATTTTGACGACTAACATATGTGTCATCCCATCTAGATGCATTTTCACTTTTATATGTAATCCAAATTGGATAATTTAACGGTAATGGGCAACATTCGCGTAGTGTCGATTTAATATAATGGTTACCATTCACATGAGCAATCACAATTGTCTTATGTGGTTTTGATTGTGGTGGACTCGACCAAATCGAAAAACTCATAGTGCAGCCTCCGACATTTCCTTCATGAGTTAGGCTTATAACAACTATTTTATATGTTGAGGCAACAAACAAACCCGTATTTGGTATTTTCATCTATTTTCCAGCTTTTTTTATAGTCTCATATTTTTTTTATAACCTCTTGTTCCAAATATATACTTGTACTTTGTGGTTAAAATCTAACTCCTGCACCAAATCAGACCGAATACGAGGCCATTGATCTTGAGGGAGATCGAGAGCGACAGCGACAGATCGAAATCCGCAATTTCCATCACCAATGACATCTTGTAAATCTGTAACATAAGGATGGAAATATGTGGAAGTTGTTTCAAAAATCATGCCAGAACGCGCTTCGTGGACGACTGGCTCACATATGAACTATGTCTTGGATGTTTCTGATTTAAGTCTAGGAACACGTCATGTACGCGTGTTTCATAGTTCGAGCATGAACTATGTCTTGGTGGTTCCTCGTTCAAGTCTACACTGAAAAGCCTTGTTGAATGACTACTTTTACTAGGATCTTGAAATTTTGGATCAACGCATTTCTATTTTGGTTGTTTCTTCAAGCTTGGTCGTCCACGGGGTATTTTTTTTTAATCGCGGGTTCTTTAATTGGAATTGCACTAGGATTGCTTATATGATAACACTCATTTTGTACATATTTTAATAGCGTTATTCGTACGTTTGTGCATATTATTTGGTTGTATTTGTGAATATTTTATGCTTAAAAGGTACAAAAGATGTATTTAGATTCAGGTACAACTATGGCGAAGGAAATAACAAAAAGACGAAGAAAAGTCGACAAAATGAGAGTATGTGCACGAAGAGAAGTTGTTCGTCCAAGATAAAGATTCATGCTATGATTATTTCCAAGTTCAAGTAAAAGATTATGAAGTTATTCGATGAAAGAAGGAGTCAAGATTAAGTACCAAAGATGATTGTTAAAGATGGAGTTTTTGTGCCAACCCAAGTTTCAACCAACATGCCAATTAAAGTCCCAACTTAAGGTTGAATCAATCATGTAAACCAATTTCCAACCTAAGGTTGATGCTGAGTCACAGGTTCAAACCTCAACCTGAGGTTGAGCAGACAATCCGGCAGCGGGTTGAGATCCAAACCGTGGGTTGAACTTGATTTTGGTTACCAGAAAGTCCCAACCGCCAAGGTTGAGATCCTAACCGCATGTTGCTGCACTAAAAGTCTTCCAAAGTTTCATTTAAGTGAGGAATTAAGTACCATTAACACCATGGCCGATCATATACTCTTCATTGATCACTTTTCTGCATTTTTATGACACTTGGAGGCCAAGTTTACATCCCTCTCTGATGAGGCGAAAAATGAACCACTTTTAGGGGGTCATTTAAGCCCGGAATTGAATTTATTTGATCAAATATTGCCCTAAATCGTTCCTTTTGTGATTTTAGGTACTTTGGGAGTGAATTCTGGAAAAGGAAGCAATTCGGACATTTTTGGAGCATAAAAGTGAAGAAAACGGCAAAGACTTAATTTTTCATGCTGAGAATAGTACCTGACGGCGTCAAGAGGAAGATCCTGACGGCGTCAAGAGTTAAAACCATGATGACCCAGTGAAATCCTGACAGCGTCACAACAAGGGCGTCAAGACTAATTTTGGTGACGGCCTGCAAAAGGTATATACATGACGGCGTCAGACCCAGATCTAGGCAGTCCGAGAAACTATTTGGCGGCGAGATGACGGCGTCAGACTTTTGTTCTTGACGCCGTCACCCATCAAAATCTATATATAGTTTTCTATTTTTCATTCATTAAAGAGGAACTTGTGTGGAGAAAACTAGGGCCGAACTTTGTAAACCCTAGATCATATTTTACAGTGTTTTCAAGGGTTTTCACCCCTTGAATCCTTTCATGTTCAATTGAGATAAGTCTTCTCTTAATTCATTCAATATGTCTATGTGTTGTTTTAATATATCCTTTGCTTGTCTTGATTTCAACATGCTAGGCTAGATCTATCTTGTGTTTGCTTAGATCTAATGAAACCTAGATGTTAATTATGTGTTGATTACTTGTTCATGGTTGTATTGGATGAATGATTTCAATGTTAGGCTTAAGAAAACTGGCAGATCTCCATTGTGTAACATGCTTGAACGTCTTAGGAAACATGAAATGATGTGTACTAGGTTTTATTGGTTGTATTTAATGCATGAGTAAATTCTAGTGATCCCATGTTAGGAGCTTCTTAGCCGGCTCGACATAGGAGTGAAGTAGGCGCTCATAGGATTGGGGAAGTAAGTACGCCACCCCATGAATGGTATTAAGGAATACAATTCGTCATCCACGCAACTATTACAAGTAATTAACGTGTAAAAGATATCTAGGGAGTAGTGAAATCTAAGTAAACACAATTCTCCCACATATTGCTCACAACTCTAGTATAATTTAGTTTATTTTCATTTTTAATATTTTATTTTGATTGCATCTTTAGTATTAGGTTAGTTGATTAGCAACTAATTCTGCCAAATTCCTTCAAACCCGAGATTTTTAATTGCTTTTATAAAAAAACTAAAAAATACAAAAAGAATCATCCCTCATCTCTAGACCTAGTCTTTAGGTTTTCTAATCCTAGCAACACTATTCCTAGCTGAACGATCAATCCCCCGGTACTTGTCATTATACTATACTACATCGATCAGGTACACTCCCTGGTAGGGGTTGTAAGCTTCTCGAGATCCCTCGAGAGGTAAAGCCTAGTGCAAACCCCACGCACCAAGTTTTTGGCGCCGCAGCCTGGGAATAGTTATTGTCTAGGTTAGAATCTCTTTTTATTAGGTCTACTTGCTATATTCCTTTCTAGTAGGATTTTATTTTTATTTTTTAGGTTCTCTTTAGTCTATCTTATTTCTTCGTGTTTTTGTTCGTAACTCTTCGCCATCCGAGATCATGGACGATGGTGATACGTGGGAATCGCACCAGGCTTTACCTCTCAAGGGATCTTGAGAAGCTTACAACCCCCACCAGGCAGTGTACCTGATCGTTGTAGTATAGTATAGTGACAAGTACCGGGGGATTGATCGTTCAGCTAGGAACAGTGTCGCTAGGATTAGAAAACCTAAATACTAGTTCTAAAGATGAAGGATGATTATTTTTGTATTTTTAAGTTTTTTAGAAAGCAAGTAAAAATCTCGGGTTTGAAGGATTTGGGCGGAATTAGTTGCTAGTCAACTAACCCAATACTAAAGATGCAATCAAAATAAAATACTAAAAATGAAAATAAACTAAATTAACTAAGGTTGTGAGCAATAAGTGGAGAAGTTGTGTTTACTTAGATTTCACTACTCATTAGATATCTTTTACACGTTAATTACTTGTTATAGTTGCGTGGATGACGGATTATATTCCTTAATACCATTCACGGGGTGGCGCACTTAATTCCCCAATCCTATGAGTGCCTACTTCACTCCTATGTCGAGCCGGCTAAGAAGCTCCTAACATGGGATCATTAGAATTTACTCATGCATTAAATACAACCAATAAAACCTAGTGCACGTCAGTTCATGTTTCCTAAGACGTTCAAGCATGTTACCAATTGGAGATCTTCCAATTTTCTTAAGCCTAACATCGAAATCATTCATCCAATACAACCATAAACAAGTAATCAACACATAATTAACATCTAGGTTTCATTATATCCAAGCAAACACAAGATAGATCTAGCCTAGCATGATGGAATTAAGACAAGAACAAGATATAGACAACCAACACATAGACATATTGATTGAATTAAAAGAATACTTATCTCAATTACACATGAAAGGGTTCAAGGGCTGAGAACCCTTGAGAAACCTGTAAAATTCGTACTAAGTTCGGCCTTAGGGTTTCTCCAAAACTTCTTTTTTTTTATGAATGAAAATTAGAAAACTATATATAGGAAATTGAGGCTGACGGCGTCAAGACAAAATTGGTGACGCCGTCATCTCGCCGCCAAAATACTTCTCGGACTGCCTTGATTTACTTTTGACGTCGTAACGTTATAGCATTTTCCAGGCCGTCACATATTTTACTCTTGACGCTCTACCTTGTGACGCCTTCAATTCTGTACTGGGCCGTCGTGAATATTACTCTTGACGCCGTCAGAATTTCCTTCTTGACGCCGTCACCTACTGTTCCCAGCAAGGTTTGGCGTTTTCTTCACTTTTATGCTCCAAAAACGTCCGAATTGCTTCCTTTTCCAGATTTCTCTCCCAAAGTACCTAAAATCACAAAAGGAACGATTTAGGGCAATATTTGATCAAATAAATTCAATTCCGGGCTTAAATGACCCCCTAAAAAGGTTCATTTTTCGCCTCATCATATACGCTTACACTTGAGATTTGCTTGTCCTCAAGCAAATGCGCTTTTATTCTAATCAAAATACAAGTTAGGGGTCATCTAACACTAATATAAAAGTAATTACAACAAATAATCGTTCCACTAAAGACCAATAGACAAGCACGAAGGTCATATACTTAGCACCTCACAAATAGTGTTTAGATACTCACATCTCTCGGGTGTAATAAAGTATAAATTACAATATGGAAACGGAAGATATCTCTCACTACCTGTCATAGCAAAATAGATTACCATAGGCTTGGGAAAGGATCAAACCTCCACCACATGGCGTAAGCACCTAGGATAAACTATCAAAGAGGTCTTTTAAAGGGTTGTAACGTTAGGTGTAGGGATATGAAATACACGGTTTTGTTGGATAAAGGAAGTTTTACTGGTGGCGAGTTAACAATCTTGGTTAATTACATGTATAATATGGTGTTGCTATGCCAAGACTAGACTCGACTTAAGCTAATAAATGAAAAATAACAAAAATATAAAATAAACATAGAATGAAAAGGGATGGTAGTCCGTATGCTTTTTCTCTTTTTTATTTTATTTTATTTATTTTATTTATTTTTGCATACACTCTTACCCTACCATCCGAAATAATACATCATAGGGAATGAAAATTCCCCTTACACTTGAATTTTTACATACTTTACAATAAACTAATCTAATGACTCGAATTAAGATAATCAAAACACTTGGAGTACTTTTAAGATTAACGTACATATGGGGGTAATAAATGATGTTCTTCTCCATTTCTCCATAAATAAGTACTTTACCCATGAGTCCCAATCGTCTCAAAACAATATGTACAAGGATATGACTCGACTTAGCAACCATGTAATCAATTAGATAGTTAACTTAGGGTTTAACAAATTACAATAATGCACTAAAGATGAGTGCATACACGGAAGGCTAAGGCGATTTGGGTGTACATTTAAGTGGGGTGTAACAAATTCTTCCTTTAAGTAAAATGCTTAAAGTTAAAAACGAAAAGATAGGCTCGGAGGGGTATACTAGGGGTTTCATGTACTAAAAATGAGTACAATGCTAATGGTGTGGGAAAAATTAGTTGACTTAACTAGTCAAGTAATATGACTTAAATGGTCAAGTAATTATAATACGGGTTTAACACAAGGGTGATCCTAATGCCTCTTATCATGTAGTAAATCCTACTACACGAATGTAGTCTCACTGGCGGTCTCGGGATGCATCACTAACGCAAGTTCTAGAATCCAAATGCTACCGGTACACTCATAAGCACTAATAGTAAATGCTTTTCCTATCAAATCTAAAGGCGAACCTCACATATTTGGGTGAAATTTTTTTCTGAATATACGGTTATATGCTAGTCATACAATCTCCTATCCATGAGACGCTTGCTATGGCTAAAGTTTCACTCCTAAATGTCGTAAAAAATTTTAAATTTGGCGCTAAAATTGCACTAACAAGTATTTCTCATAGTTTTATTACACATCTACCATTAAACAAAACAAACTCAAGCGAAAGTGCATATGTAAGGTATCATCATTTTACCCTCCCCTTACACTTAAAATGAACATTGTCCCCAATGTTCAAGTAAAGAATGTAAAAGTGAAAAAAGTAAAAAGAATGTGTCACAACTCGTAATTTCCGGTCATTTTCCAAACCTCGACAATTTACTATTCACAGGTTACTATTTATCATTTACTATTCATCGATCACTATTCATCGTTTTTGAGGTCCATTTGATATTCTGAGAAGCGTTCAGAAATTTTACTATTCACTTGACACTATTCATTCCCGGAAGAAATTTCACTATTCACGTGCATTACTCATTTCATCGTAAATCTAGTTTACGAGTATTTAAATTCGCGTAACCGTATTGGTTCAGGTGCGAATTCATGCAATATCATTAGGGACATTTCATACGGACTAGAAATAGTCTGCATATCGTCGTTATGGCACTTGCATACTATTCCACTCGTAGGATATTTAAATTAATACTTTTGGTATATTTGACTTTTTACGTATATTTATTTCTAAATAAACGTTATCCTATAAACTATCACTATGAATAATTGATCCGACAATCCCAACTATGGTCCTAACACATTTTTATACTCATAATAATAATATAAAAATTATATTATTAAGTTACCCGGTGTTTTCAAATCAACTGTTACGTTAGCTTATAACTCCGTCGGTTTGCGATATTTCAACCCGATCATTATTTTAACTTCCAATTCTCATCAGGAATATTATTTTACAATTTTTACAACTTCATTACATTTTATTTTATCTCATTACAATTTATTTTTAGTTAACTCGGTACCCGGTATTCCCTAAAACTATTAATATATACATACTAATATCTAAAATGTACCAACTATCTTACACTACACCATTTTCTTCTCCTTTTTCCTATAATGCCGCCCCCCCCCCCCCCCCTTTGATTTCCTTAAAAGATGGATCTTGTCTTCTAAATCAATAATACATATAACTTGTACATATTCATTTCATCTCATTTTTCTAAAAACAACTAGCAACTTTCTTTCCTTTTCTCTCTTTGTGGTGCTCGGCCTAGGCAAGAAAAACAAGGAAAAACCATAACTTTTCCAAGATCAAGTGTTAATCTAGTTCCTTTAGTGATCCTTGTTTGAGTTTTGTGATAAAAACTCAAGGTTTCTTAGGTTTTTCTCATCCAAGCTCATTAATCTTTCTAAGTAAGTTGTCAAACTCTTTTTCATAATTTCTTCATGTTATTTTTATGATCATATGATTTCTATACAAGATCTACATGCATATGTTACTTATACCACTTTATTTTAAGCATACCAAACTTTCGAACCCTAAAAAGTGATTATAGTTAGATCCTTGATAGATCCACTTGGTTTATGATGTTTAGGAACCCATGACACCCTAAGAAGGTGTATGGTAAGATTAAACTAGATTTGTGGTGATTGAAAGTGGGTTGGTTGAAGTTGAAACAAGTTTGAAATTAGGAAAATGATTTTTGAAACTATATAAATACCTACTGCCCTTATTTTGAAAACGTGGGAAACTCAGTAACTCAGGGGATATTTTTGAACAAAGATTTAGAAAATACTTTCAAAAACGAAGCCGTGGGCGAAAGAACGGATTAAAACGAGTTAATAACGAAGGAGATATGATTTTCCGAATTTAACGACGAAAACTATTTTCTGAAAAACTGCATGCTGTTTGACATTTTTTGACGGACAAATAGAGACGTTAGACGTAACCTAGTGGAGCCGAGCTATCGAAAATATATTAGTATATACTAAAACGATTCCGGGGATATAAAGAACGAGTAAAATGAGCTTAAAACGACCAAGTTATACCCGTTTTAAAATCGTCAAAACTATATATATATATATAGTCACTACTAGAAAATAATATAACTACGTACTGAATAATATATTTTCTAGATTTCTTATTCAAGGAGTATATTTTTTAATTAACGAAATACGTACGACTCAAGGTTTATTACGCGACTATTAGACACTATTTTAAGGTTTTCAGGACGAGGAATATAACACTAACATTTTTATACGATATACTACGACAAGTTATATACTTCTATATTTGGACTTATTTTCCTAAGTATGGAAACTATTTTACTTTGACAATAACTAGTATTTCCAAGTTACGAGTGGTATAGGCATCATGTACACGTGCATTCATTTCATCACGTCATGATCTAAGGTAGATCGTTATTACTCATATTAGGTTGCGGTTAGAGATCGTGCCTCCTTTCAGTGTATCCATTCTTGTCATCGTAGCTATCGCTCCAGGTGAGTCATAGCCCCTACTTTTTCAATTGTTTTGGTAAAATCTTTGGGGGAGAATACATGCTCGTTTTACTTAAACACACTACTTGTTTTACCTGGTTGATTACTCAAATATTTCCAGCTTTATCTAATATATATTTGATCACCTGCATTCATTGGTATGTTTGATTTTCCTGTATTTCATGGGATTGATTATCCTTGTTTATATGACCTCATAGTCACCAATTGTTCCTATATGTTCCATGTAATATTGTGGTATTCCCCACTTGGCTGTGATGTCAAACGTATTGTGGTATTCCCCACTTGGCTGTGATGTCAAACGTAATATTGCTGTTTTCCTACTTGACTGATTTATCATATGACCTCCTTGTAATATTGTGGTATTCCCCACTTGGCTGTGATGTCAAACGTAATATTGTGGTATTCCCCACTTGGCTGTGATGTCAAACGTATTGTGGTATTCCCCACTTGGCTGTGATGTCAAACGTAATATTGTGGTATTCCCCACTTGGCTTTGATGTCAAACGTAATATTGTTGTTTCCCTACTTGACTGAATTAAGATGCCTTTGTATCAACCTTATTACGGGTTTTCCCGCTTGACTGATTTATCATATGGCCTCATTGACTGAATTATTTATATAGCCGTTTTGCTATATTTATTTGGGAATTTGGATACCAGTATTACTTTTGTTCACGTAGACTTTAACACATTTGGCAGTGGGTTGTAAACACACAGGTTACAAGTCTCTTATGGCGGGACTTGCAACTGAGTGAATTTACAATGCCTTTGCTGGGCGATCATTTCTCTATAGGCATTATTTGTTAAACAAACTCTATGAACTCACCAACCTCGTGTTGACACTTTAGCATGTATTTTCAGGTTTTAAGCATATGGCACGCTACTGGAGGTTTTGGCAGGGCATGGCATGGTCATAGAAGACTCTGATTATTTATATGGGGACCGTTCTAAACTATTTTAAGGGCTTACTTTCGCACTACTTTTAACGATGTAAATTTAATATTTTCTAATTAAACGATTATATTCTAAATGATTAAAGTGAAAACCATTTTTGTACTTGTGTTGTGATACCGATTGAGTTACACCCCAGCTACATGTATGCTTCCGCTGGACCCGACTTTGGGGGTGTGACAGATTGGTATCAGAGCTTTGGCTATAGCGAACTAAGTGTTTTTTTAAAACCTAGACTATAGCTACTTTCAAGAAAACTTAACCCTATGATCGTCACGTGCCTGCCTGCCAAGCTAAAGCCTCATTTGTGGTTAGTTGCTGACATTGGTGATGAGATTTATGTCTCATTATCTGATATATTATATTCATTTATTATAGTTGATTACTATAATTGTCTTTCATATAAGCATGTTCACGTATCATATATGTCACCCTGTTATGTATCTCCTTGCATAGTTTCATCATTTGACTTTGAGTTTGGTCACCTGCCTTAGTCTTTCTGACCGTCTTGGTATTTGTAAAGGACATAGTCTTAGTATAACTGAGCTGAGTATTTCAAAATTTATGGAACCTCGGTGGAATATAGACTAGTCACCTATATTCAACCCGGGATAGTGGGACATAGGCTGACTACCTATATCCGACTCAGAAATGAATTTTGCAACACTGAGAATGGTTATAATAAAATTTTGTCTGGATTGAATTCTCTACTCAATTTCGGAATGTTTCATTTGTGTGTGTGTGTGTGTATACACTCTCATTGTCGGAACATTCATATTTTTCATCACTTCGTGAACCACCGATTGGAAGCAGGTTAACTGGCCATTTCATCTCATGAATCTTCACATTGATGCACAATACACTTACATTTTCTTTTATCACAATCTCGTTTTGTCGCATTTGTCACAGTCTTTTCCCTTCTCACCATCACTATCATTTCCTTTTCCCCATCCCCATATATATATATAAGGAATTAGGTGACACTCTATAGATTCCTATGTCACTCATCACTCATTACTCCCAATATTGATAAGTGAGTATTAGCAATGACCTCCCTAGGAAAGACTTTCCATACCATATATAAGGAGGATCCCTAGGTACATTATGACCATTTAAAAATCAACGAAAATCTCAGGATATCACAAAACCACTCGAACCACGTCAACTCGTCATATCGCAACATCAACCTTTCATTCTATGATAATCCGCTCTCGAACATCTACTACTAGGAAACATCTTAATTATGTCTCACCCTTCTTTTCTCGTTTTGAAGAGCTATGCCGCCAAGGAAAGTTAAAGCTACTCCAACTATGACACCTATTGCTATTCGGAAATTGGTTAAGGATAGTATCGCCGAAGCTCTAGAGATCGAGAGAGCTGAGGTAGCTGCAAGGGCTGCTGAGGCCGCTTTACAGACAAGGACAGATGGACAATCCGATAATAAGCGCGAATGTACTTGGAAGAATTTTATGGTTAGTGATCCCATCAAGTTTAAGGCCACTGAAGGAGCGGTTGCTTTGATTCGCTGGTTCGAAAAGACTGAGAATGTGTTCCTCATGTGCAACTGTCCTGATGTCAGCAAGGTAAAATTCGCTACTGGTATGATTTTGGATGAAGCTATGTCATGGTGGAATTCTTATGCTCAACCGATTGGTATGGAAAATGCCTACAAGCTCACCTGGGAGCAATTCAAGAAGTTGATGACTAGTAAGTTTTGCCCTCGTACTGAGGTGCAGAAGTTGGAAACAGAATTCTATGAACTGGTGACTAAAGGTGATGACATCGAGACCTACTTCAGGAGGTTTCAGGAGTTGGTTGCACTATGCCCAACTATGGTTCCAGATAATGAAAAGCTGCTAGAAAATTTCATCGGTGGACTACCGCACAACATCAGGGGGAACGTAATTGCTTCTAAACCGCACACGCTGGAGGAAGCTATCGGAATGTCTCAAAAGCTTATGGCTCAAGTAATGAAGCAAGAAACTACTGTCAACAACAACAACGAAAACAAGAGGAAAAGGAACGACAACCAAGGAGACGATCAAGTATGGCAGCCAAACAAAGGACAAGAAGTGTTTAGAGCTTATGCTGCAGGACCAAGCACAAAGAAAAGATATACTGGAAATTTACCTTACTGCAACATGTGTAATCTGCATCACTTATATCATTGCAGTGGACTATGCAGAATATGCAAGAAGCGGGGTCATCTGACTAAGGACTGTAGGAAACCCACAAATCAGAGGATTCCAGGAAGTTGCTTCAAATGTGGAAACTTAGGACATCTCAGAAAGGACTGCCCGGAGCTAAGGAACAAGAAGACCAAAGCCTTAACTCTCTAGTGTTGTATTTCTTTTGTGTTTAAAGCTACGTTCTATCGTATAAGTTTCATGTACTATTAACAAATTCCGATCTAATGAATATTCTATCTTTTATCACCGCAAACTCCTAGCGATTTCATTAAGATTCCTTTAAAACTACACCACCTATCATCTACAGACCAATGGTCAGGATTAGAGAACGATTCAAACATAGGGAGATATGCTCAGAGCATAAGTGATTGACTTTAGAAATAGTTGGACTAACCAGTTACCATGAATCAAATTCAGTTGCAACCATAGTTATCGCGCAAGTGTAGAGACTATACCATTTGATGCACTCTATGGTTGAAGTGCCCATATCTATTGACGAATCGAAATTAGAAAATCCCAACTCCCTAATCTAGTAGGCATTCATGAAATAACCAGAAATTTCTTACGAGTCAAGAATAAGATACAAGTTCAATAAGTTGCAAACCCTTAGAATTTCAAGTTAATGGCAAGATTATGTTGAAAGTTTTTCCTAGGAAAGGAATGATACCATTAAGAAAAATTTGGGAAGATAAACCCGGGATTCAGACAGTATGGGTCTAGTGGCCTACAGACTTGAACTCCCATAGAGCTCAGTAGCTTACACAATAAATATCATCATCTTTTCACCAATACCACTCTAGAGACCAACACAAACTGAACTTCGGGACGAAGTTCCTGTTAGAAGGGAAGACTGTCACAACTCGTAATTTCCGGTCATTTTCCAAACCTCGACAATTTACTATTCACAGGTTACTATTTATCATTTACTATTCATCGATCACTATTCATTGTTTTTGAGGTCCATTTGATATTCTGAGAAGCGTTCAGAAATTTTACTATTCACTTGACACTATTCATTCCCGGAAGAAATTTCACTATTCACGTGCATTACTCATTTCATCGTAAATCTAGTTTACGAGTATTTAAATTCGCGTAACCGTATTGGTTCAGGTGCGAATTCATGCAATATCATTAGGGACATTTCATACGGACTAGAAATAGTCTGCATATCGTCGTTATGGCACTTGCATACTATTCCACTCGTAGGATATTTAAATTAATACTTTTGGTATATTTGACTTTTTACGTATATTTATTTCTAAATAAACGTTATCCTATAAACTATCACTATGAATAATTGATCCGACAATCCCAACTATGGTCCTAACACATTTTTATACTCATAATAATAATATAAAAATTATATTATTAAGTTACCCGGTGTTTTGAAATCAACTGTTACGTTAGCTTATAACTCCGTCGGTTTGCGATATTTCAACCCGATCATTATTTTAACTTCCGATTCTCATCAGGAATATTATTTTACAGTTTTTACAACTTCATTATATTTTATTTTATCTCATTACAATTTATTTTTAGTTAACTCGGTACCCGGTATTCCCTAAAACTATTAATATATACATACTAATATCTAAAATGTACCAACTATCTTACACTACACCATTTTCTTCTCCTTTTTCCTATAATGCCGCCCCCCCCCCCCTTTGATTTCCTTAAAAGATGGATCTTGTCTTCTAAATCAATAATACATATAACTTGTACATATTCATTTCATCTCATTTTTCTAAAAACAACTAGCAACTTTCTTTCCTTTTCTCTCTTTGTGGTGCTCGGCCTAGGCAAGAAAAACAAGGAAAAACCATAACTTTTCCAAGATCAAGTGTTAATCTAGTTCCTTTAGTGATCCTTGTTTGAGTTTTGTGATAAAAACTCAAGGTTTCTTAGGTTTTTCTCATCCAAGCTCATTAATCTTTCTAAGTAAGTTGTCAAACTCTTTTCCATAATTTCTTCATGTTATTTTTATGATCATATGATTTCTATACAAGATCTACATGCATATGTTACTTATACCACTTTATTTTAAACATACCAAACTTTCGAACCCTAAAAAGTGATTATAGTTAGATCCTTGATAGATTCACTTGGTTTATGATGTTTAGGAACCCATGACACCCTAAGAAGGTGTATGGTAAGATTAGACTAGATTTGTGGTGATTGAAAGTGGGTTGGTTGAAGTTGAAACAAGTTTGAAATTAGGAAAATGATTTTTGAAACTATATAAATACCTACTGTCCTTATTTTGAAAACGTGGGAAACTCAGTAACTCAGGGGATATTTTTGAACAAAGATTTAGAAAATACTTTCAAAAACGAAGCCGTGGGCGAAAGAACGGATTAAAACGAGTTAATAACGAAGGAGATATGATTTTCCGAATTTAACGACGAAAACTATTTTCTGAAAAACTGCATGCTGTTTGACATTTTTCGACGGACAAATAGAGACGTTAGACGTAACCTAGTGGAGCCGAGCTATCGAAAATATATTAGTATATACTAAAACGATTCCGGGGATATAAAGAACGAGTAAAATGAGCTTAAAACGACCAAGTTATACCCGTTTTAAAATCGTCAAAACTATATATATATATATATATATATATATATATATATATATATATATATAGAGTCACTACTAGAAAATAATATAACTACGTACTGAATAATATATTTTCTAGATTTCTTATTCAAGGAGTATATTTTTTAATTAACGAAATACGTACGACTCAAGGTTTATTACGCGACTACTAGACACTATTTTAAGGTTTTCAGGACGAGGAATATAACACTAACATTTTTATACGATATACTACGACAAGTTATATACTTCTATATTTGGACTTATTTTCCTAAGTATGGAAACTATTTTACTTTGACAATAACTAGTATTTCCAAGTTACGAGTGGTATAGGCATCATGTGCACGTGCATTCATTTCATCACGTCATGATCTAAGGTAGATCGTTATTACTCATATTAGGTTGCGGTTAGAGATCGTGCCTCCTTTCAGTGTATCCATTCTTGTCATCGTAGCTATCGCTCCAGGTGAGTCATAGCCCCTACTTTTTCAATTGTTTTGGTAAAATTTTTGGGGGAGAATACATGCTCGTTTTACTTAAACGCACTACTTGTTTTACCTGGTTGATTACTCAAATATTTCTAGCTTTATCTAATATATATTTGATCACCTGCATTCATTGGTATGTTTGATTTTCCTGTATTTCATGGGATTGATTATCCTTGTTTATATGACCTCATAGTCACCAATTGTTCCTATAAGTTCCTTGTAATATTGTGGTATTCCCCACTTGGCTGTGATGTCAAACGTATTGTGGTATTCCCCACTTGGCTGTGATGTCAAACGTAATATTGCTGTTTTCCTACTTGACTGATTTATCATATGACCTCCTTGTAGTATTGTGGTATTCCCCACTTGGTTGTGATGTCAAACGTAATATTGTGGTATTCCCCACTTGGCTGTGATGTCAAACGTATTGTGGTATTCCCCACTTGGCTGTAATGTCAAACGTAATATTGTGGTATTCCCCACTTGGCTTTGATGTCAAACGTAATATTGTTGTTTCCCTACTTGACTGAATTAAGATGCCTTTGTATCAACCTTATTACGGGTTTTCCCGCTTGACTGATTTATCATATGGCCTCATTGACTGAATTATTTATATAGCCGTTTTGCTATATTTATCTGGGAATTTGGATACCAGTATTACTTTTGTTCACGTAGACTTTAACACATTTGGCAGTGGGTTGTAAACACACAGGTTACAAGTCTCTTATGGCGGGACTTGCAACTGAGTGGATTTACAATGCCTTTGCTGGGCGATCATTTCTCTATAGGCATTATTTGTTAAACAAACTCTATGAACTCACCAACCTCGTGTTGACACTTTAGCATGTATTTTCAGGTTTTAAGCATATGGCACGCTACTGGAGGTTTTGGCAGGGCATGGCATGGTCATAGAAGACTCTGATTATTTATATGGGGACCGTTCTAAACTATTTTAAGGGCCTACTTCCGCACTACTTTTAACGATGTAAATTCAATATTTTCTAATTAAACGATTATATTCTAAATGATTAAAGTGAAAACCATTTTTGTACTTGTGTTGTGATACCGATTGAGTTACACCCCAGCTACATGTATGCTTCCGCTGGACCTGACTTTGGGGGTGTGACAGAATGAAATCAAATACTCCCCTGATTCGCTCGGTATGGATAATAAGGTGGCCAGGTTAAATCTTCCTCCAAGAAAATGAACAATCAAAGCTTCCCTTCCAGAATATAAATCATCTTCTTGTCATACATAACCTGTTAAACCTGAGAAAATAGACAAGACAACCTCGCATAAAATCGGCGGCAACCTATATAAGTTACTAAATCCTAGAAAACAAAATAAGATATAATGCTTGTGGAATGAAGTTTGCAGATTTCCTGGAGATTATAAAATTTAATAATTCACAAAAACTATAAGACTCTGTTAGAAAAACAAAACCGGTAACATTTCCAGATTTTTACACGTGACGCCGTCAAGAGTTAACTCGTGACGCCGTCAGAAGTGACCTGCAGAAATTCTTATGTTAAGTTTCCGGAAAATTTCTGGAAAAACTTTGTCCTACTTCCTGGAAAATCCTGCAAAACTTCATTATGACTCAATACAAGCATTTGACTCTAACATATACGAATATACATGTTCACTTAATATTGTGAAGAATCATGATCGGTTTGTTTCTTAAAAACATATTTGGGGTTTCCCCTTACACTTATCTTTTGCAAAAATACTTTTAGGTGGAGTTAAGACTAGGCCAAAACAACAAAGTAAAGTATTTCCACTATTTAATTGAGAAACATGATCTACCAACAATAAAAATAAAGCATGCATACGGAAGCAAATAACAAACAAAATAAAATCACACAAAACATGGGTTGCCTCCCAAGAAGCGTTTTTCTTTATTTACGAGTCTTGTAGCTAGACTCAAGGTCGTGGGTTACTACGTGACCCCATCGTTGGTTCCACTCCCTAGGTCGTCTTCTAAACCAGTTTTGTATTCCGGACCTAGTTGCAAGCATTCTTTGTAGAAACCAAGCATCCTACTCTTCACATACTCCACTCCTCTACGTCTATCCTCCTCATTCCTATAATAAGCCGCTTGCTTGTGTTCTTTTTCTGTATTAGAGAGGAGGCGGTATTGTTCAATCTTGTAGGGCATTTGGTAGGCAACTTCATCATTCTCTTCCTTGAATCTAACTATCCCTAGAGTCGGGTCATAACTCATCCTAGTGGCCTCAACAAATGGTTTTCCAAATATTACTTGGCTTAGGCAATCATCTATCACTGGACGAGTGTCTTCCACTATCATAAAATCGATCTCATAGGTGAGATTACCTATAATCACATGCAATCCCTTCACTCTTCCTATAAAATTACTTATCAAATTCCTATTGGGCATCATCCTAAAATCAAGTTGTTTCTTCATCACCCAATTGTAATAAGTCCTAGTCATGATGTTAACAGGAGATCTAAGATCGATGTAAGCTTTCCATACATGCATGTGCCCAATATTGCATGGTATGTTAATGTTAGAGGGGTCTCCTATTTTGATAAGGGGTGTGCCAATGATATATGGTCTCTCGGGACTATCGAATAAATCCTTATGGTATTCCCGTTCTTCCTTGGTGGGCATCTTATCAAAGTATTTCTCTATAGTTTCTACTTCCTCTAATTCTTCTCCCTTATTAACCTCAACTTCCCTACTTTCATCCCTAGTCTCGGTTTCTACTCCAACTTCATCCTTGTCACTTTCTTCTATCTCCTTATCTATTGGCTTAATGGTGACAACATTGACAAAGTGGACATGTTTGGATGATGAGGGATCCTTAATTTGGACTCCGTTATTGGTGTCCCTAGTGTCCTTCCTAGGTGTGGTTAACGCTTGGTTGTTGAGGGCTTTCAACAAGTTGTCAATCTTGTTTGTCATCTCCATTTGTTGTTGGTTGAATTCGGTTTCGAACCTAGCTATGCGAGCTTCTTGAGATGCCATGAACTTAGACATCAATCCTTCAAGATTGTTGGTACTACCATAATTGTTAGAAGGATTGTTGTTGAAAGTACGGTTGGAGGGTGGACCGTTTGGTTGGTAACGATTAGGCGGATTGGAAGAATTGGGTTGATTTTGTTTCCACCTAAGGTTTGGGTGATTTTTCCAAGAGGGGTTGTATGAATCACCGTAAGGGTTTGGCTCGGGCTTGAAAGTGTACCACTTATCTCCCGCTTCGTCGGTACGCGTGGATGCGTAGTCCGCAAAAGCTGTTCCGGGGAGTTCCACACAATCACGAGTGTCGTGGGGACCACTACATAATTCGCATGAAGAAGTGATTTTGTTCACTTGGCTTGAAGGCTTAGGAGCTTCATAGGATTTCATGAGAAACTTGACTTGGTCCTCAAGTTCCATGATCCTACGGTCGGGAGTGCTAGAATTGTTCGAAGTCAAAGATATTGCCTTGACCGTTTTGTTCAAATCACGGGGATCATTCCAACTTTCGTTGTCATAGAGAGCAAGATCTTCTATGATTTCCCATGATTGTTCCGCACTTAGATCACGTAGCTTACCACCGGCCGATTGGTCAATGGCTCGCCCGTGGAGAGATCGATATGGTCATAAAAGATTTGGAGTTGGAGCCAAAGATCTGTGCCATGGTGAGGGACTTTTTGGAGTAAGTCCTTGAAACGAGTCCATGCTTCATAAAGAGATTCATTTTGACGTTGTTGGAACATCAAGATGTCATTTCTAAGCTTAGTAGTTCTCCCCGGTGGGAAAAATTGAGCAAGGAAACGAGTGGTGACATCATCCCATGTGGTGATGGATCCCGCGGGTAAACGCTCAAGTCATTGACTAGCTTGATCCCATAGAGAGAATTGGAATAGACGTAATCGGGTTGTCTCTCTAGTTTCAACATCTAGGTCTATGGAATCTACGATTTTAAGGAAGTTCTTAAGATGTTGGTTTGGATCTTCGGAAAGAAGTCCATGGAACATCCGCTTTGCACCAACCGGATGGTGTCGGATCGCAAGGGGGTCACATTGGCTCCGGTGAGCTCAATGGTGTTTCGGTAGCCTTGGTGGCTAGGTCGGGAATATTCTCCTAAGGTTCGGGGCCTAAGAGGTTCTAGTGGTGGGTTTTGTTGTGGTGGGATGACGGTTTCAAAGATGTTCCCATCGTCCATGATGTCGGGTGGTGAAGAGTTACGAACAAAAACACAAAGAAATAAGATAGACTAAAGAAAACCTAAAAATAAAAATAAAATCTTACTAGAAAGGAATCTAGCAAGTAGACCTAATAAAAAGAGATTCTAACCTAGACAATAACTATTCCCCAGGCTGCGGCACCAAAAACTTGATACGTGGGAATCGCACCAGGCTTTACCTCTCAAGGGATCTTGAGAAGCTTACAACCCCCACCAGGCAGTGTACCTGATCCTTGTAGTATAGTATAGTGACAAGTACCGGGGGATTGATCGTTCAGCTAGGAATAGTGTCACTAGGATTAGAAAACCTAAATACTAGTTCTAAAGATGAAGGATCATTATTTTTGTATTTCTGTGTTTTTTAGAAAGCAAGTAAAAATCTCGGGTTTGAAGGATTTGGGCGGAATTAGTTGCTAGTCAACTAACCCAATACTAAAGATGCAATCAAAATAAAATACTAAAAATGAAAATAAACTAAATTAACTAAGGTTTTGAGCAATAAGTGGAGAAGTTGTGTTTACTTAGATTCCACTACTCCCTAGATATCTTTTACACGTTAATTACTTGTTATAGTTGCATGGATGACGGATTGTATTCCTTAATACCATTCATGGGGTGGCGCACTTAATTCCCCAATCCCATGAGTGCCTACTTCACTCCTATGTCGAGCCGGCTAAGAAGCTCCTAACATGGGATCATTAGAATTTACTCATGCATTAAATACAACCAATAAAACCTAGTGCACGTCAGTTCATGTTTCCTAAGACGTTCAAGCATGTTACCAATTGGAGATCTTCCAGTTTTCTTAAGCCTAACATCGAAATCATTCATCCAATACAACCATAAACAAGTAATCAACACATAATTAACATCTAGGTTTCATTAGATCCAAGCAAACACAAGATAGATCTAGCCTAGCATGATGGAATTAAGACAAGAACAAGATATAGATAACCAACACATAGACATATTGATTGAATTAAAAGAATACTTATCTCAATTACACATGAAAGGGTTCAAGGGCTGAGAACCCTTGAAAAACCTGTTAAATTCGTACTAAGTTCGGCCTTAGGGTTTCTCCAAAACTTTTTTTTTTTTTTTTTTTTTTTTTTTTTTTTTTTTTTTTTTTTTTTTTTTATGAATGAAAATTAGAAAACTATATATAGGAAATTGAGGCTGACGGCGTCAAGACAAAATTGGTGACGCCGTCATCTCGCCGCCAAAATACTTCTCGGACTGTCTTGATCTACTTTTGACGCCGTTACGTTATAGCATTTTCCAGGCTGTCACGTATTTTACTCTTGACGCTCTACCTTGTGACGCCTTCAATTCTGTACTGGGCCGTCATGAAAATTACTCTTGACGCCGTCAGAATTTCCTTCTTGACGCCGTCACCTACTGTTCCCAGCAAGGAAAATTAAGACTTTGCGTTTTCTTCACTTTTATGCTCCAAAAATGTCCGAATTGCTTCCTTTCCAGATTTCTCTCCCAAAGTACCTAAAATCACAAAAGGAACGATTTAGGGTAATATTTGATCAAATAAGTTGAATTCCGGGCTTAAATGACCCCCTAAAAACGGTTCATTTTTCGCCTCATCAGATGGTAACATCTTTGAACCCATCATCCCACCACAACAAAACCCACCACTAGAACCTCTTAGCCCCCAAACCTTAGGAGAGTATTCCCGACCTAGCCACCAAGGCTACCGAAACACCATTGAGCTCACCCAAGGAGCCAATGTGACCCCTTGCGATCCGACACCATCCGGTTGGTTCAAAGCGGATGTGCATTCCATGGACTTCGTTCTGAAGATCCAAATCAACATCTCAAGGACTTTCTTAAAATCGTAGATTCTATAGACCTTGATGTTACGACTAGAGAGTCAACCCGAGTACGCCTATTCCAATTCTCTCTACATGATCAAGCTAGTCAATGGCTTGAACGTTTACCCTTGGGATCCATCACCTCATGGGATGATCTCACCACTCGTTTCCTTGCTCAATTTTTCCCACCAGGGAGAACTACCAAGCTTCGAAATGACATCTTGATGTTCCAACAACGTCAAAATGAAACTCTATATGAAGCATGGACTCGATTCAAGGACTTACTCCAAAAAGTCCCTCATCATGGCATAGATCTTTGGCTCTAAATCCAAATCTTCTATGACCATATCGATCTCTCCACAAGGCGAGCCATTGACCAATCGGCCGGTGGTAAGCTACGTGATCTAAGTGCGGAACAATCATGGGAACTCATAGAAGATCTTGCTCTGTATGACAACAAAAGTTGGAATGATCCCCGTGATTTGAACAAAACGGTCAAGGCAATATCTTTGCCTTCGAACAACTCTAGCACTCCCGACCGTAGGATCATGGAACTTGAGGACCAAGTCAAGTTTCTCATGAAATCTTACGTAGCACCTAAGCCTTCAAGCCAAGTGAACAAAATCACTTCTTCATGCGAATTATGTAGTGGTCCCCATGACACTCGTGATTGTGTGGAACTCCCCGGAACAGCTTTTGCGGACTACGCATCCTCGCGTACCGACGAAGCGGGAGATAAGTGGTACACTTTCAAACCCGAGACAAACCCTTATGGTGATTCCCATAACCCCTCTTGGAAAAATTACCTAAACCTTAGGTGGAAACAAAATCAAGCCAATTCTTCCAATCCGCCTAATCGTTACCAACCAAACGGTCCACCCTCCAACCATACTTTCAACAACAATCCTTCTAACAACTATGGTTGTACCAACAATCTTGAAGGATTGATGTCTAAGTTTATGGCATCTCAAGAAGCTCGCATAGCTAGGTTTGAAACCGAATTCAACCAACAACAAACGGAGATGACCAACAAGATAGACAACTTGTTGAAAGCCCTAAAAAACCAAGCGTTAACTACACCTAGGAAGGACACTAGGGACACCAATAACGGAATCCAAATTAAGGACCCCTCATCATCCAAACATGTCCACTTTGTCAATGTTGTCACCATTAAGCCAATAGATAAGAATATAGAAGAAAGTGACAAAGATGAAGTTGAAATAGAAACCGAGAGTAGGGATGAAATTAGGGAAGTTGAGGTTAATAGGGGAGAGGAGTTAGAGGAAGTAGAGACTACAGAAAAGCACTTTGATAAGTTGCCCACCAAGGAAGAATGAGAATACCATAAGGATTTATTCGATGGTCCCGAGACACCATATATCCTTGGCACACCCCTTATCAAAATGGGAGACCCCTCTAACATCATCATACCATGCAATATCGGGCATATGCATATATGGAAAGCTTATATCGATCCTAGATCTCCTATAAACATCATGACTAGGACTTATATTGGGTGATGAAGAAACAACTTGGTTATAGGATGATGCCCAATAAGAATTTGATAAGTAATTTTGTAGGAAGAGTGAAGGGATTGCATGTGATTATAGGTAATTTCACTTATGAGATCGATTTGATGATAGTAGAAGATACTCGCCCGGTGATAGATGATTGCCTATGTAAAACCCGAAAATCCGTTTCTCTTAAATTTCCCATACAATTTGATTTTTTTCCTAAGTTTGGCGATCATAACATAAGTAATTTGGACCATAATAATTGAAGCTACAAGGCATTAAATCTATAACTTATGATATGAATAAATCAACACAACATATGTTCTAGTCACTAATATCACACATTAATATGTTGTCGGACCGATTGAGATTTTTAACTTGCGCACAACATTTTATTAGAAGATATGTTTGAGCCTTTTTAAATATGGAAATTAGATTAGCAAATAAGAATTAAAAACTAATTGGCAAAGACTTCTCCTTATATCACGATAGTTAGCTTGAGATTCGGTCCATCACATTTTCAATTCATTCTAATTCACGCTCCATTCCTTAAATACTTCTCCAAACCATTTTTTTTATAAACGCTTATATGTTATTCTCCCTAAACCTCTATTCGACTAAGAGAAAACAGCATACACACAAACTAATCTAAAACCACCGATCCAATTCAGAAAAGGGGCACGACTAGGTTATTGTCAGAAAGGAGTCTGAATCATGAGTGATTATCGAGTTCGGGTACGGGTCACAACGAGGCGGTTTGAGTTTGAACGTGAAAAGGGTTGGGTAAATCTTTGGTTCGTAATTAATCAAGTCCTATCGAGCAGGTTGAAGTTTGAGTCTTGATCTTGCATTCGTCCTAGAGGTATCTTCTGCGTTCACCTTTGTGTTTCTCATTCAAAAAAAAAAAAAAAAAAAAAAAAAACGATACACCTATACGTATTTGATATGTTAGTAAATCAGGTGACTTAAAAGAATTAATACACGATGATTTGATACGTATATATTATTCCTATAAAAACTCTAGTCGCTTAATCTATTATATGGGTCGAATATGGTGTAAATTGAGAACTAATTTTTGGGCTGTGATTTCATGTGTAGTAACATACATGGTTTTGGGTAGAGCATGCATCCATGATTAATAGAACCATAGTAAAACATGCAAGAACTCCATACGTGAGTTGAAACATAATAGATGTTAGTCTCGTGTTTAAAAAAAGAAAAAAAAAAAAAAAAAGAGCATGCATGCGTGACTAATATATGTTGTCTCGTATATAAATATTTTGTGACGGGTCGAAAGAGTTAAAACATAAACTTAATCATGGTTAAAATATGAGGTCGGCAATACGTAAGTGTGAGTTAAGTAAAACGAAGTCGGATTAGAAAATCTTGAGTCGTCGCGGCATAAATATCAATATCATGGGTACGTTAATAAATTTTATAAAATTATAATGACGGGTCCAAAATTATTACCTCAAAATAAATTTATAAAATGAACCTTAAAATAATCTTATTTGACCTTTTTATATTTAATTTTGATAATTTACATTTTGACCCTAAACTTTGTTATAATGACACTCAATACTATAAATGTCATGTTAAACTTAAATTGTCATCCATACCGAAACTTACTATTTATGAAAAGTTACTAAAAATAGAAAGCCGACAAAAACGATTAATCTGATTTTAAAACGAGCATTTGAATAATAAGCCGATCATTAATTCGTGTAGATTCGCTGAAGAAGGAGTAACTTTCTATCCTTGTTTTGATATGGTTTCAATTACGGTTTAAGGTACAGATATTCTACCCTGTCTCATTAAGGGTTCTGATCTCATGACTTTTCGATCCTTGACTTTGATTCGTTTGCTATGATATGATTCATTGATATAAGCCTTTGCTATGATCCCTTTGATATGATTCGTTGCTATCCATTTTGTTGATTACCTGATTACTATCTCCTGGTTGAGATTCTGTTTGATTATGATATGATTCGTTTGTTATGGATATGCTTTGTTTGATATGATTCTATTCTTATGCCCGAGTTTTTAGTCTACTCATGGAGGTACCATGGGCGTGTCATTGAGGCACCAATGGCATGACACTATCTGGGGCAGTGTGATTAGTCCCCAGCGTCCCCGTCTGTTTATGATATGATATATGATCACTTGGCCGTATGTTTGTTTGTGGGGGGCGTATGGATGCATCCTAGGTATGTTTGATATGAGATGATATGATTTGATTTTGTGACTGGTTGTACGTGCCTGGTACTCCTTTCACGTCTGGTACATTGGAGCTAGCTACTCTATGTACACCCTATGAATTGACGGATATGTGATTATGTGATTTGAGATCTATTCGAGTGTCTCGGGTAGGTCGGCTCGTGGCTTTCCTATGTTCTTTGTGTCTATTCGAGTGTCTCGGGTAGACAAGCCTTTGTTCTAGCTGCTCATGTGATTCTGGTTACTATATGATTCGTATTATCACTTGGTTCTTCATATTTCTTTATTCGGTTGACTCATGATATTTGTTCAGTTATCGTTGATCTTTTATGCATTTGACAGATGATATTCATTTCAGCAGGAGCTTATGATTTCTTTTCTTATACTTTTATACGTTCCGTTTATCTGTTCACTGAGCTTTTTAAGCTCAGCCGCATTTCTTTTCCTGCGGCAGGTTTTAGGTTGGAAGCTGGGTTTGGGTGAAGAGTGCATAGGAGCGTTAGTGGACTGCCCAATGATTTAGAAGCCCATTACATTTGGATTAGACTTGGACTTGAATTCGATTAGATTTTTGTTTAGCTTTGGAATTCTCATTCTTGTATAGAGTTAGTATTTCTTTTGTAACCTTAGAATACCTTTGTAACCTTTTGTTTTAAGTCTTCCGCTTGCGTTGTATGCTTTGTATGCTTTGATATGTCACCATACTGTAGCGCTCCGAACCCATGTCGGGTTGGGGTGTTACAGCCTAAGCCAAGTAATATTCGGAAAACCATTTGTTGAGGCCACTAAGATGAGTTATGATCCGAATTTAGGGATAGTTAGGTTCAAGGAAGAGAATGATGAGATTGCCTACCAGATGCCCTATAAGATTGAGTGTTAGGAATACGATTATTCAGTTAAAGACTCGGTCACCCCAAGTATTGCTAAGCATTACGTAGCTCGTAGAATTATCCTTATTATAGTTAGTATGTAGTTTATTAGTAGTTAATATATGTAAATAGTATTCGTAGAGTGGGTCGGGTCTTTACCCTCTGTCAGCTCACTCTACAGCTCGTTTCATGGAGCACCAAGTATTGTAGTATAAATACCCTCTCCTACCCAAGGGAGAGGGTTGGACCTTTCATTACAAGCTAATACATTTCTAGTTTCTCTCAAGGCTCCCAACTCTTTCTCTCTCTAATCTCTCTCTCTAAAACTACACTAGTTGATCCATACATGCAACACCATACGAGCTTATGATTATGTATATTCTACAATTGGTATCAAGAGCCAAGGTTTCATCTTAGGGCCTTGTAGAATCGGATTTGGTGTGGTTTTGTGTAGTTTTTGTGAGTTAGAAGAGTTTTCTTTGAAACATGGTTTGATATTTCTTGTGTTATTTGACATGTTAGTGATGTACTTTTATGATCATAGGTGTTAGTTGAACATTGTGTTTTAGTTGGCTATACCATATCTTTAATCTATTTGAAGTTTGGACTTGATTTTGGGCGTATTTCATAGTTGCGGTTAAGTCTACTGTTGCATTGCTTATCTGCGTTTAGTTTCTGATTTCTGCGGTTAGTTTGCTGCGATTACTATTTTGGGAATACAAACAAATCGCAAGGAAAGTGACAGATTTGGATTTTTGTATACTGCGATTAGCTCTTGCGGTTAAGTTCTCTACGGTTAGTTCATTGTGGTTAGCTTTCTGCGGTTAAGTTGTCTGCGGTTAGCTCATTGTGGCTAGATTTCTGCGGTTAAGTGGTTTGCGGTTAACTCATTGTGGTTAGCTTTCTGCGATTAAGTGGTCTGCGGTTAAATCTTTGTGGTTATCTCTCCTGCGGTTAACTCCCTGCGGTTAGTTGCTCCCTGCGGTTAGTTGCTCCCTGCGGTTAGTTACTCCCTGCGGTTAGTCACTTCCTGCGGTTATCTCACCTTGTGGTTAACTCACTTTGTGGTTACCTTTCCTGCGGTTACCTTGCCTGGTCCTGCGGTTAACTCTGTTTGACCATAGTTGACTTTTTACGTCGAAACTTCAAACGGTCATAACTTTTGAACCGTAACTCCGTTTTCAACGAATTAGCTGTCAAAACGTCCGGAACAGGCTGAATATTGTGAGGTTTCACCACGAAGTCGTGAAACAAATTTTTCGAGGCCCAAATCACCTCCGGAGTGAAGTTATTGAGGTTTTAAGTTTTCTGACCAAAAATTTCACCGTAACAACTTGCATCAACCTAACCAAATTACGACTAAATAACATATAATCACTGCTATGGAACCTTCGTGCTCGAATTCTAATGATAATGTGCTTCATCAGCCAATTAAATTGCCCGATAATGCAAAGAATAGTTGCATTGAATGTTTTCGATCACTCCATTCACATCTCAAGGTTCTCTTTGCAAAACCTGGATACTTGGGAGGTTTCAATTGTGCATTCGCAACACTCTTTGGTCAAAATGTTGAGACTTTCACAGTCAAAATGACTCTACACTTAGATCAACTTCAACAACAACTTGAAAAGGGTGAATTTTCTGAAGATAGATCTATGGCTGCATTCTGTGTGATCAACAACCAACTCCAAGCGTTCATTGATTCACGTTTCACTGAGGAGTATGATTATGAGTGTCAAATGACGAAAAAGAGCTTTGCTACTCATACGGGAATTGAAGTTGACGTTTTCAGAATCACACCACTCCAACTCATGGGTAATGTGAAGGAGTACATTATGGAAAGAGCACAACACAAACTCAAGCATAAAGACAAGGTGAAGGCATGTCGGGAGCAATTAAGTGATAATATTGTGGGATCAGGAAAAGCATCAGATGCTGGGACAATTGTCACCGAAGGCAGAGGATCTGAGACTGATAAGCTTAACACAACGAACAGTTCAATGACTCCTACACGTGATATGGATGAATATATCAGACCGGTAAAAGAACATGTGTCATGTGCTAAGGTACTCGAACTGTGTAACTTTGTTGATGAACAAAAGATTCCTAACAAAGTACAACCGACAAACGATGTCGATTAAGATGTTGTTGACATGGGAAATAGCAATGTTGACTCATGTGAACAACATATGAAACACAATGAAGTGTCTGCTGTACAATGTAGTGCATCTTCTGTTTTAAATGATGATTGTGTGTTGCATGAGAACACTGCCTATAACCCTGATGACTCCTTGACCACTAGATTTAATATCCTTAAGGATCAGGTGGCAATGTATGAACAACGTGCTAGATTTGAACTCACTGGACGTGAGCAGAACATGGAATGGCAAATGCGTGCATACATATCTGAAAATAATCTTAAGCGAGAAACATTGAAAAAGGAGTTACAATCTTTGCAAAAACAACTGGATCAAACTGTTAAACAAAAACAAGAGATTCAGAATGGCTTAAACACACTCAAACATGATTTCAAGGAAAAGGAAACAAAACTCCTAAATGATTTCTCTAGTCTTAAAATCCTAAAAAATAAACTTGAGGATAAGTTATACACGCAAGGCCAAACCATTCAAACTGCTCAAATGATGCATAAACATAGGAATTTGAGTGATGATCATAGTGAGAGGGATTCTACTAAGCCAAAAGCTAATTTCCTTAGAAGCGGTATAGGTGCACAACTAGCATTATATGATGCAAACATTATGCTTGAGCCTAATCATGCCCCTCCTGATGCTACATCCGATGATGAGGGCAATGAGATAGAAGATAGAACCAGAGAAAAACTAGCTGAGAAATTAAAGGATCCCCTGTGCATAGCTAATAAAATCTTGTACAATTATGATTACTCTGAAGATACTCAATTAGCTGTCTTTGTCCCACAAAAGAAATTTACTCCAGAGCAAGTCTTCTGGAACATAGACATAGAAAAAATGAAAGCTGAAAGAATTGTGGGTAACACACACACACATACACTATCTTTAGGATTGCTGACCCAACGATTTATCCCCTGAATACACCCAGGCACCTTGTACCATTTACTCTTCCCACACAGTGTAATACTCTAATTGGGTTATATGTTCTAGGTCAATTGTTTAATGACTTTGAGAAAACATGTAAAATGAGAATTACACCAACAGGGATTACAGAAGGGGAAAGGGGCTTTGAGCAAACAAAACAATGTTACCTAACTGAAGTCATGCCATTTTTCAAACTTCTCAAAGAACATTTTGAAGGCCTTAAAAATACCATTAATGATGATGTGACTCAAATGAAAAAGGTGTTTAAAGATGTGGAAAATGAGGGTAAACAATTGGCAATTGATCTTAAATACAGTGAAGTTGCGAGGAAAAATATTCTCATCATGAATGAGAATTTGATTGCTAAATGTATTGCGCAGGATGTATTTTACACTGCTACTGATTCTACATTATCTGCCTGCCAATTTCATGAGATGTCTATTGCATTGAACATTTTTCAGAATCGTGTTGTTGAGCTTGAGGGGGAGAATTTAAAATTGCGTGAGAAAATTCAAAACGATGACCATGATAACATGGTCAGGCATTTGTCAAAACTAGAAGTTGATAATCTTAATTTGCAATTAAAGTGTCAACATTTAGAAGAAAGAATTAAAATCTCAAATGCCAAGACATCTTCGGATGCTCCTGAATTTGATGCATATTTTGAATTAGCCAAACGTGATGAAAAGATTCAAGCTCACACTAACACGATTCGGAAACTGAGGGTTCAAATTGCCCAATTGAAGTCTAACGAGAGTGATGTGATTGGCACCCAAAAACCACAGCCTATAGATTCTCAGAATTTTCAACTTCAAGATACCATCAATAAATTGCAACATGAAAATGATTGGTTTCGTACTGAAAATTCAAAAGTTAAACAACATTACAAAGAGTTATATGATTCAATTAAGATCACACGTGATATAAACAATAAAAAGATAACTTCTTTGCTTAATGAGATTGAGAATCTAAAGACTCAGGTGAAAGGGAAAATGCCAATCATCATTTGTGATAATGTTGTTCAAAAGGTTTCTGCTTGTAAGAAGTACGCAATTGATGCTGTGAATATTCCTCTTCCCCTTATGAATAATGAGTTTGTTCATAGAGACTATCTTAAACATCTTAAGGAGTGCCTTGACTTGCTTCATGAAACCATTGAAGAGGATAGGATAGCAAAACCACTTGATGATGCTATTGTAGGTGCCTGCTTTCTCACTAATAGATCTCAGGAACTCTTAGAATATGCTATTGGTACATGTCCTAAAATTGATAGCAAGCGAGATAGTTCTACTGCATCATCATCTATGACTAAGAACAAGCATGTTACCTTTGAGGTACCCTTGGAAACTTCAGATCCCAACACATCAAAACATGTTCAGCAACCGGAAGTGAAAAAGACTAAAATTCCCATTAGTCCGTCTACAGGTGTAAACAGTAACACTAAAGCTAGAGAGTCTAAACCAAGGAGTAATAGAAGGAATTATAGGACTTCACCTGCTAAAAGTGTTCCTAAAAAGAAAGTAGATGACCACATGAGGAACATTAAGTCCAACTTGAGCAAAATGAGTCATAATTCAAAACCAAATTCACGTTGCAAAACATGTAATGAATGCATAGTTTCGAGTAATCATGATAAATGTGTTGAGAAATTTCTGAAGTCGTTTTACAAAACCCCAGTTAAGAAAGTTTGGAGAACTAAACAAAGTAAGCAAATTTGGAAAGCAACAGGTAAACTGTTTGCCAATGTTGGTTATCAATGGAAGCCCACAAGAAGGAAATTCACTTTAGGAGAACAGTGCCCTTTAACTAGGATAACCAACTCTAAAGTTGTGCCTATTAAGGAATGGAAGCCAACTGGTAGAACTTTCCCTTTGGAGACCCAATGTCCTTTAACTAGGCCCATTGCATCTACTAGTGAAATTTCCACCATTGAAACGAATGCACCTAAGGTCTTAGTAGCTCCAAAACTTGTTTGCACTAACCAACTGGAACCCAACTCAAATTGGGGATCCGACACTCCAAATTTTCTGCTCTCGTCTGTTTCCAAATGCAGGTCGTACATTTCGTCATTTGATATTTGGACTCAGGCTGCTCTAAACCTATGATTGGGGATCGCTCAGGGCTCGAGAATTTCGTGAATAAGTTTATCGGGACAGTTAGATTCGGGAACTATAATTTTGGGGTAATTATAAGTTATGGAGATTATGTTTCTGGAGAAAGCTAATTTCCTGGGTATACTACGTGGAAGGACTTAGGCATAATCTGTTCTCTGTTGGTCAATATCTTGTTTCCGATCTTGAAGATTGCCTTCAGGAATTACACATGCTTCGTCTGAGAATTGGATGGTATTGATCTTCTTTAAGACAGTCATGGCACATATCTATACACCTGTTCTATCGAAGACGTGATGCGGTCCTCTCCTATTTGCCTTCTCTCAAAGACCTCAAAGAACAAATCGTGGCTATGGCAACAAAGTTTTAATCACTTGAACTTTGGTACCATCTATGATCTTGCTCACAATGATCTTGTATGAGGTCTACCCAGATTAAAGTTCAAAAAAGAACTTCATTCGGCTTGTTAACTGGGTATACGAAAGAAGCATACTCACAAACCTAAAATTGTCAACACCAACATGGATGTTCTTTACACCCTTCACATGGACCTAGGCAGACCAATAAGTGTGAAGAGTATAAATGGGAAGTAATGTGTACTCGTTGTTGTCGACGAATACTCTCGGTTTACATGGGTAAAGTTTTTGAGAACCAAGGACGTAACTCCAGAAGTTATCATAAAACTCATCAAACAACTGCTAGTAAGACTCACATAACCGTCAGAATCATTCGGACAAACAATGGAACGGAGGTTATCAACAAACAACTCGTTCTACTTCTCCAAGGCACCGATGATCCTATGGGCGGAAGCAATTGCTACAGCTTGTTACACCGAAAACCGATACTTGATACATACTCTTCACAACAAAACTCCATATGAGCTGATATATGGCAAGAAACCGGATCTCTCCTCTCTATTTGTGTTTGGTGCTTTATGCTACCCTATAAAATGAATGTTATAAGCTAAAACTGGTATTGGATTCTCCGTTGGTTACGCTCCAGATAGCAAGGGATACCGAATCTACAACGAACGAACCCGATAAATCCTGGAAACCGTTCACGTCACATTCGTTGAGCTGACTGAGCATATGGCTCCTGTACACATCAGTGCAGGACCCGCGTCTAAACTTTTGTCTCCTGAATCAATCGGTTCAGGTCTTGTACAGAATCCCACTCCTGCATGTACCTTATGTATCACCTACAAATGATTATTTGAAGATCTTGTTTGACCAAATGATTGATTAATACTTTGAGACACCTACTGATGATACACTGACACCACCAGCTGCCACTGCTCCAGTTCTGTACAACTCAAATGGTTCATCAGTGTCTACTTGAATTGATCAAGATGCTCAATCTGCAAGTTACTCACCATCATCGTCAAACCTTCAATCTCCTTTAGTACATCAAGGCACTGCAGTCGAATATTCTTCTGAAGTGAATTCATTTGCTCCCCTTGAAGATGCTCCGTACTAACACCTGTTTGCTCATGAATCTTCTTCTGAGACATCCTCTTCAAAGAATTCAAACACGGCTTCTTCATGTTCCTACCTACATCCACATGAACATCTCAGAAAATGAATATAGGATCATCCGATTGACAACATTATTGGATATCCTTCTCAACCGGTGTTCACACGAAGGAAACTTACCACCCATGCCTTGGGTTAATGCGATGCAAAATGAAGCTAGCACTTTCGATAGACTTGAAGTATGGGAATTGGTACTACCTCCAGACTGTGCAATGATTATAGCTCTAAGTGGATCTTCAAAGTGAAACTTGATGAGCATTATGTCATTCTGAAAACAAGGCAAGGCTTGCTGCTAAGGGATATCGTCTACAGGAAGGCATTAATTTAGAGGAATCTTTCGCTCTGGTTGTTCGTATTGAAGCTATCAGAATGTTTCTCGCCAATGCTGCAAGTCAGAGCAAAACAGTCTATCAAATGGATATGAAAATTGCATTTCTAAATGGCGAGCTGATTAAAGTTCTTTATTTCAGTCAACCAAAAAGATTTGTATATTTTGATCGTCCTAACCATGTCTATTGTCTGAAAAGGGCTCTCTTTGGTCTAAAACAGACGCCTAGGGCATGGTTTGATACACTTTCAAAGTCTCTCCTGGGAAACGGATTCTCCCAAGGTGTGGTGGGACAAGTTGAGAAAGGGGTAGTGGTACTTTTACTTTGTGAGGATAGAATTTCAGCTGGCGGATTCCTTCACAAAAGCACTTCTGAGAGAACGGTTTCAATTCATTTTCTCATGATTTGGAATGAAGAGTCCTTTGCCCGTTTCTCTCAAACGTCTTCAGGATGAAAATGAGGAGAAATGGTTTTACTTCACATATCCTTGTATATATCTTATACCATAATGAAAATAGAAAAATGTAAAACCTACAAAACCCATAAAAATCATAAAAATCATAAAAATCCAAAAATATTCTTCTCACGACATGTCTCTTGTGTAATCAATATTATGTACGTTTCTAGAAATGTCATTCAATAATGACACGGAAACATACATATGCTTGAGCAAGAGTTTTTTTTTTCTTTTTAATAATGTTTTTCTAAAACATGTCGTCTCTAAAAATATTCTTTCAACATGGTTTGCTATTACTTCAGATAGCAACCCGGTCTTAATATTGGGGAAAGTTCGTCGCCAAAAAGACGACTGTTCCTAACAAAGGCATGAATTACTTTATATTCGTGCATTTCCGATCTAATGTACGTTTCAGGGCATTATTTCTTGTTTAAGAAGAGAAGTCTTCTTTTTATCAAAAAAAATAATTTTCTTTTATGATTCTTCAGAAAATTATTTGAGTAATACATGGTGGTAACGTGTTATTTGTAAATCAATCAGTCTTAGATACTTCATACAATTTGTCACTCAATTAATGACAATGGGTCATCAATTGAGGGGGAGAGTGATTTCCAATTTTTATCATCAAACGGATTTCTTGGTTGTCTCATAATTGTTATAAAAGGTTTTGTAGTTAATGGGGTATTAGTTGAAGAGGAACTTACTAAGCTTTATCTTAAATGGCCAAATGTGTTAGTTGTTAGAAAGTTTAAGGCATTATGTGCTATTTGCGTATAGTTTCCTAGCTTTATGTAACTAAAAGGTCCATTTGTCTCATGTTGGTATCCTCGCTTAATCCCCTAAATACGTTTTAATCCAAAATCTTAATGATGTTAGAAAACCATTGTGTTTGATGCTCTTGTTCTCTCCTCTGGCATTCATATAATCTGATTGATTGTATTTCGTTTACTGTTTGCTGATAATTATTTGATTGTTGCTGATTATGTTTTCGTGTTCTCAGGATTTGCTTAGGTATGTAGTTACCGGGTTAGAATCTTATTCCTAAGCTCCTAATTTGAATATTGAAAAAATACGTGAATTGCCATGTTAGTGATTATTGTTTATGTCTGATGGAAACTTGCAATGAATGTTCATGATTGCCAGTTTCTCTTCACGATAAATAGCATTTTGATGAGTTGCTTGAATGTTCCTTGATCATGATATGAATATGGTATTATGAGTAGGCTAGCTGCTACGTGGTAGTAGTTAATTAAGAGTGAATCTGTGTGTATGCATATCTTTGTTGATACTCTTATGCAGATTCCATGGCTGATGTGAATGTGCTTGCTCCTGCTCTAACCATTTGATCAGATGTTCAAACTTCATTGACTAGCTTTTATTTCACCACAACAACAACATCGGTAGCAACAACGACAGCAACTCTTTCACCACCACCACCAGTTACCGTGTGCGTCATAAGTAGTGTGGTATCAAATGTTATGTGTCAGTACATGATTTTTTATTTCATGAGTTTCCCGTTAAACTTTAAATCATTTATAAACTCATCATAACTGACGCTAACATTCTCCCTCATTGATTGAGGGGGAGTAATGAATTGTCTCAATATCAGAATATCTTTAATCAGACCACATCTTGCTCCCAAACTTTTCTAACTTATTTAAATCACTTAGGATCACAAATCTCAAATGGTTTGAAATTTTTGATCGGGGGAGAAAATGTGATTTAAATATGAAATCTGATATAAAATGTGACTGTTTTGGACTTATACAAACGCTCCCCAATATGTGCTAAACTGACATAAATAATGTCTTAAAACATTGTTAGCATATTAACAATGTCTCTATGTTTTGATAATTACAAAACATAAACTCATTAATCTAAAACTTATGACATAAACAAGTTTTTGGTGCTTAATACTTATCTTTGCTTCCATATCACTTAAGGCATGAATAAACAAAGAGTTTACTACATTTCATGATCAAAGGAAATTTTATATTAATACATAACATTATATAAAATGATTTTAACATTTTATATATATTTGTAAATCATTTTTGGTATAGCTTTATTAAACCACAAAAATATGATTTCAAATTTCCAACCAAAAAGGGCAAATTTTATCCAGAAAAACTTTTGAAACGTTCAGGAGGGCGGCCCCCTTAATTTTACTAGGCGGCCCCCTTAATCATTAAGGGGACCGGCCTACAATTAAGGGGACCGGCACGCTCCAGAACAGTATTTCCCCCCCCCCCCCCTTTAAATACTGATTCATCCCTCAGATTTTTCTCACCTTTTGCACTTCTAAACTTTCTGATCTAGATCTATTTCTCTATTCTCTCATCCTTTGATAATAAGTGTATATATTCTTTGTTTCAAAGTGATCCAATTTCCATCCTCTCAAATGCAAGAGAAGAATACTTCTATCTTCCTAGACAAGAAGTATTACAACTTGTTGTGATCTCCACATCCAAGTTGTTGGTATATCATCAAGATTATTTACATATTCTTTGTGAAGATTGTTGTGAATATTTGCTTGTAGATAGTTGTGTTAGATATAGATTGTGTGATTAGTTGATAGCTTGGTGTGAAGAAGAAAAGCTAGGAAATCTATTGGTGTGAAGAAGATAGAGTTGAAGTAGTTAGTTGTGAAGTAGATTGATTTGAAGAAGGTGTGTAGAAGTTGTGACTTAGGTGTGAAGGTGTTGTGGTGTGATTATTGGTGTGTAAATTGGTGTGTATATTGGTGTGTATATTGGTGTGTAAGGTTTTCTCCGCCATAAGGGAGCTTGGTGATCTAGTGAAGAAAACTCTCGAGTTAGGTGCTCGGGGAATGGAGTAGGGCAAGGAAGGTGTCCTTGTAGCCGAACCACTATAAATCTCTTGTCTCGCGGTTCGATCTTTCCATCTCTTACTTATTTCATTACTTTTTATTGTTATATATTTCGTATTGATATTTGTTTGTATTGTGCAATACTTGAGATCACATATTATCGAATCTAAGTTTTAAAAATTAAGTAAACACTAAAACTCTTTTTACAACTAATTAAAAAGACGTAAAACTATTCAACCCCCCCTTCTAGTTTTCCACAATTGGTATCAGAGCCACGTCTAGCAAGAATTTTAAAATATATTGTATTTTAAAACTTGTAACGATCTATGGAATCTGAAAAATATTTAGAAGGGCAATCTATGCAAAGACCACCACTATTTGAAAGTGATGGATTTTTATATTGGAAAAATAGATTCGAAACCTATGTGAAATCAAAAGATCTTGATCTTTGGCATATTATTACCTTTGGTGATTTTCCCCCTATTCAATATAATGTTGAAACTAAAATGGATGAAATTGTAGCTTTTGAAAAACAAAATGATGATTTGAAAAAGAAACTAGCAAAAAATAATGAGGCTAAAATGGTTATTTATAATGCGTTACCACGCAAAGAATATGAAAGAATTTTTATGTGTAAAACCGCAAAAGAAATTTGGGATTCTTTACTAATCACTCACCAAGGTAATAGTCAAGTTAAAGATAACAAAATAGATCTTCTTGTACAACAATATGAACTATTTACGATTCCGGAAGAGGAATCAATTGATAATGCTTTTGCTAAATTTAACACCATTATCACAAGTTTAAAAGCACTTGATGAGACATTTTCTAGTAAAAATTGTGTTAGGAAATTTCTTAGGGCATTGCATCCGAAATGGCGAGCTAAAGTCACGGCTATTGAAGAATCAAAGAATTTGATGACATTGTCACTAGATGAGCTTATTGGCAACTTGAAGGTCCATGAAGAAATTATAAGAAAAGATTTGGAAACGGTTAAAGTCAAGAAAGAACAAGTCAAATCCGTTGCTCTAAAAGCCAAAAAGGAACTTTGTGATGATAGTGACTCTAGTGAAGAGAGTGAAGATGAAGAATATGCAATGGCCGTAAGAGAATTCAAGAAATTCTTCAAGAGACGAGGAAGATTCACTAGATCATCACATGACGATAGAAAATCGTTTCAAAGAAATAGAAGTGACAATTACATGAAAAGAAAATGCTTTAGATGTGGAAGTCCAAATCATCTCGTTGGTGAATGTCTAAAGCCGCCGAGTTATGATAATTAAGGTGCATTTGTTAGTAGAACATGGAGTGATAGTGACAAAGAAGAAGTGGAAAAACCAAGAGAAGAAAAGTGTTTCATGGCAAAAGCAACCGACGAGATATGCCTTGGAATTGACTTGGAGCCTGACGAATGGATCAAGGATAGTGGATGCTCGAGGCACATGACAGGGAACCGAAAGCTATTCTCTACATATAAGGCATACAACGGAGGTAACGTTATTTTTGGTAGTAACTTGCGTGGAAAAATTATTGGCAAAGGTACGATTTCTCAAGACTCACTTACTATTGAAAATGTTGAACATGTAAATAATTTAACATATAACTTACTTAGTGTAGGCCAAATATGCGATAATAAATGTAGAGTTATCTTTTCCGAAGAAGATAGTGGAATAGTTAAGAATGGAAAAATTATAGGTAGAGGTATTAGGAAAGGAGGTGTATATGTTATGAAACTAGGAAACAAACCTGAAGATAGGATATGCCTAACGACCCTAGACGAAAACTCCACATTGTGGCATAGGAGATTAGGACATGCTAACATGCAACTAATACAATCTTTGGCCTCTAAGGAATTAGTTAGAAACTTGCCTAATCTAAAATATGACAAACATTTTTGTGATGCATGTAAAATTGGAAAACAAGCTCATGCTAGTCACAAAGCTAAGAATATAGTATCCACTACTAGGTGCCTAGAATTATTACATATGGATCTTTTTGGTCCATCCGCTGTGCGGAGCTATGGAGGAAATAAATATACCTTAGTAATAGTAAATGACTACTCACGATACACGTGGACTAGGTTTTTAAGTGACAAAACCCAAGCCTTTGAAAAATTCAAAATATTTAGTAAAATGATTCAAAATAAATTAGGATGCTCAATAGTTGCCATTAGGACGGACCATGGTAGGGAATTTGATAACGAAGTACAATTCGGAAAATATTGTGAGTTAAATGGAATATCTCACAATTTCTCCGCTCCTCGTACTCCTCAATCAAATGGGGTAGTAGAAAGAAAAAATAGGTCACTACAAGAAATAAGTAAAACTATGTTAAATGAACAATCCATTCCACAAAAATTTTGGTGTCACGCCGTAGATACATCGACTTATATTTTAAATAGGGTATCAATTAGAAGAATTCTAGGAAAAACTCCTTATGAGTTATTAAGAAATAGAAAACCAAACTTAAGCTACTTTAGGGTATTTGGAAGTAAATGCTATATCTTAAACACTAAGGACTACCTCACTAAGTTTGATCCAAAATCATATGAAGGAATATTTTTAGGATACTCACAAAATAGCAAAGCATATATAATACTTAACAAACACTCCATGAAAGTAGAGGAATCACTAAATGTAACATTTGATGAAACACCACCACCTCCTAAAACGCTACCTTTAGAAGATGAAGCCATTGAGGTTAGTAAAACAAAACCCATAGGAAATGATAATGAAGACATTCACTTAGAAAATAACGAAACCGTTAATATTAAAGAATCTTGATCACATCCATTAGATAATATAATAGGACATCTTAACCAAAGAACCCTTAGGTCACAAGCCCAAGATAAAAACAACTTCTTTTGTTTCCTCTCAGCAATAGAACCTAAGAATATTAGTGAGGCTTTAAAGGATGAAAGTTGGATTATAGCTATGCAAGAAGAATTAAATCAATTTAAGGCAAATGATGTTTGAGAACTAGTCCCAAATCCAAAGGATATGACTATCATAGGAACCAAATGGGTATATAGGAACAAGTTAGACGAGAATGGAATAGTTACTAGGAATAAAGCTAGGTTAGTTGCCCAAGGTTATAATCAACAAGAAGGAATTGATTATGATGAAACTTATGCCCCCGTAGCTAGACTAGAATCAATTAGGATATTACTTGCCTATGCTTGCGCCCTAGGTTTTAAGTTATTCCAAATGGATGTGAAAAGTGCATTCCTTAACGGTTTTATCAATGAGGAGGTATATGTGGCACAACCTCCAGGATTCATTGACTTCGCAAAACTTGATTATGTTTATAAGTTAAAGAAAGCTTTGTATGGACTCAAACAAGCTCCCAAAGCTTGGTATGATCGATTAAAAGCTTTTCTTATTAAACATGATTATTCCATAGGAATGGTAGATAACACTCTTTTCACTAAAAGGAAAGACCCTAATCTCATCATTGTTCAAATATATGTTGATGACATTATATTTGGATCGACTTGTCAAGACATGTGTGATGAATTTGCCAAAATCATGCATGATGAGTTTGAGATGAGTATGATGGGTGAACTTAACTTCTTCCTAGGATTACAAATAAAACAATTAGAAGATGGAATATTCTTTAACCAATCTAAGTACATTAAGGAAATGTGTCACAACTCACCATTACAGGTCATTTACCATTTCAGGTCATTTTCCCAAACTTCGACATTTTACTATTCATAAATCACTATTCATCAAAACACTATTCATCGTTTTACTATTCATCATTTTCGAGGTCAGTTTGATATTTTGAGAAACTTTTGGGAAATTTACTATTCACTGAACACTATTCATTTCCGGAAAAGTTTTCATCATTCACTTGCATTACTCATTTCATCGTAAATTTAGTTTACGGGTATTCAAATTCGCGTAACCGGATTGGTTTAGGTGCGAATTCATTTCATTAGTGCAAAGGACACTGCATACGGACTGGAGATAGTCTGCATATCATCATAACAGCATTTTCATGTTATACCACTCTCAGGATTTTCAAATTTATATATTTGATACATTTAACGTTTTTACGTATAAGTATTTATAGTAAACGTTAACACCCGGTTTATACACGACGAATATATCTAAATATTCCCACAATGGTCCCGACATATTTTTATATCCATTTTAACATCATAAAAGTTATAACATTCAGTTACCCAGTATTTTGGAGATTTATTTTATCTATAACGTACGCTTATGAATATAACGACGGTTTTCGTGAAAACTAAACAATAATCACCCGATCACTCAGTAATTGTACCCAACATATTTTCAACATATTTTTATCATTATTATGACTTTATTTTGTCCCGGTTAACTTCGTGAACATTTATTTCTATTAAACCCGTTACCCGATTTTAACAAATAACACAAACTAGCACCTAAACTACCTAAGATTTCCTAATTAAATCACAAGTACCCCTACCCCCCCCCCCCCTCATCCACCATGGCCGGTCCTCAAAGTCCTCTCCTAGGCAATTTTATACAAATTCTTAACCTTGTGCATTTATGTATACTTATAATACATTATAACTAGTTACTAGTATTTACAAAAACCATTACAACAAAACATACTTACATTTCAAAGATCAAAAAGTGCATCTCATCCTCTTCCTCATCTTCAAACCCACGACCAAACCCAAAATACATGATCAAGTGAAGTTTTTACAAAAGTTAAAGCACCAAAGTTATTCATTATACTTGCCTAATCAAGAATCATACAAGAAATATACAAGAAATCCAAGGTTTCTAATCATTCAATCACCTCATATTTCAAAGTGAGTATACAAATTTATTTTCAAGTTTTCTTCTAATTAACACTTATATCTCATGGTAATTATGCTTAATTTCATGCTCATACTAGTTATACCACTTTATTTTTGAAGACTTTTGAAACATACAAACCCTAGATTGTGATTTAGGTGTTCCCTTGTTAAATTAACTTGATTTCTAGTCATTAGGAACCCATGGCACCCTAAGAAGGTGTATGGTAGGATTAGATTAGTTTTGTGAAGTTTGCAAGAGTTTTGGTTGAAGTTGGAACTAGTTTTGAACCTTTGTAATGGATTTCTAACAAGTTTATAAACATGCTGTCCCATTTTGTTATTTTCTGGAAAAAAAGTAAACACCAAGGAAACTTTGGCAAAATTTTTAGAAAATACTTTCAAAAACGAATCCGTAGGCGAAAGAACGGATTAAAAAGAGTTAATAACGAAGAAGTTATGATTTTTGCAAGATTGTTGACGAAAAGTATTTTTCTGAAAAATAGTTGCTGTTGGACGTTTTTCGTCGGACAAAAAGAGGCTTTAGACGTAACCCGGAGGAGCCGAGCTTTCCAAAATATATTACTACATACTAAGACGTAACCGTGGATATAAAGAACAAGTAAAACGGACATATAACGACAAAGATATTCACGTTTGAATATCGGCAAAACCCATTTTTATTTTGACAGCTTTTAGTAAAATTGACACTAAAACTACGTAGTAACTTTAGAAGCTAGAAATAATACCAAGTACCAAATTTTATAACTAATGAAGTATTAGTTATTACAAGTATATTTTCATCATTTCAAGGCGTTATTTCAAGGATTTCAACCCGAGGATTTCAACACTAACATGGAAACATACGATATATATATAAGTATATATTGCAACTAGCTTATTTTATTTTCTAATAGCAATATTTTTCCAAATTCTTGGATTATATATTTTGATAACACAAGTGTTTTTCCAAAGAGTAGAGTGGTATAGGATCATGAGCATGGACATTCATAACATCATTTGGTGATCTAAATGAGATCGTTCATCATTCATATTAGGTTGCGGCAGCTAACCGTTCATTGTTGTTCATTTCATATCATCGCAGTATCATCAGTTGAGGTGAGTTTTCATAGCCCCGTATACATTTTACATTGTTTTCAAATCCCACGGGGGAGAATACATTGCACCATTTTAGTACGAGCCCAAGTATCAAAACCTATGTACATAGCTTAAGTAGCTTGTCTGCCATGTGATAAGTCCCCTGTAACATCATGAACCATTAATTTGCCGGTAAGCGAGAGTGAGTGGATAGATCTATTGAGGGTGACGCCTCCATCCGTGGTAGTGATTACCAACCGTAAGCGGATGCATTTCATGTCTTTTACATTTGAGTGTTTGGCAGAACATTCAGGAGGGGCTTAGTTTCATCAGTCATAGCTTCGGTGTCATGAGCTTAAGGTCTATTGTACTATTTTACGTGACTTTTGTCATGCATTTATACTTGTGGTGGCCGTAGAAACATTACATTTCATAAACCTATGATTATTCACCAACATTCGTGTTGACCGTTTTCGCAATGTATTTTCAGGTAACTAAGGCATCATCATATTACATGCATGGAGTCACATTAGGGTGTGCCAGGGATGACGCACTACATTTTGGATTTTTCATGCACTTGTGTAAATTATCGTTTGACAGTTCCTGAACTTGTTTTCTGTAAACGTTTCAACCTTTGGGGACCTATGTTTTGTAGCACTGGATGCTTTTATATAAATCAAACGATATGTATTTTCCAAACGACACTTTAGGTCGTTCAATATTTCCTTGTTATGGTGCTATGACAGTTACACCCCCAAGCATTCCATTCCGCTGCAAGTCAGGTAAATTGGGGGTGTGACAGATTGGTACCAGAGCTAAGGTTATAGAGAACTAGGATGTATCATTGACCCTAGACTATAACCACATTATCATAGCATCTCATCATTTCATCATAAGTGCATGTTCATTGTTTTAGGTGATTTCATTATACGAGTTATTTATTTATTTCACCTTGATTATCACAGAACCATGTCTGCAAACCCAAATGTTGTTATACTGTACTCTATCACAGACTCCGATGTTGAAGGCTCTATGTCTTCTACTGCCCGTTCACCATTACCTATTCCTCATGTTTTCCCTATTGCACCACCCGAGATTACCCGTGCACCCACTGATACATCATCCTCTGCTACCACTATTCCATTAGAACCTAGACTCATGTTTCCACGTAGGAAAACTACTATAGGTCCTAGGAAGAGAGTTTGCCCTATTACATCTACCTTTAAGGTACCCACTATTCCTATGTTACCTACACCACCACCAGCCATACCTGCTACTACCTGCATATCTACTTCACTATTGCCACCTAGGAAGCGTGCTAGGTTTACTGCACCAGATTCCCCTACTACAGAGTCAGAATCAGCAGAACCACCACCAGTATACCATGTAGGGGAGTGTTCGAGAGCAGCAGCTGCTAGGGAGCCTACTGCTGCTAGGGAGTCTACAGTTGCTAGTGAGCCTACTGTTGTTAGGGAGCCTACAGATGTTACATTAGAGGGTCAGCTAGGGGCTCATCAGGATCAGATTGATAGTTTGGACTATAGGGTTGATGAGGATATCACTCCTCGACTAGAGGCGGCTGAGGAGCAGATCGAGGGTTTACTGTTAGGTAGAGTTAGTATCGATGTGTCATATCATGGGCTTGAGGCACGACAGTTGGGACATCAGGAGCTGATTGACCAGCTTAGAGGTGAGCTACCAAGGATTCGGGATAGAGCTCAGACTACACAGGAGGCTCAGGGAGAGCTGACACACCAGTTGGCTGTAGCACATGAGAGGTTGACAGTGATGGAGCGCAGGGATGTTTCTTCTCAGTTACGAGTTCAGCATCTAGAGGAGATCGTGGTTGCGATGGATCGTGAGATTCGCCGCTTGAGGGGAGAGCCTGGACCATCTAGAGCACCTGGAGGAGCATAAACATAGACTAGTATTGTATTAGCTTTTACTATTTCCTAGTCCCGAGGTGTGGGACATAGTTCAAGAACTTGTAGTCTTTTGGTTGTTGTACAAACAAATATATCAAGTGCGACTCTACTATGTTGGAAATGTTGTGCTATATATATATCGGTCCATGTAGGCCGAAATTTTCATGTATTATATTCATGTGTTGTGATTATATTTATGATGTTTCATGGTTGCTCTTTATGGTTAACGTATTTATACTTGTTGTGGTTGTATCTATACGTGTCGTGGTTGTATTATTACAGGTTGTGGTTGTACTCGTACATGTCATGGTTGTATTTATACTTGTTGTGGTGGTATATATACATGTTGTGGGCGTATAATTTTGTACGATGACTATTTCTATTATAGTTTTCTCATGGTTGTTGTCGATTATTATTTATCAGAAGTATGGCGCCAAAGAAAGCAAAGGCTACATCAGAAACACCCGCTATGACACAAGCAGCTATCCGCAAGTTGGTCAGGGATAGTATAGCAGAAGCTCTAGAGACTGAGAGAGCTGAAGTTGCCGCTAGGACTGCTGAGGTTCCACCTACTACTGAAGTGGTTCAACCCACTACTAGGCGTGAATGTACTTGGAAGGATTTCAAGATTAGTGATCCTATCAAGTATAAGGGCACTGAGGGAGTGGTTGCTTTAAACCGCTGGTTTGAGAAGACTGAGAACGTTTTTCTCATGTGTGGTTGTCAGGAGGTTAACAAGGTAAAGTTTGCTACAGGTATGCTGCTGGATGAAGCCATGTCTTGGTGGAATTCGTATGCTCAGCCTATTGGTATGGAGAATGCCTACAAACTCACTTGGGTTGAATTCAAAAAGCTGATGACTAAGAAGTTTTGCCCTCGTACTGAGGTGCAAAAGTTGGAAACAGAATTCTACCAGTTAGTAACTAAAGGAGATGACATTGAGACTTATATCAGGAAGTTTCAGGAGTTGGCTACACTATGTCCAACTATGGTTCCGGATGCGGAGAAAAAGATGGAGAACTTTACTGGGGGATTACCCGAAAGCATCCGAGGGGATGTGATGTCTTTCGACCCACAATCAATGGAAGAGGCCATTCGTATAACTCAGAAACTTATGGTCCAAGTGTTAAAAGGAAAGTCTGCTGCAAATAACAACAATAACCGTTCCAACAATACCAACTACAACAACACTCGAAACAACAACAACTATAACAATAACCGAAACCACAACTACCCCAATAACCAAAACAACAATAACAACAAGAGGAGGTTTGATAATAACCAAGGTGGAAATGCTAACCAACCAGCACCTAAGAGGCAGGAAGTGGCAAAGGTCTATGCTGCAGGACCAACAGAAGGAAAATGATATATTGGAAAACTACCCAAGTGTAACAAATGTCGTACTTATCATAACCCTGGGAATTGTCCTAGAGCTTGTCAGAACTGTGGAAAAGTCGGTCATTGGGCTAAGGACTGCAGAACTCCACTAGGAATAATTAATCAGAACCAACCAGGAGCATGTTATGGTTGTGGAGAGTTGGGTCATTTCCAGAACAATTGCCCAAAGAGGAATGATCAAAAAGCTGGAAATCAGGGCGGAGTAGCTCGAGGAAGGGCTTATGTTATGGGAGGAGAAGATGCCCGTGAGGACTCGAATGTTGTTACGGGTACGTTCCTCGTTAATAATCGTTATGCATCCATTTTATTTGATTCTGGAGCGGAGAGAAGTTTTGTTTCTATTACATTTGCACCTTTACTTAACATAGAACCAACTACCTTAGACATTCCCTACATTGTTGAATTAGTCGATGGGTCTTTAGTTAACACAAACACCGTTATCCGTGGTTACACCATCAATTTCCTAAATCACCCATTCAATATAGACCTTATGCCCATAGAACTTGGAAGTTTTGACATAGTTATCGGTATGGATTGGTTGTCTCGAAATCGTGCAAAGATCATTTGTGATGAGAAAGTTGTTCATCTTTCTTATGGAGGTGAAACTTTGGTTGTTCACGGGGAGCGAAGTGGAATTAGACTCAGTATCATATCATGCATTAAAACCGAAAAGTACATAAAGAAGGGTTGTTATGCATTCTTGGCTCACATAACGGAAAAGAAGTCGGATGAGAAACGACTTGAAGATGTGCCAATTGTTAAGGAATTTCCAGAAGTTTTTCCGGAAGAATTACCAGGACTGCCACCTACACGTCAGGTTGAGTTTCAGATTGAGTTGGTGCCAGGGGCTGCACCAATTGCACGAGCACCATATAGACTTGCACCTTCTGAGATGCAAGAATTGTCTAACCAGTTACAAGAGCTTTTAGACAAAGGATTCATTAGACCGAGTTCCTCGCCTTGGGGAGCACCGGTTTTGTTTGTGAAGAAGAAGGATGGATCTTTCAGAATGTGCATAGACTATCGTGAGCTGAACAAGTTAACGGTGAAGAATCGTTATCCACTACCCAGGATTGATGACTTGTTTGATCAGCTACAAGGTTCCTGTTTTTATTCCAAGATTGATTTAAGATCAGGTTACCATCAACTCAGAGTTCGGGAAGAAGATATCCCGAAGACAGCATTCAGAACACGTTATGGTCATTATGAGTTCCAAGTGATGCCTTTTGGATTAACCAACGCACCTGCGGTATTCATGGATCTCATGAACAGAGTATGCAAACCATATCTTGATAAGTATGTGATTGTGTTCATTGACGATATCCTGATTTATTCCAAGAGTAAGGAAGAGCATGAAGCACACCTCAGAACAATATTGGAACTACTCAAGAAGGAGCAATTGTATGCCAAATTTTCAAAGTGTGACTTTTGGATACAAAGAGTTCAATTTCTTGGCCATGTTATTGATAGCCAAGGATTACAAGTCGACCCAGCAAAGATTGAGGCAGTAAAGGATTGGGCTACGCCCAAGTCTCCTACAGAAATTCGTCAATTCTTAGGACTTGCAGGATATTACAAGAGGTTTATCGAAGGGTTTTCTAAGATAGCAAAGTCGCTGACTAAGCTGACACAAAAGAATCAGAAGTACGAGTGGGGAGAGAAACAAGAATCTGCATTTCAGTTATTGAAGCAGAAGCTTTGTAGTGCACCGATTTTGTCACTACCAGAAGGTATTGAGAACTTTGTGGTATATTGCGATGCTTCGCATAAAGGACTTGGAGCTGTGCTAATGCAAAATGAGAAGGTGATAGCTTATGCATCTAGACAGCTTAAGACACACGAGAAGAATTACACTACACACGACTTGGAGTTGGGTGCTGTTGTTTTTGCACTCAAGATTTGGAGACACTACCTTTATGGTACTAAATGTGTAATTTTTACCGACCACAAGAGCTTACAGCATATACTTGATCAGAAGGAACTTAACATGAGACAACGTCGTTGGCTAGAATTGTTGAGTGATTACGATTGTGAAATCCGATATCACCCAGGAAAAGCAAATGTCGTAGCAGATGCACTTAGCAGAAAGGAACGACTCAAACCTTTGAGGGTCAGGTCATTAGGAATGACTATTATTTCACCATTACCATCAAAAATCTTAGAAGCTCAGATTGAGGCTCTTAAGGAGGAAAATCGGCCACAAGAGAAACTTTATGGTATGCCAGAAAACAAGAATGGTTTCATTAAGAGAGCAGATGGAGTGTTGTGCTTCAAGGATCGAAGTTGGATACCACTCTATGGTGGAGTACGAGATTTGATTATGCATGAATCACATAAGTCAAAGTACTCTATTCATCCAGGTTCTGACAAGATGTATCAGGATCTCAAAAAGCTATATTGGTGGCCGAACATGAAAGCAGAAATAGCTACGTACGTCAGCAAATGCCTTACTTGTGCTAAAGTGAAAGCTAAGTACCAGAAACCGTCAGGATTACTTCAACAACCAGAAATTCCACAATGGAAGTGGGAACGTATTACAATGGACTTTGTTACTAAACTACCCAAGACTTCAGGAGGTTACGATGCAATTTGGGTAATTGTTGATCGTCTTACTAAATCAGCACATTTCATCCCTATTAGAGAGACTTATTCCATGGAACAGCTTGCCAGACTTTATGTCAAGGAAATAGTCTCGAGGCATGGGGCACCAGTTTCTATCATTTCAGATAGGGATAGTCGCTTTACATCAAACTTTTGGAAGTCATTACAAGATTCCTTTGGATCCAAGTTAGACATGAGCACTGCTTACCATCCACAGACTGATGGTCAGAGTGAGAGAACTATTCAGACACTGGAGGACATGCTGAGGGCGTGTGTGATTGACTTTGGGAATGGTTGGGCTAACCATTTGCCATTAATCGAGTTCTCTTATAACAACAGTTACCATTCAAGTATTAAAGCAGCACCATTTGAGGCACTTTATGGTCGTAAGTGTCGTTCACCAGTTTGTTGGGCAGAAGTTGGAGAGGTACAATGCACAGGTCCAGAGATGGTTAGGGAAACAACAGAAAAGATAATACAGATTCGAGATAGGCTTGAAACAGCTAGAAGCCGACAGAAGAGTTATGCAGATGTTAGACGCAAACCATTGGAATTTCAGGTTGGAGACAAGGTCATGTTGAAGGTCTCACCCTGGAAAGGCGTGATACGATTTGGAAAGCATGGGAAGTTGAACCCGAGATACATTGGTCCATTTAAGATACTGGAAAGGATTGGTCCAGTAGCTTACAAGCTTGAACTACCATCAGAACTCAGCAACGTACATAATACATTTCATGTCTCAAACCTTAAGAAATGCCTTTCAGATGAGTCTTCAGTTATACCTTTAGAAGAGATTCAGCTAGATGACAAGCTTAACTTTGTGGAGGAACCAGTTGAAATCATGGACCGAGAGGTCAAGCAGTTGAAGCAGAGTAGAATTCCGATCGTTAAGGTTCGCTGGAATTCTCGAAGAGGTCCTGAGTTTACTTGGGAACGAGAGGACCAAATGCAACGCAAGTATCCACACCTTTTCACCAAACCTATTACCGAGACCAACACTTGCTGAATTCAGGGACTGAATTCCTATTTGGGTGGGCGGATGTCACAACTCACCATTACAGGTCATTTACCATTTCAGGTCATTTTCCCAAACTTCGACATTTTACTATTCATAAATCACTATTCATCAAAACACTATTCATCATTTTACTATTCATCATTTTCGAGGTCAGTTTGATATTCTGAGAAACTTTTGGGAAATTTACTATTCACTGAACACTATTCATTTCCGGAAAAGTTTTCATCATTCACTTGCATTACTCATTTCATCGTAAATTTAGTTTACGGGTACTCAAATTCGCGTAACCGGATTGGTTTAGGTGCGAATTCATTTCATTAGTGCTAAGGACACTGCATACGGACTGGAGATAGTCTGCATATCATCATAACAGCATTTTCATGTTATACCACTCTCAGGATTTTCAAATTTATATATTTGATACATTTAACGTTTTACGTATAAGTATTTATAGTAAACGTTAACACCCGGTTTATATACGACGAATATATCTAAATATTCCCACAATGGTCCCGACATATTTTTATATCCATTTTAACATCATAAAAGTTATAACATTCAGTTACCCAGTATTTTGGAGATTTATTTTATCTATAACGTACGCTTATGAATATAACGACGGTTTTCGTGAAAACTAAACAATAATCACCCGATCACTCAGTAATTGTACCCAACATATTTTCAACATATTTTTATCATTATTATGACTTTATTTTGTCCCGGTTAACTTCGTGAACATTTATTTCTATTAAACCCGTTACCCGATTTTAACAAATAACACAAACTAGCACCTAAACTACCTAAGATTTCCTAATTAAATCACAAGTACCCCTACCCCCCCCCCCCTCATCCACCATGGCCGGTCTTCAAAGTCCTCTCCTAGGCAATTTTATACAAATTCTTAACCTTGTGCATTTATGTATACTTATAATACATTATAACTAGTTACTAGTATTTACAAAAACCATTACAACAAAACATACTTACATTTCAAAGATCAAAAAGTGCATCTCATCCTCTTCCTCATCTTCAAACCCACGACCAAACCCAAAATACATGATCAAGTGAAGTTTTTACAAAAGTTAAAGCACCAAAGTTGTTCATTATACTTGCCTAATCAAGAATCATACAAGAAATATACAAGAAATCCAAGGTTTCTAATCATTCAATCACCTCATATTTCAAAGTGAGTATACAAATTTATTTTCAAGTTTTCTTCTAATTAACACTTATATCTCATGGTAATTATGCTTAATTTCATGCTCATACTAGTTATACCACTTTATTTTTGAAGACTTTTGAAACATACAAACCCTAGATTGTGATTTAGGTGTTCCCTTGTTAAATTAACTTGATTTCTAGTCATTAGGAACCCATGGCACCCTAAGAAGGTGTATGGTAGGATTAGATTAGTTTTGTGAAGTTTGCAAGAGTTTTGGTTGAAGTTGGAACTAGTTTTGAACCTTTGTAATGGATTTCTAACAAGTTTATAAACATTCTGTCCCATTTTGTTATCTTCTGGAAAATCAGTAAACACCAAGGAAACTTTGGCAAAATTTTTAGAAAATACTTTCAAAAACGAATCCGTAGGCGAAAGAACGGATTAAAAAGAGTTAATAACGAAGAAGTTATGATTTTTGCAAGATTGTTGACGAAAAGTATTTTTCTGAAAAATAGTTGCTGTTGGACGTTTTTCGTCGGACAAAAAGAGGCTTTAGACGTAACCCGGAGGAGCCGAGCTTTCCAAAATATATTACTACATACTAAGACGTACCCGTGGATATAAAGAACAAGTAAAACGGACATATAACGACAAAGTTATTCACGTTTGAATATCGGAAAAACCCATTTTTATTTTGACAGCGTTTAGTAAAATTGACACTAAAACTACGTAGTAACTTTAGAAGCTAGAAATAATACCAAGTACCAAATTTTATAACTAATGAAGTATTAGTTATTACAAGTATATTTTCATCATTTCAAGGCGTTATTTCAAGGATTTCAACCCGAGGATTTCAACACTAACATGGAAACATACGATATATATATAAGTATATATTGCAACTAGCTTATTTTATTTTCTAATAGCAATATTTTTCCAAATTCTTGGATTATATATTTTGATAACACAAGTGTTTTTCCAAAGAGTAGAGTGGTATAGGATCATGAGCATGGACATTCATAACATCATTTGGTGATCTAAATGAGATCGTTCATCATTCATATTAGGTTGCGGCAGCTAACCGTTCATTGTTGTTCATTTCATATCATCGCAGTATCATCAGTTGAGGTGAGTTTTCATAGCCCCGTATACATTTTACATTGTTTTCAAATCCCACGGGGGAGAATACATTGCACCATTTTAGTACGAGCCCAAGTATCAAAACCTATGTACATAGCTTAAGTAGCTTGTCAGCCATGTGATAAGTCCCCTGTAACATCATGAACCGTTAATTTGCCGGTAGGCGAGAGTGAGTGGATAGATCTATTGAGGGTGACGCCTCCATCCGTGGTAGTGATTACCAACCGTAAGCGGATGCATTTCATGTCTTTTACATTTGAGTGTTTGGCAGAACATTCAGGAGGGGCTTAGTTTCATTAGTCCTAGCTTCGGTGTCATGAGCTTAAGGTCTATTGTACTATTTTACGTGACTTTTGTCATGCATTTATACTTGTGGTGGCCGTATAAACTGTAACAATTCGCAATTTCAGGTTAACTTTTATTCCCGAAAATTTCACTATTCACAATTTACTATTCACTTTTCACTATTTATCTCAGAAATTTTTATTTCATATTCTCGTAAGTTAAACTATTTTAACGATAATCCGAGAGTTTGACGCTCGTCGGATCATTTCTGCAAAAATCACAAAGCCGTGTCCGAGATTTACTTTTAGGTTTAAACGTCCTTCCAGCATCCCGATATATCCATAAAACATAATAAACAATAGAAATATGATTTTCTATCATTTTATGACAATTCCAAAAGTTTTGGAATTTTACGTTTTCCAGTTCAGCGTTTTACGCGAATTACGCGTTTTAGACCCGTGTTTCCAGTTTTTAGCAGGGTTTTAGCACCCGATAGAACCTACCACTCATTTTATATTTTATTATGGACTATATGGACATGTTTAACAATACTTTCAAATTCCATAATTTTACGACACCCGGTTTTACGTTTTGACGCTTAATCATTTACGATTGGCATTTCCCGGAGTCAAAACTCATCCAATACTTGGATAATATCATCCAAGACCAACTCATCCCTTCCTATCCACTCCAAACCGCCATAGGGGGGGGGGGATTCACACCCTTGTGTGTCATGATCTCATGCTTGAAGTCCTTGGATGAGAACATGTGTTCAACTTGGTCTCCAAGCTTTGACAAGTCAATGAAATGTAACCTCCTTAAGACCCTATAAAAGCCCCTCCCCTCCCTTTGTGCCGTGCACCTCCAACCCCAAAACCCTTCCATCCTTAGCTTATTTCCTTCCAAATTCTAGCAAGGTTCAAGTGCTTCTTCAAGGTAGAAACCCTAGTTTGATCATAAGTTACCAAAAATCTTCCAAACCCTAGAATACTTGGTGATTTCTCTTGAGTTTAAATCCACTCAATTCACCTCAACTTTCATTACATCTCTTTCAAGAATACCAAGGGTAGAAAGATTGCATGAAGTGAAAAAGGGTTGAAGCAAGTCTATCAAAGTTCATTTCCTTACTTGTTACTTCCTTTCTTTATTAGAAAGCCAAAAGTTGTAAGTCTAAACCTAACATGCTTCTTGTTTATTAATCATGTTCATATCATTTACATGTTATTCTTGCTATATTATGTCTTGTATTATTGTCCATGATGTATAAAAATGAGTAAAAGATGTTGTTATAATGGATTGTTAAAACAAGTTATTAAAACAAGTAAACTAGTGATTTTCTTGGAAAGACCTGATCAAAATGGTAAAAATATGATATTGGATTATTACATATTGTAGTAGAGGACCTAACAAGGAAACCGTAGCAATTTGAACCACCTAAAACGAGTATACGAGTCAAAAGTTATGACGATTTGAAGTTACCAAAACTTTGCGGCAAAGCTGCCAAATACCTTCTGTTACAGAAACTTTAAACACGCAAAAAGAGGCCTTTCTGGTCCGTTTCATGAAAAAGTTAAAACACGAAAGTTGTTCGGAATCACGTTTTCCTTTAGGACCAAAGAGGCTCGAGCCTTGAAAACGCTTTCTGAGTGAGATATTTCTCAGTTTCTTAACAGCTATTTACATATATATAAGTCACTATATATTGGTTATATTTTAAAAGGAACAAGAGGTCTTATGACCTATAAACAAGACCACCACCATGGCTAGAGCCAAGGTTGTGTCTCATGACCTTGGAACAAGGACCAAAGGTCATGGCTAGGCCATGACGAAATGACCATACCAACTTACAAAGGCGTAAACATGAAACAATGAATTAGGCGATAACTTGAACAAACAATTTGGATCTACTTCACTTAAAAGGGAAACATGAGATATTACCAAGAGAAAATGGTCATTCAAGACTTATGAAACTACCCCTAATAACAATCTTCATGTACAAATAAATTTTCCTAAGTTTATTCAAATATCGGACATGTAACTTTTCGGATCGAAACTTATATCTATATATTTTATCAACTACTACAATAGTAGGGAGCCTCATGTGAGGAGTTCATTATGTAAGCTGTCGAGATGAGTTGTGGATTTACGAGTTAAAGTGTCCTGGCTCCTCGAACGCTTACTAACATGACTTCTGAATTATGTCGGCCCGAACGGTAGTAAACGATATACCAAAACATACATGTTTCATGAATCTTTCTTTCAAAGACTTATACTATACATCATACCACATCATGGACTAAATGCAAGATATATATATAGGCACTACTTCATATTCTTTACTCCGAACCTAAGTCGCAACATTCTATTATAGGTTGCTCGTAGAAACCTTCGCGATTCGACCATCACATTCACTACTCACTACATAACTTAAGGTGAGTTCGTAGCCCCACTTTCTATTGTTTAACTATTTTACAAACCCATGGGGGGAATACATGCTATTATTTTTCTACTCGAACACAATGCTTTCTACTGTATGCTATCCGACTATGTTTTATTGTCACTAAGTAACGATTGCCATGTTCGGAGTCCCTATATCATGAACCATTAGTCACTACCTTTAGTGAGCGCGAATATTGTGAATAGATCTATTGGGATTGACGGATCCCATTTGTGTTGAACAACGATGAGTTCACACAAATGCACTATATTTGAGATTTAGCGGTATAATGGCAAAAGTACCTTGATAGGGCTTCTATAATGCCAATTTTGTTGGTTCAATGTTAATGTTTTGGTTGCATGAGCTTAGTGAAATAAATAACGATTTTGTTTTCTAACTATGAGTGTGAGTCTATAGCTCACACTACGACATATTGTGTTCAAACGATTTAACTAAACTCTATGAATTCCACTCAACCTTTGTGTTGACCTCTCAAGCATGTATTTCAGGTTCATGACGATCAAGGATGGTACGGAAGGGCACGGATACTCAAGAGGGCTATAAATTTTATTATCATTCAAAAACTCATTTAATGTAAATTGTAAACATGGAACCATCTGGGACCTCATTTTGTAATCTCTGATATTTATATAATTTGAATGATAAATCTTTTAAAACGACTCAATTGGAGTTCGTTTTCTATTATTGTGACTATTGTGCCGTCCAGTAACACCCAGTTCGAATTCCGCTGCATCAATGAATTGGGGGTGTTACAGATTGGTACCAGAGCCATGGTTATAGAGAAACGGGTCTAATTGAGACCTAAACTATAACTACAATCACAAACAAAAACATTTTATAGCCTTCCGCTCTCCGTGTCTTCCATCCTCCAGACGATTATGGACTTATTATGCAAGTTAGGCTACATAAACATATTAGTATATTGCTATATATATGCTTCCCATATTTTGAGCACTCCCCATAAACGATAGAATTATATTAACATTGTAATTCTTCTTATAGAAATCATGTGCGTACCCACTTCTCCCGATTATGTGCCCACTCTACCTAATAACTTCCAAGTCTTACCACCCTCACCCGAGTTCGGATTTGACTTCGTAAATGCCTTCGCTTCAGATGACGAAGAAGAACCTTTCGTAGATTCAACCGACGAAGAAGAAGAGGAACCAATGCCAAATATTTTTGCATCGAATACTTCTAATTATTTTGAACAAAATTGGGTTGAGGCAGACTCCGAGGAGGATAACGAATACGAATATGTACTAGAGCCATTACCACCACCACTATCACTTCCCTTTGATATCCCTACATGTGATGAATTGGATCACTCACTATGGATCGTACCTCGACCACCATTGATCCAACAAGAAAGTCAACATGAAAACTACAGCTTCTCAAACTTCATCGACTCGTACCTCTATGACACACTAAACCAAGAAGTTGCCGATCAATCAGAGCTGCTCGGACCTTCTAATGTGATGATACTAGTTAACTTTTGTACTACTAAACTGATTAGACTCAGTTAGTAAATGTTACGAAATCTATGTAATAACTAGCGATAGTAAAAACGTTTCAGTTAGTAAATTTTGAAGAAGCTTGTAATAGGTTTCGATTTTGTAAATCAACCAACGTTGTACGAATAAAACTCTTGTTTTATACTATCATATGTTATGCCTTTAAATCTTCAACATAATTATTCTATCATTTCCTATCAAAAATCATGCTTATTTCACGACTCTCTACTTACGACGTATCTTTTGAACAATAGAATCATGGCGCCAAAGAAAAATACACCACCAACAATGACGCAAGCCGCCATCCGCAAACTGGTCAAGGACAGTGTCAATGCAGCACTTATCACAGAACGAGCAGCCGTAGCTGCAGCAGCTGCCGAAGCCACCACAGCTGCTGGTGCTGCTGATGCTGCAGCAGCCGCTGATGCTGCAGCAGCTGCTGATGCTGCAGCAGCCGCAGAAGCCGCCACTGCTGCGGAAGCTGCTATAGCTGCAGAAGCGGCCAGAATTGCCAGTCTTAACCTTGGAGGACCGAACTCAACTACCCCTCCGGTGACCAATGTTACTACAGTACCAATGGGTTGCTCGTTCATTTCCTACTTGAAATGTGAACCCATCAAATTCAAGGGTACTGAAGGAGCTGTAGGTCTGACCCGCTGGTTTGAAAAGGCGGAGTCGGTGTTCTTGGTTAGTAAATGTACCGAGGGGGATAAAGTTCAGTATGCCACGAGTACTCTGTTGAATGAGGCGTTGTCCTGGTGGAACTCAATTGCTCAACCCATGGGCATTGAGAATGCCTACAAAATTACTTGGGCTAATTTGAAACAAATGATGATCAAGGAATACTGTCCTCGCAGTGAGATGCAAAAGTTGGAGGTTGAATTCTGGGATCATACGGTTAAGGGAAATGATATCATAACCTACAATCGTCGATTCCAAGAATTGAGGATACTTTGTCCCATAATGGTTTCCACAAAGGAAAAATTGTTGGAAAGGTATATCTGGGGACTTCCATCAAGCATACAAGGGCATGTAACTTCGGCAAATCCAAAGGAACTTGATGAAGCTATGCGGATGTCCCGCAGCCTCATGGACCAAGTGGTACGAATGACAGAAACCCGAAAGCAAAACAACCTCAACACCAACAACAACACCAACAATGCCAACAATACCAATAACCCCAACAATTCCAACTACAGTAACAACAATAACAATAGGAACAACAACAACAAGCGACCATGGGATGGTAACCATGGAAGTAACAACAACAACCAAACTCAAAACAACAACCAGCAAAACAAAAGACAAGAGACCGCAAAGGCTTATGTGGCTGCACCAACTAGAGGCGCAGGATATACCGGGAATGCTCCACTATGCAATAAGTGTAACTTCCATCACTCAGGTCCTTGCCCGGCTAAGTGTCGCAACTGTCAGAACACTGGACACCTTGCCAGAGATTGTAGAGTCAAGGATGTAGCTATCGGTAGCAACACACAACCGATAGTTATATGCTTCGGGTGTGGAGAAAGTGGACATTACAAGAACCGATGTCCCCAAAACCAAGGTCAACAAGTTGAAGACAACCAAGGTTGAGCATATATGATAAGAGGAGAAGGAGCTTATCAGAATCTCAACAACACTACAGAACGATGAAGTTTAGAAATTAGCAGTCATGTTTATTTATGCACTATGTTGTACTACGTGTATCCCTAGTAATGGGAGTTTTTATGACTTAAGAATATTTAATGTTCAATAAACGACTCTTTGTGATAATTCTTATCTATTGTACTTTCTATCTCCAAATCAATTTGACTAATTAGTAGACTATTACCATTCTATAAAATTTACTCAGTTATCCTATAAACCATTCCACAAATATTACTTCAAGCTATTTTGTTATCACTTTATTGTTTCACATCATTTTACTCCAAGATATTCTACCACCATCTTAGAAAAATCACTTCGTTGATACCACCCTATAAATCAATATCATGCCTTCATTTCCAACTTTCATCACAAACCACTAAATCTCAACATACCAAAATGAAGAACACAAACCTTCTTAACCTTCTCACCATCATCATTTTCACAACCCTTAATCCCACAAGCTCACTTTCTAATCTTGATGCACTTTTAAAGCTCAATTCATCCTTAGTTACACCACAAGCAACCTCATCAGCTTTACAAAATTATATACCATGTAAAACTTTTAAGAAACACAATACTACGTAACTAAACCGAACATCACATTATCGGTCCTAAATTATACATAGCCTGATCACCTATGTCTAATTCAGGAGGGCTCATGTTATGCTGGGAGCAGTCACCCGTATGTTTTCTTAGAAACAAACTTCTCATAAGTAACCTCATACTACGCCATACACTGAAACGACAAATCAAACTACATCACTCTAATCCTCATAAGTAACCACACCTCTTCATCGACATCACTCCAATGTATAACACACATAGAACTTCGGGACGAAGTTCCCCGTAAAGGGTAGAGACTGTAACAATTCGCAATTTCAGGTTAACTTTTATTCCCGAAAACTTCACTATTCACAATTTACTATTCACTTTTTACTATTCATTTTTTTTACTATTCACTTTTCACTATTCATCTCAGAAATTTTTATTTCATATTCTCGTAAGTTAAACTACTTTAACGATAATCCGAGAGTTTGACGCTCGTCGGATCATTTCTGCAAAAATCACAAAGCCGTGTCCGAGATTTACTTTTAGGTTTAAACGTCCCGAAGTTCATGGCTAGGCCATGACGAAATGACCATACCAACTTACAAAGGCGTAAACATGAAACAATGAATTAGGCGATAACTTGAACAAACAATTTGGATCTACTTCACTTAAAAGGGAAACATGAGATATTACCAAGAGAAAATGGTCATTCAAGACTTATGAAACTACCCCTAATAACAATCTTCATGTACAAATAAACTTTCCTAAGTTTATTCAAATATCGGACATGTAACTTTTCGGATCGAAACTTATATCTATCTATTTTATCAACTACTACAATAGTAGGGAGCCTCATGTGAGGAGTTCATTATGTAAGCCGTCGAGATGAGTTGTGGATTTACGAGTTAAAGTGTCCTGGCTCCTCGAACGCTTACTAACATGACTTCTGAATTATGTCGGCCCGAACGGTAGTAAACGATATACCAAAACATACATGTTTCATGAATCTTTCTTTCAAAGACTTATACTATACATCATACCACATCATGGACTAAATGCAAGATATATATATAGGCACTACTTCATATTCTTTACTCCGAACCTAAGTCGCAACATTCTATTATAGGTTGCTCGTAGAAACCTTCGCGATTCGACCATCACATTCACTACTCACTACATAACTTAAGGTGAGTTCGTAGCCCCACTTTCTATTGTTTAACTATTTTACAAACCCATGGGGGGAATACATGCTATTATTTTTCTACTCGAACACAATGCTTTCTACTGTATGCTATCCGACTATGTTTTATTGTCACTAAGTAACGATTGCCATGTTCGAAGTCCCTATATCATGAACCATTAGTCACTACCTTTAGTGAGCGCGAATATTGTGAATAGATCTATTGGGATTGACGGATCCCATTTGTGTTGAACAACGATGAGTTCACACAAATGCACTATATTTGAGATTTAGCGGTATAATGGCAAAAGTACCTTGATAGGGCTTCTATAATGCCAATTTTGTTGGTTCGATGTTAATGTTTTGGTTGCATGAGCTTAGTGAAATAAATAACGATTTTGTTTTCTAACTATGAGTGTGAGTCTATAGCTCACACTACGACATATTGTGTTCAAACGATTTAACTAAACTCTATGAATTCCACTCAACCTTTGTGTTGACCTCTCAAGCATGTATTTCAGGTTCATGACGATCAAGGATGGTACGGAAGGGCACGGATACTCAAGAGGGCTATAAATTTTATTATCATTCAAAAACTCATTTAATGTAAATTGTAAACATGGAACCATCTGGGACCTCATTTTGTAATCTCTGATATTTATATAATTTGAATGATAAATCTTTTAAAACGACTCAATTGGAGTTCGTTTTCTATTATTGTAACTATTGTGCCGTCCAGTAACACCCAGTTCGAATTCCGCTGCATCAATGAATTGGGGGTGTTACACAAACATTACATTTCATAAACCTATGATTATTCACCAACATTCGTGTTGACCGTTTTCGCAATGTATTTTCAGGTAACTAAGGCATCATCATATTACATGCATGGAGTCACATTAGGGTGTGCCAGGGATGACGCACTACATTTTGGATTTTTCATGCACTTGTGTAAATTATCGTTTGACATTTCCTGAACTTGTTTTCTGTAAACGTTTCAACCTTTGGGGACCTATGTTTTGTAGCACTGGATGCTTTTATATAAATCAAACGATATGTATTTTCCGAACGGCACTTTAGGTCGTTCAATATTTCCTTGTTATGGTGCTATGACAGTTACACCCCCAGGCATTCCATTCCGCTGCAAGTCAGGTAAATTGGGGGTGTGACAAAATGCTTAAGAAATTTGGCCTAGAAGACTCAAAACCCATGAAAACACCCATGTCTACGGAGGTAAAGCTCATAAAGGACGATGAAGGTGAGTCCGTAGATAACACCAAGTATAGAGGAATGATAGGTAGTTTACTATACTTGACGGCAAGTAGACCCGATATCATGTTTAGTGGCTGCCTTTGTGCCCGTTTTCAAGAGGATCCCAAAACCTCTCACCTAGAAGCGGTTAAGCGTATCTTCCGATACGTTAAAGGCACTATACACTTAGGATTATGGTATCCTAAGAAATCCGGCATAGAAACCATTGTCTATGCGGATTCGGATCATGCAGGAGACTACGTAGATAGAAAGAGCACTAGCGGTATTTGCACGTTTATGGGATGTTGTCTAACGTCTTGGTTTTCGAAGAAGCAAACCGCTCTTGCTATTTCTACAACCGAAGCCGAATATGTAAGCGCCGGAAAGGCATGTCAACAAGCACTATGGATGAAACAAGCTCTCGTATACTATGACATTAGGTTAGAAAATGTCCCCATTATGTGCGATAACAAAGGTGCAATAGATTTAAGTAAAAATCTGGTGCAACACTCTAGGACTAAACACATAGAAATACGTCACCATTTTCTTAGGGATAATGTACAAAAAGGAAATATATCTATAGAAAAGGTTGCATCGGAAGACAACATTGTGGATATATTCACAAAACCCCTTAAGCGTGAATTATTCAACCACTTGCGTTTAGGATTAGGAATGATGGAACAAGTTGACTAAATTATATTGAATTAATTCAAATTTATACTTGCATGAAATTTATTTTTTTTTCATTTCACCTTTTCTGAGTCTAGGAATCTATTTCGCACAAAATTAAAGATTGAGAAGATTCATTTTCTTTGCATAAACCTTTTTGTAAAACTCAATCAATTCTTTCTAAAAATTATTCTCACAATCTAGGAATCACATGAAGATCATCTTCCTTGCATTGTTGACAAAGTGTAAAAAATATTGTCTTTCAAAATCATGCATAAACTCACACATAAATTGTCAAGGTATATAATCTAATATATGTCTTTGACATTCATGATCGAGCAAAAATTGAATCAAGGAGATCATTTGGATTGTTTCTTAGGATCGTTATTTCGTTGTGCATCTAGGAGTCGAAACAGTCACAACTCCACATTTGTTGCATATAGACACTCACTAGGACAAATTCCTTAATAATGATGTCATCTTGATCCATCACTAGCTTTTCACTCACTAATTGCCTTTGCCTTTTATCTAAGATAGGTGCCTTAGGAAACTTAAGTGTGCTTGCCTTTACTTACCTCCTATTGCTTATTATGTGTTGATTATGTGTCCTCTTGCATGCATGCCATATCTTAATTAGATTAGATTCTATATTGCCTAAGAGAATTGAACTTGCTTGAACTCTAATCCAAACACATAACCTTTCTGAAAATTTTCTGCCAAAAACCCAATTTTGGCAACCTGGAAATCACCAGATGGGCGGCCCCCTTAATTATGTAAGGCGGCCCCCTTAATTATTAAGGGGACCGCCCCCTAATTAAGGGGACCGGCCATCTGATGGTCGGGTTTACAGAATCTTTTCTGCTTTTTAGCCCATTTCAACCTACATTTCCCAATTTTAACCAACACACTTTGTCCCAATCTTCCAAACAAACCTTATCCATCCTTAAACACACAAATCTTACACTATAAATATCCCCAATCCTCAAAACTATCCATTCATCCCATCATGAACTCTCTAAACAAACCAAAATCAAAAGCCTCAAGGCTAGCAAGGATGACGAAAAAACCCGTTTGGCGAAGAAAAAGCCCTCGAAACAAATCCATCATAACCAATGAGATTGGAAGTCATTCAACACCTCCAACTTCTTACTTCCCAAACTTTACCTCAAACCCACAAGGTCATTCATTTGATCCTCTTTACAAACCATATAACATTGGCCAACCATCTTCCTACAATTCCAACTACACAAATCCAACACATCCATACCAAACCTATGATCCTCTTCACATTGCCACGGAAAAGCAAAAGTTCCGTGATGAAATAAACCAAATCAATGATCTTAGTGATCTCCTTGCTATGCATCTTGCACAACGCAACAAAGGGCAACCTCCATCATCACCCTATGCAAATTGCCTTCCCCACTCTCTCAATTTGGATCAAGTTACCAACCACACTCACTTTTGCCCTTGTTGCATATTCCTTCAAAAACAAATCCTCTACTTGAGTGAAGATATTTCTTGGATTGAATATCTTCTCACTCGTAATCATCTAATACCACCCTTAACACGATACAACATCGTGAGATCCACCTCTTCCGCTCCATACTCCACCCCATATCCCTCTCAATCAAACATCTAAGCCTTATGCTTATGTTTCCATTCAAGCAAATAACACAATCAACTATGAGTTGCAAGCAAGTCCAAGTGCTTCTTTAGGCTATATAGGACTATGTTCTTCCTTTTGTTTTATTATGATTAATATGCCTTAAGCATATTAAATATTGTAATGTTTTCTATGATGCTTGAATGAATCTATTTTTATAACTATTGCTTTGCATATATATATGTGCCTTGTTCTTTTCTAATATTTTGTGTAGCCAAGACTTCCATAGCTCATTCCTTTGATGCTCTCAAATGAGGGGGAGTTTACATCAAGGGGGAGCATTTACCTTTTTGATTTTACAAAAAGGGGGAGAAGAGAATGTTAAACTCTAAATTCTTGTCTAAAAATTATGTTTTAGACCTCATGAGTTTAAGGGTTTGTAATCATCAAAAAGGGGGAGATTGTTGACATAAATAATGTCTTAAAACATTGTTAGCATATTAACAATGTCTCTATGTTTTGATAATTACAAAGCATAAACTCATTAATCTAAAATTTATGACATAAACAAGTTTTTGGTGCTTAATACTTGTCTTTGCTTCCATATCACTTAAGGTATGAATAAACAAAGAGTTTACTACATTTCATGATCAAAGGAAATTTTATATTAATACATAACATTATATAAAATGATTTTAACATTTTATATATATTTGTAAATCATTTTTGGTATAGCTTTATTAAACCACACAAATATGATTTCAAATTTCCAACCAAAAAGGGCAAATTTTATCCAGAAAAACTTTTGAAACGTTCAGGAGGGCGGCCCCCTTAATCATTAAGGGGACCGGCCTACAATTAAGGGGACCGGCATGCTCCAGAACAGTATTTTCCCCCCCTTTAAATACTGATTCATCCCTCAGATTTTTTCTCACCTTTTGCACTTCTAAACTTTCTGATCTAGATCTATTTCTCTATTCTCTCATCCTTTGATCATAAGTGTATATATTCTTTGTTTCAAAGTGATCCAATTTCCATCCTCTCAAGTGCAAGAGAATAATACTTCTATCTTCCTAGACAAGAAGTATTACAACTTGTTGTGATCTCCACATCCAAGTTGTTGGTATATCATCAAGATTATTTACATATTCTTTGTGAAGATTGTTGTGAATATTTGCTTGTAGATAGTTGTGTTAGATATAGATTGTGTGATTAGTTGATAGCTTGGTGTGAAGAAGAAAAGCTAGGAAATCTATTGGTATGAAGAAGATAGAGTTGAAGTAGTTAGTTGTGAAGTAGATTGATTTGAAGAAGGTGTGTAGAAGTTGTGACTTAGGTGTGAAGGTGTTGTGGTGTGATTATTGGTGTGTAAATTGGTGTGTATATTGGTGTGTAAATTGGTGTGTAAGGTTTTCTCCGCCATAAGGGAGCTTGGTGATATAGTGAAGAAAACTCTCAAGTTAGGTGCTCGGGGAGTGGAGTAGGGCAAGGAAGGTGTCCTTGTAGCCGAACCACTATAAATCTCTTGTCTCGCGGTTCGATCTTTCCATCTCTTACTTATTTCATTACTTTTCATTGTTATATATTTCATATTGATATTTGTTTGTATTGTGCAATACTTGAGATCACATATTATCGAATCTAAGTTTTAAAAATTAAGTAAACACTAAAACTCTTTTTACAACTAATTAAAAAGACATAAAACTATTCAACCCCCCCCCTTCTATTTTTCCACATATATCGATGCACATATTGAGGGGGAGCAAATGGTTTGTGAAAAAGGATCTTTAGCATCTCATGTGAGCGAGACTCAGACTTCACCAATGTATTGACGAAGCAATAATTGTCATGAATCGAAAGGTCTAGTCCTGGACATGTAATAATTTCAAGCTGGTCTAACCAGTGATGTAAGCGTGTCTCGAAAAGGACTTGTCTGAGTAGAATGTACCGTTTCCAGAAACCTTTGGGGAATCTGATTGGGCCGGGTAATAACTTCAAGCTAGTCTAACTAGTGATGTAAGCGTGTCTCGAATGCCCGTTCATATTTACTTTAGGACGATCAATTCAAAAAGTGCAACTCTTCCCGACATGTGCAAATTTTCAAATCAAAACATATGTGCACATGTTAAGGGGGAGCATTTGAAAATGACAAAACTCTCAATGTGTTAACAAAATGTGTTTCTTAATCATAAACACGTTGAGAGAATTTTCAATGATTTGGTGTATGACAACATAGGATAGTCATGAAGTTATAAGGTGGCTAAGGTTAGGAAAATCGTCCTATGATCCGCCAGAGCCGGAGGGACCTACCCATGGAAAATACCAAATAGATAGTATTAGAAAGTCCATAGGTATGATTATGAAAAAAGGAGAAATGTGAGAATGGAGAAAGAAGGGGTTGAAGAATTAAAAAGAAATGAAATTAGAAAGGGTGAAAAGAAATAGCCCTCCAATTATTCAACTTTAGGGCAGAAACCGGGTTCAATTCATAATCTACTGATTGTTGCTAAGGCGACATTGGTATTGAAGACAAGACGTCATGGACCCAGTGACGCACTGCACTAAACCTTCTAGCCACTCAAGTTCTCTTAAAAGAACTTGTTTCATTCTCACGGGGAACTGGTGTAATCTATCAACTTACCTCTTAGAGATGGTTGATATTGAAACAGGAGACCTCTCCCTAATCTCCGCATAGGAAAACCAAATGCACTTATTGAGTCTAGAGCCTCGAGATGCATACCAAGATCTCATAGGAACACGTGCTACTTCTACCCTGGTTGTTCAATATTAAGGACACCAGTGGTAAACTTATGAGTCCTACGCAGATCTTAGCAATCTGCCAGAACATTTATGAGGGAAGTTACTATTGTAACTCCCAGTGATTGAATGGAAATTCCTGCCAGGGTCAACATCAAGCAGCCCTGAAAGTAGGTCACTTAGGTAATTCCTTGTGGATTACGCTTAGTGGTCACGATGGTTACAAACGGTCAACAGTCGTGGAGTGATCTCCAACGACTCACCCAATCGTTGATCTACTTAGGTAGATCGTGTGAATCCTTTTAGGGTTTGCCGATTGGGAACGGTCTTGGTAAGGGTTAGAAGGAGTCTTCACACTATGCTGTTGACAATCTCTAATTCCAAACCTATAAGCACCGGACGATTTATTGCTAACTGTTTGCCTGCATGAAATTTTGACGATTGTTGTCGATTGCAGAAAAGATGCTGATCCATCACCACATGCTCGCACTTCAACATCACTATTTAAGAAATCATGATCATTGATTGGGCCTCATCTATGCTTTCACAACTCTGATGCAAAAGATCATGATCCAGAAAAGTGTGAGCATGTCAACTGAAAGATGTTCAAATCACATGGAGACATTACTACTCAAAGATGACTTGCAGATACTCATTTGGATGATGAACTCGAAGTAATGCCAAAGATCATCCAACTCACTGAACAAGTCATCTAGAGTCTGCTGCTGAATGTATAAAGACATGTTTGAAGAATCAAAGTCTACGAGCTACAAGATTTCAAGGATGCAAGAATTCTGTACTTATCTTCTGGGGTGACCTCCCTTAGGGGGAGATTGTTAGGAATACGATTATTCAGTTAAAGACTCGGTCATCCCAAGTATTGCTAAGCATTACGTAGCTCGTAGAATTATCGTTATTATAGTTAGTACGTAGTTTATTAGTAGTTAATATATGTAAATAGTATTCGTAGAGTGGGTCGGGTCTTTACCCTCTGTCAGCTCACTCTACAGCTCGTTTCATGGAGCACCAAGTATTGTAGTATAAATACCCTCTCCCACCCAAGGGAGAGGGTTGGACCTTTCATTACAAGCTAATACATTTCTAGTTTCTCTCAAGGCTCCCAACTCTTTCTCTCTCTAATTTCTCTCTCTAAAACTACACTAGTTGATCCATACATGCAACACCATACGAGCTTATGATTATGTATATTCTACATTGAGCAATACCGCCTCCTTTCTAATATAGAAAAAGAACACAAACAAGCAGCTTACTGTAGGAATGATGAGGATAGACGTAGAGGAGTAGAGTATGTGATGAATAGGATGCTTGGTTTCTACAAAGAATGCTTGCAATTTGGTCCGGAATACAAAACTGGCTTAGAAGATGACCTAGAGAGTGAAACCAACAATGAGGTCACGTAGTAACCCGTGACCTTGAGTCTAGCTACAAGACTCGTAAATAAAGAAAAGCGCTTCTTGGGAGGCAACCCATGTTTTGTGTGATTTCTATTTTTTTTTGTTTGTTATTTGCTTCCGTATGCATGCCTTATTTTTATTGTTGGTAGATCATGTTTCAAAACTAAATAGTGGAAATACTTTACTTTGTTGTTTGGTTTAGTCTTAACTTCATCCAAAGGTATTTTTGCAAAAGATAAGTGTAAGGGGAAACCTCAAATATGTTTTTAAGAAACAAAACCGATCATGATTCTCCACAATATTAAATAAACATGTATATTCGTATTTGTTAGAGTCAAATGCTTGTATCGAGTCATAATGAAGTTTTGCAGGATTTTCCAGGAAGTAGGACCAAGTTTTTTCAGAAATTTTCCGGAAACTTAACATAAGAATTTCTGCAGGTCACTTCTGCAGGTCACGTGTAAAAATCTGGAAATTTTACCAGTTTTATTTTTCTAACGTAGTCTTAAAGTTTTTGCTGAATTATTAGTTTTATAATCTCCAGGAAATCTGCAAACATCATTCCGCAAGCATTATATCTTATTTTGTTTTCTAGGATTTATTAGCATATGTAGATTGTCGCCAATTTTATGCGAGGTTGCCTTGTCTGTTTTCTCAGATTTTACAGGTTATGTATGACAAGAAGATGCTTAGTATTCTGGAAGGGAAGCTTTGATTGTTCATTTTCTTGGAGGAAGATCTAACCTGACCACCTTATTATCCATGCCGAGTGAATCAGGGGAGTATTTGATTTCATTTGTTTAACTTATTTCACTTTTACATTCTTTACTTGAACATTGGGGACAATGTTCATCTTAAGTGTAAGGGGAGGGTATAATGATGATACCTTACAGATACACTTTCGCTTGAGTTTGTTTGTTTGACAGTAGATGTGTAATAAAACTATGAGAAATATTTGTTAGTGTAATTTTAGCGCCAAATTTAAAATTTTTTACAACATTTAGGAGTGAAACTTTAGCCTTAGCAAGCATCTCATGGATAGGAGATTGTATGACTAGCACAAAACCAAACCATTCAGAAAAATTTTCCACCCAAATATGTGAGGTTCGCCTTTAGATTTGATAGGAAAAACATTTACTATTAGTGCTTATGAGTGTACCGGTAGCATTTAGATTCTAGAACTTGCGTTAGTGATGCATCCCAAGACCGCTAGTCAGACTACATTCGTGTAGTAGGATTTACTACATGATAAGAGGCATTTGGATCAGCCTTGTGTTAAACCCGTAACATAATTACTTGACCATTTATGTCATATTACTTGGCTAGTTAAGTCAATTAATTTTTCTCCCACACTTTGGCGTTGTACTCAGTTTTAGTACACGAAACTGATGAGGCGAAAAATGATCCATTTTTAGGGGGTCATTTAAGCCGGAATTCGAATTTATTTGATCAAATATTACCCTAAATCGTTCCTTTTGTGATTTTAGGTACTTTGGGAGTGAAATCTGGAAAAGGAAGCAATTCGGACGTTTTTGGAGCATAAAAGTGAAGAAAACGCCAAAGTCTTAATTTTCTATGCTGGGAACAGTAGGTGACGGCGTCAAGAGCAACTTCCTGACGGCGTCAAGAGCAAAATTCCATGACGGTCCAGTAGAGATCTGACGGCGTCCTGAAGGTAGGGCATCAAGAGTAAAAGTCATGACGGCCTGGAAATGATTAAGTTTTGACGGCGTCAAATGTAGATCAAGGCAGTCCGAGAATAGTTTTGGCGGCGAGGTGACGGCGTCACAATGTTTGTCTTGACGCCGTCAGACCCCTTTTCCTATATATAGTTTTCTAATTTTTCACATTAAAGAGAGAAGTTTTGGGAGAAACCCTAAGTACGATTTTGGTGTAACTTTACAGGTTTTTCAAGGGATCCAACCCCTTGATACCTTGCATGTTTAATCAAGATAAGTGTTTCTTTAATTCAATCAATATGTCTATGTGTTGGTTGTCTATATCTTGTTCTTGTCTTAATTCTATCATGCTAGGCTAGATCTGTCTTGTGTTTGCTTAGATCTAATGAAACCTAGATGTTGATTATGTGTTGATTACTTGTTTATTCTTGTCTTGGATGAATGATTTATATGTTAGGCTTAAGAAAACTGGCAGATCTCCAATTGGTAACATGCTTGAACGTCTTAAGAAACATGAACCGACGCGCACTAGGTCTTTATTGGTTGTATTTAATGCATGAGCCACTGTTTACAATCCCTATAGTTGTGCTGGGCATGCTGTAGGAGGAGATAAGAGCTCATAGAATTGGGGAGTTAAGTGTGCCACCCCATGAATGGTATTAAGGAATACGATCCGTCATCCATACAATTATAACACGTAATTAACGTGTAAAAGATGTCTAGGGAGTAGTGAAATCTAAGTAAACACATTTTCTCCAATTACTGCTCACAACTTTAGTATAATTTAGTTTATTTTCATTTTTTGTATTTTATTTTGATTGCATTTTAGTATTGGGTTAGTTGATTAGCAACTAATTCCGCCCAAATCCTGAAAACCCGAGATTTTAAATTGCTTTCTAAAAAATATAAAAATACAAAAATAATCTTCCTTCACCTTTAGAACTAGTATTTAGGTTTTCTAATCCTAGCGACACTATTCCTAGCTGAACGATCAATCCCCCGATACTTGTCACTATACTATACATCAACGATCAGGTACACTGCCTGGTGGGGGTTGTAAGCTTCTCAAGATCCCTTGAGAGGTAAAGCCTGGTGCGATTCCCACGTATCAAGTTTTTTGGCGCCGCAGCTTGGGGAATAGTTATTGTCTAGGTTAGAAATTCTTTTTATTAGGTCTACTTGCTAGATTCCTTTCTAGTAAGATTTTATTTTTATTTTGAGGTTTTCCTTAGTCTATCTTATTTCTTTGTGCCTTTGTTCGTAACCACTCAACATCATGGACAACGGGAACATCTTTGAACCCGTCATCCCACCACAACAAAACCCACCATTAGAACCCCTTAGGCCCCGAACCTTAGGAGAGTATTCCCGACCTAGCCACCAAGGCTACCGAAACACCATTGAGCTCACCGGAGCCAATGTGACCCCCTTGCGATCCGACACCATCCGGTTGGTGCAAAGCGGATGTGCATTCCATGGACTTCGTTCCGAAGATCCAAACCAACATCTTAAGGATTTTCTCAAAATCATAGATTCCATAGACCTAGGTGTTGAAACTAGAGAGACTACCCGTTTACGCCTATTCCAATTCTCTCTACGGGATCAAGCTAGTCAATGGCTTGAGCGTTTACCCGCGGGATCCATCACCACATGGGATGATCTCACCACTCGTTTCCTTGCTCAATTTTTCCCACCGGGGAGAACTACTAAGCTTAGGAAGGACATCTTGATGTTCCAACAACGTCAAAATGAATCTCTTTATGAAGCATGGACTCGTTTCAAGGACTTACTCCAAAAAGTCCCTCATCATGGCATAGATCTTTGGGTCCAAGTCCAAATTTTTTATGACCATATCGACATCTCCACGAGGCAAGCCATTGACCAATCGGCCGGTGGTAAGCTACGTGGTCTTAGTGCGGAACAATCATGGGAACTCATAGAAGATCTTGCTCTCTATGACAACGAAAGTTGGAATGATCCCCGTGATTTGAACAAAACGGTCAAGGCAATATCTTTGCCTTCGAACAACTCTAGCACTCCCGACCGTAGGATCATGGAACTTGAAGGTCGAGTCAAGTTTCTCATGAAATCTTATGAAGCTCCTAAGCCTTCAAGCCAAGTGAACAAAATCACTTCTTCATGCGAATTATGTAGTGGTCCCCATGACACTCGTGATTGTGTGGAACTCCCAGGAACAGCTTTTGCGGACTACGCATCCACGCATACCGACGAAGCGGGAGATAAGTGGTACACTTTCAAGCCCGAGCCAAACACTTACGGTGAGTCATACAACCCCTCTTGGAAAAATCACCCAAACCTTAGGTGGAAACAAAATCAACCCAATTCTTCCAATCCGCCTAATCGTTACCAACCAAACGGTCCACCATCCAACCGTAATTTCAACAACAATCCTTCTAACAACTATGGTAGTACCAACAATCTTGAAGGGTTGATGTCTAAGTTCATGGCATCTCAAGAAGCTCGCATATCTAAGTTTGAAGCCGATTTCAAACAAAAGCAAAGCGAGATGACCACTAGAATTGACGCATTGTTGAAAGTTCTCAATGACCGAGAAATGGGAGCCCTTCCAAGCGACACAATCAAAAATCCGAAACTAAACGTTAATTCCATATCTTCAGTTTTGTCACCCACTTCGTGTCCACAATACTACTCGGTTAAATCAACGAGCACGTGTTTCAAACAAAACCAAATTCTTCAAAAGGACCAATCAAATAAGACACCCAATATAGAGCCGGTCAAGAGTATAGTTGAAACACCTCCTACGCAAGACCTTGACGATGAATTCAAAGAACTTCACCTTGAACGCCCCGTCATTGATGTCTTAGCGCGTGCTCCTTACTATAGTGCCCTCCTAGAAAAATATGAGAAGTTTAAACTAGGTAAAAATGGGACCGCTTTTGTTCGAAACAAGTTGCCTAAAAAGCTCGATGATCCGGGTATATTTGTTTTGCCTTGTAAGATAGGAAGATCCAAAGCTTTCGAAACACTAGCCGATTTAGGGTCAAGCCTCAACTTGATTCCCTTATCCTTATTCACCGCTCTTAAGTTAGGAAAGCTAGAGGAAATGGAGGTATTGATAGGGCTATCGGATGGGAGTATTGCCCACCCGGTTGGAATGATTAAGGATGTAGTTGTTCACGTAGGAAAGTTAACTATATTAGCAGATTTTCACGTCCTAGACATGGTTAGTGACACTACATGCCCATTATTGGTAGGGAGAGGATTTTTAGCAACCGCTAACGCCATGATAGATTGTAAGGAGTCTAAGATAGCGGTAGGTGAAGGCGATACTTGGTCGGTGTATGATGTAAATAAGCATAGTTATGATTGTGATGATGAATCGACACCGCATTGGGTAGAGATGAATAGGAGACCATCTAGATATGGACCTTGGATAGAAAGGAACTTCATAGGACCTCAATATCCATTTTATCTAGAGAAAGATTTCGTTGAAAAGACACATTCGGTAGAACAACTCATAGCTAGAGATGAAGAGCTAGACCCCTTTGAGGACCACTTAGTCTTTAGGAAGATGATTGAGTTCTTAAGTGTAATGCCTATTAACATAGAGATGAATAAATGGAAAAGAGAGGGAGACAAGTGTAAATGGAGGTGGGACAAGCCACCTAAAGAAGGTGACGGATCATGGCATATGAGAATGACTTTGTATGATCCGGATGGAGAAAAGTTTGAAAGGCCATACCATACTAAGGAAACCGATAGGAAGTTGAAACCTAAGTTTGACCCCAAAGATGTCCTCAATGAGGAACTCACCCGTGTCACGTAGTAACCTATGACCTTGAGTCTAGCTACAAGACTCGTAAATAAAGAAAAGCGCTTCTTGGGAGGCAACCCATGTTTTGTTTGATTGTTTATTTTGTTTGATTGTTATTTGCTTCCGTATGCATGCTTTATTTTTATTGTTGGTAGATCATGTTTCTCAACTAAAAAGTGGAAATACTTTACTTTGTTGTTTAGCCTAGTCTTAACTCCACCTAAAAGTATTTTTGCAAAAGATAAGTGTAAGGGGAAACCCCAAATATGTTTTTAAGAAACAAACAGATCATGATTCTCCACAATATTAAATGAACATGTATATTCGTATTTGTTAGAGTCAAATGCTTGTATTGAGTCATAATGAAGTTTTGCATGATTTTCCAGGAAGTAGGACCAAGTTTTTCCAGAAATTTTCCGGAAACTTAACACAAGAATTTCTGCAGGTCAATTCTGATGGCATCAGGAGTTTACTCTTGACGGCGTCAGGTGTAAAAATCTGGAAATTTTACCAGTTTTGTTTTTCTAACGGAGTCTTATGGTTTTTGTGAATTATTAAGTTTTATAATCTCCAGGAGATCTGCAAACTTCATTCCACAAGCATTATATCTTATCTTGTTTTCTAGGATTTAGTAACTTATATAGGATGCCGCCGATTTTACGCGAGGTTGTCTTGTCTATTTTGTCAGGTTTTACAGGTTACGTACGAAAAAAAGATGATTTATATTCTGGAAGGGAAGCTTTGATTGTTCATTTTCTTGGAGGAAGATTTAACCTGGCCACCTTATTATCCATACCGAGCGAATCAGGGGAGTATTTGATTTCATTCTTTTTACTTTTTTCACTTTTACATTCTTTACTTGAACATTGGGGACAATGTTCATCTTAAGTGTAAGGGGAGGGTAAAATGATGATACCTTACATATGCACTTTCGCTTGAGTTTGTTTTGTTTAATGGTAGATGTGTAATAAAACTATGAGAAATACTTGTTATTGCAATTTTAGCGCCAAATTTAAATTTTTTTACAACATTTAGGAGTGAAACTTTAGCCATAGCAAGCGTCTCATGGATAGGAGATTGTATGACTAGCACATAACCGTATATTCAGAAAAATTTTCCACCCAAATATGTGAGGTTCGCCTTTAGATTTGATAGGAAAAGCATTTACTATTAGTGCTTATGAGTGTACCGGTAGCATTTAGATTCTAGAACTTGCGTTTGTGATGCATCCCGAGACCGCTAGTGAGACTACATTCGTGTAGTAGGATTTACTACATTATAAGAGGCATTAGGATCACCCTTGTGTTAAACCCGTATTACAATTACTTGACCATTTAAGTCATATTACTTGGCTAGTTAAGTCAACTAATTTTTTCCACACCCTTAGCGTTGTACTCATTTTTAGTACACGAAACCCCTAGTACACCCCTCCGAGCCTATCTTTTCGTTTCTAACTTTAAGCATCTTACTTAAAGGAAGAATTTGTTACACCCCACTTAAATTTACAACCAAATCGCCTTAGCCTTCCATGTATGCGCTCATTTTTAGTGCATTATTGTTATTTGTTAAACCCTAAGTTAACTATCTAATTGATTACATGGTTGCTAAGTCGAGTCATATCCTTGTACATATTGTTTTGGGACGATTGAGACTCATGGGTAAAGTACTTATGTTATAGAGTAATGGGGAAGAACATCAATTATTACCCCCATATGTGCGTTAATCTTAAAAGTACTCCAAGTGTTTTGATTTTCTTAATTCGAGTCATTAGATTAGTTTATTGTAAAGTATGTAAAGATTCAAGTGTAAGGGGAATATTCATCCCCTATGATGTATTATTTTCGATGGTAGGGTAAGAGTGTATGCAAAAAAAAAAAAAAAAAAAAAAAAAAAAAAAAAAAAAAAAAAATCAAGAAAAAAATTAGAAAAAGTAAAAAAAAAAAAAAAAAAAAAAAAAAAGAGAAAAAAACATACGGACTACCATCCCTTTTCATTCTATGTTCATTTCATGATTTTGTTATTTTTCATTTATTAGCTTAAGTCGAGTTTAGTCTTGGCTTAGCAACGCCATATTATACATGTAATTAACCAAGATTGTTAACTCGCCACCAGTAAAAACTTCCTTTATCCAACAAAACCGTGTATTTCATATCCCTATACCTAACATTACAACCCTTTAAAAGACCTCTTTGATAGTTTATCCTAGGTGCTTACGCCATGTGGTGGAGGTTTGATCCTTTCCCAAGCCTATGTTAATCTATTTTGCTATGACAGGTAGTGAGAGATATCTTCCGTTTCAATTTTGTAATTTACACTTTATTACACCCGAGAGATGTGAGTATCTAAACACTATTTGTGAGGTGCTAGTGTATGACCTCCGTGCTTGTCTATTGGTCTTTAGTGGAACGATTATTTGTTGTAATTACTTTTATATTAGTGTTAAATGACCCCTAACTTGTATTTTGACTAGAATAAAAGCGCATTTGCTTGAGGACAAGCAAATCTCAAGTGTAAGGGTATATGATGAGGCGAAAAATGATCCGTTTTTAGGGGGCATTTAAGCCAGAATTCAAATTTATTTGATCAAATATTTCCCTAAATCGTTCTTTTTGTGATTTTAGGTACTTTGCGAGTGAAATCTGGAAAAGGAAGCAATTCGGACGTTTTTGGAGCATAAAAGTGAAGAAAACGGCAAAGTCTTAATTTTCTATGCTGGGAACAGTAGGTGACGGCGTCAAGAGCAACTTCCTGACGGTGTCAAGAGCAAAATTCCATGACGGTCCAGTAGAGATCTGACGGCGTCATGAAGGTAGGGCGTCAAGAGTAAAAGTCATGACGGCCTGGAAATGATTAAGTTTTGACGGCGTCAAATGTAGATCAAGGCAGTCCGAGAATAGTTTTGGCGGCGAGGTGACGGCGTCACAATGTTTGTCTTGACGCCGTCAGACCCCTTTTCCTATATATAGTTTTCTAATTTTTCACATTAAAGAGAGAAGTTTTGGGAGAAACCCTAAGTACGATTTTAGTGTAACTTTACAGGTTTTTCAAGGGTTCCAACCCCTTGATACCTTGCATGTTTAATCAAGATAAGTGTTCCTTTAATTCAATCAATATGTCTATGTGTTGGTTGTCTGTATCTTGTTCTTGTCTTAATTCCATCATTCTAGGCTAGATCTATCTTGTGTTTGCTCAGATCTAATGAAACCTAGATGTTGATTATGTGTTGATTACTTGTTTATTCTTGTCTTGGATGAATGATTTATATGTTAGGCTTAAGAAAACTGGCAGATCTCCAATTGGTAACATGCTTGAATGTCTTAAGAAACATGAACCGACGCGCACTAGGTCTTTATTGGTTGTATTTAATGCATGAGCCACTGTTTACAATCCCTATAGTTATGCTGGGCATGGTGTAGGAGGAGATAAGAGCTCATAGAATTGGGGAGTTAAGTGTGCCACCCCATGAATGGTATTAAGGAATACGATCCGTCATCCATACAATTATAACAAGTAATTAACGTGTAAAAGATGTCTAGGGAGTAGTGAAATCTAAGTAAACACATTTTCTCCAATTACTGCTCACAACTTTAGTATAATTTAGTTTATTTTTATTTTTTGTATTTTATTTTGATTGCATCTTAGTATTGGGTTAGTTGATTAGCAACTAATTCCGCCCAAATCCTTAAAACCCGAGATTTTAAATTGCTTTCTAAAAAATATAAAAATACAAAAATAATCTTCCTTCACCTTTAGAACTAGTATTTAGGTTTTCTAATCCTAGCGACACTATTCCTAGCTGAACGATCAATCCCCCGGTACTTGTCACTATACTATACTACAACGATCAGGTACACTGCCTGGTGGGGGTTGTAAGCTTCTCAAGATCCCTTGAGAGGTAAAGCCTGGTGCGATTCCCACGTATCAGAAACCCCTAGTACACCCCTCCGAGCCTATCTTTTCGTTTCTAACTTTAAGGATTTTACTCAAAGGAAGAATTTACACCCCACTTAAATGTACAACCAAATCGCCTTAGCCTTCCATGTATGCACTCATCTTTAGTGCATTATTGTTATTTGTTAAACCATAAGTTAATTGTCTAATTGGTTACATGGTTGCTAAGTCAAGTCATATCCTTGTACATATTGTTTTGGGACGATTGGGACTATTGGGTAAAGTACTTATTTTATGGAGTAATGGGGAAGAACATCATTTATTACCCCATATGTGCGTTAATCTTAAAAGTACTCCAACTGTTTTGATTATCTTGATTCGAGTCATTAGATTAGTTTATTGTAAAGTATGTAAAAAAATTCAAGTGTAAGGGGAATATTCATCCCCTATGATGTATTATTCTGGATGGTAGGGTAAAAGTGTTTGCACAAAAAAAAAAAAAAAAAAAAAAAAAAAAAAAAAAAAAAAAAATTGAAAAAATCAAGAAAAAAAAATAAAAAATAGGAAAAGAAAAGAAAAAAAAAAAAGAGAAAAACATACGGACTACCATCCCTTTTTATTCTATGTTCATTTTACGTTTTTGTTATTTTTCATTTATTAGCTTAAGTCGAGTCTATTCTTGGCTTAGCAACGCTATATTGTACATGTAATTAACCAAGATTGTTAACTCGCCACCAGTAAAGACTGCCTATATCCAACAAAACCATGTATTCCATATCCCTACACCTAACGTTACAACTCTTTAAAAGACCTCTTTGATAGTTTATCCTAGGTACTTACGCCATGTGGTGGAGGTTTGATCCTTTCCCAAGCCTATGGTAATCTATTTTGCTATGACAGGTAGTGAGAGATTTTTTCCATTTCCATAATGTGATACTACTTTATTACACCCGAGAGATGTGAGTATTTAATCACTATTCGTGAGGTGCTAGTATATGACCTCCGTGCTTGTCTTTGGTCTTTAGTGGAACAATTATTTGTTGTAATTAGTTTTATATTAGTGTTAAATGACCCCTAACTTGTATTTTGACTAGAATAAAAACACATTTGCTTGAGGACAAGCAAATCTCAAGTGTAAAGGTATATGATGAGGCGAAAAATGAACCACTTTTAGGGGGTCATTTAAGCCCGGAATTGAATTTATTTGATCAAATATTGCCCTAAATCGTTCCTTTTGTGATTTTAGGTACTTTGGGAGTGAATTCTGGAAAAGGAAGCAATTCGGACGTTTTTGGAGCATAAAAGTGAAGAAAACGGCAAAGACTTAATTTTTCATGCTGAGAACAGTACCTGACGGCGTCAAGAGGAAGATCCTGACGGCGTCAAGAGTTAAAACCATGATGACCCAGTGAAATCCTGACGGCGTCACAACAAGGGCGTCAAGACTAATTTTGGTGATGGCCTGCAAAAGGTGTATACATGACGGCGTTAGACCCAGATCTAGGCAGTCCGAGAAACTATTTGGCGGCAAAATGACGGCGTCAGACTTTTGTTCTTGACGCCGTCACCCATCAAAATCTATATATAGTTTTCTATGTTTCATTCATTAAAGAGGAACTTGTATGGAGAAAACTAGGGCCGAACTTTGTAAACCCTAGGTCATATTTTACAGTGTTTTCAAGGGTTTTCACCCCTTGAATCCTTTCATGTTCAATTGAGATAAGTCTTCTCTTAATTCATTCAATATGTCTATGTGTTGTTTGAATATATCCTTTGCTTGTCTTGATTTCAACAAGCTAGGCTAGATCTATCTTGTGTTTGCTTATATCTAATGAAACCTAGATATTAATTATGTGTTGATTACTTGTTCATGGTTGTATTGGATTAATGATTTCAATGTTAGGCTTAAGAAAACTGGCAGATCTCCATTGTGTAACATGCTTGAACGTCTTACGAAACATGAACCAATGTGTACTAGGTTTTATTGGTTGTATTTAATGCATGAGCAAATTCTAGTGATCCCATGTTAGTTGCTTCTTAGCCGGCTTGACATAAGAGTGAAGTAGGCGCTCATAGGATTGGGGAAGTAAGTACGCCACCGCATGAATGGTATTAAGGAATACAATCCGTCATCCACGCAACTATAACAAGTAATTAACGTGTAAAAGATATATAGGGAGTAGTGAAATCTAATTAAACACAATTCTCCCACATATTGCTCACAACTCTAGTATAATTTAGTTTATTTTCATTTTTAGTATTTTATTTTGATTGCATCTTTAGTATTGGGTTAGTTGATTAGCAACTAATTCCGCCAAATTCCTTCAAACCCAAGATTTTTAATTACTTTTATAAAAAAACTAAAAAATACAAAAAGAATCATCCCTCATCTCTAGACCTAGTCTTTAGGTTTTCTAATCCTAGCGACATTATTCCTAGCTGAACGATCAATCCCCCGGTACTTGTCATTATAGTATACTACATCGATCAGGTACACTGCCTGGTGGGGGTTGTAAGCTTCCCGAGATCCCTCGGGAGGTAAAGCCTGGTGCAAACCCCACGCATCACTCTCACCCACAAGCATATATACAACCCTTTTGCAAGAGTTTTGAGAATCGATCATCACCATTGAGATGAATTGACACCACAACATCACCACTCACCATGTATCCTCTCTTACACCATAAGGACAAGATATCTGTAACACCTCCAATTCATGGATGCAGCAGAATTCAACTTGGGTGTTAGTCGACGGCACAACAGTCATAATAATAGAAAACGAACTCTAGTTGAGTCGTTTTAAAAGATTTATCATTCAAATTATATAAATATCAGAGATTACAAAATGAGGTCCCAGATGGTTCCATGTTTACAAATTACACTAAATGAGTTTTCGAATGATAATAAATTTTATAGCCCTCTTGAGTATCTGTGCCCTTTCGTGCCATCCTTGATTATCATGACCCTGAAATACATGCTTTAGAGGTCAACACAAAGGTTGAGTGATATTCGTAGAGTTTGTAGTTAAATCGTTGAACACAATAATTGTAATGTGAGGTAATTAATCACACATTCATAGTTAGAAAACAAAAGTCGTTATTATTTCACTAAGCTCATGCAACCAAAGCATTAATATCGAACCAAAAATTGGCATTGTAGAAGCCCTACCAAGGTAATATTGCCATTATACCTCAAACTATCAAATATAGTGCATTTGTTTGAACTCGTAGTTGTCCAACACAAATGGGATTCGTCAATCCCAATAGATCTATTCACAATATTTGCGCTCACTATAGCTAGTGACTAATGGTTCATGATATAGGGACTTCGAACATGGCAATCGTTACTTAGTGACAATAAAACATAGTCGGGTAGCATACAGTAGAAAGCATTGTGTTCGAGTAGAAAAATAATAGCATGTATCCCCCCATGGGTTTGTAAAATAGTTAAACAATAGAAAGTGGGGCTATGAACTCACCTTAAGTTATGTAGTAAGTAGTGAATGTGATGGTTGAATCGCGAAGGTTTCTACGAGCAACCTATAATGGAATGTTGCGACTTAGGATTGGAGTAAAGAATATGAAGAATTTCCTATATATGTCTTGCATTTAGTCCATGATGTGGTACTTTGTATAGTGTAAGTATATGAAAAGAAATGGTTCATGAAACATGTATAGTTTATATATCGTTTACTACCGTTCGGGCCGACATAATTCAGAAGTCATGTAGTAAACGTTCAAGGAGCCAGGATACTTTAATTCGTAAATCCACAACTCATCTCAACGGCTTACATAATGAACTTCTCACATGAGGCTCCCTACTATTGTAGTAGTTGATAAAATATATATATATATATAAGTTTTGATCCGAAAAGTTACATGTCCAATATTTGAATAAACTTAGGAAAGTTTAACTTTACATGAAGATTGTTACTAGGGTAAGTTTCTCAAGTCTTGCATGACAATTACTTGTAATATCTCATGATTCTTTAGATGAAGTAGATCCAAATTGTATGTTCAAGTTATCACCAACTCTTTGGCTCATGTTTTCGCCTAAGTAAGTTTATATGGTCATTTAGTCATGGCCTTGCCATGACCTTTGGTCATTGTTCCATGGTATTGAGACTCAACCTTGGCTTTAGCCATGGTTGTGGTCTTGAATCTAGGTCATAAGACCTCTTGGTCTTATTAAAACATAACCATTATATAGTGACTTATATATATGTAAATAGCTGTTAATAAACTGAGAAAAATCTCATTCGTTATTGGTTTTTTGGAGACGTGCTCCCGAGTTTTTGAAGAAAACGTGATTCCGGACAACTTTCGTGCTTTAACTTTTTCATGAAACGGAGCAGAAAGGCCTCTTTTTTCGTGTTTTATGTTCTGTCACAGAAACATTTTAGGCAGTTTTACCGCAAAGTTTTGGTAACTTCAAATGGTCATAACTTTTGACTCGTATACTCGTTTTAGGTGGTTCAAATTGCTATGTTTCCTTGTTAGGTCCTCTACTACAATATGTAATGATCCAATATCATAATTTTACCATTTTGATCAGGTTTTACCAAGAAAGTCACTAGTTTACCTGTTTAATAACTTAACTTAACAATCATTTACAATAACTTGTTTTACCCATTTTTATATGGACATGATAACAAGATAATATATAGTATGAAGGAAATACAAATAGCAAGAAAATGATATTTAAGCAAGGAAGTGTATTAGAGTTTGCTTACAACTTTGGCTTTTTACAAAGAAAGGTAAGTAGCATGTAAGGTAAGGACTTTGATAGACTTTAGCTTCACCCTACTTCACTTCAAGCAATCTTTCTACACTTGTATTCTTGAAAGAGAGATGATGAAAGTTGAGGTGACTTGAGTAGATTCAAACTCAAGAGAAATCACCAAAGTTTCTAGGGTTTGGAAGTAGTTTGATGAATCAAAACCAAACTAGAGTTTATATGTTGTTGTAGCACTTGAATCTTGCATGAAATTGGAAGAGAATTAGCTAAGTGTGAGGTGATGGTGGACGGTACAAGAGAGGGGAGGAGAGGCTTTTATAGTGAGTTGAGGAGGTTACATGTATGACTAGTCAACACTTGGAGACCAAGTTTAACACTTGTAATCATCCAAGGTTACATAACATAAGATCAAGACACACAAGGGTGTGAATCCCCCCTAAGTCGGTTTGATATGGCTAGGAAGGATGAGGTGGTTTGTGATGATCTTATCCAACTTATGTAGTTAGTCTTGACTCCGTAAAATGCTAACCGTAAACGATTAAGCCATAATACGTAAAACCGAGTATCGTAAAAATACGAAACTTGGAGGAATGATTAAACTTGTCAAAATACTCCATAATAAAATATAAAATGAGTGATAGGTTCCATTGGGGTGGTAAAACCCTGCTAAAACTTGAAACACGGGTCTAAAACCCGTAAATACGTAAAACGTACGAATATTGTGTAAAATTGTGAAAAGTAAAATGTTACTTTTCTAATATGATAATAATGATTTAAAATGATTTATTATGTCTAGACTGGGCTCAGTCTAGTGTCAGTTGGTATTAAATGTCTTTTAGACATAAAACCGTAAGCATAAAAATCAAGGAATGACTTATAAAATCAAGGAATGATTTTTGGTCAAAGCAGGAGGGAAAAATATGTTGACTTTTTTTGTTGACGTGCACCTGAGTTTTTGAAGAAAACGTGATTCCGGACAACTTTTGTGCTTTAACTTTTTCATGAAACGGAACAGAAAGGCCTCTTTTTGCGTGTTTTATGTTCTGTCACAGAAACATTTTAGGCAGTTTTGCTACAAAGTTTTGGTAACTTCAAATGGTCATAACTTTTGACTCGTATACTCGTTTTAGGTGGTTCAAATTGCTATGGTTTCCTTATTAGGTCCTCTACTACAATATGTAATGATCCAATATCATAATTTTACCATTTTGATCAGGTTTTACCAAGAAAATCACTAGTTTACTTGTTTAATAACTTAACTTAACAATCATTTACAATAACTTGTTTTACCCATTTTTATATGGACATGATAACAAGACAATATATAGTATGAAGGAAATACAAATAGCAAGAAAATGATATTTAAGCAAGGAAGTGTATTAGAGTTTGCTTACAACTTTGGCTTTCTACAAAGAAAGGTAAGTAGCATGTAAGGTAAGGTCTTTGATAGAGTTTAGCTTCACCCTACTACACTTCAAGCAATCTTTCTACACTTGTATTCTTGAAAGAGAGATGATGAAAGTTGAGGTGACTTGAGTAGTGATGAGGCGAAAAATGATCCGTTTTTAGGGGGTCATTTAAGCCCGAATCCGAATTTATTTGATCAAATATTGCCCTAAATCGTTCCTTTTGTGATTTTAGGTACTTTGGGAGTGAAATCTGGAAAAGGAAGCAATTCGGACGTTTTTGGAGCATAAAAGTGAAGAAAATGCCAAAGTCTTAATTTTCCATGCTGGGAACAGTGCATGACGGCGTCAAGAGTAGTTCCCTGACGGCATCAAGAGTAAAATTCCATGACGACCCAGAAGAGTTTTGACAGCGTAATGAAGGTAGGGCGTCAAGAGTAAAAGTCATGATGGCCTGGAAATGTTTTGTACTTGACGGCGTCAAATGTAGATCTAGGCAGTCCGAGGATTATTTTGGCGGCGAAGTGACGGCGTCACCTATTTGGTCTTGACGCCGTCAGACCCCTTTTTCTATATATAGTTTTCTAGTTTTTCACATTAAAGGAGAGAAGTTTTGGGAGAAACCCTAAGTACGATTTTGGTGTAACTTTACAGGTTTTTCAAGGGTTCCAACCCCTTGATACCTTGCATGATTAATCAAGATAAGTGTTCTTCTAATTCAATCAATATGTCTATGTGTTGGTTGTCTATATCTTGTTCTTGTCTTAATTCCATCATGCTAGGCTAGATCTATCTTGTGTTTGCTTAGATCTAATGAAACCTAGATATTGATTATGTGTTGATTACTTGTTTATTCTTGTCTTGGATGAATGATTTATATATTAGGCTTAAGAAAACTGGTAGATCTACAATTGGTAACATGCTTGAACGTCTTAAGAAACATGAACCAACGCGCACTAGGTCTTTATTGGTTGTATTTAATGCATGAGCCACTGTTTACAATCCCTATAGTTGTGCTGGGCATGGTGTAGGAGGAGATAAGAGCTCATAGAATTGGGGAGTTATATGTGCCACCCCATGAATGGTATTAAGGAGTACGATCCGTCATCCATGCAATTATAACAAGTAATTAACGTGTAAAAGATATCTAGGGAGTAGTGAAATCTAAGTAAACACATTTTCTCCAATTACTGCTCACAACCTTAGTATAAATTAGTTTATTTTCATTTCTAGTATTTTATTTTGATTGCATCTTAGTATTGGGTTAGTCGATTAGCAACTAATTCCGCCTAAATCCTTCAAACCCGAGATTTTAATTTGTTTTCCATAAAATATAAAAACACAAAAATAATCATCCCTCACCTTTAGAACTAGTATTTAGGTTTTCTAATCCTAGCGGCACTATTCCTAAGCTGAACGATGAATCCCCCGGTACTTGTCACTATACTATACTACAACGATCAGGTACACTGCCTGGTGGGGGTTGTAAGCTTCTCGAGATCCCTCGAGAGGTAAAGCCTGTTGCGATTCCCACGCATCAAGTTTTTGGCGCCGCAGCCCGGGGAATAGTTATTGTCTAGGTTAGAATTTCTTTTGATTAGGTCTACTTGCTAGATTCCTTTCTAGTAAGATTTTATTTTTATTTCTAGGTCTTCTTTAGTCTATCTCATTTCTTTGTGCTTTTGTTCGTAACTCTTTACCATCCGACATCATGGAAGGTGGTAACATCTTTGAACCCGTCATCCCACCACAACAAAACCCACCATTTGAACCCCTTAGGCCCCGAACCTTAAGAGAGTATTCCCAGCCTAGCCACCAAGGCTACCGAAACGCCATTGAGCTCACCGGAGCCAATGTGACCCCCTTGCGATCCGACACCATCCGGTTGGTGCAAAGCGGATGTGCATTCCATGGACTTCGTTCCGAAGATCCAAACCAACATCTTAAGGACTTTCTCAAAATCGTAGATTCCATAGACCTAGGTGTTGAAACTAGAGAGACCACCTGTTTACGCCTATTCCAATTCTCTCTACGGGATCAAGCTAGTCAATGGCTTGAGCGTTTACCCACGGGATCCATCACCACATGGGATGATCTCACCACTCGTTTCCTTGCTCAATTTTTCCCACCGAGGAGAACTACTAAGCTTAGAAATGACATCTTGATGTTCCAACAACGTCAAAATGAATCTCTTTATGAAGCATGGACTCGTTTCAAGGACTTACTCCAAAAAGTCCCTCATCATGGCATAGATCTTTGGCTCCAAGTCCAAATTTTTTATGACTATATCGACATCTCCACGAGGCGAGCCATTGACCAATCGGCCGGTGGTAAGCTACGTGATCTTAGTGCGGAACAATCATGGGAACTCATAGAAGATCTTGCTCTCTATGACAACGAAAGTTGGAATGATCCCCGTGATTTGAACAAAACGGTCAAGGCAATATCTTTGCCTTCGAACAATTCTAGCACTCCCGACCGTAGGATCATGGAACTTGAGGACCAAGTCAAGTTTCTCATGAAATCTTACGAAGCTCCTAAGCCTTCAAGCCAAGTGAACAAAATCACTTCTTCATGCGAATTATGTAGTGGTCCCCACGACACTCGTGATTGTGTGGAACTCCCCGGAACAGCTTTTGCGGACTACGCATCCACGAGTACCGATGAAGCGGGAGATAAGTGGTACACTTTCAAGCCCGAGCCAAACACTTACGGTGATTCATACAACCCTTCATAGAAAAATCACCCAAACCTTAGGTGGAAAAAAATCAACCCAATTCTTCCAATCTACCAAATCGTTACCAACCAAACGGTCCACCATCCAACCGTACTTTCAACAACAATCCTTCTAACAACTATGGTAGTACCAAAAATCTTGAAGGATTGATGTCAAAGTTTATGGCATCTCAAGAAGCTCGCATAGCTAGGTTTGAAACCGAATTCAACCAACAACAAACGGAGATGACCAACAAGATTGACAACTTGTTGAAAGCCCTCAACAACCAAGCGTTAATCACACCTAGGAAGGACACTAGGAAAACCAATAGTGGAATCCAAATTAAGGACCCCTCATCATCCAAACATGTCCACTTTGTCAATGTTGTCACCATTAAGCCGATAGATAAGGTGATAGAGAGGAGTGACAAGGATAAGTTAGAGTAGAAGCCAAGATTAAGGATGAGAGTAGGGAAGTTGAGGTTAACAAGGAAGAGGAATTAGAGGAAGTAGAGCCTATAGAAAAATACTTTGATAAGTTGCCCACCGAGGAAGAATGGGAGTACCATAAGGATTTATTCAATAGTCCCGAGAGACCATATATATTCGGCACACCCCTTATCAAAATGGGAGACCCCTCTAACATTAACATCCCATGCAATATCGGACACATGCATGTATGGAAAGCTTATATCGACCCTAGATCCCCCGTTAACATCATGACTAGGACTTATTACAATTGGGTGATGAAGAAGCAACTTGATTTTAGGATGATGCCCGGTAAGAATCTGATAAGTAATTTTGCAGGAAGAGTGAAGGGATTGTATGTAATTATTGGGAATCTCACCTATGAGATCGATTTTATGATAGTGGAAGACATTCGTCCGGTGATAGATGCTTGCCTAAGCCAAGTAATATTCGGAAAACCGTTTGTTGAGGCCACTAGGATGAGTTATGATCCGACCTTAGGGATAGTTAGGTTTAAGGGAGAGAATAATGAGGTTGCCTATCAAATGCCCTTCAAGATTGCAATACCGCCTTCTCTCTAATTTCGAAAAAGAACACAAGCAAGCGGCTTATTATAGGAATGAGGAGGATAGACGTAGAGGAGTAGAATATGTAAAGAATAGGATGCTTGGTTTCTATAAAGAATGCTTACAACTAGGTCCGGAATACAAAACTGTTTTAGAAGACGACCTAGAGAGTAGAACCAATGATGAGATCACGTAGTAACCCATGACCTTGAGTCTAGCTACAAGACTCGTAAATAAAGAAAAGCGCTTCCTGGGAGGCAACCCATGTTTTGTGTGATTTTGTTTGTTTGTTTGTTATTTGCTTCCGTATGCATGCTTAATTTTTATTGTTGGTAGATCATGTTTCTAAACTAAAATGTGGAAATACTTTACTTTGTTGTTTTGGACTAGTCTTAACTCCACCTAAAGGTATTTTTGCAAAAGATAAGTGTAAGGGGAAACCCCAAATATGTTTTTAAGAAATAAACCGATCATGATTCTCCACAATATTAAATGAACATGTATATTCGTACTTGTTAGAGTCAAATGCTTGTATTGAGTCATAATGAAGTTTTGCAGGATTTTCCAGGAAGTAGGACCAAGTTTTTCCAGAAATTTTCCGAAAACTTAACATAAGGATTTCTGCAGGTCAATTCTGACGGCGTCAGGAGTTTACTCTTGACGGCGTCAGGAGTTAAAATCTGGAAATTTTACCGGTTTTGTTTTTCTAACGGAGTCTTATGGTTTTTGTAAATTATTAAGTTTTATAATCTCCAGGAGATCTGCAAACTTCATTCCACAAGCACTATATCTTATCTTGTTTTCTAGGATTTAGAAACTTATATAGGATGCCGCCGATTTTACGCGAGGATGTCTTGTCTATTTTGTCAGGTTTTATAGGTTATGTATGACAAGAAGATGATTTATATTCTGGAAGAGAAGCTTTGATTGTTCATTTTCTTGGAGGAAGATTTAACCTGGCCATCCTATTATCCATACTGAGCGAATCAGGGGAGTATTTGATTTCATTCTCTTTACTTTTTCACTTTTACATTCTTTACTTGAACATTGGGGACAATGTTCATCTTAAGTGTAAGGGGAGGGTAAAAAGATGATACCTTACATATGCACTTTCGCTTGAGTTTATTTTGTTTAATGGTAGATGTGTAATAAAACTATGAGAAATACTTGTTAGTGCAATTTTAGCGCCAAATTTAAATTTTTTTACAACATTTAGGAGTGAAACTTTAGCCATAGCAAGCGTCTCATGGATAGGAGATTGTATGACTAGCACATAACCGTATATTCAGAAAAATTTTCCACCCAAATATGTGAGGTTCGCCTTTAGATTTGATAGGAAAAGCATTCATTATTAGTGCTTATGAGTGTACCGGTAGCATTTAGATTCTAGAACTTGCGTTAGTGATGCATCCCGAGACCGCTAGTGAGACTACATTCGTGTGGTAGGATTTACTACATGATAAGAGGCATTAGGATCACCCTTGTGTTATACCCGTATCATAATTACTTGACCATTTAAGTCATATTACTTGGCTAGTTAAGTCAACTAATTTTTCCCACACCCTTAGCGTTGTACTCATTTTTAGTACACGATACCCCTAGTACACCCCGCCGAGCCTATCTTTTCGTTTCTAACTTTAAGCATTTTACTTAAAGGAAGAATTTGTTACACCCCACTTAAATGTACAACCAAATCGACTTAGCCTTCCGTGTATGCGCTCATTTTTAGTGCATTATTTTTATTTGTTAAACCCTAAGTTAACTATCTAATTGATTACATGGTTGCTAAGTCGAGTCATATCCTTGTACATATTGTTTTGGGACGATTGGGACTCATGGGTAAGTACTTATTTTATGGAGTAATGGGGAAGAACATCATATATTACCCCCCATATGTACGTTAATCTTAAAAGTGCTCCAAGTGTTTTGATTATCTTGATTCGAGTCATTAGTTTAGTTAATTGTATTATTTTGGATGATAGCGTAAGAGTGTATGTTAAAAAAAAAAAAAAAATAGAAAAAAAGAAAAAAGAGAAAAAAAAAAAAAAAAAACATACGGACTACCATCCCGTTTTATTCTATGTTTATTTTATGTTTTTGTTATTTCTCATTTATTAGCATAAGTCGAGTCTAGTCTTGGCTTAGCAACGCCACATTGTACATGTAATTAACCAAGATTGTTAACTCGCCACCAGAAAAACTTCCTTTATCCAACAAAACCGTGTATTTCATATCCCTACACCTAACGTTACAACCCTTTAAAAAACCTCTTTGATAGTTTATCCTAGGTGCTTACGCCATGTGGTGGAGGTTTGATCCTTTCCCAAGCCTATGGTAATCTATTTTGCTAAGACAGGTAGTGAGAGATATCTTCCGTTTCCATATTGTAATTTACACTTTATTACACCCGAGAGATGTGAGTATCTAAACACTATTTGTGAGGTGCTTGTGTATGACCTCCGTGCTTGTCTATTGGTCTTTAGTGGAATGATTATTTGTTGTAATTACTTTTATATTAGTGTTAAATGACCCCTAACTTGTATTTTGAGTAGAATAAAAGCGCATTTGCTTGAGGACAAGCAAATCTCAAGTGTAAGGGTATATGATGAGGTGAAAAATGATCCGTTTTTAGGGGGTCATTAAGCCCGAATCCGAATTTATTTGATCAAATATTGCCCTAAATCGTTCCTTTTGTGATTTTAGGTACTTTGGGAGTGAAATCTGGAAAAGGAAGCAATTCGGACGTTTTTGGAGCATAAAAGTGAAGAAAACGCCAAAGTCTTAATTTTCCATGCTGGGAACAGTGCATGACGGCGTCAAGAGTAGTTCCCTGACGGCGTCAAGAGTAAAATTCCATGACGACCAAGAAGAGTTTTGACGGCGTCATGAAGGTAGGGCGTCAAGAGTAAAAGTCATGACGGCCTGGAAATGTTTTGTACTTGACGGCGTCAAATGTAGATCTAGGCAGTCCGAGGATTGTTTTGGCGGCCATCACCTATTTGGTCTTGACGCCGTCAGACCCTTTTTTCTATAGATAGTTTTCTAGTTTTTCACATTAAAGGAGAGAAGTTTTGGGAGAAACCCTAAGTACGATTTTGGTGTAACTTTACAGGTTTTTCAAGGGTTCCAACCCCTTGATACCTTGCATGATTAATCAAGATAAGTGTTCTTCCAATTCAATCAATATGTCTATGTGTTGGTTGTCTATATCTTGTTCTTGTCTTAATTCCATCATGCTAGGCTAGATCTATCTTGTGTTTGCTTAGATCTAATGAAACCTAGATATTGAATATGTGTTGATTACTTGTTTATTCTTGTCTTGGATGAATGATTTATATGTTAGGCTTAAGAAAACTAGCAGATCTCCAATTGGTAACATGCTTGAACGTCTTAAGAAACATGAACCAACGCGCACTAGGTCTTTATTGGTTGTATTTAATGCATGAGCCACTGTTTACAATCCCTATAGTTGTGCTGGGCATGGTGTAGGAGGAGATAAGAGCTCATAGAATTGGGGAGTTATGTGTGCCACCCCATGAATGGTATTAAGGAATACGATCCATCATCCATGCAATTATAACAAGTAATTAACGTGTAAAAGATATCTAGGGAGTAGTGAAATCTAAGTAAACACATTTTCTCCAATTACTGCTCACAACCTTAGTATAAATTAGTTTATTTTCATTTCTAGTATTTTATTTTGATTGCATCTTAGTATTGGGTTAGTTGATTAGCAACTAATTCCGCCCAAATCCTTCAAACCCGAGATTTTAATTTGTTTTCCATAAAATATAAAAACACAAAAATAATCATCCCTCACCTTTAGAACTAGTATTTAGGTTTTCTAATCCTAGCGACACTATTCCTAAGCTGAACGATGAATCCCCCGGTACTTGTCACTATACTATACTACAACGATCAGGTACACTGCCTGGTGGGGGTTGTAAGCTTCTCGAGATCCCTCGAGAGGTAAAGCCTGTTGCGATTCCCACGCATCAAGTAGATTCAAACTCAAAAGAAATCACCAAAGTTTCTAGGGTTTGGAAGTAGTTTGATGAATCAAAACCAAACTAGAGTTTATATGTTGTTGTAGCACTTGAATCTTGCATGAAATTGGAAGAGAATTAGCTAAGTGTGAGGTGATGGTGGACGGTACAAGAGAGGGGAGGAGAGGCTTTTATAGTGAGTTGAGGAGGTTACATGTATGACTAGTCAACACTTGGAGACCAAGTTTAACACTTGTAATTATCCAAGGTTACATAGCATAAGATCAAGACACACAAGGGTGTGAATCCCCCCTCCCAATTTGGTTTGATATGGCTAGGAAGGACGAGGTGGTTTGTGATGATCTTATCCAAGCTTATGTAGTTAGTTTTGACTCCGTAAAATGCTAACCGTAAACGATTAAGCCATAATACGTAAAACCGGGTATCGTAAAAATACGAAACTTGGAGGAATGATTAAACTTGTCAAATACTTCATAATAAAATATAAAATGAGTGGTAGGTTCCATTGGGGTGGTAAAACCCAGCTAAAACTGAAAACACGGGTCTAAAACGTGTAATACGTAAAACGAACGAATATTGTGTAAAATTGAGAAAAGTAAAATGTTACTTTTCTAATACGATAATAATGATTTAAAATGACTTATAATGTCTAGACTGGGCTCAGTCTAGTGTCGGTTGGTATTAAATGTCTTTTAGACATAAAACCGTAAGCCTAAAAATCAAGGAATGACTTATAAAATCAAGGAATGATTTTTGGTCAAAGGAGGAGGGAAAAATATGTTGACTTTTTCCAAAAATGTGAAAACTCAAATCATCTTAGAAACGTGGTGCAGGTATAGGCTAAGGTTACGGCTGAGTAAAAGCGCTTAAAAAGGAAAATTCCTGTTTCTCACGGCCGAGGTTTATTTGGTCACATTTTTCTCAGTCATGATTAATTCTCAAATAAATCATGAGTGTATCAAACATTTTTCTGATGCGGGGAAAATTAACGCGGTCGAGTTTCGTTGTGCGTAGGATTTTTGAATGACGTTTTACCCTAAAACGTGTAGTTCCTTAATAACTTTCGCGAAAATGATCTGATGAGTGTCAAACTTTTAATTTGCCATGGAAATGATTTATCACTCGAGGCCAAGAAACAAAAATCAAATTTCGGGAAAATTTCTGGAAAAATGAATAGTAAAAGTGAATAGTGAAAATTTCCAAGAATAGTAATTAACCTGAAATTGCGAATTGTTACAATATCCTTTCAATATTATCAATCCCGAAAGACCAAGGAACCTCTACCAATTCAAGAAGAAGTGCTTAAGTGCTAGAGAAAGTGTTTGGACATAATTTTCCAGTTGGTTAGAAGCTTGTAGTTGATTGGAGGCCCAAGGATTGCTATAATTCCTTCCATTACCTATTGTAATCTTACTTGGTAATCTACTTTTACTTTTCATGATGTTTATTGGTTTCATGATTGTTGCAACATTTGATTTTGTTGAATACAATATGGAGTAATTTCTTTATACACTTGTTTGGATGATGTTTATCATATGAGGATTGTTTGTCTTAAATTATGGTCTTGATTAATTACATTTGCCTATTAAGTTTGATTAGTTGTTGGTGATTTCATAGGTAGAAAGGGTTATTATCAACCAACTAGTTATAGTTGTTTTGTCTATGGATGATTATCTAACATATTGACTATTTCATTAGTAACTTGATTTTGCAAAGGAACTTAGATATAATTGTTGATAAGTTTGTGAAACTACCGTGAATCAAACTTGTTATATAAACTAAGTCTTAAATTGGTTGATTGTGCTTTATGCTTGCTTTCATTGTTTTTTGATCTTTCGCAAGGGTTATATACTTTAAAATCATATATTGGAATTTGTCACCATCATATTCTAATATTTGTAATCAACTTGTCAACCCATCCTCATATTAAGCAATCCAAATATCCTAAACTAATCCAAACAAGTGTTGTCTTTTATATTACTGAATTTGCATCATTATTGCTCTCGTGTTATTTGCTACTTATATGCTTTACTTTCTTAGACGTTATATAGTATTTCGGACCGTGACAACCAATATACTTTTTCCACATACTTGTTATAACATTTGATTCTACAATTGAAAAAACTCAAATATCTTGGGATGACCTTGACTTACCATTCCCTAACTATACACGATAAAGGTATACTTGCCCGAATGTGTTCCTAGTTAACCGGTATTTCTTGTTTATAAATTTAAAACATGTTGCTACACGCATCATTATACAACCTAGCTTTCTTAAGAAACTCATTTTTCCTGCACTGGACTACTTATTGAATTTTTCTTTAAAAATGCGTAAGTCATCGTCACATTGAATATCTTCATCTTCTAAGGGTTTTGACCATGAAACATCTAGTGTCCTCCAAAAGATATTAATTGACTCAAAAGGGATATACTCACCTGCAATAAAACGATAACAATTGTTTTTAATATTTTTTGATAACCAAGACCTCAAAAAATAACCAAATAACAGCAGTTATATATTTTAACCTGAAATTAAGTACGCAAGCACATGATAACCCACAACTATTACGAAGTTGACAACCACACATTGGGTATTCGAACTTTAGATCATTCAATCGATGACTTCTCCTTAAATCATATCAAGAGCTTAATTTGAACAAAACCCCGTAATAAGTTGAAACACGGTATGTTATGTTGATGATAACGAAAAATTCTACTTCTTTCAAAGTTTTCGTTGATTGTTGTAACTTGAGGCTGCACGATCTCACTAATACATCCCACAGATTGATCTAAGCTATATTTTTTAGATTTCAAATATCTTTTTAACTTAGCGTGTTGGCTCTCAACTCTGTCTGTTGTGCGATTGTAAAAGTTGAAAGACACGCCAGTCCATGCAAACACAAACCATTCTTTATAATTTTTAACCAATGTTAAGTTACATAACATAAAACACCTGAAACATTTAAAAAATAATAAGGTGATGTAGAAAAGAATATATAAAAGAAATATTTAAAATATAAAATAATATAATATTAAATGTGAAATAGAGAAAAAGGTACGTAGCATCTATTATCTCCACGTGTGAGAATGCACGCCATATATTAAAGGATGTCAGGTGAACAAAAAACAGAGCTTCCAACTCATTCGTAACATCATTTATAGAAAAATCATGAACATAACTATTAGAGTATAAAAGGGACATAAGAGCCTGCGTTCAAATTTTCATAATTATTTTTTCTTTTTAATTTGTTGAAAAGAAAAAACCAAAATATATAGAAGAAAAAACATTAAAATAGTTGTGTAACTGTCACAACTCGTAATTTCCGGTCATTTTCCAAACCTAGACAATTTACTATTCACAGGTTACTATTCATCATTTACTATTCATCGATCACTATTCATCATTTTTGAGGTCCATTTGATATTCTGAGAAGCGTTCAGAAATTTTACTATTCACTTGACACTATTCATTTCCGGAAGAAATTTCACTATTCACATGCATTACTCATTTCATCGTAAATTTAGTTTACGAGTATTCCAAATTCGCGTAACCGTATTGGTTCAGGTGCGAATTCATGCATTATCAATAGGGACATTTCATACGGACTAGAAATAGTCTACATATCATCATAATAGCTTTTGCATACTATACCACTCGTAGGATATTTAAATTAATACTTTTGGTATATTTGACATTTTTACGTATATTTATTTCTAAATAAACGTTATTTTATGAGCTATTATTTTGAATAATTGATCCGACTATCTCGACTATGGTCCTAACACATTTTTATACTCATAATAATGATATAAAAATTATAATATTAATTTACCCGGTAATTTGGAAATTTATTTAATTAATATCGTGCGTTTAATATAATCACGACGGTTTTCGTAAAAAAAACTAAACGATAATCACCCAAACACTCAATACTTGTACCCAACATACTTTTACAATTTTTATGACTTTATTATGTCCCGGTTAACTCCGTTAAAATTTATTTTTAGTTAACTCGGTACCCGGTATTACCTAAAAACACTAAATATCTACCAAATCACCAACTATCTTACACTTGGGGACCAAGGCTTTAATAACCCATGTTATCTTCCTTTTTCTTCCATGATTGCCGCCCCCCCCCCCCCTAGCCTCCCTAAAAACATGGATCTTGTCTCATTAAAATATATACATACATTTACATACTAGTTTTCTCATTCTTACATTATACATTTCAAGTAACAAGCTAAAAAGCTCTCCTCTCTTTTTCTTCCTTTGGGGTTCACGGCAAAACAACAACAAGGATCCATTTTCATCAATTTTTCCAAGATCAAGTGACAATCAAGGGTATTTAGTATTTCTTGTTAGAGTTTTGAAGTTAAAACATAAGGTTTTGCAAGTTTTTCATCTCCACTAGTCCACTAATCTTCAAGTAAGTATATGAAACTCATTTTTATAATTTTACCAAGTTTATACAAGATCCATATGATATATATACTAGATCTACATGCATATGTTATTTATACCACTTTATTTTACAAACTTTTAACTTTGAAAGCCTAGAAAGTGATTATAGTTAGATCCTTGTTAGATCCACTTGGTTTATGATGTTTAGGAACCCATGACACCCTAAGAAGGTGTATGGTAGGATTATACTAGTTTTGTGGTGATTGAAAGTGGTTTCGTTGAAGTTGGAACAAGTTAGAAACTAGGAAAATCTATTTTTGACACTTTCAAAATGTTGCTGTCCCTTTTTGGCAAACGTGGAAAGATCAGGGGCAAGGGTGTAACTTTTGACCAAATATTTAGAAAATACTCTCCGATACGAAACTATAGCCGAAAACGGGGATAAAAACGAGTTAATAACGAAGGAGATATGATTTTTGTAAATTTAACGACGAAAACTATTTTCTGAAAAACTGCATGCTGTTTGACAGTTTTCGACGGGCAAATATAGGCGTTAAACATAACCTAGAGGAGCCGAACTACCAAAAATATATTAGTATATACTAAAACGAATCTGTAGATATAAAGAACGAGAAAAATGAACTTAAAACGACCAAGTTATACACGTTTTAAAATCGTCAAAACTATATATATATATATATATATATATATATATATATATATATATATATATATATAGTAACTACTAGAAAATAATATAACTACCTACTAAATGATTTATTTTCTAGATTTCTTATTCAAGGAGTTTATTTTAACTAACGAAGTACGTACGACTCAAGGTTTATTACGCGACTACTAGACATTATTTTAAGCTTTTCAAGACGAGGAATATAACACTAACATTTTTATACGATATATATTACGACAAGTTTTTATAACTCTATTTGGACTTATTTTTCCTAAGTATGGAAAGTATTTTATTTGACAATAACTAGTATTTCCAAGTTACGAGTGGTATAGGTATCATGTGCATGTGCATTCATTTACATCACGGCATGATCTAAATTAGATCACGATTATTCATTTAGGTTGCGGCTAATGTTCGCGCCTTGTTGTCCCTATCATTTCACGTCATAGTATCATCATTTCAAGGTGAGTCATAGCCCCACTTTTACTTGTTTAATTTCTTTATAACTCTTTGGGGGAGATACATGCTTAAATACTTGTTTTATACTTTTATACGATTTGAATTACTTCTGGGAGAGAATACACTGCTTTAATTAGTTTTGTACAATGCCAAAGTATTAAATTCCTTACATTGCTTAAGTTGCCTTATTTACCACGTCAGGACAAGTCCCCTTTATTATCATGAACCGTTAATTAAGTTCCAAGCGAGAGTGAATGAATAGATCTATTGAGGGTGACTCCTCCATCTATGTTTTGGTTGCTCCAACAGAATTACAGATGCATTTCATGTCTTTATTATTAGAGTGTCTGGTAAACACTCATTTGGGGCCAAGTATCGTCTAGCTTCGGTTTCATGAGCTTAAGAGACAATGTAGTTTTTACGACTGAAATCTTACTACTTTACTTTTACTTGGGCTATTGTACATACGATTAAAGTTATATACTGATGGTTTTTATAAACTTTATTATTGAATTACGATGTTTTTACATCAAGCTTATTACTGATTTATTACTGAATTACGATGCTTTTGCATCAACCTTATTACGGATTTTCCATTTGACTGATTTATTATATGACCTCATGGACTAAATTATTTATATAGCCGTTTTGCTATATTTATCTTAGAATTTAAATACAAGTATTACTTTTGTTCACGTAAACATATTACTTTTGGCAGTGGGTTGTAAACACACAGGTTACAAGTCTCTTATGGCGGGACTTGGAACTGAGTGGATTTACGATGCCTTTGCTGGGATACCTTCATACATATGCATTACATTCTTTTTCACAAGACTCTATGAACTCACCAACCTCGTGTTGACACTTTAGCATGTATTTTCAGGTTTTAACCAATGGCACGCTACTGGAGGTTTTGGCAGGGCATGGCATGGTCATAGAAGACTCTGATTATTCATATGGGGACCGTTTTTAACTATTTTAAGGGCCTACTTCCGCACTACTTTTAACGATGTAAATTCAACATTTTTGATTAAATTATTTTATTCTAAATGATTAAAGTGAAAACCATTTTTATACTTGTGTTGAGATACCAATTGAGTTACACCCCAGCTACATGTATGCTTCCGCTGGACCCGATTTTGGGGGTGTGACAGATTGGTACCAGAGCTTTGGCTATAGCGAACTAAGTGTTTTTAAAACCTAGACTATAGCTACTTTCAAGAAAACTTAACCCTATGACCGTCACGTGCCTGCCTGCCAAGCTGAAGCCTCATTTGTGGTCAGTTGCTGACATAGGTGATGAGATTTGTATCTCATTATCTGATATATTATATTCATTTATTATAGTTGATTTCTATAATTGTCTTTCATATAAGCATGTTCACGTATCGTAGATGTCACCGCATTATGTTTTCCATGCATAGTTTCATCATTCGACCTCGAGTTTGGTCACTTGCTTTTGTCTTTCAGAACGCCTTGGTATTTGTGAAGGACATAGTCTTAGTATAACTGAGCTGAGTATTTCAAAATTCATGGAACCTCGGTGGGATATAGACTGGTCATCTATATTCAACCCGGGATAGTGAGATATAGGCTGACCACCTATGTCTGACTCAGAAATGAATTTTGCAACACTAAGAATGGTTATAATAAAATTTTGTCCGGAATAAATTCTCAACTCATTTTCCAGATGCTTCATTTACGTGTGTGTATACTCTCGTTGTCATAACATTCCTACTTTTCATCACTTCGTGAACCACCGATTGGAAGCTTGTCAACTAGTCATTTTATTTCATGAACTTTCATATTTATGCACAATACACTTACATCAAAGTACTTTCTTTTATCACAATCTCATTTTGTTGCAGTTGTCACAGTCTTTTCCCTTCTCACCATCACTATCATTTCCTTTCCCACCCCCATATATATATAGGAATTAGCTGACACTATATAGTTTCCTATGCCACTCATCTACTCCCAATATTGATAAGTGGATATTATCGATGATCTCCCTAGGAAAGACTTTCCATACCTTCTATGAGGAGGATCCCTCGGTACATTAATACCATTCAAAACTCAACAGAAACCTCAAGATATCACAAAACCATTCGAACCACTATCACTGGCCTGATCACCAATATTCTAGCATTTAGAAAGTATTGGCTTGACTGAATTACATGATTAGTTTCAATGCGAATGCTCGCTAAGCAACACTATAGAGATACATCCAGCCTCCTAACCAAGACTATAGAACCTTCAATTAAACATGTCCTCACCAATAGACTTTATCCAAACATGTTAGACACCTATGCATTTGTGCAGACATACCTACCCGACTATTTTATCCTCTTAATACTTTCACATTTAAATGGATTTTTCTCCAAACTACATTTATACAAAATATATATCTTGTAAGAAATACTTTTCTGAGGCACTTATTTTGACAAGCAAATTTCTTTTGGTTAATCTTTTACAAAACTATTGAATGTTAGGAAATTTTAAACATCGATCTTTGGTAAACCATATTATCCACCTTATGTTGAAAACTGTCCTAACTTGCATAACTGTTTAATTTTGAAACATCAAGAAAAATGTTACTTGGAAAGCCGTTTGCTTAAAGTTGTAAATTCATTATTTAGGGCAGGTTTATGAACAAAACATACAATCTCAAAACAGACTTTAAAAATCAATCACTATATTACATCACTTATACATTTAGGATTTTGTGATTTGATGACATAGAACTTGGGAAAAATCTTAGTAATGGAGACTAAGCATCGTAGGTGGAGAGAGACCCAATTCATGACATTCCTGCGGAGGAATCACAACCTTATCCAAATCTATTCTTTTCAATGACACCCTTTGACGGACTTAACCTTGTAAGTTTTTCCACAAAATTCATGATATCCATTTCAATTATTCCTAATAGAGGAATTCGATTCACCCCAAACTTCTGGAAGATTTCATTAAGATTCCTTTGGAACCACACCACCTATCATCTTCAGACCAATGGCCAGAATTAGAGAATGATTCAAACATAGGGAGATATGCTCAGAGCATGAGTGATTGACTTCAGAAATGGTTGGGTTAACCATTTGCCATAAATCAAATTCAGTTGCAACCATAGTTATCGCGCGAGCGTAGAGACTATACCATTTGATGCACTCTATGGTCGAAGTGCCCATATCCATTGACGAATCGAAATTAGAAAATCCCAACTCCCTAGTCTAGTAGGCATTCATGAAATAACCAGAAATTTCCTGCAAATCAAGAATCAGTTACAAGACGATAAGTTGTAAACCCTTAGAATTTCAAGTTGGTGGTAGGGTCACGTTAAAAGTTCTGCCTAGGAAAGGCATGATACCATTCAGAAAAATCCGGGAAGGTAAACTCGATGTACACTGGACCATTTAATATTTGAGACAGAGTAGGCCAGCAACCCTCAGACTTAAGCCTTGCTGGAAAGTAGCAAGATTACACAAACATGTTTCATAATTTCAAATCCCGATAAACGACTTTCAGATTAGTGACTCATGATTCCATTGGAAGGAATCGAAACCAATAACAAACCTAAATCTGGTAGGAGAACCAATAGAAATCATGGACCGTGAGGTCGAACGGTTGAAGCAAAGTCGAATTCCTATCGTGAAAGTTCGCTGGAATTCTTAAAAAGGACCCGAATTTACTTGGTAACGGGAAGACCAAATGCAACTCAAGTATCCACGTCTTTTTACCAAATATACTTCAGAGACCAACACCAACTGAACTTCGGGACGAAGTTCCTGTTAGAGGGGAAGACTGTCACAACTCGTAATTTCCGGTCATTTTCCAAACCTAGACAATTTACTATTCACAGGTTACTATTCATCATTTACTATTCATCGATCACTATTCATCATTTTTGAGGTCCATTTGATATTCTGAGAAGCGTTCAGAAATTTTACTATTCACTTAACACTATTCATTTCCGGAAGAAATTTCACTATTTACATGCATTACTCATTTCATCGTAAATTTAGTTTACGAGTATTCCAAATTCGCGTAACCGTATTGGTTCAGGTGCGAATTCATGCATTATCAATAGGGACATTTCATACGGACTAGAAATGGTCTACATATCATCATAATAGCTTTTGCATACTATACCACTCGTAGGAAATTTAAATTAATACTTTTGGTATATTTGACATTTTTACGTATATTTATTTCTAAATAAACATTATCTTATGAGCTATTATTTTGAATAATTGATCCGACTATCTCGACTATGGTCCTAACACATTTTTATACTCATAATAATGATATAAAAATTATAATATTAATTTACCCGGTAATTTGGAAATTTATTTAATTAATATCGTGAGTTTAATATAATCACGACGGTTAGGGGTGAGCAAACAAAACCGAAAAAACCGAAACTAAACCGAAAACCGAAAAAACCGAACCGAGAAAACCGACCAAAACTAAAAACCGATGGTTCGGTTTTTAAATTTTCAAAAACCGAAAAATACGGTTCGGTTTCGGTTTTCGTCCAAAAACCGAACCGTAAAAACCGAACCGAACCAATTTTATTATATAATAATATATAATTAATATAAAATGAATAAATAACTAAATAAATCAAATTTATAAATACATATTCATTTTGTGGGTAGATTTATAATATATTTATCTTAACGTTTATGTTTATATGTGTATTTGTCGTATCGTGTTTTTACTTGAAAATATATCAATAAATATATGACGATGAACATACTATGTGTATGTTCACGTGCATGTGTGTGTCTCATCTATATGACTATATATATGTGTAATTATATAATTATGAATAAATATTATTATGCTTAGATTGAAAAAAAAAAAGTAAAAATAAGAATAACTAATTTTTTATGTAATACAATAAGTTTGTTGTTATAAATTTTCCATGCCCAAATATGAATGGTTAGAAACCGAAAAAAACCGAAAAACCGAACCGAAACCGATAAGAAACCGAAAAAACCGAACCGCCAATAACCGAACGGTTTCGGTTTTGGGTTCTATAAAAACCGAACATTTCGGTTCGGTTTCGGTTTTAGCCAAAAACCGACCCAAACCGAACCGTGCACACCCCTAACGACGGTTTTCGTAAAAAAAACTAAACGATAATCACCCAAACACTCAATACTTGTACCCAACATACTTTTACAATTTTTATGACTTTATTATGTCCCGGTTAACTCCGTTAAAATTTATTTTTAGTTAACTCGTTACCCGGTATTACCTAAAAACACTAAATATCTACCAAATCACCAACTATCTTACACTTGGGGACCAAGGCTTTAATAACCCATGTTATCTTCCTTTTTCTTCCATGATTGCCGCCCCCCCCCCCCCCCCTAGCCTCCCTAAAAACATGGATCTTGTCTCATTAAAATATATACATACATTTACATACTAGTTTTCTCATTCTTACATTATACATTTCAAGTAACAAGCTAAAAAGCTCTCCTCTCTTTTTCTTCCTTTGGGGTTCACGGCAAAACAACAACAAGGATCCATTTTCATCAATTTTTCCAAGATCAAGTGACAATCAAGGGTATTTAGTATTTCTTGTTAGAGTTTTGAAGTTAAAACATAAGGTTTTGCAAGTTTTTCATCTCCACTAGTCCACTAATCTTCAAGTAAGTATATGAAACTCATTTTTATAATTTTACCAAGTTTATACAAGATCCATATGATATATATACTAGATCTACATGCATATGTTATTTATACCACTTTATTTTACAAACTTTTAACTTTGAAAGCCTAGAAAGTGATTATAGTTAGATCCTTGTTAGATCCACTTGGTTTATGATGTTTAGGAACCCATGACACCCTAAGAAGGTGTATGGTAGGATTATACTAGTTTTGTGGTGATTGAAAGTGGTTTCGTTGAAGTTGGAACAAGTTAGAAACTAGGAAAATCTATTTTTGACACTTTCAAAATGTTGCTGTCCCTTTTTGGCAAACGTGGAAAGATCAGGGGCAAGGGTGTAACTTTTGACCAAATATTTAGAAAATACTCTCCGATACGAAACTATAGCCGAAAACGGGGATAAAAACGAGTTAATAACGAATGAGATATGATTTTTGTAAATTTAACGACGAAAACTATTTTCTGAAAAACTGCATGCTGTTTGACAGTTTTCGACGGGCAAATATAGGCGTTAAACGTAACCTAGAGGAGCCGAACTACCAAAAATATATTAGTATATACTAAAACGAATCTGTAGATATAAAGAACGAGGAAAATGAACTTAAAACGACCAAGTTATACACGTTTTAAAATCGTCAAAACTATATATATATATATATATATATATATATATATATATATATATAGTAACTACTAGAAAATAATATAACTACCTACTAAATGATTTATTTTCTAGATTTCTTATTCAAGGAGTTTATTTTAACTAACGAAGTACGTACGACTCAAGGTTTATTACGCGACTACTAGACATTATTTTAAGCTTTTCAAGACGAGGAATATAACACTAACATTTTTATACGATATATATTACGACAAGTTTTTATAACTCTATTTGGACTTATTTTTCCTAAGTATGGAAAGTATTTTATTTGACAATAACTAGTATTTCCAAGTTACGAGTGGTATAGGTATCATGTGCATGTGCATTCATTTACATCACGGCATGATCTAAATTAGATCACGATTATTCATTTAGGTTGCGGCTAATGTTCGCGCCTTGTTGTCCCTATCATTTCACGTCATAGTATCATCATTTCAAGGTGAGTCATAGCCCCACTTTTACTTGTTTAATTTCTTTATAACTCTTTGGGGTAGATACATGCTTAAATACTTGTTTTATACTTTTATACGATTTGAATTACTTCTGGGAGAGAATACACTGCTTTAACTAGTTTTGTACAATGCCAAAGTATTAAATTCCTTACATTGCTTAAGTAGCCTTATTTACCACGTCAGGACAAGTCCCCTTTATTATCATGAACCGTTAATTAAGTTCCAAGCGAGAGTGAATGAATAGATCTATTGAGGGTGACTCCTCCATCTGTGTTTGGGTTGCTCCAACAGAATTATAGATGCATTTCATGTCTTTATTATTAGAGTGTCTGGTAAACACTCATTTGGGGCCAAGTAACGTCTAGCTTCGGTTTCATGAGCTTAAGAGACAATGTAGTTTTTACGACTGAAATCTTACTACTTTACTTTTACTTGGGCTATTGTACATACGATTAAAGTTATATACTGATGGTTTTTATAAACTTTATTATTGAATTACGATGTTTTTACATCAAGCTTATTACTGATTTATTACTGAATTACGATGCTTTTGCATCAACCTTATTACGGATTTTCCATTTGACTGGTTTATTATATGACCTCATGGACTAAATTATTTATATAGCCGTTTTGCTATATTTATCTTAGAATTTAAATACAAGTATTACTTTTGTTCACGTAAACATATTACTTTTGGCAGTGGGTTGTAAACACACAGGTTACAAGTCTCTTATGGCGGGACTTGGAACTGAGTGGATTTACGATGCCTTTGCTGGGATACCTTCATACATATGCATTACATTCTTTTTCACAAGACTCTATGAACTCACCAACCTCGTGTTGACACTTTAGCATGTATTTTCAGGTTTTAACCAATGGCACGCTACTGGAGGTTTTGGCAGGGCATGGCATGGTCATAGAAGACTCTGATTATTCATATGGGGACCGTTTTTAACTATTTTAAGGGCCTACTTCCGCACTACTTTTAACGATGTAAATTCAACATTTTTGATTAAATTATTTTATTCTAAATGATTAAAGTGAAAACCATTTTTATACTTGTGTTGAAATACCAATTGAGTTACACCCCAGCTACATGTATGCTTCCGCTGGACCCGATTTTGGGGGTGTGACAGTAACATCTTACATGCACGTACTTTTTCCAACTCTTCCGTCCTTGCGAATTTTAGATTGCGCATTATATATATCTTTGAATGTTAACACGTTATGTTGGTTCTGATTTTCGACTCAATGGTCTCTGACAATGTATTTAAACATAGGATCAAAGAGTAAGTCACCCTCTGATGGAAATCAAAGGTCTTACTTTCTTATGGTTATCAGAAAGTGTTACTCCCTGATGGTTATCAGAGAGTACACCCTGATGGTTGTGAGTAATAGGTGCCTCACTAATGATCATGAGTGGATGGAACCCCACTGAGATAAGAAATTGGTGAGCGTTGTGTAAAGCTCAACCAAATGCCCAGCTTCAAGGAAGTCGAAGACTAACTGAAGAAACATTTTTCATAACTGATGTGGTGTCAGGGAGCAAGGTACACGAAGTTACATGTAACACCAGTGGGACTGAGGACTGACAAATCTCTCAGTTACCCTAAAGACTTATCTCTATAAGGGGCTTAGTAACTGATGAATGGGCGAGAAACTCGTTGGGAAGATAAGCATAAGGTCTTATCAAAGGACGATAAAGCAAGATCTTGGATATAAAAGTTGTCAGCATTGGAAAATCAAACGCACACTCTACCTAGTATACTAGGCACGTGCTAAGCTAGTCTAACGCCGCCTAACCACAATACCCATGTGCATCCACAATATTCCTTAGCCTTTTTAAACGAAACTTTGTAACTGGGATAAGCATGATTCTAAACAAACACATAAAGTAGAACTTACCTCTATAATTGATAGAATCCCCTCTCCCAGGAACTTCTAAGCAAATCTAGCTACCTCTAAATTTTCCGAAAGGAGTGTTACTTTTGTTGCTCAACCAGAATAGTTTTATCGAGAGCTATTCCACTATAAATCTTTATTCTTTAATAAAAGATTTATACATGTTGAAAAGTACAAATGGTGTTATTATGGTTTTGGGTGATGTTGTTACTATCCTTGTTATGAGTAGGAAGATTTCAGCTTTTACTAAATCCTTGTCGACCAGTAAGTGGTATCAGAGCGGCTGGTTTCTAATAATCAAGATTCGTTCTTGAGTAACTGCTAATAATCCATAGTTGTTCTTGAATGACAGCTAATAACACAAATCCAGTACCGTTTGTTTCCAGCCGTATCAAAATTTACCCTTTCCTTAAATCATTCTTCTTCATTTTTGCAAGATCAGGGTCCACCACAATGATCATGTAAGAATAAAGAAGCATTAGTAGCCTCCACACCAACTCCTATTATCTCACTCTAGTTGGCTATATCTTCTTGCAAGTCTCTTTGTTTAGAAATAAGTTCACAAGGACACAAGGTCCTAGATAAAGGTTATTATCCTGAAATTTATGTTTCAAAGAGTCTTGATAATATACGAGTTCAATACTCAAAGGCAACCTAGAGTGGTTGTAGAAACAAACATCTGGAGGTGTTGAATGGTGAAGAATCAAGAATAACTAAAGAGGGAGCATTAGGGAAAGGATGGTATTGTCTTCAGACTATACTCAATGACACAACAGGGAGTGTTCGAGGAGTCGTGCAGTTCCTGATCTACAAGAAAAGTCACTGAAGGCAACGACAACAAAGTATCATACGTTAATGATATTTCTTTTAATACTATGTTGTATACGATTTTATAAGTAGAAGCCGTTATACTCACTTACAAACCCATTTAATCTAGGCTATTCCTGGGTTTAAACAGGATGAGACTATGGGCTTGAAAAGCTGGTCCCTGATTACAATATGAATAGCCTAAAACTATCATAACGACGCTGAACCAATGGTGACAATGAACGTTTAAGGTCAGAGTCTATTTCTCCTTCAACAAACAGCAATGAATCAGACTGTAATTTTTAATCATTTTATCCTTGTTGTAAATCAGTATGTAAGAAGAAGCCGTTATGCTCACTTACTACTGATCTAGATTAGGCTATTTGTATATTCAAATAGGGGGGATTGTTGGGTCTGATTTTCGACCCAATGGTCTCTGACAATCTATTTAAACATAAAATAGCCAAATCAAGTAAGTATTCAATATAAGTCAGTGAGAACAGCACTCACAGATAAAGATCAGAGAGTAAGTTACCCCCTGATGGAAATCAAAGGTCTTACTCTCTTATGGTTATTAGAAAGTGTTACTCCGTGATGGTTATCATAGAGTACACCATGATGGTTGTGAGTGATATGTGCCTCACTAATAATCATCAGTGGATGTAAACTTACTGCTATAAGAAATCAGTGAGCGTTGTATAAAGTTCAACCAATTGCCAAGCTTCAGGGAAGTCGAAGACCAACTAAAGAAAGACTTTGTATAACTGATGCGGTGTCAGGGAGCAAGGTACAAGGAGCTATAAGCAACACCAGTGGGACTGAGGACTGACATATGCCTAAGTTACCCTAAAGACTTATCTCTATAAGGGACTTAGTAACTGATGAATGGGAAGGAAACTCGTTGAGAAGATAAGCGTAAGGTCTTATCAAAGGACGATAAAGCAAGATCTTGGGTACAAAAGTTGTCAGCATTGGAAAACTAAATGTAAGATCTACCTAGTATACTAGGCACGTGCTAAGCTACTCCAAGGCCGGCTAATCATAATACCCATATGCATCCACAGTATTCCTTGGTATATTTAAACGAAACTTTGTATCCGGGATAAACACGATTCTAAATAAACACATAAAGTAGAACATAGCTTTATAGTTGATAGAATCCCCTCTCCTTGGAACTTCTAAGCAAAGATAACCGCCTCTAGATTTTTCGAAGGGGGTGTTACATTTGTCGCTCAACTGGAATAGTTTTACCGAGAGCTATTCCATTCTAAATCTTTATTTTTTTAATTAATGATTTATACACGTTGAAAACTACAAATGGTGTTATTATGGTTTTGGGTGATGTTGTTACTATCCTTATTACGAGATGGAAGATTTCGGCATTTACCCAAACCTTGTGGACCAACACGTCTGATGACGTATAGTCCGCACTCGGGTCACGAACCCGACCAATGGACACTACTACTACTCAAGCCCATCACACGTGGGCTATCATGATAACGATTTAGGCTTACAAAAGACCAAATTCGAATCTACTATTTATGGTTTTGATATATGATCTCTTATTTATGGGATAAGGATCAATGGACTGCATTAGTAGGGATACGCCGAAGAGTAAGGAACACGAAACCAACAAGGATTCCGTGTGTATATAAAGGGCATCGCGGCCCTCATTAAGGTATCATCTAATAACTCTAACTCTTCACTAAAACCCTAAAACCAATTACTTACTCTCACGCTGGAGGATAATCGTGGGAGACAATCCCACGATAAGCCTAACGGTGTTGTTTGCTTTCTTAGTGCGCAGGTCTCAGCAGTTAGATCCAATTGATACGGGAACAGGAGTCCAAACAAGGAACGCCCAACTTTTGTATCAACAAGTGGTGCCATCCGTGGGACCACACACTAAGATCTCCACTAAGAACTAGAATGACGAAGCATGGAAACGTAAACCAGTGGACTCCGCAGGTGAAGAAAACGTATGGTGACCTACAGGGGAAGAAGCAGCAAAGTGATTCAACCCCTAAGAAGGCCTCTGGAACAACCAGTGCGCCTAAACACCAAGGATCAGGCTCAGATCTGATCTTTCTGACAGTAGAACTGCTCACAGGGACTACCCAGGCCACTACGACAACCACTAGCGCGGAAGATCTACAGCGCACTCCTTTCACCACCCCTACTAAACGGTGCCAGAAACAGACCCCACCGAGCCGCCACGTGCGCCTAATCGAGACAAGGGTCCTGATTTGGAAACAGACATCCTCGCGCTAGGAGGAGTCTCACCTGAACTAGTGCCAAGAGATTTCGTGTCTCAAAACTACGAAACCTTGGCTGCCCTTATGCAAGAGGAAGTGAAAAAGAGGTCAAGTCACAGCCTGCAAGCCCGGCTCAACTTCGGCCCTGAGTATGAAGCATCTCCACCGCGCCACCGAAAGGAGAGGCGTGAGAAAGATAGCCGCCGACTCCCAGTGTTTACTAGGGTCGGAAAGAAAGTTGTGGATGATGAAGCAGCTGACTTATAGTACCTGGAGGAGCACGAAGACGATGGATGGCATACCAATGTCCACACTAGGCTTGGTAGTCGCAGGGTTCATGATAGAATTGGGCGACAACGCTCCCCAAGCGAAAGCTCTCCAAGGCTTGGTAGTCGCAGGGATCATGATAGACTTGGGCGACAGTGCTCCCCAAGTGAAAGCCCTTCAAGCTCGGATTTCGAAGAAAGTCGACGCAAGCGCCGCAAAAGAGTAAGCTCGTCCTCAAGTGACTCCTTGGACACATAAACAGGACACTGGAAGTCCAGGAAAAGATATCGCGACCAGGAGGACGAAGATATGTCCCGTCCTTGGCGCCGCCAAAAGGTTGACGCATTCATGCGGCGCATCAGCGATTTTTCAGAAGATAAGAGAAGGCGCATGCCCGCTAATGTTAAGACTTATGATGGGACAGGTGATCCTGATGACCACCTAAAAATTTTAGAATGAATCGCTACATCGAAAATTGGCCACAACCCGTGTGGTGCCACATGTTTAACTCCACATTGGTGGGGAATGCGTGAAACTGGTTTAGTAAGCTGCCATGTTGAAGCATCGATGGGTTTGAAGAGTTGCGAAAGGCATTTTGCTTGAACTTTACTCAAAGGAAGAAGTACACCAAGAACCCTGTCGAGCTTGCTAGGGTAAAACAACGCCAAGGGGAATCCACAAGCGCTTATGTGGAGCACTATAAGGACGAATGCATACACGTCAAGGCATGCCCCGAAATACTAAAGATCTCAGGGTTTATGAATGGAATCAATAACCCAGAACTTATCAAAAGGTTAAACGATAAGGTTCCCCAAACCTTTGATGAACTTATGAAGCGCACGAGGTCCTTTATCCAAGGGGAGCCGCTGCGGATAGCAAGAAAGGCTACTCAAATTATAGGTCACAAGAACAGCCCAGGAGACAATCCAACGACCAGAGTAGCAACCGTAACAAAAGCTACCGCAGTCAGGGGGCGGACGAGATAATGACAAGTATACCCCGCTAACGAAGACTCAAAGGGAGATATTTGTGACGGAAGGCGCGAATTTCCCGAAACCTCCACCAATGCGCACCCCAAAAGATCAGCGCGTAGCGAACGGATACTGTGAGTATCATGGACAGAAGGGCCATACCACCAATGAGTGTGTCCAATTGCGCCAACTAATTGATAAGTTAGTAAAAGAAGGCAGATTGGATCATCTAGTTAAGAACATCAAGGATGGGAAAGACAAACAAAAGATCAGGAGCAAGAAAGAAGCACCTAAGGACAAGGCTGACACCATCTACATGATAAAATCATGGCAGAGAAATACTAGGCAAATGGTCAGCCAAAAGTTTTCTTATGGAAGCGAAATCTCTTTCCCCACCTTGGCTGCGGACAACGCAGTAGCGAAACCGCTCACCATAGAGATAAATACAGGGGGGGTCACAATATCCACCGCATGTATGTTAATGGAGGGGCATCCGTAGACATAATGTATGGACACTGTTTCAAAAGGTTGCGACCTGAGATACGAAGTCCGTTAAGCCCAGCCACGACATCGTTGACTGGCTTTACAGGAGAAAAGATATGGCCCATGGGGAAAGTACGATTACTCATTGTCGTTGGTAATAAGGAACACTCCACGGCGGCCTGGATGAATTTTATGGTGATCAGATCTCCTTCGCCATGCAATGGCATTATTGGAAGACCAGGAACATCAGCCATACGCGCGGTACCGTCCACAGCACATGGGATTCTCAAATTCCTAGTGGAAGGAGGCATTGTCACCCTCTATAATACCACTATACCACCTAGAGAGTGTAACACAGTTACATGTGAGACGACACACACTCCAGAACAGTGCACAACTAAAATATCAAACCTAATCCATCCTGATTACCCGGAGCAAGAAGTATCGATTGGGGGATCGCTGTCTGATAAAGGCAGAGCGGCCGTGTGTGCCCTCTTGCAAAGGAATCTAGATATCTTCGCATAGGAACCAAAGCACATGATTGGTGTGCCACGATCGATTACAGAACACAAGTTGAAAATCCGACAAGGATACTCCCCAGTACGGCAGAAAAAGCGCGGCCAGGCTCCAGAGCACTGATGAGTGCTCAAACACTCATCATTTTTGGTCAAATCTGAACTTCAAAACATACAAAAACACTCAGAAATGCATCAAATTACTAAAAATATTTCAAAATTGTGTTTTATATGATTTAGATGCAAAATGAGCAAAAACAAATGAAAAACGAATAAAGTTTGCAAAATTAACAGTTTCAGTCCCCCAACTTTCAAAAATTGGCAAAAATAGTCCCTGAGCACTTATTTGGAAAGAAAAGTCACCAAAGGTCCTTTTGAAATCATAAATTTTCATATTTAGTCCTTTGGTGAAAAATTGGAAAATTTTTGGAAAATTACAAGTTCAGTCCCTGTATGTTCAGAAAGTGACAGAATTGGTCCCTGTTGGGATATTTTTGGAAGAAAAATCATTTTTGGACCTTGGGAAATCAAAAGTTATCAAAATTAATCCCTGGATGAAAATTTTGAGGAAATTACATATTTGGTCCCTAAAGTTTCATTTTTGGCAAAAATAGTCCCTGGAAATTTCATTTTGGGAAATTAACAAACATTGGTCCATGGGAATATGAAACTTGGTGATTCTGGTTCTTGTGAATACTTGGGGAAAATACCACAGCCCACCCTCAACTTTAAGCCATTTACAAAATTGGTCCTTGTGATTAAATTACAAACTAATCAGACCTAAACCTAACTAAACCTAAATAGCAAACCCAACTCCCATTTTATTCCTACCCAGCCCACTTCCTGATCCACCAAAAGCCCACCAACAAAATTAAACCCTACCCCGTTTTTATTATAACCCCCCAGTCAAACCATGCTTGACCATCCACCCCATCTTCCACCTCACTCTTCACGTGAACCCTCCCCTGCTATCCTTGCCACACAAACACCATCATCACCTCTACACCCCTGCTACCCTACCACACTCAACCCCTAATTCACCTTTCCTCCACTATCCAACAAATAAAACCTCTGCCCAAGTTCAACTTTGCCAACTCGCAAAACCAAGTTTTCCTGCCAAAAACCAAATAAACGGCTAAGATCATGATAGTTCATCCAACGCTCAAAATTAATGGTGGGAAATCTTCAGGGAAGGGAGAGGACCATTTTCACTTATATAAAAGAAGGCATTGGAGGAGAGGAGAAGGCAGTAGGTCTTAGTATGCATTAGGAGTAGTTTTAACTATAGCTTAAGTGTAATTTTTCTTACCTTCAGTGTTGTAAAAACCTTTTATTAAAATCTTTAGAGCAATCTTAGTTTTGAGAATTAAACTTCCAAGCTTTGTACCTTCTACTTTATTTTTAATATTAATCTCAGTTAATTTGCTTTCATTTCATTAAATTATTGTAATACTTAATTGTAGTTTGGATTTGCTTATTCAGTTACATTATGGCATTTTAGGTAATTTAATTTCCCTATCTTAGCTTTGAAATTGCTCTTTCCTTCAAAACCTTTCATCAGGTCTCCTTTTAGAGAGTGTTTGGCATAGCATTGTGTTGAAAGGTTGAAACTGTTTTGAACCATTCCCAAGTTCTGATTAGCTTAAGTTAAATATATGGAGTAGCTTTGAATCAAAGTTTTGCATTCCCATTCAGTTTCTAGGTGATCAGACTTATATTTCTTGGGATTTCCATCAAATCTGTTTTGAAAAAAGAGCATAGGTTAGATTTAGTTTACAATTCAGTTAGTGGCTTTTCTTGCTTCATTTTAGTCCCAAATAAGATGATGAAAGTGTGTATGATCTGGGATTGACCTGTGTGGGTCAAAAATTCACTTTGTACCCATTCTAACCCATGTGCAGCCATGCACATCAGTCCCCAACCCCCCCCCCCCAAACATGCATTTTTAGTTTGCTCATTACTTGGTGTTTAGTCTTAAAAATCAGTTTATAACTTATTTGTCACCTCATCTATAAGCTTATATTTTTATGTTATTTTATTTATTTATTTTTAGTAGCTTATGAACCCCTCAAAGTCAGCCCCCTAGGTTGCAGGCCTGTGGGGATCGATTTCATTGTTTGAGCTTATTAATGATTAAGCTCTGATTTGTTTTACTTTTCTGCTTTGCCCAGTATAATTTAGCTTATTAGGTTAGGTTTAGTTAGTTTTTAGCTTATTAGTTTGAGTTTAAGTGCTTATTTGAGCCTCTTATAAGCTTGTTTGGTTCCTTGCTGCTGCCATTGATGCTAAGTGTTGGCTGAGCTTGTTTAACCCCTTGTACCTGTTCCATCTCAGCTGTTTAATTGTTAAATTTGTGTTGTTTGCATGTGATTAAGCTTATGCTTGCTTGCTTACATCTTTATTCTAGCTTGCACTCAACTTGGTTGGTTTTTAGTTTAGTCAAAAACTCATTTTAGCTCAAACCCCAACTGTTTTGATTTAAAGCTTGCATAAGTTTGTTTTAGTTTATTTGCCTGTTAGTTTTAGCTTATTAGGTTGAGTTAAGATTAGCTATAGCTCACTGCTTATTGGATTGATCACTATTGCATCTTGGCTTGCAAACTAGAATGTGCCCTGCACCACAGTCACTGAGCCAAGTTCATAAGCTCCTTGAGAGCTTAATAATGGACCTCACAGTGTGAACTTTGGTTCTTTGGAAAGCTCATATGCCAATGTTTCTAGTTCAATGCGTATTTTTGGTTTTTGAGCTTGTTTCATTGTAGGACCGCAGAACAACCTATTTCACATATGAATCAAGCCTAAACCTAGAGAGAGAAAGTAAGTAGAGAGAGAGAGAGTGAGTGGGAACTCTAGTGTGTGGAATAATAACTTTGTTAATACTAAGAGAATCACTAAGAGAACTAACCTCACAAATGAGGTTTACAAGAGTATTTATACTCATAGTCTAGGGCTTCTCTAATCTTTTACATTATTACACTAATAGCCCTTAGACTTTTACAAAACATGAGTACTACACATAAACTTCATCATAATGATACTCTAAAGCAACCTATAACTATACGTTAATGACCGACACTTTTTATAAATAAAAATACGATTCTAACATTCATAAGCTCATTTATCTTACAAAGTTGCCTACAGACCTGATGGTTTAGGTAGTGGGTATTGGATTTGCTTATTTGATCTCATAGGCTTATTCAGTGGTTTAAGCTCTTCTCTTTAAGCCATTTTGCACTCAACTCAGTAGATTCTAGCTTATTTTTCCTTTTGTTCTCACTGTATAGCTTCTTGGTTAGCTTTTTCAAGCTTAAAAGACCTTTTGCAGCTTATTTGCCTAACTGCCAAGCTTTTAAGCTCATATACTGCTTATTTGCTAGTCCTACTCAAGGTGCCTTTATTAAAGTTGTTTCATTACAGTAGTTTATTAGTTTTGTAAAAGAAAAATTCCAAAAAACCAAACTTAATTTTTAGTGATAGCTTCCATTTAACATAATTTAGCTTTTTAATTTTTCTTTTTAAATTTTTGTAAAGTACTTATCTGTTTTTATATTTTTCTTAAATTCCTAGTATATTAAAGTATTTGTAGGAATTTTTTCAGATTTTTATCCTTCCATTTAGTATTTACTATAATTAGTCTTAGTTTATTAATAATTAAGTAATATTAGATAATTAATTAGGTTTATTAATTTTTGTTTAACAATAGTACTTTTTTATATTTTTCCTAGGTTTTATATATCATCAAATAATTTTAGGAAATTTTTCATAATTTTCACTATTCATTTTCTATTTTTCTTAATTTTAGTTAATTAATAAATAGTAGTTAATTAATAATAAATAGAGAAAAAGTAGGAAAAATATATTTTTAGTTTTAAAATTACTTTTATATTATTTTAGAATTTTTAGAATTAAATTCTCATTTTTCTAGCTTAATTTCATAATTAGTGTAATTTAAATATTATTAATTAGTAATTAAATAGTAAATAATTAATAATAAATAATTAAAAAGTCAAAAAAAATAATTTTCTTTTTTCTAAAAATTTTCTTTTATCATTAGGATCGTAAAAATGTGATTTTCATATCCATAGGTATTTTATTTCACAAAACTCGCGTTTTATTTCGTACGTCTACGTAGAATTAAATCAAACTAACGCGTTTTTAGACTTAGCTCACGTTTTGAGGTTATCTGATTATCAGTAAATGTTAATATAGTATTTCTAAGTTATTTTCATTCCTCATCTCGTAGTGTAATCATTCACAAACCCTTTCCATCCAAATTCACCCAATCACAAACCCGTTTTAATTAACATCACACCTCGTCGGGACATAACGACCCGGGGAAACACTATACTTCCACGGAGCATTGGTTTTAGACGTTTGACCTGGTTGACCATTCACCTGGTCAATTTAGGTTGACCGTTCTGAACCAATCAAATTTTGGCGCCGCTGCCGGGGAGGTGTGCGCGCTATTCTAAACGGTTTTTCTGATTAGTGATCTTGGAATTCATTCCATTGTACATTTATCCATCCTTTGTTCATATTTTCCCATTATCAAAGCAAAAACGTTCCTAAAAACTTTTTAAACTCACTTTTCAACGAACACAAAAACACAAAAACATTTTCTTTCTCATTTGTACAAAATGTTTATCCAAAAACCCAAAAATATTCACCTTTACCCTCTCACATCTTTGATTCTTCATTCCTTACCCTCTGTAAACCTTTGATTCTTTCTATGTCTCATCCACACCTTCTGATTTGTGAATGGTGTGGTAGTCTTCATAATGGTGCCAATTGCCCTAGTTGTGGCATGGTGGTGTCAGGAAACGGGTCTGTCTATAACCAGGATCCCTATTCCTACCATGACACGACTTATTTATTCCATCAGCTACCACACCATGAGACTCAACAGTTTTACTATTGTGAGTACTGTGGTGGTTCACACTACGGTTCTGATTGTCAATCAAGAAGCACGCTTGTCTATGAGCAATTTCCTGATAACAATTATGACTATAGCACATACAACCCACAGCCACATCAGTTTTACTGTTGTGATTACTTTGGAGGTCCACACTCTAGCTCGGATTGTCAAACAAGGAATCCATTTCCTTGTAACAATTACGATTATTCGTTTTCAGACCCACCTCCACAGTACCAAATAACCCAAGAAACTCCTCATGATACTCAGCAAGATCTTTTACTAGAGGCTCTTGAGATATTGAAGGAACTTAAGGAGGAGTTGGCTACTACGTCGTTTCAAAATTCTCATGAGAAATCCATGGCAAAATTATTTGCTGAAGAACGAGATGCTAGAAACGAATTGAGCAAGGAAGAATTGCTAGTCTTAGAACAAGCAGCTAAAACACGTGCCATATTTCGCAATGCTGCTCTTCTTGACAATGATGATGATGATGTTACCCTTGATATTTCTCAATTTTGTAAGGGTTCATCAAGTTCATCTGTTGTGATTCCTTCCTCGGAAAATCAGGGAGAAAAGACTATGATAGAATTACTAGCAGAAGAACGATTGAAATTTATAAAACCCATGTCTGCTAGTCCTTCTCAACTCCCTCAGTCTATTGATATCACACCTGAAGTTCACACTCACTCTCTAAACATGGGGGATGAGCATCTTGACACTGTTCCTAATAAGGAATCGGACAAATTAATAAAGTCTAGTGTTGAGATCCTTGTCCCAATCCCGAGAGAGTCACAGAGAACTTTTGATCATGTGTGTGATTTACCTTCCCCTCTTGAGTGTTCAAACGATCATTTTGAGACTTTCTCAGATTTTAATAATGATTGTACATCTCATGGAGACATTGAGTATATTGAAGCATCAGTTCCACATTCTGATGCTGATCCTCTTCTTGAGGAGTTCGCCGATGAATTTACTCACATCGATCCACTTTCATTGGAAAGTGATGATGGTCTCCTTGATTTCGAAGCCGGTCTGGGAGAAATTGAAAGTCTCCTATATCATGATCCGTCACTCACTTCTTATCCCAGCAGTCCAATAGAGAATAATAATCTCTTTGTTCCCGAAGCATTCAATACTACTCTCACCAATCCTCTATTTGAATTCGATTTTGAATTCACTTTGATGTCTGATAATCCAATCTTTGGTATTCGGGATGAGGATTGTGATGAGTCTATTTCGGAACATAAATTCACAGATTCACATCTTGTGAATGATTCTCTTCATGAGGAGTTCTCCGGTGAACTCACTCATCATATCATGACTCCTTCAGAGTTTGATAGCTCGGGGGGAGATGCACTAAATCATGAGGATTTGCAAATTCCCACCCACCCTCCCGGGATGTTTTTGAGCTTAACCTTTGAAATCCAAACTCAGGCTAATGAGCCTGCTCTCGAGGAAAAAGATGAAATCATGATTTTCATCATCATTTTCTTCCTTTTCTTCACCTACAAGGTGACTTCTCTTGTTCTTCACTCCTTCGGGAATGAAGACAGCATCTTTGATCCCGGCATTTTCATGTATCATTATCTTGAGCCGGATACTTATCTCATCGGTGTGGAACTTTCACGTGCTTCATATGTTTGTCCAAACATTTTGAATGAAAGTCCGATTGAGATTGTTTCTTCCACATCATGCTTCCCCAAGGACAAATGAATTCGGGGTCGAGTCAAGCTAGCGACTCGGTAACCAAAAACAGTAGCATGCTTATAGTATAGTTAAAAACTATACTATAAAAACTATGTGAGATTCAATATAAGCAAACAATACACTGTGGTTACAAATGAAGTGAAAAACAAAATGGTGTTTTCCACACTTAGCTTGTAATTTTGCCCTTTTACGTTCAAAGAGTCGGCATAATAGCCGGGACTTTGAAATTGAGGACAATATTCATGTTAAGTGTGTGTGTGTGGGGGGGGGGGGGGGGGTATTTCGCTATTCTAGCGAATTTTATCACATTTTACTATATAATACCCCTGTTTTTGACCAAAAATTTTTCAAAAATTTTTCACTAAAGTTCAATTTTTTTTTGTGGTTATCAGTCCGCCTTGTCTAACCGACAAAAGGGAATGGCTAGTCCAGGAGCAAACGGCTTTGGTAAAGACATCTCAAATCCGTTTATGGCTTGCAATTTGCCCAAAATTGTATGGTTCATCAACTCCCCATATCCCATAAAGCGAATGAGTTGGCTAGCCCGCAAGATTATAGCTTGTGGTAAAGGCAGTGGAAAATCCATAATTGGTAATCATCTCACCAAGATGTTGACTATTCCATCAAGAGTTGGCTAGTCCAGAAGCAAACGGCTTTTGGTAAAGACTAATCAAATCCGTTGACAGCTGGTGGTTTGCTCAAAATCACACGGTTATCAGGTGTACCACAGTTCTCACACCTGGCTACTCCAGAAGTGATGGCTTTTGATAAAGAGTTTAAAATCCATCAAATTTTCAAAACAGTTATTGCTAGGGACTAGCAATAGTTTACTGTGGGGGATTGATGAGTGCTCAAACACTTATCATTTTTGGTCAAATCTAAAATGCAAAACATACAAAAACACTCAGAAATGCATCAAATTTAAAAAATATTTCAAAATTGTGTTTTATATGTTTTAGATGCAAAATGAGCAAAAACAAATGAAAAATGAACAAAGTTTGCAAAATTGAAAGTTTCAGTCCCCCAACTTTCAAAAATTGGCAAAAATAGTCCCTGAGCACTTATTTGGAAAGAAAAGTCACCAAAGGTCCTTTTGAAATCTATAATTTTCATATTTAGTCCTTTGGTGAAAAATTGGAAAAGTTTTGGAAAATTACAAGTTCAGTCCCTGTACGTTCAGAAATTGACAGAATTGGTCCCTGGTGGGATATTTTTGGAAGAAAAATCATTTTTGGACCTTGGGAAATCAAAAGTTATCAAAATTAATCCCTGGATGAAAATTTTGAGGAAATTAGATATTTGGTCCCTAAAGTTTCATTTTTGGCAAAAATAGTCCCTGGAAATTTCATTTTGGGAAATTAACAAACATTGGTCCTTAGGAATATGAAACTTGCGATTTTGGTTCTTGTGAATACTTGGGGAAAATACCACAGCCCACCCTCAACTTTAAGCCATTTACAAAATTGGTCCTTGTGATTAAATTACAAACCAATCGGACCTAAACCTAACTAAACCTAAATAACAAACCCAACTCCCTTTTTATTCCTACCCAGCCCACTTCCTGATCCACCAAAAGCCCACCAACAAAATTAAACCCTACCCCATTTTTATTATAACCCCCTAGTCAAACCATGTTTGACCATCCACCCCATCTTCCACCTCACTCTTCACGTGAACCCTCCCCTGCTATCCCTGCCACACAAACACCATCATCACCTCTACACCCCTGCTACCCTGCCACACTCAACCCCTAATTCACCTTTCCTCCACTATCCAACAAATAAAACCTCTGCCCAAGTTCAACTTTGCCAACTCGCAAAACCAAGTTTTCCCACCAAAAACCAAATAAACGGCTAAGATCATGATAGCTCATCCAACGGTCAAAATTAATGATGGGAAATCATCAGGGAAGAGAGAGGACCATTTTCAATTATATAAAAGAAGGCATTGGAGGAGAGGAGAAGGCAGTAGGTCTTAGTATGCATTAGGAGTAGTTTTAACTATAGCTTAAGTGTAATTTTTCTTACCTTCAGTGTTGTAAAAACCTTTTATTAAAAGCTTTAGAGCAATCTCAGTTTTGAGAATTAAACTTCCAAGCTTTGTACCTTCTACTTTATTTTTAATATTAATCTCAGTTAATTTGCTTTCATTTCATTAAATTATTGTAATACTTAATTGTAGTTAGGATTTGCTTATTCAGTTACATTATGGCATTTTAGGTAATTTAATTTCCCTATCTTAGCTTTGAAATTGCTCTTTCCTTCAAAACCTTTCATCAGGTCTCCTTTTAGAGGGTGTTTGGCATAGCATTGTGTTGAAAGGTTGAAACTGTTTTGAACCATTCCCAAGTTCTGATTAGCTTAAGTTAAATATATGGAGTAGTTTTGAATCAAAGTTTTGCATTCCCATTCAGTTTCTAGGTGATCAGACTTATATTTCTTGGGATTTCCATCAAATCTGTTTTGAAAAAAGAGCATAGGTTAGATTTAGTTTACAATTTAGTTAGTGGCTTTGCTTGCTTCATTTTAGTCCCAAATAAGATGATGAAAGTGTGTATGATCTGGGATTGACCTGTGTGGGTCAAAAATTCACTTTGTACCCATTCTGACCCATGTGCAGCCATTCACTTTGTACCCAGTCTTAGAACAAGCAGCTAAAACACGTGCCATATTTCGCAATGCTGCTCTTCTTGACGATGATGATGATGATGTTACCCTTGATATTTCTCAATTTTGTAAGGGTTCATCAAGTTCATCTGTTGTGATTCCTTCCTCGGAAAATCAGGGAGAAAAGACTATGATAGAATTACTAGCAGAAGAACAAATGAAATTTATAAAACCCATGTCTGCTAGTCCTTCCCAACTCCCTCAGTCTATTGATATCACACCCGAAGTTCACACTCACTCTCTAAACATGGGGGATGAGCATCTTGACACTGTTCCTAATAAGGAATCGGACAAATTAATAAAGTCTAGTGTTGAGATCCTTGTCCCAATCCCGAGAGAGTCACAGGGAACTTTTGATCATGTGTGTGATTTACCTTCCCCTCTTGAGTGTTCGAACGAACATTTTGAGACTTTCTCATATTTTAATAATGCTTGTACATCTCTTGGAGACATTGAGTATATTGAAGCATCAGTTCCACATTCTGATGCTGATCCTCTTCTTGAGGAGTTCGCCAATGAACTTACTCACATCGATCCACTTTCATTGGAAAGTGATGATGGTCTTCTTGATTTTGAAGCTGATCTGGGAGAAATTGAAAGTCTCCTATATCATGATCCGTCACTCACTTCTTATCCCAGCAGTCCAATAGAGAATAATAATCTCTTTGTTCCCTAAAAATTTGAATTTTCGGCCGAAATTTTCAACGTTATACCAAAATTTAAATCTCGCGTAAAAATTGAACGTTTAATCTTCTGTGAAAAATAAATTTTACTCAAATTTTCCCGCCAAGGCTTGTCTAACACTAACTCGGTATGATATCTTGAAAGTTCAAACTCGGTATGTATTTGAAATTTATGTAACTCGATATGTCCTTAAAAATCCAAACTCGGTATGTCCTTTTCTAACTCGATATGTATTTGAAAGTTCAAACTCGATATGTATTTGAAAGTTCAAACTCGGTATGTATTGAGAGTTATCTAACTCGATATGTCCTTAAAAACTTTCAAACTCGGTAAGTTTTAAAAAATTTGGACAGAGTTTTGTCTCGTAAGTAGCCACAAATATCCTTACTCGATGAACGATAAGGCAAAAAGGCTAACTCGCCAACTTTTGATCCCAAACTCGGTAAGATTTGTGATCCTAACTTGATAGCTAAAATCCTAACTCGCTATGATTAAATCACCTAACTCGATAAAAACTTTCAAACTCACAAGAAACTTGACCAAATCCAAACTCGATAGAAAATTCCTAACTCGCAAAAAAAATTTCTAACTCGAGAAGTTGGCGATGAACAGTAACCTAAATCACAAAAATAACTTCTATACCAAGTTTTTTCAACCAAATCAAACCTAAAACAACCTATATTATCCCTAGGCGATTGATACCACTTGTAGGACCGTAGAACAACCTATTTCACATATGAATCAAGCCTAAACCTAGAGAGAGAAAGTAAGTAGAGAGAGAGAGAGTGAGTGGGAACTCTAGTGTGTGGAATAATAACTTTGTTAATACTAAGAGAATCACTAAGAGAACCAACCTCACAAATGAGGTTTACAAGAGTATTTATACTCATAGTCTAGGGCTTCTCTAATCTTTTACATTATTACACTAATAGCCCTTAGACTTTTACAAAACATGAGTACTACACATAAACTTCATCATAATGATATTCTAAAGCAATCTATAACTATACGTTAATGACCGACACTTTTTATAAATAAAAATACGATTCTAACATTCATAAGCTCATTTAGCTTACAAAGTTGCCTGCAGACCTGATGGTTTAGGTAGTGGGTATTGGATTTGCTTATTTGATCTCATAGGCTTATTCAGTGGTTTAAGCTCTTCTCTTTAAGCCATTTTGCACTCAACTCAGTAGATTCTAGCTTATTTTTCCTTCTGTTCTCTCTGTATAGCTTCTTGGTTAGCTTTTTCAAGCTTAAAAGACCTTTTGCAGCTTATTTGCCTAACTGCCAAGCTTTTAAGCTCATATACTGCTTATTTGCTAGTCCTACTCAAGTTGCCTTTATTAAAGTTGTTTCATTACAGTAGTTTATTAGTTTTGTAAAAAGAAAAATTCCAAAAAACCAAACTTAATTTTTAGTGATAGCTTCCATTTAACATAATTTAGCTTTTTAATTTTTCTTTTTAAATTTTTGTAAAGTACTTATCTGTTTTTATATTTTTCTTAAATTCCTAGTATATTAAAGTATTTGTAGGAATTTTTTCAGATTTTTATCCTTCCATTTAGTATTTACTATAATTAGTCTTAGTTTATTAATAATTAAGTAATATTAGATAATTAATTAGGTTTATTAATTTTTGTTTAACAATAGTACTTTTTTATATTTTTCCTAGGTTTTATATATCATCAAATAATTTTAGGAAATTTTTCATAATTTTCTCTATTCATTTTCTATTTTTCTTAATTTTAGTTAATCAATAAATAGTAGTTAATTAATAATAAATAGAGAAAAAGTAGGAAAAATATATTTTTAGTTTTAAAATTACTTTTATATTATTTTAGAATTTTTAGAATTAAATTCTCATTTTTCTAGCTTAATTTCATAATTAGTGTAATTTAAATATTATTAATTAGTAATTAAATAGTAAATAATTAATAATAAATAATTAAAAAGTCAAAAAAATAATTTTCTTTTTTCTAAAAATTTTCTTTTATCATTAGGATCGTAAAAATGTGATTTTCATATCCATAGGTATTTTATTTCACAAAACTCGCGTTTTATTTCGTACGTCTACGTAGAATTAAATCAAACGAACGCGTTTTTAGACTTAGCTCACGTTTTGAGGTTATCTGATTATCAGTAAATGTTAATATAGTATTTCTAAGTTATTTTCATTCCTCATCTCGTAGTGTAATCATTCACAAACCCTTTCCGTCCAAATTCACCCGATCACAAACCCGTTTTAATTACTATCACACCTCGTCGGGACATAACGACCCGGGGAAACACTATACTTCCACGGAGCATTGGTTTTAGACGTTTGACCTGGTTGATCATTCACCTGGTCAATTTAGGTTGACCGTTCTGAACCAATCAAATTTTGACACCGCTGCCGGGGAGGTGTGCGCGCTATTCTAAACGGTTTTTCTGATTAGTGATCTTGGAATTCATTCCATTGTACATTATAGGCTTGGGAAAGGATCAAAGACAAGCACGGAGGTCATACACAAGCACCTCACAAATAGTGTTTAGATACTCACATCTCTCGGGTGTAATAAAGTATAAATTACAATATGGAAACGGAAAATATCTCTCACTACCTGTTATAGCAAAATAGATTACCATAGGCTTGGGAAAGGATCAAACCTCCACCACATGGCGTAAGCACCTACGATAAACTATCAATGAGGTCTTTTAAAGGGTTGTAACGTTAGGTGTAGGGATATGAAATACACGGTTTTGTTGGATAAAGGCAGTCTTTACTGGTGGCGAGTTAATAATCTTGGTCAATTACATGTACAATATGGCGTTGCTAAGCCAAGACTAGATTCGACTTAAGCTAATAAATGAAAAATAACAAAAACATAAAATGAACATAGAATAAAAAGGGATGGTAGTCCGTATGTTTTTTCTAATTTTTTTTTTGATTTTTTTCTTCGATTTTTTTTTTTTTTTTTTTTTTTTTTTTTTTTTTTTTTTTGCATACACTCTTACCCTACCATCCAAAATAATACATTATAGGGGATGAACACTCCCCTTACACTTGAATTTTTACATACTTTACAATAAACTAATCTAATGACTCGAATTAAGAAAATCAAAACACTTGGAGTACTTTTAAGATTAACGTACATATGGGGGTAATAAATGATGTTCTTCCCCATTACTCCATAAATAAGTACTTTACCCATGGGTCCCAATCGTCCCAAAATAATATGTACAAGGATATGACTCGACTTAGCAACCATGTAATCAATTAGATAATTAACTTATGGTTTAGCAAATAACAATAATGCACTAAAAATGAACGCATACACGTAAGGCTAAGGCGATTTGGGTATACATTTAAGTGGGGTGTAACAAATTCTTCCTTTAAGTAAAATGCTTAAAGTTAGAAACGAAAAGATAGGCTCAGAGGGGTGTACTAGGGGTTTCGTGTACTAAAAATGAGTACAACGCTAAGGGTGTGGGAAAAATTAATTGACTTAACTAGCCAAGTAATATGAATTAAATGGTCAAGTAATTATGATACGGGTTTAACACAAGCGTGATCCTAATGCCTCTTATCATGTAGTAAATCCTACCACACGAATGTAGTCTCACTAGCGGTCTCGGGATGCATCACTAACGCAAGTTCTAGAATCTAAATGCTACCGGTACACTCATAAGCACTAATAGTAAATGCTTTTCCTATCAAATCTAAAGGCGAACCTCACATATTTGGGTGGAAAATTTTTCTGAATATACGGTTATGTGCTAGTCATACAATCTCCTATCCATGAGATGCTTGCTACGGCTAAAGTTTCACTCCTAAATGTTGTAAAAAATTTTAAATTTGGCGCTAAAATTGCACTAACAAGTATTTCTCATAGTTTTATTACACACCTACTATTAAACAAACAAACTCAAGCGAAAGTGTATCTGTAAGGTATCATCATTTTACCCTCCCCTTACACTTAAGATGAACATTGTCCCCAATGTTCAAGTAAAGAATGTAAAAGTGAAATAAGTAAAAAGAATGAAATCAAATACTCCCCTGATTCGCTCGGTATGGATAATAAGGTGGCCAGGTTAAATCTTCCTCCAAGACAATGAACAATCAAAGCTTCCCTTCTAGAATATAAATCATCTTCTTGTCATACATAACCTGTAAATCCTGAGAAAACAGACAAAGCAACCTCGCATAAAATCGGCGGCAATCTACATAAGTTACTAAATCCTAAATAACAAGATAAGATATAATGCTTGTGGAGTGAAGTTTGCAGATTTCCTGGAGATTATAAAACTTAATAATTCAACAAAAACCTTAAAACTCTGTTAGAAAAACAAAACTGGTAAAATTTCTAGGTTATTACACGTGACGCCGTCAAGAGTAAACTCGTGACGCCGTCAGAAGTGACCTGCAGAAATTCTTATGTTAAGTTTCCGGAAAATTTCTGGAAAAACTTGGTCCTACTTCCTGGAAAATCCTACAAAACTTCATTATGACTCGATACAAGCATTTGACTATAACAAATACGAATAAACATGGTCACTTAATATTGTGGAGAATCATGATCGGTTTGTTTCTCAAAAACATATTTGGGATTTCCCCTTACACTTATCTTTTGCGAAATACCTTTTGATGAAGTTAAGACTAGGCCAAACAACAAAGTAAAGTATTTTCACTATTTTAGTTTTGAAACATGATCTACCAACAATAAAAATGAAGCATGCATACGGAAGCAAATAACAAACAAACAAAATAAAAATCACACAAAATCTTTTGTTGCCTCCCAAGAAGCGCTTGTTTTTGTTCGAGTCACGAGCCTGACTCTACCCTTATTTAACAGAAATAGGGGAGGTTTTCCCTACACTTGAGATTAAGTACGGGTGGAAGTAGCGATACATACCCTTAGGGTGAAAATATGCCACGTGAGGAAAGAGTGGTGGATAAATTGTATGCTTAAAGAAGCGGGATCCTATCATCATAACCTTACCTAATTCAATTGGGTTAGTGGGTGAATTAAGATTTTCTCTTAGAAAGGGATCATCTTCTATCAATTTCGAGAGACTCCTAGTTGGGAATCCATCTTGACCTAATAAGCCCGGTTTAAACCCATAATGTTTCTTGTGATCAATTATAAATGGGTGATGTAAGCATGTAAGGTCATTTTCCACTCCTATTTGGCTTCCTCTCTACAAGACTTAGAGTCCACTACCTTTATCCCAAGACTACCCGGACTACATGGTTTGATGGGTGGATCGGAACCTATTTCAATTCCTAAATTTTCATCCAAGGATGGAAGATTAGGTAACGGTTTTGGTTGAGGCTCCGGTTCATCAAAACTAGGAACTTCCCTAGAACTAAGAGAAAGGTCATCACTATAAGTGTTAAAACCTATATTATCTAGTTGTGCTTGGTCCAAGGGTTCTACCTCAATTGGGGTTCCTATAGTCTCTTCTACTTCTTCCGGGTAAGTCATGGGCAGTGTGTGTGCCTCAAATGATGGTAGGACTTGTGGGGTACTTATTGAGCTCATGTTATTTACTTCATCATTCCTTGTGTCAAGATCACCTATATCCTCAACATGTGTTTTATTATAAACTAACCCTAACATCTTCCGAAGTATCTCACGTGCTTCTCTAGGCATGTCAACTTCTATGTCCGAATCATACGGATCATCCTCAATATTCTGACTGCGATATACAAATTACCCAAAAGATTCATCATGTGTTTCTTGAGATTCATCATCATCGATCATAAAACCATGGTCATTTTGATCAATGTGATCATGTTCGGCTAAATCCTCCATCACATCAAGGTCACCTATGTGTTCATCCTGTATTATGGTAGGGCCTAACCATGACATGCAGCTAGGTGGCTCATACGAAACTATCCTAGGTGAAGGCTCATATGGTGCATAGGTTTCATTAAGTGAGGCATTTTGAGGGGTTGATGGAGCTCCTAAGGTGAATTCTTTAAAAGTCTTATGCACTTGGCCTCTTTTCTCAAGGTACTTAATAAAATCAATATAAGATCCTGTCCTCCTCATTTCATTCGTCCATCTAGGTATATCCAAACTGGTTTAATTATATTTTTTCTGGTAAAACTCTAATGTCGGACTTGGTGGATTCACGTTCTCCATAATGGTGAACGGAAGATTCAATGGAAAGGTTTTTACGAACAAAGACACAAAGAAAAGATAAACTACGAGAAAGCTAAAAAAAATAAAAATAAATAAAGTCTTACTAGAAAGGAATCTAGCAAGTAGACCTAATAAAAAAAAATCTAACCTAGACAATAACTATTCCCCGGGCTGTGGCGCCAAAAACTTGATACGTGGGAATCGCACCAGGCTTTACTTCTCAAGGGATCTCGAGAAGCTTATAACCCCCACCAGGCAGTGTACCTGATCGATGTAGTATAGTATAGTGACAAGTACCGGGGGATTGATCGTTCAGCTAGGAATAGTGTCGCTAGGATTAGAAAACCTAATTACTAGTTCTAAAGATGAAGGATGATTCTTTTTTGTATTTTTATAATTTTTAGAAAGAAAGTAAAAATCTCAAGTTTAAAGGATTTGGGCGGAATTAGTTGCTAGTCAACTAACCCAATACTAAAGATGCAATCAAAATAAAATACTAAAAATGAAAATAAAACTAAATTAAACTAAGGTTGTGAGCAATAAGTGGAGAAATGTGTTTACTTAGATTTCACTACTCCCTAGATATCTTTTACACGTTAATTACTTGTTATAGTTGCGTGGATGATGGATTGTATTCCTTAATACCATTCATGAGGTGGCGTACTTAACTCCCCAATCCTATGAGTGCCTACTTCACTCCTATGTCGAGTCGGCTAAGAAGCTCCTAACATGGGATCATTAGAATTTACTCATGCATTAAATACAACCAATAAAACCTAGTACACATCAGTTCATGTTTCCTAAGACGTTCAAGCATGTTACCAATCGGAGATCTACCAGTTTTCTTAAGCCTAACATTGAAATCATTCATCCAATACAACCATAAACAAGTAATCAACACATAATCAACATCTAGGTTTCATTAGATCTAAGCAAACACAAGATAAATCTAGCCTAGCATGGTGGAATCAAGACAAGCACAAGATATAGACAAGCAACACATAGACATATTGATTGAATTAGAAGAACACTTATCTCAAATACACATGTAAGGGTTCAAGGGCTGAAAACCCTTGAAAACCTGTAAAAAATCGTATATGGTTCGGCCTTAGGGTTTCTCCAAACTTGTTCCTCTCTATGAATGAAAATTAGAAAACTATATATAGAAAACTGAGGCTGACGGCGTCAAGAAGAAATGGGTGACGCCGTCATCTCGCCGCCAAAAGAATTCTCGGACTGCCTTGATCTACATCTGACGCCGTCATGTATTAAGTTTTTCCAGGCCTTCACGTATTTTACTCTTGACGCTCTTCCTTGTGACGCCTTCATTTCTGTACTGGGCCGTCATGAAATTTACTCTTGACGCCGTCAAATTGTTGCTCTTGACGCCGTCACCTACTGTTCCCAGCTTGGAAAATTAAGTCTTTGGCGTTTTCTTCACTTTTATGCTCCAAAAACGTCCGAATTGCTTCCTTTTCCAGATTTCACTCCCAAAGTACCTAAAATCACAAAAGGAACGATTTAGGGCAATATTTGATCAAATAAATTCAATTCCGGGCTTAAATGACCCCCTAAAAGTGGTTCATTTTTCGCCTCATCAGGATACCCCTTTAAATGTTTCTTAGACGAATACAAAGGGTACCACCAAATCCAAATGGCTAAAGAAAACGAGCAAAAACAACCTTCCACACAAGCCAGGGTGTCTATTGCTATACAAACATGCCCTTTGGCTTAAAGAATGCAGGCGCCACCTACCAGCGATTGGTAGATAATGCATTTGAAAAGCAAGTGGGCCGCAACTTAGAGGTCTATGTTGACGACCTTGTCATAAAAATCCATACCGAAGACGAATTGGTACGCGACATTGAAGAAACATTTAAAACACTGGAAAAGATCAACATGAAGTTAAATCCTAAGAAATGTTCCTCAGATACTTGATAGAGCCCGATGGCATTAAGCCATGCCCAGAAAAAACAAAGGCTGTCATCCAAATCCCTTCACCACGCACGTTGAAAGAAGTCCAGTCCCTGAATGGAAAGCTAGCCGGGTTGAACAGATTTCTGTCCAAATCAGCAAATAAGTCACTTCCCCTCTTTAAAACACTCAAGAAGTGTACAAAAAAGGGAGACTTTCGTTGGACTGTAGAAGCGAAAGAAGCTTTTACACAGCTTAAGCAACATATAGCAGAGCTTCCCACACTAGTCGCACCCCGACCAGGGGAAGAGTTAATTATGTACCTGTATGTGACTCATGGAGCAGTCAGCGCGGTGCTACTGACAGATAGGAACTCCGTACAAACACCGGTATATTTTGTAAGCAAAGCACTCAAGAAGACAAAGATTAACTATAGCGCAATGGAAAAGTTGGTCCTGGCATTAGTATTCACAGCCAAAAGACTGTGCATGTACTTTCAAGCACACCCAATACTGGTGATCACGGACCAACCTATCAAGCAAGTTATCTCCAAACCTGACGCATCGGGGCGATTACAAAAATGGAGTGTGTTGCTAAGCGAGCATAACATCTCTTATAGACCACGCACTGCAGTTAAGGGGCAAATACTAGCAGACTTCATCATTGAGAAACCAAAAACTGATGCTTCACCTTCAAGAAGCGATGTAGAAGTACAAGAACCATAGGTACTATTCACGAACAAATCTTCATGCGTGGACGGGTCGGGTGCAGGCCTTATCCTCACCAGTCCAGAAGGAATGGAATTCACTTATGCACTATGCTTTGAATTCACAGCCATGAACAACGAGGCAGAGTATGAAACCCTAATTGCTGGATCACGCATTGCATCTCGAATGGGTGTACGCAACCTAGAAGAAAATGTCGATTCCCGACTAGTAGCCAATCATGTGTTGGGCGAATATATGGCTAAAGAGGATAACATGGTCCAATACCTCGATAAGACCAAGTCCCTAATCCAGGGTTTTGACAGGTTCACCATTAAGCAAGTTCCTAGAGGGGAAAACAGAAAGGCGGATGCACTAAGCAAGATCGTATCTACAAGCTTTGAGCACCTGTCAAAACAAGTATTGGTGGAGATCCTAAAAAAAAAAAATCCATCTCGGAGATGGAGATATCTACGGTGATAGAGGAGCAGGATCCTACGTGGATGACCCCTATCATCGAATTCATAAGCAAGGGTATATTGCCCCATGAGCAGAAGGACGCTCGGCGGATATTGCGCACAGCGCAGAGGTTCGAACTTCGAGATGGTACCCTATATCGGCGCTCATTTCTACAACCATGACTTCGGTGCGTTGGACCTCTTCAGGCAGATTACGTACTCTGAGAGATCCAGGCCGGTTCATACATTATGCACTCAGGATCACAGTCCGTTGTAGCACAAGCCTTGCGGTCAGGATACTATTGGCCCACTATGCATCGTGATGCACGGGATATGATAAAGAAATGTAGCAAATGCCAAGTTCATAGACCCATCCCGCGCTAACTACAACAAGAGCTAACGCCTATTACTTCGCCATGGCCATTCTATAAGTGGGTATCAATATCGCGGGCCCCTTCCCTGTTGCAGCAGGGGGACTGAAATTTCTTATTTTGGCTATAGACTACTTCACTAAGTGGATTGAGGCAAAAGCAGTGGCAACAATCACAGGCAATCAAGTAAAATGATTTGTTTGGGAAAACATTGTATGCCGTTTTGGATTACCTAGGGAAATCATTTCAGACAACGGAAAACAATTCTGCGATAACCCGTTCAAAGACTGGTGCGCGCAACTAAATATTACACAACACTTCGTGTCGGTTAAACACCCACAAACCAATGGTTTGGTTAAGCGCGCAAATCGTAGTCTGGGCGAAGGAATCAAAGCACGTCTCGACAAACACAAAGGAAGATGGGTGGATGAATTGTCGCACGTCTTGTGGGCGCACCGCACGACAATCAAAGTTAGCACTAGAGACACTCCCTTTTCTCTTGTCTATGGGACAGAAGCTGTTATACCAGCTGAAATTGGGATGCCAACTATTCGTACGGCGGAAGTTAATGTTGCAACCAATGATGACGAACGACGTATAGACTTGGATCTATTGAAAGAAAGGCGCGAACGCGTAGCTATATGTGAGGCAAGAGCTAAGTCAAAAATGAAGGGATACTACGATGCTAAAGTTCGAAGCACCTCATTCAGACCAGGCGACTTCATATACCGCGCTAATGGTGCAAGCCACTCAGAAGATACAGGCAAACTTGGACCAAAGTGGGAAGGACCCTATGAGGTCACAGAAGCACTAGGAAAAGGCGCATACAAGCTGCGTGACATGGATGGCCGTGAGCTAAAACGCACATGGAATATTTGCAATCTCAAGAGATGCTATCTTTAGGAAAGGCAACAGCCCCGTGCACGGACACCTCCGCACTTTAGTAAGTGCTCAATAAATGTCCGTGTATTTACATTTTTGTTTTATTTAGGCAAATGTTTTTTCCTTTTCCCAAAACCTTGCAAGAATTAATTAAATGTCGCGGTTTCTAGCTAACTCCGTGACACACTTCACTTTGTTATTTACATATTATTTACATCTCAATATTATTGTTATATTATCTTTTGCCTACATGACGTGCATGCACTTGTTAAAACCCACGATGGTAAAGGATGAGTAAACCTACTAAATAACTTGTTGAGTAAGAGGGTTGCAAACCCATCAACATTGGATCACGCATCCTTGTTAAACACCTTACTCTGAAGACGTTGGAGTAAGTTCAATGTGCATCCCACGATGGATACGCAACAATGCACACTGTGCGCGTTTAACAAATTAGGAGTCAAGACTCTTGACTCCTTGATATGGTATTTGCAGTATGCTACATGTCAACCCATACACTTGTGAATTTTATATTCGCATATACATTAAGTTATGAACCTCATACACAATTATGTTATAAGTGATTATAGATTCTATAATCTCTTTTAAGTACCTTTACATGACAGTTTGATTCTTGGAGATAACATGAATGTCTTTTATGCAAAGACAAAATAACTAAGTACAAACATCATGCGTACAATTACACCTTAAAAATAACATTTTATTATAGACTACGAGTTTATACAAAGAATATATTCAACATGCACATAAATTTAAATCTATTACAAAAACAGCCTACACATGATGAGGCGAAAAATAAACCACTTTTAGGGGGTCATTTAAGCCTGGAATTGAATTTATTTGATCAAATATTGCCCTAAATCGTTCCTTTTGTGATTTTAGGTACTTTGGGAGTGAATTCTGGAAAAGGAAGCAATTCGGAGGTTTTTGGAGCATAAAAGTGAAGAAAACGGCTAATACTTAACTTTCCTTGCTGGGAACAGTACCTGACGGCGTCAAGAGGCTTTTCATGACGGCATCAAGAGTAAAAGTGGTGACGGCCCAAAAGAAACGTAAAGGCATCACCCAAGGCCGTCACGTGTTAACTTGTCAAAATTTGCGCGAGGAGTAGCTGATATTGTTTTGGTCATAACTTTTGCATACGAACTCGGATTTAGGTGATTCAAAAGCCCACGCGAAGAGGACGAAGAGATCTACAATTTGTGAAAAATTGGTCGTGATGGCATCAAGAGAAACAACCTGACACCATCAAGATGGGCCGACAGAAAACATGCCTATAAATATGATATCATAACTTCACTTTTTGTAAGCCCAAAACCCTAAGGTCGATTCCTGGGTTTAGGTAGGTGTTTTTCCAGCAACTTAGAGGGTTTCAATCACCCCATAAACATCATGTATTGGTTTGTTGATTCTATATTAATTATGTTTTCCATTATCATTGTTGATTGCTCTTCTTTGATGATGTTTTGCTAATTCACCTTGTGTCTACTTATGATTGTGTGAAACTTGTGTATAATTAATTAGATCTCATTGATTTCTTGTTGATGATTGTGTCTATCTCCATCAATGAGGGCTTGTTGATGTGTGTGTCTATCTCCATCAATTAAGGCGTGACAACTTCAATAGATCTAGTTGGTTTAGTTTATAATTCTTGTTTCCTATTGATTCTTGTTTTTATTGAATGAATTCGATGTTAGGCTTAAGAAAACTGGCAGATCTCCATTGTGTAACTTGCTTGAACGACTTAAGAAACATGAGCCGATGTGTACTAGGTTTTTATGGTTGTATTTAATGCATGAGCGAATTCTAGTGATCCCATGTTAGGAGCTTCTTAGCCGGCTCGACATAGGAGTGAAGTAGGAGCTTATAGAATTGGGGAAGTAAGTACGCCACCCCATGAATGGTATTAAAGAATACAACCCGTCAATTAAAACAAGGTGTGACAATTCAATAGGTAGAATTGGATAGGTAGCAAGGAGTAACATATCATAGGTAGACATGCTTCACTTATCTTGTAGAACCTTAATTTATTTTCTTGTTTATTAGTTTAAGTAGTAGCTTTTGGGTTAGTTGATTAGAAACTAATTGCGCCCACTCTCCCAATACCCGAGATTTTTACTTGCTTTTCATAAAATATAAAAACATAAAAAGAATCATCCTTCACCTTTAGACCTAGTTAGATTAATTTCAATCCTAACGACACTATTCCTAGATGAACGATCAATCCCCCGGTACTTGTGACTATACTATACTACAACGATCAGGTACACTGCCTGGTGGGGGTTGTAAGCTTCTCGAGATCCCTCGAGAGGTAAAGCCTGGTGCAAACCCCACGTACCAAGTTTTTGGCGCCGCAGCCCGGGGAATAGTTATTGTTTAGGTTGAATTTGATCTTTATTAGGTCTACTCATTAGATTCCTATCAAGTGAGATTTTTTTCTTTTTATTTTGTAGCTTTCTCGTAGTCTATCTTTTCTTTGTGATTTTGTTTGTAATTTGCTTCAAATGGACTTTACACTTAGACTTCTAAGATTACAAGATAAGGTTGAGTGGTTAGAACACCAAAGAGTTCAAAATACCTTATTTAGAGACACCTATGAATCATATGAGCCTTCACCTAGGATAGATTCTTATGAACAACCTCCATGTTTAAGATCTAGTTTTAGTGAGGCCAATAGGAAATGCGACCTAGTTTGCCAAGGAATTGTGGATAGAGCTATAGCAATAAACCATAAGTTGGATGAAGCAATAGGTTTGCTTTTATCACTACCTTAGAAAACAATTGAGGAGGATTTAGCCGAGCATGATCACATTGATCAAAAAGACCTAGGTTTTATGATCGATGATGATGAATCTCAAGAAACAGATGATGAATCTCTTGGGCAATTTGTATATAGAAGTCAGAATATTGAGGATGGTCCTTATGATTCGGACATAGAAGTTGAGATGCCTAGAGAAGCACGTGAGATACTTAGGAGAATGCTTAGGATAGATTCTACCAAAACACATGATGAGGATATAGGTGATCTTGACACATGGAATGATGAGGTCAATAACATAAGCCCACAAAATACTCAACCATCATTTGAGGCACACACACCGCCCGTGACTTACCCGGAAGAAGTAGAAGAAACTTTAGGAATTCCGATGGAGGTAGAACCTTTGAACCAGGCACCACTAGAGGATATAGGTTTGAACACTTGTAGTGATAACCTTACTCCTAGTTCTAGGGAATTTCCTAATGTTGATGAACCGGAACCTCAACCTTTACATAACTTTCCATCCTTAGATATACATCTAGGAGACAAAAGAGGAACCGACCCACCCATCAACCAATATTATCCGGGTAGTTTTAGGATGAAGGAAGCCATTCACTCACCCCCTTCACCTCACGTGGCATATTTCCACCCTAAGGGTGTGTATCGCTACTTCCACCCACACTTAATTCAAAGTGTAGGGAAAACCTCCCCTATTTTCGTTAAATATTGGGAGGCAACCCAAGCTATATTTATTTATTTATTTGTTTGTTTGTTTATTTGATTTTATTTGTTTCCGTATGCATGTTTTATTTTTGTTGTTTGTGGCTCATGTTTCAAAGAAAATTGTGAAAGTCCTTTATTTTGTTTTTAACTTTGTCTTAATTGCATATAAAGGTATTTTGCAAAAGATAAGTGTAAGGGAGATCCAAATTTGTTTATAAGAACGAAATTGAGCATGAACCACAACAATATTAAATGGACATGTGTATTAGTACTTGTTAGAGTCAAATGCTTGTATCGAGTCATAATGATGTTTTTCAGGATTTTCTAGGAAGTAGGACATAAGTTTTTCCAGAAATTTACCGGAAACTTAACATAAAGATTTCTGCAGATCACTTCTGACGGCGTCATGTGTAAAATTCTGGAAATTTTGCTAGTTTTGTTTATATCGGAGTCTTAAAGTTTTTGTTGATTCTTTAGTTTTATAAACTCCAGGAAATCTGCAAACATTCATTCCATAAGCATTATATCTTTAATTGTTTTTTTTAATTCCTAAGTATGGAATTACATCTAGTTGTGAGTTCTCTTTGTTCGGGTTGATGCTTTGGGTTTTTGTCTGTTTTCTTAGGTTTTACAGGTTATGTATGACAAGAAGATACGGACTACCATCCCTTTTTGTTCTATGTTTATTTTATGTTTTTGTTATTTTTCATTTATTAGCTTAAGTCGAGTCTAGTCTTGGCTTAGCAACGCCATTTTGTACATGTAATTAACCAAGATTGTTAACTCGCCACCGGTAAAGACTGTCTATATCCAACAAAACCGTGTATTCCATATCCCTACACCTAACGTTACAACCCTTTAAAAGACCTCTTTGATAGTTTATCCTAGGTGCTTACGCCATGTGGTGGAGGTTTGATCCTTTCCCAAGCCTATGGTAATCTATTTTGCTATGACAGGTAGTGAGAGATGTTTTCCATTTCCGTATTGTGATATTACTTTATTACACCCGAGAGATGTGAGTATCTAAACACTATTTGTGAGGTGCTTGTGTATGACCTCCGTGCTTGTCTTTGGTCTTTAGTGGAATGATTATTTGTTGTAATAACTTTTATATTAGTGTTAAATGACCCCTAACTTGTATTTTGACTAGAATAAAAGCGCATTTGCTTGAGGACAAGCAAATCTCAAGTGTAAGGGTATATGATGAGGCAAAAAATAAACCACTTTTAGGGGGTCATTTAAGCCTGGAATTGAATTTATTTGATCAAATATTGCCCTAAATCGTTCCTTTTGTGATTTTAGGTACTTTGGGAGTGAATTCTGGAAAAGGAAGCAATTCGGAGGTATTTGGAGCATAAAAGTGAAGAAAACAGCAAAGACTTCATTTTCCTTGCTGGGAACAGTACCTGACGGTGTCAAGAGGCTTTTCATTACGGCGTTAAGAGTAAAATTTGTGACGGCCCAGAAGAAACGTGAAGGCGTCACCCAAGGCCGTCACGTGTTAACTTGTCATAACTTGCGCGCGGAGTAGCTGATATTGTTTTGGTTATAACTTTTGCATACGAACTCGGATTTAGGTGATTCAAAAGCCCACGCAAAGAGGACGAAGAGATCTACAATTTGGTGAAAAAATGATCGTGACGGCATCAAGAGAAATGACCTGACGCCGTCAAGATGGGCTGACATAAAACATGCCTATAAATATGACATCATAACTTCACTTTTTGTAAGCCCAAAACCCTAAGGTCGATTCCTGGGTTTAGGTAGGTGTTTTTCCAGCAACTTAGAGGGTTTCAATCACCCCATAAACATCATGTATTGGTTTGTTGATTCTATCTTAATTATGTTTTCCATTATCATTGTTGATTGCTCTTCTTTGATGATGTTTTGCTAATTCACCTTGTGTCTACTTATGATTGTATGAAACTTGTGTATAATTAATTAGATCTCATTGATTTCTTGTTGATGTTTGTGTCTATCTCCATCAATGAGGGCTTGTTGATTTGTGTGTCTATCTCCATCAATTAAGGCGTGACAACTTCAATAGATCTAGTTGGTTTAGTTTATAATTCTTGTTTCCTATTGATTCTTGTTTTGATTGAATGGATTCGATGTTAGGCTTAGGAAAACTGGCAGATCTCCATTGTGTAACTTGCTTGAACGTCTTAAGAAACATGAGCCGATGTGTACTTGGTTTTTATGGTTGTATTTAATCCTTGAGCGAATTCTAGTGATCCCATGTTAGGAGCTTCTTAGCTGGCTCGACATAGGAGTGAAGTAAGAGCTTATAGAATTGGGGAAGTAAGTACGCCACCCCATGAATGGTATTAAGGAATACAACCCGTCAATTAAAACAAGGTGTGACAATTCAATAGGTAGAATTGGATAGCTAGCAAGGAGTAACATATCATAGTTAGACATGCTTCACTTATCTTGTAGAACCTTAGTTTATTTTCTTGTTTATTAGTTTCAGTAGTAGCTTTTGGGTTAGTTGATTAGCAACTAATTCCACCCACTCTCCCAATACCCGAGATTTTTACTTGCTTTTCATAAAATATAAAAACATAAAAAGAATCATCCTTCACCTTTAGACCTAGTTAGATTAATTTCAATCCTAACGACACCATTCCTAGCTGAACGATCAATCCCCCGGTACTTGTCACTATACTATACTACAACGATCAGGTATACTGCTGGGTGGGGGTTGTAAGCTTCTCGAGATCCCTTTAGAGGTAAAGCCTGGTGCAAACCCCACGTACCAACACACTATGAGAGCGTTTGAGCTCTGAACTGCCGACTTGGTACGCAGCACTCCCAGCTTCCTCAAGCTTCTTCAACAGATCACTATCATTGGGCGACCCTGTCGCCATACTAATAGGTACCCCATCAGATCTCGGAATATGTGTTGCACCAAGACCACAAAGGGTGGTGTTCCCTTTCACACCCTACTTCTTCGCAAGTCTCATAGCATGGGCCTCTAAGAATTCCTTCAGAGGGATCTCCTTCTCAAGAGCAAAAGGGTTGAGGATGTCATGCGGCCTAGCAAAGATAGGTACCTGCAGCTGCAACACATCTGGCTTCAAAAAGTAATCCGGTTGTGCCTCGGCGCCCTCTGCTGTGTGCCCAAGGTTAACCCCCCCATAATGACACCTGTGGGATAATCTTGGTCGCCCTCCAGTTGAGCAATATGAGAAAGCTTTAACAGCTTCATCTTCTCCATAGCAGCGACAAGCTTAGCAAAGGCATCCCCATTGTAACCTTGCACTTGGGCGATAGGCATTGTCAACACCTTGTTACCACACAATTCCTCTATAGTCTGCGCCGTGCGATGCACCAGCGCACATCGAACAACGTCCCCAAAGGACTCTTTAACCTCTTGAGACTCCAGGGAGCTCAAAGCAGCAAGGCACAGGCCATGGCTAATAAGCCACCTGCGCTCAACAATGGAGGACACCAAGTGTGGGTATAGCTCTTCATTATATTCAATACTGAGCTCACACAGCTTACCCTCTTGCTTCTCAAATGCATCCTCCACAGCCTTGCGAAACTCATCCAACCTAGAGAAGTGTTCCTTCATGTTCTGCTCCATATACTTCAAAACCCAAAGACAAGTGGCCTTATACTCTGTGAAAGCAGCATGCTCTTGGCTGACCCGGGCAAGTAATGACATCTTCTCCTCAGCAAGCTTCTGGGCGTACAGATTTGTTGACTCTACTTCAGCATGAGCATCTGCCAACTGCGCCTTCAGTAGCGCAATTTCTTCAACTTTTTGCGCAATACTGCTCCCTTCACCAGCATACCTTGCTTTGAGCGGATCAACTAACGTGGCCAGGTGCGCAGCGGCCAAAGTTGCTCCTCTATCAGATGATCTATACGCACATCCTCAAATGCCTTCGAAGGCTCATCAAGATGAGGGAGACTCGCCTTGGGTGGCGATTTCCCAGCACGTGCAGCATCACCCCCAGCAGCTTCAACACTTCACGCAAATGACAAGGATTCAAGGTTATTTTATATCAACGGAGGATATGAAATGAAGTAAAAAAAGAGAGCACAGGTTTCATTACTTACTTGGGAGGAGGAGTTTCAGTTGTTCCCTGGGCAGTAGTGGTGGGCGACGCATCCTCCTCTGATGACACATCCACAGTGATAATATGGCGTCTTCTCTTGGATGTGCCTGCGCCATCATCTCTAGAAGCTTTCTTGCGCTTTACCCCCTGGCTTGCCTCCTCTGGCTCACTTTCAGCCCTGAGGATCCCCATACTTTCTGAGGAATCTATGCGTGATTGCTCTGGGGATTGCACCCTCTGAGTCGGAACACTGCGCACGGGGGTCGCCTCCAAAACTACGGGAGAGGCATTCTCTGGTTCCTCATGCGCAAACTCCATTGTGCACCCAGAAATAGCCTCTAGTATTGGCACTTCACCTTCCCTTAAGGGGCGCACCCCTACGGTTTTGTGTCGGTGATGAGTGTTTGAGCACTCATCAATCCCCCACACTAAAGTATTGCTAGTCCCTAGCAATAAACTGTTTTGAAAACTTAATGGATTTTAAACTCTTTACCAAAAGCCATTACTTCTAGAGTAGCCAAATGTATCAGTTCGAGTAAGAACTGTGGTCCACTTGATAACCATGTGATTTTGAGCAAACCACCAGCTGTCAACGAATTTGATTCATCTTTACCAAAAGCCGTTTGCTTCTGGACTAGCCAACTCTTGATGGACAAAGTCAACATCTTGGTGAGCTGATTACCAATTATGGATTTTCCACTGCCTTTACCACAAGCCATAATCTTGCGATCTAGCCAACTCATTCACTTTATGGGATATGGCGAGTTGAGGTACCATACAATTTTGGGCAAAGTGCAAGCCATCAACGGATTTGATATATCTTTACCAAGAGCCGTTTGCTCCTGGATTAGCCAATCCTTTTGTCGGTTAGACAAGGCGGACTGATAACAACAAAAATTTTGAAACTTGAGTGAAAAATTTTTAAACTTGTTGAGATTTTGGCTAAAAACAGGGGTACTAGATGGTAAAATGTGATAAAATTCGCTAGAATACCCCCCCACACTTAGAATGAATATTGTCCTCAATATTCAAAGTCCCGGCTATTATGCCGACTCTTTGAACGTAAAAGGGCAACATTACAAGCTAAGCGTGGAAAACACCATTTTGTATTTTCACTTCATAAGTAACCACTGTAGGGGTGACTCCCCCACACTTAGGGTGAAAACCCTATAAGCATGCTACTGTTTTTATTTACCGAGTCGCTAGCTTGACTCGACCCCGAATTCATTTGTCCTTGGGGAAGCATGATGTGGAAGAAGCAATCTCAATCGGACTTTCATTCAAGATGTTTGGACAAACATTTGAAGCACGTGAAAGTTCCACATCGATGAGATAAGTACCCGGCTCAAAATAATGATACATGAAAATGCCGGGGTCAAAGATAGTGTCTCATTCCCGAAGGAGTTAAGAACAAGAGAAGTCACCCTGTAGGTGAAGAAAAGGAAGAAAACCATGATGAAAATCAAGATAAGATTTTCTTCCTCGAGATCAAGCTCCGTAGCCTGAATTTGGATATCAAAGGTTAAGCTCATAAACATCCCGGGAGGGTGGGTGGGAATTTGCAAATTCTCATGATTGAGTGCATCTCCCTCGGGCTATCATACTCTGGAGGAGTCATGATATGATGAGTGAGTTCACCGGAGAACTCCTCATGAAGAGAATTATTTACAAGATGTGAATTTGTGAATTCCTGTTCGAAGTGGACTCATCACAATCCTCATTCTGAATATCAAAGAGTGGATTATCAGAAATCAAAGTGAATTCAGACTCGAATTCAAATAGAGGATTGGTGAGAGTAGTATTGAATGCTTCGGGAACAAAGTGGTTAACATTCTCTTGTGGACTACTGGGATAAGAAGTGAGTGGTGGATCATGATATAAGAGACTTTCAATTTCTCCCAGATTGGCTTCGAAATCAAGGAGACCATCATCACTTTCCAATGAAAGTGGATTGATGTGAGTAAGTTCATCGGCGAACTCCTCAAGAAGAGGATCAGCATCAAACTATGGGAGTGATGCCTCGGTATACCCAATGTCTCCATGAGATGTACAATCGTCATTAAAATCAGAGAAAGTCTCAAAATGATCGTTTGAACACTCAAGGAGGGAAGGAAGATCACACATATGCTCAAGAATTCCCTGTGACTCTCTTGGGATTGGGACAAGGATCTCAACACTAGACTTTATTAATTCGTCCGATTCCTTATTAGGAACAGTGTCAAGATGCTCGTCCCCCATGATCAGAGAGTGAGTGGGAACCTCGGGTGTGATAGCAGTTATTTGAGATGAAATCTCAACTGCTGGGATATCAACTGATGAAATTGACGAAGTTTTATAAAATTGAAGAATATCAAGGGTATCTTCATCATCACTGTCATCAGGGATAAAACGGAACTGAGAGCTAGATTTGGCTGCTTTTTCTTTTGCAATTGATTCCTTAATAGATTTTTCATAGGTATTTTGGGAATTTATTCTAGCAGCCTGCTCTTAAGCTAACAATTCTTCCATGGATTTTTGATGAGTATGTCTTTGGGCAAAGTCTTTAACTAAACCCTTAAGTTCATCAACGATTTTCATCATATTTTGCATTTCTGGAAGAAGTGCTTGATTCATTTGGTACTGTGGAGGTTGGTCATAATAAGGTGTGTCAAAATTGTCACAAGGATATGGATTCCTCGTTTGACAATCTGAGCTGAAGTGTGGACCTCCACAGTAATCGCAACAGTAAAACTGTTGAGTCTGGACTGGTGAATCATATAGGTATTGGTCATAACCAAAGTTCTGAGCATCACCGGAAAACTGTTCATAGACAAACGTGTTTCCGGCTTGACACTCAAATCCTTGGTGAGGACCTCCACAAAACTCACACAAATATGTCAATATCTCATGATGTAGTGGCTGGTAGGACGAATCAGATGTGTCATGGTAAGGATTGGGAGCTTGGTTATAGACAGACCCATCTCCTGACTCTACCATGCTACAACCGGGACAATTCCCGCCATTATGAGGACCACCACACCATTGGCAACCAAAATGGTGTGGATACGACATAGGAAAGAATCAAAGGTTCATAGAGGGATAGGGATGAAGAATCAAAGATGTGAGAGGGTAAAGGTGATTATTTTTGGATTTTTGAATAAACATTTTGTACAAATGAGAAAGAAAATCTTTTTGTCTTTTTATGTTCATTGAAAACTGAGTTTAAAATGTTTTCAGGAACTGTTTTGTTTTGATAATAAGAAAATATGAACAAAGGATGGATAAATGTACAATGGAACGAATTCCAAAATCACTAAGCAGAAAAACCGTTTAGATTAGCGCGCACACCTCCCCGACAGCGGCGCCAAAATTTGATTGATGCTAAACGGTCAACCTAAATTGACCAGGTGATGGTCAACAAGGTCAAACTGCCTAGAGTCAATGCTCCGCGGAATATAGTGGTTTCCCCGGGTCGTTATGTCCCGACGAGGTGTGATGGTTATTAAACGGGTCTGTGATCGGGTGAATCTGGACGGGAAAGGGGTTTGACTTTGATTAAACTAAGGAATATACGAAGAAATAGCTTAAATAAGCTATATGAACAAGACTGGAAGTTTGGAAAAACCGGAAATGTTTAAAACCTAAAAACGCGTACGTTCACGTTTTAAATAATCGTAAACGTACAAAATAAAACGCGAAAACTGAAATCTGAAAGCCCCCAGGGGTGAAAATGACTTTTTTACAAACCTAAAATAAAAATAAAATTTAAAATGAAAATAAAGTTATTAACTTGATTATTTTAATATTTAAATACTAATTAATTAATTAAAACTATTTTAAATCTAATTTAAAATAAACTAAAAATGATAAAGGTTACAAAATAAACTAAAAACTTACAAAAATATTTTCTAAACCTCTAATTGAACTTGAAGAAAGTATAAAAATTAAAAAGAAATATTTTTGTCTTTTTATGGTTTTTTTATTAATTAATTACTAAATAAATATTAATTACCTAATTAAACTATTTTAAATTATAAAAAATAGCAAATGAACAGTAAAAATTCTAAAAAAATTTCTAAAATTATATTATATTATATAATATCTAGGAAAAATATAAAAACTAGGTCTTACTTAATAAAAACTAATTATGCTATTTAAAACTTAATTATTAATAAAACTGATATTAAATCTAATAAATACTAAATGACAAAATAAAAATCTGAGAAAATTACTAAAATTACTTTAATATAAAAGGTAATTAATAAAAATATAAAAATGATATATTGCTTATAAATAAGCTAAAAAGAAAATTAAAATGATAATTTCTATTAAATAGAAGCTATCACTATAATTAAAGTTGGTTTTTTGAGTTTTTTCTTTTTCTAGACTAATTTTACACTAAAAACTAACACTTTTTACAAAAATACTTTTTATGTAAACCAGCAATAAGCACTTTGAGTGCTTATAAGTCCACTCAGTTGACTTTCTTTGACCAAGAAGGATTTTTGGCTCAAATGGAAATGTGTGGGGTCCATAATGATAAAATTGGTTCCTCTGAGTTATATGAACATGTATAAGCAAGATTTACTCAAATAAGGTGGCTGAATAAGTCAAGAATCCACAATAAGCACTTGCTTATTATGGAATCTGAGACAGAGTTGGGACAGCTTTGTGAGGCAAAACCAAGTGGGGTCCACTGGTCCCTAAGTCAAACAATTGGTCAAATTATGAACTCCGGTAGGAGGGGGTTGGGAAAAGCCAAAAGTGGGTTGTGGGACCCACTGGGGTGGCCACAAACAACCACCAATGGTGGTGGGGTGCTAAGGGTCTGCTGAAGCACAGGGGATGTGCTTCCCCTGCAACTCAGTTCAAAGGGCAAAAAGGTCCACCCAAAAAATTCACAAAAATATAAAAAGTATGGGAATCACAAGTTCTACTGATAGACTAATTACCCAAGCAATTTCAAACCCTAGAATCCATTACAAAAATCATGAAAATTCTGGCCATTTTGGAGAAAAAAACTGATCATGCACTTTTTGACTTTTTGATAATGAGACTCAGGTTGACTTTGGTGAGTTTCTGCTAGATCTTGCTTACTGAGTATGTTGTTATATGTATTGATTGGATGAAATTAAGCTTTATTACTAACTTATGTAATGATGTGATCAAGTTAAGCCATCTAAAGTCTAACAGTGAGCAAGTTAAATGAACTAAAAGGAAAATTTGACTTTTATATAATAACCACTAGTTTTTATGATTGTTTTGATGTCTAATAACCTACTGACACAGATTTTAAACAACAACAATAACCAAAGAACCCTCTGAGTCCTTGAACTCAGCTGATCTAAACACCCCTTATGTGGGCTGTTTTACTGATTTATGAAGCTAAACACCAATCTAAACCATAAACTTACTTAATTACTATATAATAAGCTGAAACAAACTCAAATATGCATAAATAAACAACCAAATACGACAAAGTACTCTAAAATCCTAATGTGAGAAAAATGAGTGCAATATCCTTACTTGAAGTCCAATCCTGAAGAAAACTTAGTACCATGAATTTACTCACACCCTATTATCCCCCATGGGATTCTAAACCATGATCCTCATCCATTTATGCTTCTGCTTCCTTCTTCTTTCTTTCTTTTTCTGCTTTTGTTTTTCATTATTTTTATTTTTTATTTTATTTAACTAAACTAATTTAGACGATTGAAAAGCTTTGAGAAGCTGATAAATAAGCTTTAGTGAACTTAAACAAACAAGAAACAGCAACTTTTACCAAGTTTACAGCTAAATGAGAATTCAAAATTAAAATGGCATAAACTTGTTTATGAACTAGAAACTGAAATTGAAGTTAAGAATGATCCAAATTACAATAAAGCTTTTGAGTACAACCTTTTTGAACCAAATATTACAACTAAAAACAGAAAATTTAAGCTAAATTGATAAGCTAAATTATACTAGAACTAAGCTAACTACTACTTTTTTTTTCTTCAATATTTTTGACTTATAAAGGCCCTGGGTATCTTCTCTCTCATTCCCACTCCTTCTTTTAGCTGTTGGATGGCTTCAGTTGATCATGGCCGTTCATATTGTTTTGGCGGGAAAAGGGTAAAGGCAGCTTTGAGTGGGTTTGGTGAGGCTTTAATGAGGAGGGGGAGTTGATGTGGGTTGGTGAAAGTATTGATGATAGTTGGTAAGGAAATTGGAGGACGGGGGAGACAGGTTTACTGGGATTAAGGGTGGTAATGGTGGGATTAGGGAGAAGATGAACAGTGAAACGGGGGTTTTTTGTTTGACCAATTTTGACTCGTTGACCCTGGGGTTTGACCGGGTGGTGTTTTATTATTAAAATTGGGTAGTGGGCTGGGGTATGGGCTTAGGGATTGGCTGGGTGGGCTTTCGATTTGGTATTTGGTTTTGTTTTGGCTTGTTTGTTTATTTAGGCTTAATTTCACAAGGACCATTCATGTAATTTCAGAAATTCAAGGGCTGAAAATGTGATTTTCCAAAAGTAGCCACAAGGATTAAACATGCCATAAATGAATAGTATAAGGTCCTATTTTGATATTTTTCCACTTTTGAAATTCCAGGGACCAAAACTGCCAACTTGTGAAACTTTAGGGACCTAAACTGTAATTTCTCCAAATTTTCACCCAAGGATCATTCCTGCCAAATATGAATAGAACAAGGACCAAAAATGATTTTTCTTTCAAAAATATCCCACCAGGGACCAAATCTACCAAAAAGTGAAACTCCAGGGACTAAATTGCAAATTTTCAAAACTTTTGAGATTTTTCACCAAAGGACTAAATATGAAAACTTATGATTTTAAAAGGACCTTTGGTGATAATTTTCCATATTTTGAATATCCAGGGACTAGTTTTGACAATTTTTGAAAGTTGAGGGACTGAAACTGCCAATTTTGCAAACTTTGTACGTTTTTCATCTTTTTTTACTCTTTTTGCATCTAAAACATATAAAACACAATTTTGAATTATTTTTAGTATTTTGATGCATTTCTGAGTGTTTTTGTATGTTTTGCAGTTCAGATTTGACCAAAAATGATGAGTGTTTGAGCACTCATCAGTCGGCCTCGCCAGTTTCACCACACTGAATAGATCCATCTCTGCACAACAAACAACAAGCAAACAAAGAGGAGGTTACATAAGTTACAATAAAAGAGAGAACTTACACTAATGAGCAAAGGAGAGGAAAGGACAAGCACCCACCCCGGTTATCCTCATCCAAAAACGTTGGCACCTCGTCAGGACTTTGGAAGTAGTTGCGACTGATGCCCATATGCACCAAAAACTCTTCTAGGTAGGAGTTGATGGGGATGAGGTTGGCATTTATCGTTTCAGCATCATCTGCGCTATACGTCCTGGGTTTGGGCGCTCATTCTTTGGTAACGACCCCTGGGTATAGAACTCAAAACCCCAAGGGAAAACTATCTCATCAACCCAGAAAAATTTCTCCCTCCAATTCCTAAGTGCGTCTAGCTTTTCCGTGTAACATTGCAGTTGCCCTACGCGCTTGGAAAAGGACACCCACCCGTTTGACTGCGTCGTGTGATAAAACGCGCGGAAGAGACTGATGGTAGGGTTAATCGCCAACAAGCGACAATTTATTTCAAAATTGGTTATTTTGGTTGCGCCAATGCAGTGCAGTTGTGATATATGGAGGCGATAATAGTTAAGAACATCGCACAAGAATAAAGAAATGGGCACACACTGATTAGCAAATTCAAAAAAACGTGTGTATATCCCTACTTTCCCTTCAGGGAAGTCAGCTATGGATGCAGTCACCACTGGTACTACCGGGTGCAATGCGAGAGGGATATAATAATCCGAGGTGAACTCCCGAAGTTCATCATCGGTTATATCGGAGGTGAAGTTGGATAACTTGAGAACCATTATTAAAATTTGATAGATTCAGATGTGCATGGATTATTACCTTAGTAAACGTTGATTTCTTGATTGATGTTTGGAAAGCTTAACAATGGTGGAAATGATGCTTTTTACTATGGTAGTCACAATGAAAGGGGGGCTACCCTTTATATAGGGTTACATACAGTTATGGATGATTGCCATGTGGATCCCACTTGTTCTAATCGTATGGCTGGGAGATCAAGAGGTGAGATACTTTTCACCTACCTTCTCATGATTTATGAGGGATATTCGGGACTAATTTGGACTAGATACATTGTATTATTTCTTGGCGGGAAACACTTGAAGTTTCCCCGCTACGTATCCTAGTATATTTTTGCTATAGTTGTTAGTCTAGCATCCGCGATTGCACCTTGCGCATACTAGACTGGGGGACATGATGATGTATAGTCCGCACTCGGGTCACAAACCCGACCAATGGACACTACTAATACTCAAGCCCATCTCGCGTGGGCTATCATGATAATGATTTGGGCTAACAAAAGCCCAAATTCAAATCTACTATTTATGGTTTTGATATAGGATCTCTCATTTATGGGATAAGGATCAATGGACTGCATAAGTAGAGATACACCGAAGAGTAAGGAAAACGAAACCAACAAGGATTCCGTGTGTATATAAAGGGCATCTCGACCCTCATTAAGGTATCATCTAATATCCCTAACTCTTCACTAAAACCCTAAAACCGATTACTTACTCTCACGCCAGAGGATAATCGTGGGAGACAATCCTACGATAAGCCTAACGGTGTTGTTTGCTTTCTTAGTGCGCAGGTCTCAGCAGTAAGATCCAATTGATACGGGAACAGGAGTCCAAACAAGGAACGCCCAACTTTTGAATAAAAAACGTCATCCTTATTTTGCAACTTTATTATTTACAATATGCCATGTAGCTCCATATGCTTCTTTGTCAAATCTTCAACCAATTTATATTCTTCTTTAGTCAATCGCCTCGCATATGGATGCCCCTTCATATGTTGTGCAGGAAGATGATTATGTTTAACACATCCCACATTCATCAACCAACCATCATACATACTTGGATACTTTCCTACCGGAATGCTCAATTAATTATTTTGATAGCAGAGTTTTTACTCATTTCCATCAGTTTGTATTCACCACCACGATCACACATAAGCGTGACTTCATAGATAACACCACTTTTGTTCATGTATGATTTTTTAGTTACAATGACGTAACCGAGAGAGCGTGCCTTATTTTGCATCCAACCATTTAAGTCTTCACGAGATTTAAAGACCTAAAATTAAATTTATTTTTGTTAATGAAAATATTCTCTTGTAATATATTTTTAAAAACAAAAAATATATAGACATTTATAATATTAAAAAGGTAAATATACTTATATTAAATAATTGTTTTACTTGATTTGTGAAAAATGGTGACGTATACGTGAAAAATTCAGCGCTTCCATTGGAGTTGTTTGCATCAAAAAATGACATTTTCTTGTACCTAACTGAAAATAAATCATGCAATAATAATAAAAGAATACATGTAATAGTGAAATATCAAATTTATTAACAACGACTAAAGGATCTACAAGCCTTAACAAGCGTCTCATGGATAGGAGTTGTATGACAAGCACAAAACCGTACCATTCAGAAAAATTACCCAAATATGTGAGGTTCTGATGAGTGCTCAAACACTCATCATTTTTGGTCTAATCTGAACTGCAAAACATACAAAAACACTCAGTAATGCATCAAAATACTAAAAATATTTCAAAATTGTGTTTTATATGTTTTAGATGCAAAATGAGCAAAAACAAATGAAAAACGCACAAAGTTTGCAAAATTGGCAGTTTCAGTCCCCCAACTTTCATAAAATTACAAAACTAGTCCCTGGATATTCAAAATATAGAAAATTATCACCAAAGGTCCTTTTGAAATCATAAATTGTCATATTTAGTCCTTTGGTGAAAAATTGGAAAAGTTTTGGAAAATTACAAATTTAGACCCTGGAGTTTCACTTTTGGCAGATTTGGTCCCTGGTAGGAAATAATTGGAAGAAAAATCATCATTGGACTTTGGTAAATCACAAGTTGTCACAAAAGGTCCCTGGAATGAAAGTTTGAAGAAATTACACTTTAGTCCCTCAAGTTTCAACATTTGACAGTTTTAGTCCCTTGAAGTCCTAAAGTGGGATTTTATACTCATTAACCTTAGACTATTCATATTTGGCAACTTTGGTCCTTGTGATAACTTGGAAAAAAAAATTACAACTATGGTCCCTCAATTTTACAGCTTTTACATATATGGTCCTTGTAATTTTGAAAGTTGAAATAAAAATAAAAACCAAACCCTTTACCCTTTTTTTTGGCCTGGTCCATTTACAAACACCCCAAGCCCATCACAACCACCGGCCCATTCCCAACCATCTTTAATAACCTGGTCATTTGACCAGGTCAAACAACCATCATCCCTAACCTCCCAACATCTTCCCTAATTACCAGGAGACTTTCCCCCCTCCTCCATGCTACCCCATTAATTTTACTCACCAACCTCTCATCTGCCACACCAAACCCCCCTCCTCATTAAATACCACACCAACTCCACTACCTGCCTGTTTTCCAAGTTTCCCGCCAAAACAATTTTAAGGGCCAAGATCAATTTGACCAATCCTAGGGTCCATATTTGAAGTGGGAAAGACTCTGAGATACTCCAGGAGCTATAAAAGAAAAGAAAAAGAAGAGAAAAAGAGAGTAGTGTAGTCAGTAGTTTAGTTTAGGTTTATTTAATGTCAAGTTAATGTAATTTTGAATCCCTAGTCATAATTATAGTTTGTAATCTGTTGTCTTTGAGTTATTACAAGTTTTCAGTTTTAAGTTTCAAGTCTTGTATCATTTTCAGATTTAATGAAATCTTAAAGCTTTTGGCTGAATTCTTGTTTAATCTCATTTGTTGTGTAAAACCTTTCCACAAGCTCACTAAGCTCATATATAGCTTATTAAAGCTATCATACACTTGTAAAATCAGTTTAGCTCAGAAAACTAAATAATCAAAAAGAATCAAGAAAAATGAAAGAAAAATAAAAAAATCAAGCTAAAGGAAGAAGGATACAATGTAACTTGGTAGATTCTGGATTTTATTGGTTTTAGGACTCCATGGGGAGTGTAGATGGTAGTTTATGAGGTCCTGGGTTCCAATCTCTTACCATAAATCTGTTGTAAGTCTTAATTTAAAGTTTTAGTGTTATCTTTGATTTCTAGTCTCAGTGGGATAATTATTGTTCTTATTAGCTTAATTATGCTTGTAATTGGTTAGTATAAATTTACTTGTCAGTTTTAAAGCTTAGGTTGATCATTTCCTTTTAAAACCAAAAATCAAGTTATTTTAAGGAGTGTTTGGCACAGTGGAGTTCACCACTGTGCATTGGTTTTTGGTTATTGATTTGGCTCATGCATGTTTATTTAAGTTATTTTAGATCATTAGTAGTCTAAATACTCAGGTTTCTAGCACACAAAGTCAATAAACCCTTCTAATTTTACCCAACAGTTACCGTTGGGTCAGTTAGGTCCAAAAACCCACCCATTGTGTTTAGAAGTTGTTAATCTAGCCTAAATCAGCTCTTATATAACCTAAAACATCAATGTCAATCAATTAGGATCAACCAAATTTCATAAAAGTCAAAACATGTGGTTTTCATAAAAAGTCAATCTTGCCCATCTCAGATTTTTCCATTTCTAGCTTGATTTATTGTGAATTTTGTAGGAAGTTTTAGATCTTGAAATTTTTAGGAAAGGTTGTCCCCTAGCTCAACTGCAAGTCCCCCCCTTACCATATTTTTAGAATTTTTCTTGTGGGCCCCACAAAGCCACAAAGTGACTTGCAGGGCACACCCCTGCTCTGTCTCAGCAGCTGCACACCCAAACACCACCCTTTGGTGGTGGTTTCCAGCCACCTCAGTGGGCCCCACTACCACACATTGGTTCATTTCAACCCCCCTCCTACCAGGGTGCATGGTTTGACCATTGGGTTGACCTAGAAACCACTGGGACCCACCTAGTTTGAGCCCTCAATTCCGTCCCCATTTTCAGTCCTCAAGTGAGTTTCAAAGTGCTTATTGATTAGCTTTTTGCTTATTTTGTGATCCCATTTTGCTTTTTATGGTTCAATTATGTCCACACAATTAGTTTAGATCAGATTTCACCTTAGTGGGTCCCACCTAAGCTGATTTGAGCTTTATTTCCCTTTTGGTCAACAGAAGTCAACTGTTTACCCAATAAGCACTTCAAGTGCTTATTTCTAATTTCCTAGAAAGTTGTTTTTGTAAAAAGTTTTTGTTTTTAGTTATAAAATAAGTTTCTAAAATAAAAATCAAGAAAAATCAATTTAAAATTAAGTGATAGTTTCTATTTAATATAATTTAATTTTCATTTTCATTTTTAAATTTTTGTCAAGCACTTGTCATTTTTATATTTTTATTAATTTCCTCATATATTAAAGTATTTTTAGTATTTTTGTCAGATTTTTTTTTCATCATTTAGTATTTATTAGAATTAATCTTAGTTTTATTAATTATTAATTAGTAATTAGTTTAAATAGCATAATTAGTTTTTATTAAGTAAAATCAGTTTTTATATTTTTTATAGCTTTTATATGTTAGAAAGTAATTTAATAAATTTTATTATAATTTTTACTATTCATTTTCTATTTTTCTTAATTTAAAATAGTTTAATTAGTTAATTAGTAATTAATTAGTAATTAATTAATAGAAAATCCACAAAAAGACAAAAATACTTATTTTTAATTTTAAAACTTGTTTTTAGTTATTTTATAATTTTAGAAATTTTATTTTCATTTTTCTAGTATTTAATTAGTATTAAATTATATTTAAGTGTTTTAAATATTAATAATAAGTATTAAATAGTATTTAATTAATAATAAATAATTAATTAGGGTTAAAATTTATTTTATTTTTCTAAAAATTTTCTTTTACCTTTTAGTTTGTAAAAAAGTCATTTTCACCCCCTGGGGGTTTTCAGATTTCAGTTTTCACTTTTTATTTCGTACGTTTACGTTTTATTTAAACGTAACGTACGCGGTTTTAGGTTTAAATTGTTTCTAGTTTTTCCTAGTTTCCCGTCTTATTCAGATAGCTTATTTAAGCTATTCTCTTGTAGATTCCTTAGTTAAATCAAACTCAAACCCCTTTTCATCCAAATTCACCCGATCACGAAACCGTTTGATTACAATCCACACCTCGTCGGGACATAACGACCCGGGGAAACACTGTATTCCGCGGAGCATTGACTCTGGGCAGTTTGACCTTGTTGACCATTTCCTGGTCAGTTTAGGTTGACCGTTTGGAGCCAATCAGGTTCGCCTTTAGATTTGATAGGAAAAGCATTTATTATTAGTGCTTATTAGTGTACCGGTAGCATTTAGATTCTAGAACTTGCGTTAGTGATGCATCCCGAGACCGCTAGTGAGACTACATTCGTTTAGTAGGATTTACTACATGATAAGAGGCATTAGGATCACCCTTGTGTTTAAACTCGTATCATAATTACTTGACCATTTAAGTCATATTACTTGACTAGTAAAGTCAATTAATTTTTCCCACACCTTTGCGTTGTACTCATTTTTAATACACGATACCCCTAGTACACCCCTCCGAGCCTATCCTTTCGTTTCTAACTTTAAGCATATTACTTAAAGGAAGAATTTGTTACAACCCACCCAAATATGCAACCAAATCGCCTTAGCCTTCCTTGTATGCACTCATCTTTAGTGCATTATTGTTATGTGTTTAAACCCTTAGTTAATTATTTAATTGATTACACGGTTGCTAAGTCAAGTCATATCTTGTACATATTGTTTTGGGACGATTGGGACTCATGGGTAAAGTACTAGTGTTATGCAGTAATGGGGAAGAAAATCAAATTATTACCCCCATATGTGCATCAATCTTAAAAAGTACTCCAAGTGTTTTGATTATTTTGATTCGAGTCATTAGAGTAGTTTATTGTAAAGTATGTAAAAATTCAAGTGTAAGGGGGATGTAACTCCCCTATGATGTATTATTTTGGATGGTAGGGTAAAAGTGTACGCAAAAAAAAAAATAAAAAAAAAATAAAAAAAAAATAAGGAGAAAAGAGAAAAAATATACGGACTACCATCCCATTTCATTCTATGTTTGTTTTATGTTTTTGTTATTTTTGATTTATTAGCTTAAGTCGAGTCGAGTCTTGGCTTAGCAACGCCATATTGTACATGTAATTAACCAAGATGATTAACTCGCCACTAGTAAATTTTGCCTTTATCCAACAAAACTGTGTTTTCCATATCCCTACACCTAACGTTATAACCCTTTAAAAGACCTCTTTGATAGTTTATCCTAGGTGCTTACGCCAAGTGGTGGAGGTTTGATCCTTTCCTAAGCCTATGGTAATCTATTTGCTATGACAGGTAGTGAGAGATCTTTTCCATTTCCTTATTGTGATATATACTTTCTTACACCCGAGATATGTGAGTATCTAAACACTATTTGTGAGGTGCTAGTGTATGACCTCCGTGCTTGTTTTTGGTTTTTAGTGGAATGATTATTTGTTGTAATTACTTTTATATTAGTGTTAAATGTCCCCTAACTTGTATTTTGATTAGAATAAAATCGCATTTGCTTGAGGACAAGCAAATCTCAAGTGTAAGTGCATTTTATGAGGCGAAAAGTGTACCGCTTTTAAGGGGTCATTTAAGCCCGAATTCGAGATTGTTTGATCAATTATTGCCCTAAATCGTTCCTTTTCTCATTTTAGGTACTTTTGGAGAGAAATCTAGAAAAGGAAGCATTTTGGACGTTTTCGGAGCATAAAAGTGAAGAAAACGGCAAAGTCTCAAATTCCTTGCTGGGAACAGTACCTGACGACGTCAAGCCATAACACATGACGGCATCAAGAGTGACAAAAGATGTGGAAGTGGAACTTATAATGTGACGGCCCAGAACATTTTCTTTGTTAATGGCCTAGAGGCGACACCAAGGCCGTCAGGGTCCAAATACAAGTGACGGCCCAGAGTGGATTTGCACATGAAGGCGTCAAGACTGGATCTAGGCAATACGAATTTCAACTCAGCGGCTAGTTGACGGCGTCAGAGGCTAATACATGACGCCGTCAGAATGTCTATATATATTTTTCCAATTTTTCATTGTAAGTGTGGAACAAGTTGTGGAATACTAAACACAAACCCTAGGTCGAATTTCCTGCATATTGAAGGGGTTTCAAACCCTTCTTTCTTCCATGTTTTAATAAAGATAAGTTCTCTAATAATCATTCAATATGTCTATGTATTGTTTGATTCTATCTTATGTTTATCTTTCTTTTAACATGTTAGTCTAGGCTTTTATTGTGTTTGCTTAGATGTGGTGAAACCTAGATGTTGATTATTGGTTGATGGTTTGTTTATAATTGTTACAGATGATTGTATTCGATGTTAGGCTTAAGAAAACTGGCAGACTTCCATTGCTAACTTGCTTGAACGTCTTAAGAAACATGATCGGAGGTGTACTACGATTTTTGGTTATATTTAATGCATAAGTGAATTCTAATGATCCCATGTTAGGAGCTTTTAGTCGGCTCGACATAGGAGTGAAGTAGGATCTTATAGAGTTAGGTAATATTGTACACGGCCCTACGACTAGTATTAAGGAATATAACCCGTCATCCATGCAATTGTAACAAGCTAATCAACCGGTAAAAAATATTAATACGTGGGAATCGCACAAGGCTTTATCTCTCGAGGGATCTCGAGAAGCTTACAACCCCCACTAGGCAGTGTACCTGATCGTTGTAGTATAGTATAGTGACAAGTACCAGGGGATTGATCGTTCAACTCAGGAATAGTGTCGCTAGGATTAGAAAGCCTAAAAACTAGGTCTAGAGGTGAGGGATGATTCTTTTTGTATTTTTATATTTTTATAAAAGCAATTAAAATCTTGGTTTTTGGAATAGTGGGCGGAATTAGTTGCTAATCAAGTAACCCAAATGACTAAAGATGCAATCAAAATAAAATAACAAAAATGAAAATAAATCTAATTACTAATGTGGTGTAAACAATGATAGGGAAAGTTGTGTTTACTTAGGTTTCATTACTCCCTAGATATCTTTTACAGGTTGATAATTTGTTACGATTGCATGGATGACGGGTTGTATTCCTTAATACTAGTTGTAGGGCCGTGTACAATATTCCCTAACTCTATAAGATCCTACTTCACTCCTATGCCGAGCCGTTAGAAGCTCCTAACATGGGATCATTAGAATTTTCCTACGCATTAAATACAACAAAAAATCATAGTACACCTCTGATCATGTTTCTTAAGATGTTCAAGCATGTTACCAATGAAAGTCTGCCAGTTTTCTTAAGCCTAACATCGAATACAATCATCCGTAACAACTATAAACAAACAATCAACCCATAATTAACATCTAGATTTCACTACATCTAAGCAAACACAAAAGAGATCTACCCAAGCATGTTAAATTGAAGACAAGTGTAAGATATATTCAAACAACACATAGACATATTGATTGAATTGAAAGAGTACTTATCTTAATTGAACATAAGAGGTTTCAAAGGGTAAAAACCCTTGAAAAAACTGTGAAAATCGGACTAGGGTTTCTCTCCAAAGTTACACCCTCAAAGTTACACATTAATGAATGAAAATTTCAAAACTATATATAGATTTTACAGGGTAACGGCGTCAAGAAGAAAATTCTGACACCGTCAACTCGCCGCCCATAATGAAATCGGATTGCCTAGATCCACTTTTGACGCCGTCATGTGTAATTTTGTTCTGGGCCGTCACTAACATTTGGACCATGACAGCCTATGGTGACGCCGTCATGTCCATAGTACAAAACTCTCTGGACCGTCACGGACTTTAACCACTTCCACCTCTTGTATTACTCTTGACGCCGTCACTTGGAAATTCTTGACGCCATCAGGTACTGTTCCCAGCAAGGAAAATTAAGACTTTGCCGTTTTCTTCACTTTTATGCTCCAAAACGTCCAAAATGCTTCCATTTCTAGAATTCACTCCAAAAGTACCTAAAATGACAAAAGGAATGATTTAGGACAATATTTGATCAAATAAATTTGAATTCGGGCTTAAATGACCTCTTAAAAATGGTTCATTTTTCGCCTCATCAAATACCCTTACACTTGAGATTTGCTTGTCCTCAAGCAAATGTATTCTAATCAAAATACAAGTTAGTGGTCATTTAACACTAATATAAAAGTAATTACAACAAATAATTGTTCCACTAAATACCAAAGACAAGCACGGAGGTCATATAATAGCACCTCACGAATAGTGTTTAAATACTCACATCTCTCGGGTGTAATAAAGTATATATCACAATATGGAAATGGAAAATATCTCTCACTACCTGTCATAGCAAAATAGATTACCATAGGCTTGGGAAAGGATGAAACCTCCACCACTTGGCGTAAGCACCTAGGATAAACTATCAAAGAGGTCTTTTAAAGTGTTATAACGTTAGGTGTAGGGATATGGAATACACGGTTTTGTTGGATATAGGCAAGATTTACTGGTGGCGAGTTAATCATCTTAGTTAATTACATGTACAATATGGCGTTGCTAAGCCAAGACTAGACTAGACTTAAGCTAATAAATGAAAAATAACAGAAAGATAAAACAAACATAGAATGAAACGGGATGGTAGTCCGTATGTTTTTTCTCTTTTCTTTTCCAATTTTTTTTCTTTTTCTTAATTTTTCGATTATTTTTTTTCTTTTTTTTTTTATTTTTTTTTATTATTTTTTTTTTTTGCATACACTCTTATCCTACCATCCAAAATAATATATTATAGGGAATGTACATTCCCCTTACACTTGAATTTTTACATACTTTACAATAAACCACTCTAATAACTCGAATCAAGATAATCAAAACACTTGGAGTACTTTTTAAGATTAACGCACAAATGGGGATAATAAATGATGTTCTTCCCCATTACTCCATAACATTAGTACTTTACCCATGAGTCCCAATCGTCCCAAAACAATATGTACAAGATATGACTCGACTTAGCAACCTTGTAATCAATTAGATAATTAACTAAGGGTTTAAACATGTAACAATAATGCACTAAAGATGAGTGCATACACGGAAGGCTAAGGCGATTTGGTTGCACATTTGGGTGGGTTGTAACAAATTCTTCCTTTAAGTAAGATGCTTAAAGTTAGAAACGAAAAGATAGGCTCGGAGGGGTGTACTAGGGGTTCCGTGTACTAAAATGAGTACAACGCTAAGGTGTGGGAAAAATTCATTGACTTTACTAGCCAAGTAATATGACTTAAATGGTCAAGTAATTATGATACGGGTTTACACAAGGGTGATCCTAATGCCTCTTATCATGTAGTAAATCCTACTACACGAATGTAGTCTCACTAGCGGTCTCGGGATGCATCACTAACGCACTCATAAGCACTAATAGTGAATGCTTTTTCTATCAAATCTAAAGGTGAACCTCACATATTTGGGTGGAAAATTTTTCTGAATGGTACGGTTTTGTGCTAGTCATACAACTCCTATCCATGAGACGCTTGCTAAGGATAAAGTTTCACTCCTAAATGTTGTAAAAAATTTTAAATTTAGCGCTAAAATTACACTAACAAGTATTTCTCTTAGTTTCATTACACACCTACCATCGAACAAACAAACTCAAGTGCAAGTGTATCCTATAAGGTATCATCATTTACCCTCGCCTTACATTTAGGATGAACATTGTCCCCAATGTTCAATTAAAGAATGTAAAAGTGAAATAGGGAAAAGAATGAAATCAAATACTCCCCTGATTCATTCGGTGTGGATAGTGTGGTAACAAGGTTAGATCTTCCTCCAAGAAAATGAACATTCAAAGCTTCCCTTCCATAAAAATAAATCATCTTCTTGTCATACATAACCTATTTAACCTGAGAAAACAAACAAGGCAATCTCGCGTAAAATCAGCGGCAATCTATATATACTAACAAGTCCTAGAAAGCAAATTAAGATATAATGCTGGTGGAATGAATGTTTGCAGATTTCCTGGAGTTTATAAAACTAAATAATTAACAAAAACTTTAAGACTCCGTTAGAAAAACAAAATTAGCAAAATTTCCAGAATTTTACACATGATGCCGTCAGGAATTAATTCCTGACGCCGTCAGAAGTGACCTGCAGAAATCTTTGTGTTAAGTTTCCGGAAAATTTTTGGAAGAACTTGTGTCCTACTTCCTGGAAAATCCTGCAAAACATCATTATGACTCGATACAAGTATTTGACTCTAACAAATACTAATACACACGACCATTTAATATTGTTGAGAATCATGATCAATTTCGGTTCTTAAAAACATATTTGAGGTTTCCTCTTACACTTATCTTTTGCAAAATACCTTTATATGAAGTTAAGACGAAGTTAAACAACAAAACAAAGCATTTTCACAATTTTGTTTGAAACATGATCTACCAACAATAAAAACAAAGCATGCATACGGAAAAAAATATCAATCAAACAAATAAAATCACATAAAATGTGGGTTGCCTCCCAAGAAGCGCTTTTCTTTATTTACGAGTCTTGTAGCTAGACTCAAAGTCATGGTCAATTACGTTATATGGGTGAGCTCCTCGTTGAGGACATCTTTGGGATCAAACTTGGGTTTCAACTTCCTATCGGTTTTCTTAGTACGGTATGACCTTTCAAACTTCTCTCCATCCGGATCATATAAAATCATCTTCATATGCCATGATCTGTCACCTTCATTAGGTGGCTTGTCCCACCTCCATTTACACTTATCCCCTTCTCTCTTCCACTTGTTCATCTCTATGTTAATAGGCATTACGCATAAGATTTCAATCATTTTCCTAAAGACTAAGGGATCCTCAAAAGGGTCTAGCTCCCCATCTCTAGCTATGTATTGTTCCACTGAATGTGGTTTATCGATGAAGTCTTTTTCTAGATAGAATGGGCGTTGAGGTCATATAAAGTTTCTTTTTATCCAAGGTCCATATCTAGATGGTCTCCTATTCATTTCTACCCAATGAGGTGTCGGTTCTTCCTCACAATCGTAGCTATGCTTCCTACCATCATAAACCGACCAAGTATCGCCCTCTCCTACCGCTATCTTAGACTCCTTACAATCTATCATGGCACTAGTGGTTGCTAAAAATCTCTTCCTACTAACAAGGGGCATGTAGTATCACTAACCATATCTAGGACGTGAAAATCCGCTAAAATAGTTAACTTTCCTACGTGAACCACTACATCTTGGATCATCCCAACCGGATGGGCAATACTTCCATCCGCTAGACCAATTAGTACTTCCGTCTCCTCTAACTTTCCTAGCTTAAGAGTGGTAAAAAGGGACAAGGGAATCAAGTTGAGGCTTGATCCTAAGTCGGCTAGTGTGTCAAAAGCTTTGGATTTTCCTATCTTACAAGGCAAAACAAATATACCCGGATCATCAAGCTTTTTAGGTAACTTGTTTTGAACGAAGGCGGTCCTATTTTTACCTAACTTAAATTTCTCATATTTTTCTAGTAGGGCACTATAGTAGGGAGCACGGGCTAAGACATCAATGACGGGGCGTTCAAGGTGGAGCTCCTTGAATTCATCATCAAGGTCTTGTGTCGGAGGTGTTTCAACTATGTTATTGATCGGTTTGATATCGGATGTTTTATTCAATTGATCATTTTGAAGAATTTGGGTTTGCTTGAAACACGTGCTCATTGATTTGACCGAGTAGTATTGTGGACAAGAAGTAGGTGACGAAACCGATGATATGGAATTAACGTTTAGTTTCGGGTTCTTGACCGTGTCGCTTGGGAGTGCTCCCATTTCTCGGTCATTGAGAACTTTCAACAATGTGTCAATTTTGGTGGTCATCTCGCATTGCTTTTACTTGAAATCGGCTTCAAACTTAGATATGAGATGCCATGAACTTGTACATTAATCCTTCATGATTATTGGTACTACCAAAGTTATTAGAAGGATTGTGTTGAAAGTACGGTTAGCGGTTGGACCTTTTGGTTGGTCACGATTAGGCGGATTGGAAGAATTGTTTTGGTTTTGTTTCCACCTAAGGTTTTGGTGATTTTTCCAAGAAGGGTTGTAGGAATCACCGTAAGGGTTTGGCTCGGGTTTGAAAGTGTACCACTTATCTCCCGCTTCGTCGGTACGCGAGGATGCGTAGTCCGCAAAAGCTTGTCCTGGGAGTTCCACGCAATCACGAGTGTCATGGGGACCACTACATAATTCGCATGAAGAAGTGATTTTGTTCACTTGGCTTGAAGGCTTGGGAGCTTCGTAAGATTTCATGAGAAACTTGACTTGGTCTTCAAGTTCCATGATCCTACGGTCGGGAGTGCTAGAATTGTTCGAAGGCAAAGATATTGCCTTGACCGTTTTGTTCAAATCACGGGGATCATTCCAACTTTCGTTGTCATAGAGAGCAAGATCTTCTATGAGTTCCCACAATTCTTCTGCACTTAGATCATGTAGCTTGGCACCGGCCGATTGGTCAATGGTTCGCCTTGTGGAGAGATCGATATGGTCATAGAAGATTTGGACTTGGAGCCAAAGATCTATGCCATGATGAGGGACTTTTTGGAGTAAGTCCTTGAAACGAGTCCATACTTCATATAGAGTTTCACCTTGACGTTGTTGGAACATCAAGATATCATTTCTAAGCTTGGTAGTTCTCCCCGGTGGGAAAAATTGAGCAAGGAAACGAGTGGTGAGATCATCCCATGAGGTGATGGATCCCGCGGATAAACGTTCAAGCCGTTGACTTGCTTGATCACGTAGAGAGAATTGGAATAGGCGTAATTGGGTCGACTCTCTAGTTGTAACATCAAGGTCTATAAAATCTACGATTTTAAGGAAATCCTTGAGATGTTGATTAGGATCTTCGGAACGAAGTCCATGGAATGCACATCCGCTTTGCACCAACCAGATGGTGTCGGATCGCAAGGGGGACACATTGGCTCCTTGAGTGAGCTCAATAGTGTTTCGATAGCCTTGGTGGCTAGGACGGGAATACTCTCCTAAGGTTCGGGGCCTAAGAGGTTGGTTTGCTAGTGGTGGGTTTTGTGGGTGGTTTTGTTGTGGTGGGTTGATGGGTTCAAAGATGTTACCACCTTCCATAATGTCGGATGGTAAAGATTACGAACAAAGACGCAAAGAAATAAGATAGACTAAAGAAAACCTAGAAATAAAAATAAAATCTTACTAGAAAGGAATCTAGCAAGTAGACCTAATTAAAAAGAAATCCTAACCTAGATAATAACTATTCCCCGGGCTGCGGCGCCAAAAACTTGATATGTGGGAATCGCACCAGGCTTTACCTCTCGAGGGATCTTGAGAAGCTTACAACCCCCACCAGGCAGTGTACCTGATCGTTGTAGTATAGTATAGTGACAAGTACCGGGGGATTGATCGTTCAACTTAGGAATAGTGTCGCTAGGATTAGAAAGCCTAAAAACTAGGTCTAGAGGTGAGAGATGATTCTTTTTGTATTTTTATATTTTTATAAAAGCAATTAAAATCTTGGTTTTTGGAAGAGTGGGCGGAATTAGTTGCTAATCAACTAACCCAAATGACTAAAGATGCAATCAAAATAAAATAACAAAAATGAAAATAAATCTAATTACTAATGTGGTGTAAACAATGATAGGGAAGGTTGTGTTTACTTAGGTTTCATTACTCCCTAGATTTCTTTTATAGGTTGATAATTTGTTACAATTGCATGGATGACAGGTTGTATTCCTTAATACTAGTCGTAGGGCCGTGTACAATATTACCTAACTCTATAGGATCCTACTTCACTCCTATGTCGAGCCGTTAGAAGCTCCAAACATAGGATCATTAGAATTCTCCTACGCATTAAATACAACCAAAAATCATAGTACACCTCTGATCATGTTTATTAAGACTTTCAAGCATGTTACCAATGGAAGTCTGCCAGTTTTCTTAAGCCTAACATCGAATACAATCATCCGTAACAACTATAAACAAACAATCAACCCATAATTAACATCTAGGTTTCACTACATCTAAGCAAACACAAAAGAGATCTAGCCAAGCGTGTTAAATTGTAGACAAGTGTAAGATATATTCAAACAACACATAGACATATTGATTGAATTGAAAGTGTACTTATCTCAATTGAACATAAGAGGTTTCAAAGGGTAAAAACCCTTGAAAAAGCTGTGAAAATTGGACAAGGGTTTCTCTCCAAAGTTACACCCTCAAAGTTACACATTAATGAATGAAAATTGCAAAACTATATATAGATTTTACAGGGTGACGGCGTCAAGAAGAAAATTCTGACGCCGTCAACTCGCCGCCCATAATGAAATCGGATTGCCTAGATCCACTTTTGACGCCGTCATATGTAATTTTGTTATGGGCCGTCACTAACATTTGGACCATGACAGCCTATGGTGACGCCGTCATGTCCATAGTACAAAACTCTCTGGACCGTCACGGACTTTATCCACTTCCACCTCTTGTATTACTCTTGACGCCGTCACATGGAAATTCTTGACGCCGTCAGGTACTGTTCCCAGCAAGGAAAATTAAGACTTTGCCGTTTTCTTCACTTTTATGCTCCAAAAACGTCCAAAATGCTTCCTTTTCCAGAATTCACTCCAAAAGTACCTAAAATGACAAAAGGAACGATTTAGGGCAATATTTGATCAAATAAATTCGAATTCGGGCTTAAATGACCCCCTAAAAACGGTTCATTTTTTGCCTCATCAGATATCTAGGGAGTAATGAAATCTAAGTAAACACAACGTTTCTCATTATTGTTTCCACCACATTAGTATATTAGTTTAATTTTCATTTCTTTTATTTTATTTTGATTGCATCTTAGTTAATTGGGTTAGTTGACTAGCAACTAATTCCGCCCACTCCTTCAAAACCCGAGATTTTACTTGCTTTTCATAAAATATAAAAAATACAAAAAGAATCATCCCTCACCTCTAGACCTAGTTTAGTAGGCTTTCTAATCCTAGCGACACTATTCCTTATTTGAACGATCAATCCCCCAGTACTTGTCACTATACTATACTACAACGATCAGGAAGACTGCTTGGCGGGGATTGCAAGCTTCTCAAGATCCCTTGAGAGGTAAAACCTGTTGCGAGGGCGCAATTCCACGTATCACTACCATTGACAAGTTGCTCAAAAGGGTACAGAAGATGGAAGATGTAATGAAAGCTACTAGGGTGGTATTCAGTGATACAGAGGATGATGCAGTTGAAAATTCTTCCAAGCAGAGGAGGAATTTAGATGAACAAGAGCTTTAGACCCCTACAAAGGAAAAACGTCCTCAAGATTCAGAAGTTAGTCCTGAAGGAATGGAAGCAGCTGATATTTTGATCAACAATCTCAGTCAAAGTCAGCAAAAGACGTTATTGAAAAAGAAAGTGGTGACAAAAGAGGTTAAAGTGATTAAGAGTGGTAGTGATCTATTTAAGTCTGCTGAGGTTAAGTCTGCTGCACAGGTTAAGTCTGTTAGTGAAACTGAGTCTGCCACTAGAAGAGAAGGTAAAGGAAAGCAAATCATGGTGGAAGAAGCTCCTCTGCCCGAGAAAACTAAGAGACAACAAAGAGAAGAAGTAGAAAGCTTGGCTGAGATTAAAAGAATTCAAGCAAAAGAGAAAGCTGAGCAAGCAAGAATGGATGCATTACAAGCCAAAGATGCAGAATTGGCTTGAGAACTGCAAAAAGAGCTTGATACCACAAAGCATCACAATACTAAGGGTGATTCAGACATGTTATATAAGCCAAGTTAGGAAGAGATCAAACATTTGATTAATACAGATCCAGAAGTGAAAAGAAAGGCTATTAAACTTATTGCAGATCAAAGCTTGAATGAAGAACAAAAGTTAGCACAGTTGAGTGACATTATCAACATGAAAAATGAACAAGCTTTGGATGTTGTGATAAACTCATTAAGAAACTCTAAAAAGAAGAGGAAAAGCCTTTCAAAGAGTGAAGTTCTGTATGGGATAAAGAAGTACTTGTGCAATCAGTGCAACTGGAAGATGTCTCAATTCAAAGGCATGTCTGCAGGGCAGATAGAATTGGCTTATTACACTGGCTATAGAAGGAATATACATTTCATTCCTATGGGCTCAAAGCAGGAAGCACAACTACTTGGACTCAAAATGCATGGAATAAGACTTCAAAAAGAGGACCCTAAGAAGAGAAAGGCTGAAGAATCTTCTGAAGCTGCTACCTTTGAGAAAGTTGTTGATGTTGAAACAATTGCAGAGTCTACAAAGGATCTCCCTGTGAAGAAAGAGGAAGAAGTAAAGAAGCCAATCTTGAGACGAACCAGGAGAAAGCACATTGGTAAAAAGGGATCAAAGAAGGCTGATGTGGAAGAGAATGTGGAAGAAGCCTCATCTGATTCTCAAACCATTGAGACCATGACACAAAGTTTAAGGACACCTGCCAAAGTTGAAAGCTGGCAGATCAACAGAGAAACATATAAAATCATAAGAGAAGATTGCACAGAAAATCTTTATTTGAATTTTCCAGCTTTGTTTCATGATTTGACAAGAGATGATCTCAAGGAGTTGTATAAACTTATGGTGACAAAGCATGGTAATGTTACACCAGAGGATGATTTTGAGAGAGTTCTATGGGGTGACTTAAAGGTCATGTTTGATCCTCCAAGCAAGACTGATGAAGTATGGAAACTACCTCACCAACAAGAAGTGAGATATTAGAGATATTTCTCTAGCTGTGTAGCTCATTGTCTAACCTTGGAGACTACACATATCTACATGCTTGCAGAGGTAGAGTACCCAATCCCTCCTAGAGTTTGTAAAGTTATGATGGAAAAGAAGCTGCTAGGAGATAAAGAGGCTGAGACAAGAAGTCAGCTTTTGGAGCTAATAGAAAGACAGTCCAAGCAGGAAGCTGTTTGGGGTGTTTGAAAGAATTTTCAAAAGCAATGGAGAGATGGGTTTGAGGTAGGTTTACTTGGAGCTTAATTGGTGAAGGTGCCTTGCATTAACACAATAAACGGTTATCAGTCCACCATGTCTAACCCACATAAGGACTGGTTAATCCAAGAGCAAACGGCTCTAGGTAAAGATATCTCAAATCCGTTTATGGCTGACAATTTGCCAAAAATTGTATGGTATTCAACTCACCATATCTATGATAGTGAAGAGTTGGCTAGCCCACAAGGTTATGCCTTGTGTTAAAGGCTGTGGAAAAGCATAATTGGTAATCAACTCACCAAGATGATAACTACTTTCCATCAAAGAGTTGGTTAGTCCAAAAGCAAACGGCTTTTGGTAAAGAAAAATCGAATCTGTTGATAGCTGATGGTTTGATAAAAAGCATATGGTTATCAATGTACCATGGTCTTGTATTGAAACAGTGGCTACTCCAGAGTTAATGGCTAACTGGTAAAGAGACATCAAATCCATTAAATTTTCAATGATTCACCTCTCAAATGTGTTAACACACTTGGATGTGATGAGAATAGTATGAAATTTTTTTATTTAATGTACATATTATCAATGTTGCTAAAAAGATCAAATGATGCAAAAGTGTTGTTGATATAGAATGCTGCACAAATATGAAGATTCAACAAAAGGTTGCAGCTCTACAATAATTCCAAAGAATATCATGTTCAAAATCCTCAGAGCATTTTTGAAGAAAGGAAATTGAAGATCATGGAGCATGAAGATCAAGTTAGGGGAGGATTGTTGGGAATTATTTGTAACCAGACTTAAGTCTGGTATAGTTAATTAAGTCGGGTAGATAGTTAAGTCTGCCAGTACTAAGTTAGGTCTGACAGATACTAGTTAAATCTGTTTATGTTTAGACTATTAAGTCTGTTTTGCTTAACAAGTTAGATATCTTAGAAGATATTATAGGGAAGGATATGCACACAGTTAGATATCTTAGGAGAAGATATGCATACATCCTTTCATACGTTTTGTAGAATTAGGGTTTCCTTGTATCATAAAAGGAACTCTACGGCATTGTGTTCTATGCGAAGTTTTCAAAAGTTTAATAGAATATAAAGTTAGTAAATACATGTGTTGTGCTAACTGCTTGTGTTAATATTCCGCGTTCACATCAAGTATACATTGTTCTTAAGAGTTTCTCATATAAATATTTTAGATTTATTCAAGGTGTTTATTGTCTTACAAAGGATACTTAGATCCAATACTTTGGACCTACAATTTAAGCCCTAAATCATGATCATATTATGGCCAAATATTACTTCAAATCGTTCCTTTTGTCATTTTAGGTACTTTGGACAAGAATTCTGCAAAATGGACCATTTTGTATGTTTTTGGAGTTAAATGTGAAGAAAACGACAAAGTCAAGAAACCATGCTGGAAACAATACTTGACGGCGTCAGATGTCAAAAGGTGACGCCGTCATTTGATGAATCAAGAGAAGGATAACTATTTATAGTTGACGTGCCAGAGAAAAATTTGATGATTACAACGTGACGGCGTCACGTTATATTTCGAGTAGGTCGTCACATGTCACCACAAAGAGAGACGGCCCAGAAGACAACAACAAGAGACGGCATCAAGAAGATTAATTTGGCATCAAGAAACCCTAATGATGGCAACTTGACAACGTCAGGATCCACAAGCTGACGCCGTCACCCTTCTATATCTATATATAGTTTTGGATTTTTCATTCATTAATGTGGAACTTTTGTGCAACAAACCCTAGCCGAATTTTACAGCTATTGTAAGGGTTTCATACCCTTCTTTCATCCATGTCCAATTAAAGATAAGTTAATCTTTTAATCATTCAATATGTCTATGTGTTGTTTGATTATCTTTTATGCTTATCTTTCTTTAAACATGCTAGCTTAGGTTTTTTAGTGTTTGCTTAGATCTAATGAAACCTAGCTATTAATTATTGATTGTTATTTTGGTTTATTGATTGTTAGTTTTTTTGATTGTATTGGGTGATTGGTTTTCCGTTAGGCTCGAGAAAACTGGTCGAACTCCTATATGGTAACTGGCTTGACGTCTTGAGAAACGTATTCGGCTGTGTACACCGATGTTATTAGTTGTTTTTAATGCATAAGTGACTATTAAGGAGGCCATGATAGGATACTAAACGGGTCATCATAGGAAGTGATAGAAGCTTATAGAGGTGGGAAAGGACGTACATGCCCCCACGACTGGTATTAAGGAAAAAAACCTGTCATCCAAACAATTATAACAAACCAATTAATTAATAATAGATAGCTAGGGAGTAGTGAAATCTAAGTAAACACATTTTCTCATCATAAGAAGTCCACCACATTTACTTTTCTTGTTATTTAATTTTATTTGCATTAGTAGTTATTTTGGGTTAGTTGACTACCAACTAATTCCGCCCACTCTTCCAATACCCGAGATATTTTACTTGCTTTCATAAAAATTTAAAAATACAAACGACACTATTCCCCTAGAGAATGATCAATCCCCGGTACTTGCCACTCACTATACTACATCGGTCAGGTACACTGCTTGGTGGGGATTGCAAGCTTCTCAAGATCCCATAAGAAGTAAAATCTTTTGCAAGGTTGCAAAACCACGCATCAAGTTTTTGGCGCCGCTGCTGGGGAATAGTTATTGTTTAGGTTGCATTTTATTTTTATTATGTATACTCATTAGATTCCTATCTAGTGAGATTTTATTTTCTTTTCATTAGGGTTTCTTTAGTCTATCTTTTTCTTTCTTCCTTTGTTCGTAAAAAGTTTTCATAGACTATTTCGTTTGCCATCATGGAGAACGCGAATCCACCTCTTATACCTGACGAAGTAGCTTTGTTGCATAGCCAGATTGAGAATGAGATTAGGGAACTTAGGGAGCTTAATAGGTTGATTGATATTGAGCTTGATCATGCACTAAACAACTTAGCAACCGCTGTGTACTCAATTGAGGACTTAGAACCTAATGATTTTGCAGTTAGTGAAAGTACTGAGGAGAAGAAAGATGGGGAGCTGGATGATACATATTTCAACTTGTACGCCACTAAGGAAGAGATCACCTACTATAACAATATAATTGATAATCCTCGCCCACCTTTTGTTAAAATTGACCCAAAAATAAAGAGAGGTAGCCCTAGGAATGTGAAGATACAATGTATGATTGGATACAAGTACATTGAGCAAGCTTACATTGATTTTGAATCCCCAATCAACATTATGTCTTCAAGTATTTACAATGATATAATGAATACACGACTTGGACCTAGGAGAGACCCCAATTACCCCGGGGAGATCTGCAATTTTGTTGGGAGAATTAAGGGTCTACATATTTTAGTTGGGAACTTCACTTATTTCACTGATTTCATGGTTGTAGAAGACTTGGCTAGTGTTATAGATTGTAGCTTATCTCATGTTGTGTTGGGTAAGCCATTCGTTAAGGAATCCAAGTTAAGTTACGATCGGTTAGAAGGGACGGTTCAATTCTCTAACGAAACCGATAAAATCACATATAGAATACCGAATAAGATGAAGGAGTTTCATTATGTGCCTCAATTAGAAAGAGACAACATTAGTGCAATCGAGAACATTAACGAAGAGGATAAGAAAAAGGGCATGGATTATGTATGGAAAAAGAGGAGTCTTTACTATCAAAATTGTCTAACCCTTGGACCCAAACACAAAGTTGAAATGGAAAAGGTTGAGAGATTGAGAGAGGAGATTGGGAGGAAGGACAGAAAAATGTAAGGGCATAACTTTGAGTCTAGCTACAAGTCGTTCCTTTTGTTATTTTAGGTACTTTGGACAAGAATTCTGCAAAATGGAGCATTTTGGAAGTTTTTCAAGTTAAAAGTGAAGAAAACGACAAAGTTAAGAAACCATGCTAGAAACAGTACCTGACGGCGTTTGATGTCACAAGGTGACGCCATCATTTGATAAATCAAGAGGAGGATAACTATTTACACTAGACGTGCTAGAGAAGAGTTTGATGATTACAACGTGACGGCATCACGTTATATTTTGAGTAGGCCGTCACGTGTCACCACAAAAAGAGACGGACCAGAAGACAACAACAAGTGACGGTGTCAAGAAGATTAATTGGGCATCAAGAAACCCTAATGACAGCGACTTGACGGCGTCAGGATCCAAAAGCTGACACCGTCACCCTTGTATATCTGTATATAGTTTTGGATTTTTCATTCATTAGTGTGGAACTTTTGTGCAACAAACCCTAGCCGAATTTTATAGCTGTTGTAAAGGTTTCATACCCTTCTTTCATCCATGTTCAATTAAAGATAAGTTAATCTTTTAATCATTCAATATGTCTATGAGTTTTTTAATTATCTTTTATACTTGTCTTTCTTTTAACATGCTAGCTTAGGTTTTTAGTATTTTCTTAGATCTAATGAAACCTAGCTATTAATTATTGATTTTTGGTTTGTTTGATTGTATTGGGTGATTGATTTCACATTAGGCTCGAGAAAACTGGTCGAACTCCTATATGGTAACTGGCTTGAACGTCTTCAGAAACGTATTCGGCACACCGATGTTATTGGTTGTTTTTAATGCATAAGTGACTATTAAGGAGGCCATGATAGGAAACTAAATGTATCGTCATAAGAGATAGAAGCTTATAGAGTTAGGAAAGGACGTACACACCCCTACGACAAGTATTAAGGAAAAAAACCCGTCAACAAAACAATTATAACAAACCAATTAATTAATAAGAGATAGCTAGGGAGTAGTGAAATCTAAGTAAACATATTTTCTCATCATAAGAAGTCCACCACATTTACTTTTCTTGTTATTTAATTTTATTTGCATTAGTAGTTATTTTGGGTTGTTTGACTAGCAACTAATTCCTCCCACTCTTCCAATACCCGAGATAATTTACTTGCTTTCATAAAAATATTAAAATAGAAAAAGAATCATCCCTCATCTTTAGACCTAGTTTACGTAGCTTTCAATCCTAACGACACTATTCCCCTAGAGAACGATCAATTCTCCGGTACTTGCCACTCACTATACTACATCGGTCAGGTAAACTGCCTGGTGGGGATTGCAAGCTTCTCAAGATCCCATGAGAAGTAAAACCTTTTGCAAGGTTGCAAAACCATGCATCACTTGTAACACCCCAACCCGACAAGGGTAAAAATGAAACAATAATATGGTGTTACATCAGAACAGATCAAAAGCGGAAGTCCTAAATAAGTAACTTACTTTAAATGACTATGGTCAAAATCTTTAATTCAATTCTACTCTCAATCCCAGAAAGCTATCCCAATGCTAACTTGAATACCTGCCGCGGTGAAAAGAAATGCGGCTGAGCTACAAAAGCTCAGTGAACAGATATAACAAAAGAAAACTGAAATAAATGCTGAAGAACAAATATATAATTTGGGGAAACATATTTAGGTATAACAGATAATACGGAAATATAATGTGTAGGTTAAGTAAGGAATCTATACAGTCACCTGTATAAACAAAATCAGAATATACCATGAGCTCATAAACATATAATAAACGTATCATAATCACATAAGTTGCACAAGAAGTAGCTAGCTTCATAGTACCGGAAGTGAAAGGAGTACATTGCACATACAACCAGTCACTAAACATAATCATATCACATCATAACAGAAAACAGATCTAGGATGCATCCATACGCCCCTGAAAATTAGTGCACATTCATCTATAACGGAAGGGACGTGGCAGAACATCACTCTACTGCCCTAGAGTCATGCCATAGGTGCATCTATGATATGGACATGGAACCCCCATGCCTAGTAAAGCTCAGGTAGTCATAAGGTTCATAAGCAAAAGGTTCAAATCATAGTTGACATATCAGAAGATTCAAATGATAAGGTTCATAGCAAAGGTTCAAATCAGAAAGATCATATCAATGGTTCATATCACAAAGGAAACCTTAAGAGTAAGGTCAGAATATCCGTACCTCGAATAAAAGCAAAGCTGACAAAAGTAACGGAATAGTACTCTTCTTCAGAAATCTACACACGATGTGTTACTCATTAATATTTTATTCAATCATTTACTTTTTCACTTTCCATATTAATTCTAGGGTTTACATAAATATTAGATTAAATATTTAATAACTAGTTAATATTATTTTAGTGTTTAAAGTGTACTTATATTAAAGTATAGGGTTTTAATTATAAATATCACAAGTTTACATATTATCCAAGTTAGTTCGTTAACTTTCATATATTATGAATTAATCCTTATATTTTAGTAATTTACAATTTAACCCCTCAAGTTATACGAATTTCAAATTTTAGTCTTTTAATTACACAATTTACCAAAATAGACCTTTAATATACAAATATTACACAATACACCCTTATACTAAGTTATACTACTAACCCTTTAGTTATTTAGAGTTTATAAAATTAACCCCCAAGTTTAAATATTTACAAAACACACCCTTTTACTTTAAAAACACAATCGGTTTATATAATAAAACACCAAACCCTAACCCTAAGTTACCTAATCATTACAACATTAATTGCAACCTTAAAAACATGTTTATTAAACCTATTTTTAATCCAAAACCCTAACCCTAGCCTTGCACTCTTTCTTTTCTTTTCTTTTCTTTTTATTTAATTAAACCGATTATAAAATAAATCCCAAAATGAGTTTCTAGGCTTCGAAAATTATAAAGGTTATTTTAATGATGTTAAATGACATTCAGAGGACCAGAATAAATTATATACCAAGCTCAAAAAAATCGCATAGATGCTTTCATAATTATAGTTTGATTTTTGGGTTTTTAACATATATAAATTCGTATGATCATATTAGATGCATGGTTTGTTTCTATAATTTTATACTGATAATATACGATATATATAGGGTTCTACAAAAATTCCAGAAAGATTATAGAACTTGTGGTTGAAGCAAAATGATTTTCTTCTTCTTGATGGGATAAAACCGACACAATATAAACACCTAGCTCACATGATCGATTCATAATTGAAACCAATATTTTTCTCACCTTCTTTAGACTTGTAAGAGACCAGGAAAAATACTTGGGAACCTCAGAAAGTTGGAGTCGACTTTTTAGGGTTTTTAGGGATTAGGTTGGGTTTTAAAAGTCGATTATAGGATTTATAAATTATATAAACGTTTTTTTCTATATTTATAGGAACATAATTATCTTGGGCTGCAATATATTGGATAATGCCAAAATAAAATATCTTATAAGTTTCCTTTTGTATTTAGGATTTATTTACTTAATATAAATATATATATAATTAATTATAAATTGACTTAAATAATTTTTATACAAGAAATAATTTTAATTTAACAAAAGTGACAAATTTTAATCATACTTAATTTATTATAATCATATGTTGCCAAGTTCCAAATTCTAGGGTTTGTTTGATATTATTTAAGTGTTAATACGAATTTTAAAACATGAGGGTATTTTGGTCATTTTGCTTGTTTTTGAATTTGAGGTATTATAACTTCTTCTCCTCTAAAAAGAATTTTCCGTCCTCGGAAATTGAATAGGTAGAATAGACAAAAAACGAATCGGATTGCAAAAATTGCCAGAACGGAATAAACACAAAATCTTTCGATTACAGAAATAATCTCAATTCAGAAAACTTCCCAACAGATTTAAAACAAACAAACATATCTTTCTTATCGGACTTTCATAACTTCATATCTTGTTCAGAACAGTTCAGAAATCGATTCAACGATTACATACTTGTAGCAGATAACTAAAGTACTTCTCACAATTACTAGCAGAAAACAGATTGAGTACGGAACTTCAAACGATAGAAGACTCTATAATGAGTTCTGAAATTCTTAATGAATGATCAATGATCAACAAATGTACAATGAGAATTCAAACTTATTCAGATATCTAATGAATGAAACAGAGCACAGACGAATAGAATAAATCCTAAAGTCTCACTTATCACAAATAAGTCAACTAGCAGAAATCTAATGCTCCACAATCACTTCCCAAGATATCATATGCTCATAATGAGAGTACTTTATATGATGGAAATATTATCACGTTGGCCAGGCGTCATAATATTTTAATTATATAAACAGACCTTCATGGCGACCATACTTTACCTCAAGTTGTGAACAAAAGCAACCTATAGCATCCTAACAATACTTCTCTTTTTCCCAGGATTAAGCAGAATCAATCGTCATCAATGAAATCGAACAGAAAACGAAACATATCAGAAATAACCTAAATCTAACAGATCTATATTAATAGAGAACAATACTTCCAAATTCACCCAAAATGCTCATAACCATAAACTTAGCGAATTAACGCAGAATTATCATAATACTAAATTTCCAAGGAAAAATTAATATTCTAAAGATTCAATCACACTATTATCAATCTTCCTCATTATCATGTGATATCCTAATCATCATTAATAGAAAGAACTTAGGGAAATCAACCTACACTGGATTATTGTCAGAATTATAACCTTCCAAAGAAAACCCTTAATAGCATATTTCATTATCATAATGGAGTGGACAGTTTTCTATACTCATGACTAGTACCCTCCAGATCTCTTATAGAAATAGAAAAGGTTTATGGAAAATCAAATAGTGTCAAAGGAAACTTAATATGCCTAGCATAAGAAGAAAAATTCCCACAATATGTCAAACACATAGGGTTCTAATAATCTTTCGAATGATCAAACTGATTAACAGAAAAGGAGATCAGAATCAGAAAATGAAACTTAAAAGATCTGAGCCTGAATCATGTAGTTCTCAAAACCTTCTAAACTTACGTAGTTACTGAACTTTAGATCATGCATAACTTTCTAATCTCAGAAAAGAATGATCTTATTAACTTAACAAAAGACATAGGCACGAATCAGAGTGATGCGGAAGCAATGCTTCTTAAAACAATGTCCTAGTCTACCCAATCCTCACCGGTCATAACTTAAGTTCATATAGGGAAGTCCTAAAGCAAATCCTCAAAGATTGTTTCATAACTTCTATGGTGCAAAACCTAAGGGCCTAATACTCACAGGTCATAGACTAAGCTCTACGGGTTATGAATCCGCCGATCCAACCTGTCTCTGATACCATAAATTGTAACACCCCAACCCGACAAGGGTAAAAATGAAACAATAATATGGTGTTACATTAGAACAGATCAAAAGCAGAAGTATTAAATAAGTAACTTACTTTAAATGACTATGGTCAAAATCTTCAATTTCAACTCTACTCTCAATCCCAGAAAGCTATCCCAAAGCTAACTTGAATACCTGCCGTGGTGAAAAGAAATGCGGCTGAGCTACAAAAGCTCAGTGAACGGATATAACAAAAGAAAACTGAAATAAATGCTGAAGAACAAATATATAATTTGGGGAAACATATTTAGGTATAACAGATAATACGAAAATATAATGTGTAGGTTAAGTAAGGAATCTATACAGTCACCTGTATAAACAGAATTAGAATATACCATGAGCTCAGAAACATATCATAAACGTATCATAATCACATAAGTTGCACAAGAAGTAGCTAGCTTCATTGTACCGGAAGTGAAAGGAGTACATTGCACATACAACCAGTCACTAAACATAATCATATCACATCATAACATAAAACAGATCTAGGATGCATCCATACGCCCCTGAAAATTAGTGCACATTCATCTATAACGGAAGGGACGTGGCAGAACATCACTCTACTGGCCTAAAGTCATGCCATAGGTGCATCTATGACACGGAGATGGAACCCCCATGCCTAGTAAAGCTCAGGTAATCATAAGGTTCATAAGCAAAAGGTTCAAATCATAGTTGACATATCAGAAGATTCAAATGATAAGGTTCATAGCAAAGGTTCAAATCAGAAAGTTCATATCAATGGTTCATATCACAAAGGAAACCTTAAAAGTAAGGTCAAAATATCCGTACCTCGAATAAAAGCAAAGCTGACAAAGAAGTACACAAGTTGATTCATGTGGAAAAACAATTGAAAATACACAAATGTAGTTTGAATGAAAAATAAGAGACTTACAAAGGGATTTTGACTATCAAAAGTCTTATTTGCAAAACCAAGTCTTACTTCTGCAAATGGAATTGAAAAAAAAGCAAATCCAAGCTAGTGGTTTATAGGAAATGTGGTGTTGCAATGGCTCTGGTTGTTGCTTTTAAGTTGTTTACAGGAAAGGTGGTGTAGAAGTCATGATGTAATATTGTAATGTAGAAGTAGAATTGTGCAAGATGTATTGTAGTTGACTTTTGTTATTGACTGTTAGCTCTATGAATAGAGCTCTGCATTCGCATTTCAAAGTTAATGAAGATATGTAACAACCTTTCCTAAAATATGACTTAACTCTTATTATCTCTAACAGCCTGCACTAATTTGATAGAACCTGCATTGACAAATGGAAAGAAAACAGCCTGAACTAATTTGATAGAACCTTCATTGGACAAATGTTTGACATACAAAAGTCAAACAATGTCAATTGGTTATAGTTCAATACAACCTAGGATACATATTAACAACATTCTATATTGCAGCACCCACATAGACAATATTTGATACAACACAAATTCATCCAAAAATCTGTTTGAAAACCTAAAGTTAAGCAGATAGATTGCATTAAACACAAATTCAAATAAACACCGGACTACATAAACCATCCTACATATGATACTACATAAACCATCCTATCAACCTACATGGTTGACTACAAAACATTGTCTATGGACAAACCTATATGGTTTATCGTACATCAGGCTAATTACATAACATTATCTACGGACAAACCCATATGGTTTATCCTACATCAGCTAATTACATAACATTGTCCACGGACAAACCCATATGGTTTATCCTACATCAGATAATTACAAAACATTGTCTATGGACAAACCCATATGGTTTTTCCAACTTACAAATAGTTTCAAACATTGTTTCAACCATCAACAAAAATAAAACCATCAACAAACATCAACACACATCAAACCTTTAAACTCTTTGGGACCTGTTTGTTTCATTAGTTAGACAGAAGCAGACCCTTGTAGCTGCACCAAAGCTGGCTTCCTCCCTCAACTCCTTGAAACCAGATGATGAAACAATTGCTACATTCCTCTTCACCTTGCCTCGACCAGCTACCACCACTGTTCTCTCGCATACCTCGAACACTTTCTATATCCTATGATGCTTCACTACAGTGACAGGGTACACATACAAGTTGTACTTCTACACAATTTTTGATGGTATAGTCTGTTACAAAATGTACAAAACTTAGCATTAGTTTTTTTTGGGTGATTCTAACAGACATTATGATCTATCAATCATCCTATTAGACATACAATATCTCAGAAAAATGACAGCTATATACATGATTAAGCAAATATGTCACTACTGCTTCCGAAACCGGCCAAATACACAAAACAAAACAGAGGACCACATCAACAATGCATAAAGGAAGTATAGTAGCTAAAGATCCAACTCAAGCTCATGCTAATAACATGTTGGGAATTAAAGCTTCTTAAGTTGATGTTACATATATGGTTAAGACTACTCAGGTATTACAAGAAAAATTCTCTAAGTATGTTACTGCTACTGCTTATGAAGGTTAAGACTGCTTATGGAAGTTAAGACTGCTAGTGTATATTATAGATGTTGAGAACTTACCAAGTAGTTAATGCTGCTAGAAGAAAACTTAGTGCTGCTAGTACTAAGTTACAACTGCTATAGTTTGATAGTTGTTCAGTTTGTAATCTCATTGAAATTGTAACATAACAATTTAACAAATTTACAAAGTTTCAAGACACTTACAAGTCGTCCATCTCTCCAGAAGCATGCAGTCAGCGTTTTGTAGAATGCCCTATCTTCTTGGTCATGGACAGTATGAAACGTCCAGTTGCACATCCAGTTCATCTGACGGGGTTCAAAATTTGAATTTAATATTATAAAATGAGTTAGTTACAGATAATCCAAAATGTTACACAGATATCATATACTTGAGGTAGTTAAAGTTAATAAAGAAAAACATACTATAGTCATGTGGTTAGTGACAGAGGGCATTCATGGCTATGTTGGTGCTGTATGTCTCTACTGTTATGATGGCCCCTCCATCAGGTTCAAACAACATCACATTATATTCCTCCCTTGGGACAACCTGAGTAAACACCATCTACTTACCAAGACTCATATTCAAGTCTTGAACTAGTCTCAACCAACCACACCCATACAAGAAGGAGTGGACGTATCGATCATAGATATGATCACTGTCCACCCTAACATTGTAGCCAGTCGTGTTAGTGGAAACCATGACCGAGTCAGTAAGGGTTGGACCATTCAGATATCTCAGAAAGTCTTCCTGCAATGACTACAAAAGCAGAGATGTGTTTGTCACAGGCACTAAACATCTCCAAAACTGAGCACTCTCGGGTTCATAATTATGAAACTCCAACCCAACCTAATCGTAGCAAGTTACATAAAACACATCGTCACCCTATTCTACAAAATGTATGTACTCAAAATCATTCCACCTCGGGTTCATAATTACGAATAGGTGATGTTGTGAGTGACAAAATCATTCCACCTTGCTCCCTCAACAACACACACTAATTCTGAGACTCTCCTTACACGGACTCTCCATCTAACACCCCCCCCCCACACACACACAGTTAAGGATTGCCATGATAGGAACCTCCTAAAACGTAATCATTATGCAGTTCCTATATATGAAAATTAATTTTTAACCATTGTCAATTTAATACTAATTAAACTACTTTCATAGAGAAATAATAGCTTGTCAATAATGGTGTTAACTTACAAACTCATCTAAAACATGTTCAAGATTGTCCACAATGCAAATAGATTTATTACAATACATTCTTATTGCATTAACAATTAAGATTAACAAAAATGCAAATAACGTTTGATTGAAGTAAAAATCAGTAAATGTTGTTACCTGTTATGTGTGTTGTTTGAAGAATCACGCCTGCTAAGTTCCGATGGCATTGTTTTGTGGGTGGGTGATTTGATCGGTTGAAAGAAGATGGAACATTTATTGTGTGTGATTGGTTAATGTTAATTTGTTAAACATGACTTAGAGTTTGGTTATTTGCAAAAATTGTCCTCGTCGATGTTCGTGCCTGGGAGGTAGCTAGAGTGTGTTAAAGGAGAGAAAGGTGAAATGACGAAATTATCCTCACGTGCGTTGCATGTGAGGACTAACTAACGGGATTTTTTAATGATCGTTAGCAAAAATAAATAAAATAAAATAAAATAAAAATTGCATGAACAGTAACCCCCCAGGTGCCATTTTTGCAAAACGCGGATCGGTCAGGAACATGATTTGCAAATTTTTTGTAAGACGAAAATATCTGCATTTTCGGCAAAGTTTAGGGACAATTTTTGCAGTTTACTCTAAATAATAATTATAGTTGTATTTAAAGGTTTTATTTATGAATATGGATATATATGCAAGTTTTTATGTTTGGCAAGGATATATATATGTAATTATTGTTTTAAGTTGGATATATATGCCTTTATAAAGTTTTGCAAGGATATATATGGTAGTGGAGTGGTGGTGGCTGTCGGAGGTGGTGGTGATTAGTGGTGAAGCAGATAAAAGGGCATTTAAGTGCTAACACAAGTACAAAAATGAGTAAAAAAAAAAAAGAAAAAAAAAAGAAAAAAAAAGGTCGCTCAAAGTTTTAAGCCGTAAGTCCCTTAGGTTGCTCAACATTGAGAAGGAGCAAACAGATAATATTTTTTGAAGTTTGACTTTTTTAGTGGAAAAAGACAACATAGAAGGTCACTCAAAGTATAAAATAGTCGCTAATTATATTTCGCTTAGAAAGTACACTTAGTTGGCCCTTACAAAAGTACCACAACAATGATTGAGCGCGACTTTTTTGGGTGTCATGTGTTGTCTTCATATTAAAATTTAAAAAGTCGCAAGTCGCTCAGTCTATTTGAAGAAAGTCATTAAAAAGAGTCTACAAAAGCCCACCACCACTTTGAGTGACTGGATTAGTCTCAAATTTAGCCCATAATTTTATTACTCCTTATATTATAGCAGTATGTTTTAGGGTGCGTTTAGTTTGATACTTTAGAATGGGTTTTAAGGTTGATGTGACAAGAATGTGTTGTTTGGTTCATGCTTTTAATAAAAAGAATGATAGAAAGAACGAAATTTCATTCCACATCAATTTAGAAGGTTTTGGCAAAACATGTGAGACCCACCACTTTCTATTCTCACATACTATTTTTATATAAATTTTTAAATGGTATTTTTTTACTATAATTTTATTATAAAATACATTTAATAAATATATTTTCTCTATCCAAATCCTAAATCAAATCCAAATCCTAAACCAAATCCAAATCCTATTCCAAACCCACCTATAAACCGGACCCTTAGTAATTGCAATATATTATATCAAAGTATTAAATTAGTTTATATTATACATTTATTACAATGAGTATTTTCGTAATCACAACAACGTTATTTAATTCCTGTTGCAAATTTATACTATTATAATACTTCCTTAAGACAAAACATATAAATAGTTTCTTGTTACCATTCCTACTTTTTTTAGCTTGACATAAGTCAACATTAAGTCTTTCTAATTCCCGGTTTAAAACTCTAATCCCCTCAAAGTCAACTCTCTAAACATACACATTGTGTGTGTGTTTTTAAGGTGGTGATCCAAAAAGCATGATGGGGTCGTGGAATTCAAGGGAGATGGAGGTTTTATCACTTACTTTTGGATGGATTGCTTTTTTTGCTTCTTCAATCTGTTTTTATCCACAAGTCATCTTAAATTTCAAAAGAAAGAGGTCACTTTCTATTTTTGTACATTTGAATTCATCATTTTTTTTCCTTCTTCTTTGTATAGATAAGTGCTGATTGGAAAATACTTGTTTGCAGTGTGGTAGGACTGAATCAAGATTTTGTAGTGTTGAATTTGACGAAGCATTCGTCGTATTTGATATATAATGCTGCTGTATACTTTAGCTCTGATGTTCAATTTCAGTATCATCAGAAATATGGCTTTGATCAGGTTAAATTTTTATGTCATTTGTAACTTTCATATACAAATGTTTATGTCACATACTGGCATACTACATTACATTCTTAACACTAGATGTTCCTTTTAATTGTATGTTTCTTAAATTGTGTGTGCTTTTTTGTCCTAGACACTTATTTTGGGAAGGAGGGATTATCATGTTATAGTTGTTATGTTTGATGGAAGAATTTAGGAACACATGTTGCTAGAAGGAACACCCAATTAGCCATAAAGGGATACGTCATCGCTAGAGGTGGCAACATGGACGGGTTGTGCGGGTTTAGGTAATGGGTCAAAATGGGTTACGTCGAAAGGGGCACTTTGAAATATGAGCCAAACGGATTAGGATCGAAATAGGCAGTTTTTGAAAAACACCAAAAAACTAAAAAACTTATGCACACTTTTCACTTTATAAAGAACCAGCAGGGTCCCTGCGCGATGCGGCTGCGAGCACCCTATAATTTAATTTTTTTGGCTAATAATTTATTTTATTTGTAAGTTTTTTGGCAATAGCTTTACTGATTAGTTTTTTATAGCAAAAGTTTGATGAAATTTTGCTTAGTTTGTATTATTTTATTTATTATTTATTTTTGTATTTTTTTTTGTTTAGTGGTTTGCTTGGTTTGTACAATACTCCCTCCGTCTCATATTTATTGTCCACACTTCCTTTTATGAATGTCTCAAATTAATTGTCCACCTTCCATTTTAAGTAAAAACAAGATAACTTAGAGGGGGAATATTCTATTTGATTAGTTGAAAATTGTAGAGGTCCCACTTTTATTAAACTTTGTGATTTTTGTCTCCGGACAATAATTTTGTGACGGAGGGAGTATGTTCTTTTAATTGTATAAAAAGAGGGTTTTTAAAGTATCATTAATTAACAGCATGTAGTACGTATTAAATAATACTTGTATTTATCATTAAATGAGTGTTTTAAGAATATAAATTATGTATGCATCAATGAATTGTAAACATTGCATAAATACTTGTATTGTTGAAAATTACCTTTATAAGGTATTGAATGTTAAGAAAGTGTGTTTTAGGCCATTAATTTTAAGCTTTGCATTAATTTTAGACCATTAATAGTAAAGACAAAGTGGTGTGTACATGTAACTACTAAACTTGTACATGTCTAATTCTATAGAGTTTAGGGTCCGTTTGTTTTATAATTAGGATTAGGATTAGGATTAGGATTTGGATTTGGTATAGGATTTGGATTTGAGGTAAATTTAAGAGAGAGAAATTATATATTTTAAGGGAATGTCTAACCAATGCCCTAAGGGCATTGGATAAGACTTGTCTTTTAGTGACAATTAATGTAGGCTCATGTTACTTTCAAAATAAAAATTATTTTTTGTGTGTCCTTTTTATACTCTTTGAGTGGGGTCTTTGCACAAGAAGACAAGTTTTATCCAATGCCCTTAGGGCATTAGTTAGACATTCCCAAGTTTGAAACTTGTGGCATGCCGTAAGCTAAAAAAAGGTGAAAAAAAGTTTGGGGTAAAATGCAAAAATGGTCATTAAACTATAACGAAATCGCAAAAATGGGATTGAGACAAAAAGTCACGTAAAAAAACCACTAACGTTACGCAAATTTGCAAAAAAGCCACCGAGATGCATTTTCCGTTAGTTTTCCCGTTAAGTGCCATGTCATTGAAGGTAAAATCGTCATTTCACTGCTTTATCCACGTGTCATAGCAATGTTACTTTAGGGACTAAATTTGCAAATTAACTTTTAACATACATTTCACAACAACCACCACCCTCTACCACCACAACCACACAACCGCCCTTTACCCTTCATCTTCATCTTCTCCGGTGGCCAATCCCAAATTCCGACCACTTTCTCTTTTTCTTTAAGTTCTATTAAATAAGAAAAAAGAAGCAAAACGACTACCATGTATTTTTTTCTCAGTTTTCAAATTCTCTTAAATAAGAAAAAAGAAGCAAAACGACTACCAAGTATTTTTTTTCTCAGTTTTCAAATTTTCACAGAACTCTCAGTATCAATGAACGAATAATGATTTTTAGTAGTGCATGCAGTTGCTACTATATCGGGACTGTTTAAAAAGTTTATCGGAACGGGGCCATCAATTCTTATCAACAAACAGGCTTTTATTCCTCCCTGTGTAACCTTGACTGATCATGTGGTGAGACAAGGTGGATCTATCTATGTGCATAAACCAATAGTATGTGTGAAAAGTGCACTAAGAAGAATAAGAAGGAAAATTGAACGTGTAAGGACCCAGGTCGCAATCAACTGTTTAGTTTGAATGGTATATGGCATGTCACGTAGCCACGTAGGTGATAATACCTTGGAGGTTGCAGGCAATAATCTCCTTTTCCATGTCCTGATAAAATAGGTTTATTTGGTTTGGGTGAAACGGGTCGGGTCAGACAGAGTTGGTTGACTAGAAGCACTTTCTTTACTCTAAGGGTGCTTGGTAAGGGGGTTAAGGGGGTGAGGAATTCAAAAGGCCCACCTCACTTAAATTAGGTGCATGGTTAGGGGTGTGCAAAGATATTGATTACCCCGTAGTGGGTAATCAACATTATAGATTAATTTGAGGGGGTAAGGTATTGATTACTCACCTCACTTAATCCTTTGCATTCTCTTTCTCTTTCCTTTTACCTTTACTTTTCCCACTTTGAACCAAGCGGATCCTAATATTCAATATTTTTGTAAGAATTGTTAGTGTGTCAAACATGGTTACACACATTGTATTATTTATCGTGGAAAACATGGTATAGAAGGCTACATATCTGCATTATAAATACAACTTTAGCGACTATCGACCCATTGGGCATGTTTCCTTACAGCTAACTCTTTTCTGTACCATTTAACCCGTTAGAGATAAAAAGATAACTCACTTTGAGCTGTTTATAACGAAATACTCCCTCCGTCTCAAATTAATTGTCATGAGAGAGAAATCACAAAGTTTAATAAAAATGGGACCCCTACAAATCTCAACCACTCAATGAGAATATTCCCTTAATATATTCTCTAGTTTTTACTTAAAAATAAAAGTGAACAATTATTTTGAGATATTCCAAAAAAGAAATGTGAACAATAAATTTGAGACGGAGAGAGTAACTCTAACCCCCTGTCGAAAGACAGAGAAGATAGAAAAGCACAAACAGAGTGATGAGTAATAGAAGAGGACTCCATTACCTTGACCATCTTCCGAAATCCGGAAGTCACCTTTTCCTTTCCTTGGGGAGCGCTAGTGGACACGGGGAGGGAGCAGGGCCTACTTTCTATAAGGAAGTGAAATTCCATCGGTATGGCATTAGAACTGCTCAGGCTGAAAATACGAGTTTGCGTCCATCCCTGGTCGATCCCACTCCACTTTCAAGATTGGGTGAGTAAAACGCGGCGTGTTCGAATTCTGATCGCCTCACCGCCTTCAACCCATTAGTCTCCGTTACATGTCGAAGGAACTCGGCAAAATGACCCCGTAACTTCTCCAGATAGCTGCCTTGACTTTCTCAAATGGCATCAACTCTTGCTTGTCTACCTTGAATAGTCTTTATACGGAATGCACCTACGAAAAGAACTGAGTAGAGTCATTCATCCCTATCTTGGGCTCCAGAGGCGCTGCCGCAGGCGCCAGCACCGAGAAGTTGAGTCACCCTTCTTTTTTTTTAAAACCATTTAGTCTCGCTGCTATTTGATTCTTCTCTCTTTTGTGCTTACTAAGTCTTTAGAACACGCTGTGCTGTAAGCTAAGCTGTTCACCTCGCCTCGTTCCCTTGCTTTTCCATTGCGGCTCTTTCTAAGAGACGGGAATGTAAATAGAAAACATCCCCTGGTACCGTGTCGATAGTGTATTACTACTATATGATAAAGGTACTGTCCCCATTTATATTCCATCAAGTGCTCTTGTTAGTGTTTTATAACCGACTGTTTGTTCAGGTCATAATTGAAATTAAATTATTTACCTGACTTTTGTATATGCATGCTATTACTGAATTTAGTACAAGGCTCTATAACTACTATGCTTCAATATTTATATTTAATTTATATATTTAATTCAGTTTTCTTCATCAGTCTTTGTGTTTTTGGTAGTCGTTTTGCTTCTACTTTTATTATTTAATAGAACTTAAAGAAAAAGAAAAAATGGTTGAAATTTAGGATTTGTCATCGGAATCTGGGTTTGGTCATCAGAGAAGATGAAGATGAAAGGTAAAGGGTGGTTGTGTGGTTGTGGTGGTTGCTGTGAAATGTATGTTAAAAGTTACTTTGCAAATTTAGTCCCAAAAGTAACATTGCTATGACACGTGGATATAAAGCAGTGAAATGACGATTTTACCCTCAATGACATGACACTTAACGGGAAAACTAACGGAAAATGCCTCTCGGTGGCTTTTTTGCAAATTCGCGTAACGTTAATGGTTTTTTTGCTTGACTTTTTGTCTCAGTCTCATTTTTGCGATTTCGTAATAGTTTAAGGACCATTTTTGCATTTTACCCAAAAGTTTGAAGCTGTAAGCTAAAGGTTTACAACTCTACATAGTTAAATAAGTATTGGGCTAGTCGCTTAACATGTATAGTAGTGCTATATAAGCGGATGAAAATGAGCTGAGCCGTTTGTGTAAAGTTTAATACTGGATCGGTAAAAAGCTTGAATGAGTCGAGTCTAAATGAACTTGAGCTTAATTTACAACTCAATTGTTAATCGAGCTCGAGCTTTACATACATAGCTCGATTGGCTCGCAAGCCTAAACGAGCCTAAACAACACTAATAAGTATTAAACATATGTAAAATGTTATGTATTTGTATTATAGGCGAGCTTATTAACGAGCTCAATAACAATTTTATTAACGAGCTCAAAATAGATATGTTACGAGTCAAGCTTTTATTTTTCATTGCCAAATCGGGTATACACGAGCTGAGCTCGAACCTAGCCCGAGCTTACATAATATACCAAGAGTCGAGCTCGAGCTTAAAAGTAAGGCTCGAACTGAATCGAGCTCAAGCTTTATAAAATTTAAACGAGTCGAGTTCGAGAACTAACAGGCTCCGGTTCAGCTAGGCTCGTTTCCACCATTACTTAAATTACACGCTTAAATATATGGCTAATTCATACTAGTATATTTTTTATATATGTATTTTGCATTTGCTCATCCTACATTCTTACGAATCCTCTTTGAAAACTTCCCTCTATTTTCATATTTGCACACTACAACTTCTATTTTTGTTTTTGTTTTATTCTTTTGTCAGATTGTTTTAAGAATTTAGCATGAGTGGGTATATATATATATATATATATATATATATATATATATATATATATATATATATATATATATATATATATATATATATATATATATATATTTGTCAATTTAAGAGAAATAAAATAAAAAAGTATAAAAGCAGAAAAAAATTACTACCTCCGTCCCATAAAAACTGTCCGGTTTGACTTTTCAGAGTCAAACTGGTTCAACTTTGATCTTATCTATTTTTGTGAGTATTATATAATACTTTATGAAAAATATATGAATGGATTGAGTTTTAAATGTGTTTTTCATTGGTATAATTTTTCATCAAGTATGATATAACACATAAAAAATATTTAAGGTCAAAGTTGAACCAGTTTGACTCTGAAAAGTCAAACTGGACAGTTTTTATGGGACGGAGGGAGTATATTTTTTGTCAAAGAGGGTGCAAATAATATGAGGGGTACACAAAACAATCCCTTTACAAATCAACCCAGGATTTGAACCCGGGTGAGACACCAAGCAAAACAAAGGTCTGGGTCCGTACACATCCTTTACTATTGGAGTAAGACTAGAAATATAGGGTAAAAGTCATAAATGATTAACCTACTTACAAATATGATTCATTCTAAATATTTTTTTTTATTGTCAAAATGCCTAATTAAGTTGCATTTTTGTTTCATTACACATAACATTTCCGTTTTATCTAGTTATATGTTATGCGTAATGAAACAAAAAACAAACTTAATTAGGCATTTTGACAATTAAAAAAGTACATTATGTAGAATGATTTGTTGTTACTTAGACCTAGTATTAATAAGTGTACTGTCCCTAAAGAGGTGAAAACGAATATTAGTATGGTCATGCCTTTTAATAAAGGAAAGCTTCTTGTTAGATAATTATGAGTCCCTTTGGTTGTTAGGAGTCTAACTATGGGTGACTGTACTGTGCTTAATGAGAATGTGAAAAAAAGAATAGATGATTGGAGGAATAAGACCCTATTTTTTGCTGGGAGATTGCAATTAATTGTTTCAGTGCTCCAGTCACTTCACATCTATTGGGCTTCTATCTTTATTTTGCCCATCCATATATGCAATGACATTGATAAAATGTTAAAGGGTTTTTTTATGGAATACCGAGGGTATTCTTCTTTGGTTTGGAAACAGATTATTGGCTTAAGGAAAAAAAATTAGGAGTTTTGTGTAATTTAAGATTGGTAATGGGAAAAAGTGTAACTTCTGGTTTGACAAATGGCATAATAGGGGTCTTTTGTGTGATCTAATTGATGAACATTGTGATATTCATCATAGCAGTTGTAAAGTTCTTCATATAAAAACTATGTTCACCAAATAGAATTATCGAACATCATGATGTTCATCTAGTAGAAACAAAGTTCATCATATAAAAGCCATAAATGCTTAACCTACATACAAATTTGACTCATTCTACATAATGTACTTTTTTTATTGTCAAAATGCTTAATTAAGTTTGTTTTTTGTTTCATTACGCATAACATATAACCAGATAAAACGGAAATGTTATGCGTAATGAAACAAAAAATAAACTTAATTAGACATTTTGATAGTAAAAAAGTATATTATGTTGAATGAGTCAAATTTGTAAGTATGTTAAGTATTTATGATTTTTACCCAGAGATATACGTCTTGATCAAATATTTTATTGTGTATAATTTAGATGTTACAGATAATACAAAAAACTAAAAAAATATGTCGGACAATTGGAGAACCAGGGCCTTTCGTGACCATGCATGGTGATTGGTTTTTCCAGTTGGAATAGCACATTTTGGTCATTTGGTGGTTCTTTGTTGCTACTTTAATTTACGATAAACCGACAACGTTGATCAGCTTCTGTTAATGTATATATATTCAAGGGGGGGGGGGGGGGGGGGGGGGGGGGGGGGGGAAATACCAACTTCAGAGAAAAAGTGTAGGGAAAACTAGAGATGTTTTCATTTCAAAACAGACAATATCTATCAAATGATACTTTGTTTCTTGATTTACTCTATGTATATGTCTTTAAATAAAGTAAAAGTAAAGCTTTAGATGAATAATATCGATTAGTTGTAACATTACATGATTGGAGTTGTTGTAGAATCTTCTTTCATTTTAAACCTGATGTCGCTTACGCAAATTAATGATTTTACATAAAAATTAATATCTAGCGGATATATCAAAAGGAAATTTTAAGATATTAAAACAGAAATTTGCAAAAAGTGTTACATAAGATGACACTTAATTTTAACATGTCTCAACTTTGTGGTAAAGCGAGTAATTTTTAATCTAAATGTCAAAATTACCTTTAGCATTGTGCACTATTATATCTACCTCCTATATAAAGGAAGCTTGTCCTATTATTTCTCCCTCAAAAATACTAATCAACTGACACGTGTAATCTTTAAAATCTAATAGGCGTCGATTTTTTTTAGTGAATTTTGGGCAGAATTCCTTCCCCCATCTCATTTGCGAATAGGAATAATATCCAAAGAAAACACACACACACAATAATATTCTCTCATTCCTTTGGCAAACCCTCACCGGATAAATACATCATATAGGAAGAATTTTGTTTTTGGGCAATATACTGAGATTAATCTTGGTGTGTATTATAACATTTTGATCTGTATGATGTTAATTTTTATCTGCTTATGTTTTATTATAATACCAGATACACACGAGATCCCCAAACATAAACCCTAATACAAAATCCCCAATATTCAATTTCAATCCCAGCATTAAATGGTTGATGACAAATTGATCTAAAAACCAATTGATTTTTATCCCTAAAAAACACATATCTATAACAATTAAACAAACCATGATTCACAAAATCGAATAAAGTCCTATATAATCATTCATCGATGGAAGAGGTGTGAAGAGGTGTGGTGTATCTGTTGATTATAATTTTGGTTTCGTTTTTTAGATTAAAAAGGAGCGTGTTCCTGTGGATTAGATGGATCGAATACCGACGACAAATTATTCCAAAGATAATGGATTAAAAGGTATCATCTTAAATTATTTTTTAAATTGGGTGATTTTTTATTAGATTATTTTTTGTATTATAGATTGAATTTTATAATGGGTCATATGCACATAATCTGTTTGACAAAATGCATCAACAATACTTGGTTTTGGTTACTTATTGAATTTATACCTGGTGTGTACTTATTGAATTTATATATTGTAGTGTGGACGAACTTTGATCTGCTGTGAAAGTTTGGATGTGACAGGTGGTTTTGTTTAAGGGATAGTAGCACCAGAGGCGGACATATTAGGCTATTTTCGTAAAGCACTTCTATGCCACCAGGAAAAGTGGTGGCTCCTGGTGCCACGTGTCCCGATGGTGGTATAAAAGATGACACAGGAACAGTTGACACACAAAGGTGAAGCAAATGCTTAGATATCTTTGGCCAATTTCTTTATTTTCTTTATATGATTTATAAAGAGTATAGTGTCTTATTTACATGTGTGTTCACCGTTTGTGTTCCTGAGTTCCTTTGCATTTCGTTGGATGATGGACATGAGGATCTTGAAGTTGGCATACCTACTTATGAGCAAATCCCAGGTTTAGAGTGTGTTTATGATCCTAAACATATTCTTAAATCTTTAGTAACATCAATAAATAAATAACGGGGATGTTGATTCTGTCTTTTAATTTCCAGGCTTAAAGAGCAAATGCGAAGGACATATATTTAAAAGAGAATTCATGTCAACAGAAGACACGAAATGGTTATAGAAGGATGTCGAACTACTTATATTCGGGATCTTTGGGATTATCATATTCAATTGTAATTTGAATGTTTAAGAAAGATTTTACTAAGTTCTTAAGTGCTTATGACCATGTGTTTTTTCAACCAGGGTGCATGTATTCCTAAGAAGCTTTCACCAACGATTGCGATTACTATTGACCATTGTCACATAAACCAGCGGTTGATGACTTTAAATGGAAGCAAAAGTGTGAAGTAGTGATTTCGAGCAGCTTTAAGAGAGCTAATGTCCTGGTATCAAGAGCTAGGTAACACAGCTTGGTGTACTTAGTTTTTTGTACGTACATCAGCAGATATATACACACCTGCTGTTACTCTTCCCTCTTCTTAAGCGTGACCATTAGTAGATTTTTTTTTCAAGAGGGGATGACAAAAGTCCTTTTAGAAGTTTCAGATAAGTGGTTCATTTTTTTATTACAGTAGATGCATCTTCTGGCTTGGAAAAATTTCGGCCTTAGATTATAATGAGTTTATTTTAGTTGAATTGAGTTCGAACTGTTCGGGTAAAGAATTTGGAGTTTAAGTAGCTCGGGGTAATGACAGAAGGATACAACAGAAGCGATCTGAAGGTCAGTTTATATTTGTTTAAATTCTATATAATTACAAATATTAAATGGCTCAAAATATTAACGCCATCTGAAGGTCAGTTATTTACGTTTAAATTCAATGTAATTACAAATATAAAGTGGCTCAAAATGTTAACACTAACTACTGGAACTAACCCTGTGTGTAACAGCAGCGTATTGACTCGCGAGAGATTAAGTGTAGCAGGGGTAAGCCGATAGTCGCATCTACGTATATTCTTAATAAGATTTTGAGGTTAACTAGATTTGCTTTATATGTTTAGCACGGACTGAATCCTAAACTGGACACTTTGGAGGCTGAAATCGCGAAGTTGCAGGAAGGGGCACATGTGTTCTATATTATAACATGGTATGCAGCTTAAATTTATTATGGTATAATCATTTTAGGTAAAAAAATACAATACAATTATTAGTTAAGCACCGTTATCGAGCTTATGAAATATAATCTGAAAAAATAAGCTCCTTCGCCAAAAAAAAAAAGCAGAAACAAACACTCCCTAATTTTTTTGGTTTTTCGTTAAAATTGATCACTGCTGAACTGCTACATTGTATGCCTACAGCCTTGGCTTTTCACCAAAAAAAAGCAGAGGGACTGGGACATCACCTCTGGAAAACGTTCGAATATATTTAAAGATTATGTGTGCTTTGGACTCGAGCACTTGGGTACGGACACAAAAGGCATAAATTTTGTTGCTAATTACTTTCATATGTTGTCAATAAGCGTAAACGAACCATTCTACTTAATATGTTTCTAAAGAGCTATTAGTACGGACGATTTGTGCATTAAATGATGCATCCATTTTAGAAATCAAGTGCTACGTGGTATGCTCTTGCTTAGGTAATGTTTTCATACAAACACACTGCGTTGTTTAATGGCTACACAGTTTTTTAGTGGAAGTAGCAAAACTGTTTTTTGACATTGGATTATTATGTCTCTTGAACTTAGTAAAGTCATAGATAATGATGGGGTGCAATTAAGTCAGAGGGAGATCGGGCTACTATTTTATAGTTTAAGCCTAAGCTACATGTCTGCAATTTGCATGCCTATGTTGAAGACCCTATGTTCCATCTATAATTCATTTTCTATTTGTACAAGACTCTTAATATGAAACATATAAGGTAAAAACAGGCTCAAGTTTATTCTTTGGAGAGCTATATAATTTGTGTTTGCAGTATTGTGCAGGCAACAACATTTTGCACAATCAATTATGTGTCAACTATAAGAAGAATATAGGTTAGAAGTGTAACTTTGTATCCCTTTGAACGTGACTCCATCATATCAGGTGTCCTGTTCTTCACAACTACAACAATCATAATATTCTATTGTCTTTGCGTGCAACTTGGTAAATGAGGGCCTTTTGAAATGTGTGTGTTTATGTGTTTTTAGAAAAGACCATTTATGTTTTTCTCACATAATTAACCAAGAACATTTATTTGTCATTATATCCTCATAATCTATAAAAACTTCTTATCTTTTAAAGAATTCTTAAAGCTAGCCTTAGGATTGCTTATTAGAATTATTAAAGTTGTTCATCAGCTTTAGTATATTATGGATTTTTTTAGGACATGCATAGGTCATTAGGAGGACAAATTCTTATTGAGGTTGTTTGATAGGGTGACTTTAAATTGTTTCTCAATATAATAATCATACTTCTTTTGAATATATTACAGGTTGATGTAGCTGCTGCAAAGATTCTTGTGATTCTGAAAACTTGAGCCGCATACGTATAATAACCAAACTATTTGCACATGTAATATTAAGTTCATGAGTTACTGAGTTTACACTTCCCTTAACCCTCAATTTATATGTGTGCCCATTTATTAAGTTAATGAGCTAATTACAAATCAAACTTAATGGTAATCAGTAATCACTTTACTACCATTTGTTTTGGTTTATTCTATGTTTTCTTTTATATTTAAGTCAATGTTAGGAGTGATCACTTTACTGCCTTCTATTCCTATATTTCATATTTTTAGGAGTTTAACCATGCATTAGGTAAACTAATTGTAACCGTAAATGCAGTAGCGATGTTGATGTCGTGATACGGGTCACATGCTCAAGGTACAATGCAAATAAGATGAAGCTTCTTATCCTATAGAGAATTTGTGGCCAAGTGGTACCATGAAAATGAGGTATATAATAAATAGATTTTTTATACCTTGATCACGTGATTTAATGACAGAACATACTAACAAAATAATGATAGTAATAAATTAAAGTGCAAGGTTATCTGACATGGTTGCCTATTGGCGATTACCACTTGAGTTGAGGCAACTGATGGTCGTCAATGTTGTCTTAGAAAGTAAGTTGATGCCACTTTTGGTTAATAGGATTCTGAGAATGCCAAGCCTGATGGTGTTCATGGACTATGTAAGCATTGGTTAGTAGAACGTCCAAAAGGTCAGTGCTCCCTGAAACTTGTCAAATGCTTATTTTTATGAGCTTATGTACTTGTAAGTTTCTAATTATTAGAGTAAAAAAATTGTTGGGTTGGGTACCAGTTCAAATGGATTCGTTTCAGATTTTGACGCGTTGGCAATATCTAGGGTCACAAGTTATAAACTTTTGGCAGTGTCAATGTACGAAAAAAAGGTAAATAGTTAAAAGGTATAAAAAATGAGACGATGATCCTTTTCTTAAAGAACTAGTTTTATTTCTATTGTTTAATAAAAGGTTTATTACATATGATCTTTTGGAAACAAAAACTAGAACAAAACTATGCATTCTAGACACCACTAATTTCACATTTGATCCGATTTTATTTTGTTTTGTTATTATTTGATATAGTTTATTTCTTAATTTTTGATCAAATGTGCAATGCCCTATTAACTATTTGTGCAGATTTTATAATGTACAAACGTTTCCTAAAGTTAATGACGTGGACTACATTTAAAGTCAAAAGGGTATGCTGGTCGGTAAGCTTGCGTATGGGATGCACAGATTAGGCAATGCATGGATCCCAGTGATGCTTGATTCGTTTGCTATGTTGTCTTGCTATGTTAAGTCTCACAGTCATTGTCAATTGGACATGGCTATAAGTATAATTAAAGTCTCCTAAAATCAAATAGTTGTATGGTTATAATGTTTTTGTCATAGACTTGATAGTATCACCTGTATGTTGTAGTTGGTTAAATAATAATTGTGTGAGTATGTAAACTAAGATTTTGTTCATGATTTGGTTTGCTTGCTATTTTTTTTGGGCATATTAGTAGTGTTTTATTGCTTTATTCTTGCTCAGATATGTGCAGTGGAGAAGTCTGACAAATCTTATTTTTTTCATTATGGTGATTCTATCATTGGGGCGATTTGTTGTATTGGTTTTAGATGAATAATGCAAGTGTCTTTACATGTTATCTTTCTACGTAGCCATATCAAGGGTAAAGAGCAAAAGAGGGTCTAAAAGTGTTATGCTGCGACAAAAAGATGATCACAACTATTGCAATTCTTTTATGTAGCAGTCTCAAGATAAACAAAATGTCAGGGCCAAACATTGTCTAAGGTTGGGTTCTATTTGGAACGGTCTGTTTTTTCACACGGACAACTTTATGTAGCAGTCTCAAGAGTAAAAAGCAAGAGAGGCCTAAAAATGTTATGTTGTGACAAAGATGGCAACTACACCAATTCTACAATCAACGTTGTATAAATAGAAGTTTTCATAGATTATAAACTATATGTTGTTTTCTTATTTTCAATCTTAGGTTTTGGTCAACATTAAATAGCATGTTTTTTATTTCATTTATGTTGCTACAAGTTCATACTTATATTACTATTAATTTTATCGTATAATCAAATTCTTAAAGCTAGCTGCCCCAACGGGGCGGGCCTAAAATCTAGTATTTAATATAGTAAGGACCAACAAAAATCACAGTTACATATTAGTCTCTGCAAACTAGTATAACATTATCAAAACTATACATTTTCTAGACCAAAGTTGTTACGAATTATTATAAAAATATTGCGAAATGAATATTTTTTTCCCCTGTCGAAACAGAATATGTCCCTAAGGCAAAATCAAAACCCACTGTTGTTGCAATACTATTACGAAGCTTTTAAGCAACCAAATATTGGAAATTTCATAAAATATTTAAGACACAAACATCCATTAAAAGTATCTAAATGTATTCATGAAGATTTAAAAAAAATATAATGGTTAGTTATCTAAAAGGGTGTTTGGCTAAGCTTATACATGTTCAGCTTATATAACATAAGCACAATTTTGTGGCTTATTTTGACATTTATGGGATTATATAACATTGTCAATGTTATATAAGCCCATCAGTGTGAAAGTAAGCCATAAAATTATGGCTTATGTTATATAAGTCGAACGCATAGAAGCTAATAAGCCATATATAAGCTTAGCCAAACACCCCCTAAGAATAAGGATCATTAATCATCTTTGTTTGTGTCGTTATTTGATCCTTCCAGTTTGCTATTTTCTTGTGATGTGTCTCTATTGCTTCGATCAAGTCTTGTATAATGTCTTCTCGACTGCCTCTTGCTTCGATCAACATTTGTATAACATCTTTATCTTTTTTGTTTTCTAGTTTTGACAATTTGATCAATTTGTCATGATGTTCAATCAAAATAAATTCTATGGCATTTTTGCCTTTGTTGCACTTCTTCAAATCTCTTGGGAGACCTACGTATATATGGGCAAACATTTGGTGCCTGCCCTGGATGATGAGGGCACCGTTTAGCATGATGGTGGTGGTGATGGATTTATTTATTTATTTTTTTTAATGGTGTTTTTGTTTGAAGAAGAGGTAGATGAGGATGCCATTGGTTAAAATTCGCTTAAAATTTTTTGGAGCAAGCGGACTTGCGAAGGAGGATGATGGTGATCTTTAAAAGTGAAATGACGGACAATTTGCTAGTTTAGTTTATATGTAAAACCTGAAATTCTTAAACTTATTAAGTACCCAAAATACCCTCTAATTTTAAACTTTTGAAAAGACATTTATTAATTTAAGACATTACATTACGGTTATAACCTAAGTAATTAATCCTTAATATTTGAACAAGAAAACATTATACGAATTATAAAACTTTGGATAAAATAAGTTTGTACACATTTAATCATCCGAATTTCCCCCCACGTTTCTAGGCTAGTTGGACCGATTTTGATTTGGTCTTCTAATTCTATTCCATGAATCTCGCTTGTTTCCATCCTTGACTTCCCACAATCTCAGTCAGTTATTTTGTGTACCTTTCCTTATATTTGTTTTGACTTAACCAATTATCTCACAATGAATTAAACATAGTGATTTGGAAATCAATCATAATCCCCCTAAGTTCGGTATTTCCTTTGTGACTCATTCCCCCTCACGCGGTTATTATCAAATCGAATACACAAGATTCACACAATACATTTTCTTTAAAAACTCTAAGACCCTAAAACTAAAATACACCAGCGACTATCCTTGTTCACTCCCATTCTCGTTCGAATTCAAAGCGCAAAGAAGAAGGTTTGATCATGGTCTTGGTTGTGGTTTTGAATGTGGTAAACTCTGTGTCGAAGGAAGGCTTGGTTTGTGGGTTTAAGCTATTCGCACTAGTACATAACGGACAATTCCCGACGTCTTTTTTTCGACTGTCCCGACGTCATGACGTCGGTAGTTATTTGATGCCGACGAAACTTCGTCGGCCTGAGTTAGTCGGCAATGCCTCGTCGGGACTTACTGTGCCGACGATATTTCCCGACGCTGAGGTGGGGCCCACAGCCATTTTCAGTCAACCAAAATTGTCATTCGACAAGAAATTTACCGGCGCCATGTCGTCGATATTTTAACGTTAATTAATTACTTAATTAACAATCCGTTCAACAAATTCAAATGGCCTTTAATTTATACCGACGAAATGTCGCCTGTAATAAATGGATATCAAGAAAAAAAGTATAAACAGCAACAGTGGTCCGGCAGAAGCAATGATTTTGTGTGGTCTCTTTTACACAAACAAAAACAACCACAAACACAAGTCAACACAAATTCAAATCTATATAAAAAAAATCTATAAATAATACATATCTATATAAAAAACATTTACCTACCTTTAATGAGATGGATGAGTGGTGGTGAACGGCTGTGGTGGTCAGCGAACGAGACGTCTGCAGGTGGTGGTGGTCAGTAGCGACGGCGAGCGGTGGTACCACACAAACACAATTTAACCACAAACATAAACACAAATTAACAAACTCAAACAAAAATTTATATAAACAACAATAAACAAAAATTAAAGAATAACATATTAAATTTGCCTTTTATTTGGTGTGATGGTGGTGGTGGAGAACGGCGACGGAAAGAGCGAACGGCGGTGGGTTCGCGACGGCAGCAGTGAAATGCGGGCGATGGCTGTGAGAAAGAAAATAAAGTCATAAACCAAATCAAATTCATAAACCATATTAAAAATAAGTGTCGGAGTGTAGATCTAGTTTGGTAAGTGTTGGAGTGAATGAGATATATAAAAGAGTGGGATTTATTTGACTTTTGATGAAAATTTTGAAGAAATAGCGGGCTTTTTGACTTTTGGTGAATTTTTTTAGTGCGAAGCAGTGAAAATTTTGGAGGGGTTTATCAAAATAAATACCGACGACTTGTCGTAGGTATTTAAAAAAAATTATAAAATTAAATCAATTTTATTTAGCATAAATACTTTTATTTAATATATAATTAAAATTAAAATTATATACTTTTACCAAATTTCTAAAAATTAAATTAAAATTAAATACTTTTATAAAGTTAACTAATTTAACTTAATATAAATACTTTTATTTAATATATAGTTACTAAAATAAAGTATTTGATATAATATATAAATTAAATATTTTATTTAATATATAATTAAAATTAAATACTTTAATAAAATTAAAAAACTTTAGTTAATATACTAATTAAAATTAAATACTTTATATTTAATATAGAATTAAAATTAAATACTTTTAAACGGATGAGTCGAGATTTTATAGATATGCATAACATGTTAAACGATGACTCGAGATGTTATGGACATGCAAAATATGTTAAAAGGATGAGTCGAGATATTATGGAGACACATAACATATTAAACGGATAAGTCGATATGTTATGGATAAACATAACATGTTAAACGCATGAGTCGAGATGTTATGGATATAAATAATATGTTAAACGGATGAGTCGAGATGTTATGGATATGCATAACATGTTAAACGGATGAGTCGAGTTGTTATAGATATCCATGCCATGTTAAATGAGTAAGTGGATATGATATGGTTATACACGAGATGTTAAACGAACGAGTCGAGATGATATGGTTATACACGAGATGTAGAAAACGAGCTGAGATGATATGGTTATACACGAGATGTTAAACGAACGACCCGAGATGATATGTTTATACACGAGATGTTAAACGAACGAGCCGAGATGATATGGTTATACACGAGATGTTAAACGAACGAGCCGAGATGATATGGTTATGCACAAGATGTTAAACGAACGAGCCGAGATGATATGGTTATACACGAGATGTTAAACGAACGAGCCAAGATGATATGGTGATACACGAGATGTTAAATGAACGAGTCGATATGCTATGGTTATACACGAGATGTTAAACGAACGAGACGAGATGATATGGTTATACATGAGATGTTAAATGAACGAGCGATGTCATTAAGACATTGTAAATCTACCAAACCGGCAAAATTCAAGATTTTTTTTGGAAAAGTTTCCGGAAAAAATATACCAACTGTAAAATGAACGAGCCGAGATGATATGGTTGTACATTAGATATTTAACGAATGAGGCGGGAAAATATATCCCGACGTCAAGTCTTCGGTACCAAATAGGCGGGAAAAAACCTCGCCCAAATATTCGCTATTATTCGCAAGCACGGGGCGACAAAAAAGGTTCTATTAAATACCGACGTAATGTCGTCGGGATTTTAACAAACAAAACGCGGTTAAACGCTAATCGTAATAAGTTTTTGGTTAATAAAATACCGATGACATGTCGCCGGTATAATTTTGGCGGGTCAAATTCCCGCCCAAGTTTTCGCAATTATTGGGCAAGTCAAATTTGACCATAAAAATACCGAAGACATGTCGTCGGGATTTTAAAATCCAAAAAATTCAATGCGAGTTTGGCTCGGTCAAGCGAATTTTTTGTCGTTTAGTGTAATATGCCGACGCCCTTTATGTCTCCGGGATTTTTTCGTCGCCAGTTCTCCTTATTCTAGTAGTGTCGAGGGGTGGTGTTAGTTTGAGTTTTGTGGCTGAATTGAATACGCGTGTTCGATCCTTGTTCCTTGCTTTCTCTTCTCGTTATCATGTCCCAAGGGTAACTCACTCATACCTTGTTCGATTCATTCTTGCTTGTTCGATTCTTTTTTTTTTGTTTTGATCTATAACTACACGTATGAAACATGTCCTTGGTAACAAAAATGGGTCGAATACATCTTTACATGAAATGATAATAGAACCGTTACATGAAATGATAGAAATGGACACATGGAATCATGATATCGTCACATTAAATAACAAGACTATGGCTTATAAAATTGACCACAACATCATGTGGGTGTGTCGACTTTTGGGTGTTTGTGGCTCAACAAAACCTGAATATATATGTCGACAATCATTTTGTTTCAAGGACTTTCGAACCGGTCGTCAAGTAAACCTTTAAACTGGTCCTTAAGTCGCTTCATTAGTTCATCGAAGGTTTGGGGAACCTTGTCGTTTAGTTTCCTAATGAGTTCTGGGTTATTGATCCCATTCATGAACCCTGAAATTTTTAGGACTTCTGGACACGCCTTGACATGTATACATTCATCTTTAAAGCGTTCCATATAAGTGCTGGTTGATTCACCTTGACGCTGTTTTACTCTGGCTAGTTCAACAGGGTTTTTAGCGCACTTCTTTCTTTGGGTGAAGTTTAAGCGGAATGCTTTCCACAATTCTTCAAACCCGCCTATGCTCCTTCGTGGAAGCTTGCTAAACCAAGTTTGCGCATTCGCTACTAATGTGGAGTTGAACATATGACACCACACAGGTTGTGGCCAATTTTCGATAGTAGCAGCGGATTCAAAAATTTTTAGGTGGTCGTCAGGATCACCCGTTCCATCATATGTTTTAACATTAGTGGGCATGCGCCTTTTCTTATGATCGGAGTAATCGCTGATGCATCGTGTAAATGCATCAACTTTCTGGCGACGCCACGGAAGAGATATGTCTTCGTCTCCTTCCTCGCGACGTTTTCCTCTAGACTTCCAATGTCCTGTCTCTTTATCCTCGTTGTCCGAGGAATCGCTGGAGGATGAGTAATCTCTTTTGCGACGCTTGCGCCAGCTTCCTTCAGAGGAAGAGCTTGAGGGGCTTTCACTTGGGGAAGTTATCCTCCCTAATCTGTCATGAAGTCTTTTGCTCCCAGACTTGGAGAAGCCTTCGCTTGGTGAATGTTGATGTCCAAGTCTATCTTGTATCCTTCGACTACCAAGTTTGAAATGAACATTGGTGCGCCTCTCGCCATCTTCATATTCCTCTGAGTATTGTGAGTCAGATACCGTACCAAGTCTATCATGGATATTGGTACGTCTTTCGTTGTTTTCGCGTCCTCCTCTTTGGTAGCGCGGTGGCGATACTTCGCGTTCAGGACCAAAGTTGAGCCGGGCTTGCAGGCTCATACTTGACCTTCTCCTTGCTTCTTCTTGCATGAGGGCAATTAGGGTTTTGTAATTTTGGGATACAAAATTACTTAACGTTAGGTCAGGTGCGTCCTCATCCGCTACAAGAATTTCTGCTTCCAAATTAGGCACCCTATCTCGGTTAGGTGCGCCAGGTGGCACAGTGTTGTCCACTATAGGTGCCGTTTGATGGGGAGTATTGAAGAGGGTGTGCTGAAGTTCTTCAACGCTTGGGACCACCGTGGTGGCTTGAGTAGTCCTTGTAGGAAATTCTACCGCTGGGAGAGGTAGGGTTGGTCCCGTTTCTTGGTGACCAGGCGCACTGGTTGTGCCAGAGGCCTGCCTAGAGGTCGAATCTTGATGGTTCTTCCTCTGGGGGTCACGTGTTTTTTCCAATTGCGGAGTTCGCTGGTTTGAGTTTTTGTTCTTCGTCATTCTAGTTCTTAGTTCTTAGTGTAGGGTCCCACAGATGGCGCCACTTGTTGATACAAAAGTTGGGCATTCCTGATTTGGGCTCCTGCTCTCGTACCAATTAGCTCTTAATGCTTGAAACCTGCGCACTAAGAAAGTAAACAAACACCGTTAGGCTTATCGTGGGATTGTCTCCCACGATTATCCTCCGGCGTGAGAGTAAGTAATCGGTTTTAGGGTTATAGTGAAGAGTTAGGGTTTTAGATCGTACATTTAATAAGAATTATGTCATTCTATATATAGGCGCATAATCCTTATAGGTTTCGTGCTCCTTACGTTTCGCACACATGGTGCTTATCCGGTCCAAGGATCTTTATCCATAAATAGAAGATCCTTATATAGACCATAAATAGTTTGGTTGGGCTTGGGCCTATGTGAGCCCAACTCATTGGTAGTGCGGCCCAAATCATTGTTATGATAGCCCACGCGTGGTGGGTTTGAGCCTTAGTAATGTTTATCATTTGGGCTCATGGCCCAAATATAGACTATACGTCATCAAAAATTAATATGGAACTAAGAATAAAATACAAGTAATAAGAGAAGTTGTTTATCCGTTTCGTCTTTCGGTCCGAATATGTTGTTTTCATGCATATATATAGCGTAGGAGACCTTTAAAATATAAGTGTCTTGGCATTGAAATCTTTATTGTGTATATATATATATATATATATATATATATATATATATATATATATATATATAGGGTGGGCTATTTTAAAAAGGCCGTTATAATAAAAAGTGTAAGAAGGATTGTGGGAGTGACATGTGTCACCCCCATGCCACATCATATGACACGTGTCACCCCCTCCCCCCCCGAAAAAATTTTTTTTTCCCGCCAAAAAACAATTTTTTTTTGGGCAAAAATTTTTTTTTTCCCACCAAAAAATTTTACTGCATCACTGTTATAAAGTTACTGCATCACGGTTATAAAGTTACTGCATCACGTATACTGTATCACAATTATGATTTTACTGCATCACGGTTACTGCATTCATGGTTTTAATGTTACTGCATCATAGTTATAAAGTTACTGCATTATAGTTATAAAGAAATTGCATTATCATAAGTTTTCTGCATCATATATGTATGTAACTGCATCACAATTAAAATACGATTCTTTTTTAAATGTTGGTGCATATTTATTATAAGTTACTGCATCATAGTTAATAGTTTAGTGCATCAACTATGCTGCAGTAACTTATAACATTAATGCACTAAAATTTAAAACTGTGATGCAGTAACTTTTATAATTGTGATGCAGTACTTTATAACTGTGAAGCACTAAAAATTTGGCGGGAAAAAAAATTGCCCAAAAAATAATTTTTTTTTTTGGCGGGATTTTTTTTTTTTTTTTTGCAGGGGTGGGGGGTCAGGTGACATGTGTCATATGATGTGGCATGGGGGTGACACATGTCTCCCTCACAATCCTTCCTACATTTTTTTATTATAAAGGACTTTTTATTTTAACCCATATATATATATATATATATATATATATATATATATATATATATATATATATATATATATATATATATATATATATAGTGTAGTGTTCAGTGCAAAACCAATATTTTGTACAGAACTTTACAGAACCATATAAATCAATTTGAGCCATTAGATTAATTTGATCAATGGTTAAAATCAAAAGTGCCAAAACTGTATTTGAACAAAAGTTGAAGGTCTTTACGTAATTATTTAAAAGAATAAATTTCTATTTGAAATGCAGAAAGGGCAATTTAGGTATTTTGTTTTATTCTTAACAAATTGGTAAACCTCACCGAAAATCAACTGCCCCTCTTTTTTTTTTCTCCAGATCTATCATTAATTAAAAAAAATCTCTTTTCACCAATGTTTTCAAACCCGGGTCGACCCGGCCGGGTCAACCGGTCGGACCGGTACCTAGTAAAAAAACGGGTCAAAAAAACCCGAGTTTCTAAAACCGGGTCAACCGGTTAGACCCGCCGGGTTTTGAGTGACCCGGGTCAACCAGGGTTTTGAAACCCGGCCGGGTTTGGATTTTTTTTTTTAATTTTTTTTATTATTATTTTTTTTTTGTAATTTTAGTTTAAATTTTGACTCTTTATTTTTTTTATTTGCCATTATTAAGGTGCTATTTTTGTTTGATATGACTTTCTTATGGTGTATATTCACTCATATTTGTGATTAGTTTCCACTTATTAGATTGAATTCGGGTTCTGATATACAAAGCACTTATTTTTGTCTTTAGTTTGAACTTTGAACTACATTTATGAAGGTTTATATGCAGGTTCTTTGTTTTTTTTTTCACAGCAGAGTAGTGTTTGGAGTTTGAACATTAAACTTTAAAGAATAGAAAATGAATTTTTGGAAATGTGAATAAAACCGGGTCTAACCGGGTTGACCCGATGACCTGGTGACTCGGCCGGGTCGATCCCAAACCCGGGTTTCAAAACATTGCTTTTCTCCCAACATCTCTCTCATCTACCATAACCGTAATCTTATAGTAACGCCCCATAAAAAACCTACCCCCAAAAAACAATCGCCGGTTGTGGTAGGATTTCAGATCCGATCGTTTTTTTTTTTTTTTTTTTCCGAGTGTTAAGTTATGATTTGAGGTGGTGGTCGTCTTTTCAGATCTGGTCATGGTGAGATGGATGAAAGAATACCTACGAACACCAAACCCATCCCATTTAATTGAAGTTTACTGATTAAGTGATCATGGGCGAATGGTTGTTATTGGTGCTACTTCTATTTGGGTATGTTTTTTATATTTATAGAGAAAAGTTCTATACGAAACTATATTTAGCTAAAGTACAAATTAAACGATCTCATCCATCCATTCCCCTTTCATCAAACGGTGTATATTAATTACAAAAAAAAAAAAAAATGGAGGGGCATTTTTGTACTTTCAATACTTACTCTTGTACTCACCCCGTATCTCACATTTCACGTGTTTCTCACCCTCACCCTCACCCTCACACACAGTAAAACACACACTCTCTCTCCTCATTTCCCCCAATTCAAACCCTAACCCTAGATCGTTTAATCGCCGTTAATCCGTCATTAATCGCCGTTTAAATGGACCTACGTGGTGAAATAGCTCAATCTAAAGAGCGTTTGTTGTCGGATCCCATTGATAATGTCGAATCTGGTATGTTTTTGTCTCATTTTTTTTAAATCAGTTATTATTTTGAATTTTTTATCGATTAGGTTATTTTTTTGAATTTATTAGCTTATTTTGTGGTTTTATTAGCTTTTTTGTTACTGAATGAGTGTTTGGATTAGTTTATGTTAGCGATTAGATTAGATTTTAGGATTAGTTAATTTTTTTTGATGTAATGACTGTTTAGGATTAGCTTAGTTTTGCTTATTTTTTGGTTTGTGATAAGCATAAGTAGATAATCAAATGGGATTTTGCTTATCACTGGATAATCCTATGGGATTATCACTGGATCCTATGGGATTCACATAAGAATTAGTGGTTTGTGATGTATAAGTAGATTAGCGAGTACATTGTGTTTGAGTTATTTTTTTGAGAATTACGAACTATTTAGATTTGTTTTTGCTTGATGTAAGCTGTATATGTGATATATTTGGCTAGATAAATATGGCATAATCAGATAAGCAGTTGTAGTTTGAGTGTTTAGCAAATTCGTTATGTACGTTGTTGCATTGTTTTTGTGTGCTTTTGCTTGATTTACGCCTGTATGTGCGATATATGTACCTGTAAGGAGTGTTTGGGAAATAGCGTAACTAAAGCAATGTTGGATGAGATAGTGTTCGGTTTTATGAAAACGGTGTTGTCATTCATATAAGATAAGTGGTTGATTACTTATTATTAAGCAAAAGTAATTTCAAATAAGCGATTGCAGTTTGTTTACGGGATGTAATGTTTGTTGCAGCACTTCAATCTGTGTGTACATTTTTGTGAATTAATGGTTGTTGAGATTATGCAACTTTTTTAATTGATAGCACATAGGTATTCCATTTGTATCACAAGTCCAATTGTTTAAGAATAATCCTATGGGATTATCACTAAATCCCATGGGATTAACATATAATGAGTGTTTGTATTAGCTTTTAGGAATCAGATTTATAGTTTCTGTTTTGTTTGTTAGTTTTAGGTAGTTGTGATTAATTAGATTTTTTTGTTGTTAGTTTCTTATAACTAATATTATTCTTTTCATCTTATAATTTATGTAGGTAACGTATTGAACCCAACACCGTTGTCTAGGTTCAATCCGTTTGATGTTAAAAAAAACAAATTGCCGTCAAAGAAAAAACCAACGGGTGATGTTAGTGAGGCTTCCAAACCAGTAGAGTTTGAGGTTAATGTTCTGGGGAAGGCGATTGTTGATTAGGGAAAGGAGAGTAGTGTTGTTATTGCTGCAGTTGTTGCTGATTCGGAGAGAGAGAGTCAGAAGGAGAAGGAGAAGGAGAAGGGGAAGGAGAAGGGGAAGGAGAAGGAGGAGAATGTTATTGAGAAGGTGGTGGAGAGTGAAGAGAATGTTATTGAGAAGGTGGTGGAGAGTGAGAATGAGGAGAGTGGGACGTTGGTTACATATAAATCAAAAAAGGGTAAAAAGGGTTCTGTTGTTGATGATAAGAAGCTTAAGAAGAATATTAAGGTGACGGAGCCAGTTAAGATGACTCCGAAGAAGAAGTCTGATAAAGTAATATCAGAAGCTCTTGTTTTGAGATCCAAGAAGCTGGTTCAGGAGGAAACTCCAACTCCTCCAAAGAAACGGAAATTAGTATAAGCAAAAGTTGATGATAGTTCAAAGAAACAAAAGCTTAAGGTTCCAAAAGGTATATATATGTCCTAAATCCATGAAAATTGTTTTTATTTCATCTCTATTGCTTTAAGTTTTTCTATTTGAGTCTTTTTATCTAATTTAATATTATGTTAAAAGTTATGGGATTGACAGTGATTCCCAGTGAATCCCATGGAATTCACAATGAATCCCATGATATTTTAGTTATAGTAGTTGTACTTGAGCTTATTTGATTCTCTGTACAATTGGTTGCTTGAACTAAGTTGTTGAGTTAGTTTAATATAATGATTCTACATTAGTTTTAATCCTTAGATCAGTAGTCAGAAGTAAATCTGCATTTAGTAGTTTTATATATAGCTTAAGAGGGTGTTTGGATCTGTGGAGTGTAGTGTGTTGTAGTTTTTAATTGACGGTCACTTAGAACTATTTTGTTTGTACAACTTTTATGCTGCTCAGAGTAGAATTATATTGGAAGTTTAATTGGTGAAAGTCAAATTGGCTTATCATTTCATTTTAGTTGGCTACTCTCATAATCTGATCTTGCATTCATGTTGATTTGTTACAATTCGTGATTGTGCATATGATTTTTGTGATTTAACATGTTCATTTTACATCTGGAAATAGTTTTTAGCAATTGAATTCAGAATTAGTCAAAGTTTAGTGATCATCAAATAGTCAACTGTCATAGCATTTGATAATCTGTAGGCTGCTGAATTGGCATTAACATAGAATAGTCTAAGGCTGTTTTAGATAGGGCTTTTGCTATTTTTGGAATCTCAGTATAGTAGACAAGATTTTGCCCCCATTGTTTCGAACCTTAGAGCTTATTAGGATAGCTAATTCTTGTTTGCAGGTTAGGGCATTTTATTTTGTTTGCTGAATTTTCTCATTAACTGCATTGGTTCATATTGGTTTGTGATCTCAGGTTACTTATTTGGTTTGAGTTTGTTTGATTGTACTCTAGCTTATTTTCAGTCCTGATCCCATGGGATTAATAATGAATCTCATGGGATTCATTATGAATCTCATGGGATTCAATGTGAATCTCTTTGTAATCAAGTGGTTTATATTATTTTTCTTTATTTTTTATTATTATTATTTTTTTTAATGTAGATGTTGCTGAAAAGAATATATCAAAGAATAATGCTGATGAAAAGAATAAATCAAAGAGAAAGAGCGGAGATTCTTCCGTTTCGGTTAAAGAAGATAAGGGGAAGAAAGTGAAGGACGATTCTGGTAAAGAAGATATTGTACCTGACAATGTGATGAAGCAGCTGATGAAGACTTTGTTGAAGAATTCAATGGTTAAAGTAGAAACTGATGAGGAGAATGAATCGAAGCCGAATAAGAAAGGCAAGAAGAAAGAAAAGGTGTTGACAGAAGAAGAAAAACGACATCAAGATTATCTGAAAAAAATTCCCATTCTTTAGGCTAGGTCAGCTCCTACCGCCCTTCATACTGCCATCCATGGCATAAAGAATGTTGATATTGAGAAGTTTTTGGAGGAGATAGGGTTTAGCTCATATTTCAAGTTTGATATAAACAAAATTCCGTCAAGGTTAGGTAGGTATGTTGTTGATAATTTTGATGCTGAGACTTGCGAGTTGAAGTTGGAAGGTGGGAAGTCAATTCAGGCCACTGTTAACAAAGTTCATGAGCTGCTAGGTATTCCGATTGGCGGCGAGACTTTGTTATCTTTAGAAACCAGGCCAGTGGGAGATGATTTTGAGAATGTTTGGGTTGGTCAGTTTGAATCAAAATCTGCTAAGCAAATAAGAGTGAATGATATTGCTAGCAAGTTGATTGAGTCTAAGGAAGTTGACTTCCTTTTTAAAGTCAACTTTCTTACCTTGTTTACGAATACAATGGGTATGGTTGCTGGATTGCAGGGGAAATAAACCTTGATGTTGTTAAGCGTCTTCGTGAAGATACTGATATTCGTAGTATTGATTGGTGTGAGTACATCTTTCATTGTCTTAAAGCCAGTAGAAAACCGACCACTCTTCAAAACAAATACATGGGGCCATATACCTTTCTTGCTGTAAGTTTTAAACTATATGAAGTTTTAATTTGTTTTTATGTTTGTGTGACATAATTGTTGACATATTATGTTTATATCATGTTACTGTGAATCCCATGGGATTAACTGTGAATCCCATGGGATTCATACAAAATCCCATTGGATTAACTGTGAATCCCATGGGATTAACTGTGACATATTTGTTGTATCTTTCTTACAATTTTTCGTTCCTTTTTTTTTGTTTATAGCTTTTGTATTTAGATTCCACTAAGTACAACAAGCTTTCTTATGTCCGCATACGTCCGGCCATCAAACATTGGTCGTCTTTCTTAATGTCAAAAAGGGAGGACATGGAATTGAAAGAAGAGGTTATGGGGACGTTAGATGTTTATGATGAATCTAAGCTTCCGGAGACGGAAGGTTTTGTTGCTGGTTGTTCTACTGAGAGTTCTTACAAGGAGGTTTGTTTAATTCCTTGTTTTATTTTACTGTGATAGTTCTTTATGTGTGAGCATGTTTAGGATCCCATGGGATTCATAAACAATCCCATGGGATTCACAGTTAATCCCATGGGATTCATACACAATCCCATGGGATTCACAGTTAATCCTATGGGCTTACATGGGATTAACTTTGAATCCCATGGGATTGTGTATGAATCCCATGGATTCAATGTGCTTATCTCATTATGAATATTCCTATTTGTTTTTTCTCCAGGAATTGCTTAAAAAAATTGAAGAAAAGTTATCTGTTATAAGCAATGAAAGACTTGCTGTTGAAGAATTGTTGGTTATAGGCGGTGTAGAGTTTCCTGCCGATCCAAAGCTCATTGAACTTCATCAAAGGTATGTTCAGATCCTCGAGCATCCTATCTCATTGAATGGTGAAGATCTTCATCGAGCTGATGATAATGGAGGTACTGAGGGAGATGTTGATACTGTAACTGATAAACGCCTATCTGGTACCGATCCTTAATTTCGATAGGCTGTTGTGGTTCTCTTTTGTACTTGAAACTGATGCGTAGGGATTGCACCAGGCTTTACCTCTCGAGGGATCTAGAGAAGCTTACAACCCCCACCAGGCAGTGTACCTGGTTGATGTAGTATAGTATAATGACAAGTACCGGGGGATTGATCGTTCAGCTTGGAATAGTTTCGCTAGGATTAGAAAACCTAAAGACTAGGTCTAGAGATGAGGGATGATTCTTTTTCTATTTTTTAGTTTTTATAAAAGCAATTAAAAATCTCGCGTTTGAAGGAGTTGGGCGGAATTAGTTGCTAGTCAACTAACCCAATTACTAAGATGCAATCAAAATAAAATACTAGAAATGAAAATAAACTAAATTATACTAAAGGTGGGAGCAATATATGGGAGAATTGTGTTTACTTAGATTTCACTACTCCCTAGATATCTTTAACATGTTAATTACTTGTTACAGTTGCGTAGATGACGGATTGTATTCCTTAATACCATTCATGGGGTGGCATACTTACTTCCCCAACCCTATAAGCGCCTACTTCACTCCTATGTCGAGCCGACTAAGAAGCTCCTAACATGGGATCATTAGAATTTGCTCATGCATTAAATACAACCAATAATTGTTAGGTCACCATTTTACAACATAACCACTACGATTTCTAGAGAGAGAAAGTAAGTAGAGAGAGAGTGAGTATAAGGAACACTTAATATGAAAATAAGAGACTAATAATATTACTAGGTGAACCAACCACCTCAAATGAGGTGTTACAAGACTATTTATAGGTAAGGATTAGGGCTTCACCATACTTTGTCGATATTACAAACTTAGCCCTTAGACTTTATCCAAACCTATAAACTTAGCATAAAACTTTATAAAACATATAAAATAACTAACGTATTAACTAAATAATGCAACCTATAACAAAATTCAATGACCGACACTTGAAATAATAAAGTCTATTCCCAACAATCTCCCCCTAAGTGTTGGTCATCAAAGGTTGCTCGACGTCGTCATATTCTATACTTTGACTTTGTAGTTGACGTCTTCAAAAATAGTTAGCAAAATCTTTCATCGTTCTTTGTACTTCGTTCTTTGTTGATGTGATGGTGATCATGTTATGAAGTTGCCTGCCGATCGTCACTTCTGTGTCTGTGGTAGTTGTCCGCCATTCCAACATGCTCATACATCTTGGGACTTTGACTTTTGAAAGCACGAAGTTCCTTTGCATACTCTAAGATCTTTAGTCTTTATACTTTGCAGATTCTTCTTTTTGGCGTAGAATCTTTCTTTGAACTTTGTTGTGCTAAGATCTTTGGGGGAGCTTTCATCTGCTTTAAGATGTATGTATGAGCATGCTGGAATCTACCATCATGGAGGTGATGTACCTGCAGATAAACAGTTAGCAATAATCAACCGGTTGATGAGTGCTCAAACACTCATCATTTTTGGTCTAATCTGAACTGCAAAACATACAAAAACACTCAGAAATGCATTAAAATACTAAAAATATTTCAAAATTGTGTTTTATATGTTTTAGATGCAAAATGAGCAAAAACAAATGAAAAACGCACAAAGTTTGCAAAATTGGCAGTTTCAGTCCCTCAACTTTCATAAAATTACAAATCTAGTCCCTGGATATTCAAAATATAGAAAATTATCACCAAAGGTCCTTTTACAATCATAAGTTGTCATATTTTGTCCTTTGGTGAAAAATTGGAAAGTTTTGGAAATTTACACTTTTGGTCCCTGGAGTTTCAAATATTGGCAGAAAAGGTCCCTGGTGGGATAATTTTGGAAGAAAAATCATTTTTGGTCCTTGGAAACTCAAAAGTTATCACATTTGATCCCTTGATGAAATGTTTGAGGAATTTACAAAATTGGTCCCTAAAGTTTCAAATTTGGCAAAAATAGTCCCTGGAATTTTAAAACATAAAAATTATCAAATAAAATCCTTGTACTATTTATACTTGGCAAATTACATCCTTTTGATAACTTTGGGCATGTTACATTTTCAGTCCCTAACATTTTAGAAATTACACAAATGGCCCTTGTGATTAATTTCTATAAAACCAAACAGACCTTACTTATTATTTTCACCCACTTTTTACAAATCCAACCCAACACAAGCTCATAACCCTACCCTTAGCCCAATCACCCAAACAGCCCACCCCCTAATTTATAACTCCCCCGTTTATATCAAAAAAACCGGTCAAAGAAGGTCAAACCTTCACCCCTTCCACCTCCACTTGCTCTGATAATCCACTGCAACACCCCACATCCCCCCTCCTCCACATCATCACCCCATACCTTGTTCCCCTTCCAAATATTAACCTCCAAGATGCATTTAATACCCCAAATACCTCACAAGCAAACCCCAACTGCCAATTGAGTTTTTCCTGCCAAAAAGAGAATTCAAGGGTAGGGATCAAAAGAAGATATCCAAGGGTCCAAATCAAAGTGGGAACTGCTCAGATACCTTCCCTCAGCCCTATAAGTCAAAAAAAAAGAAGCCAGAGATAAAGTAGTAGCCAGTAGTTAGTTTTAGTTTTAATATAGTTTAGCAAAAATCGTTTCTATGTAATTTCCTTGTTTATTATAAAATTCAGTTCAAACCCAGTGTATGCAGTGTTTTTATTGTATTTAAGTCAACCTTTATTATCTATTTTAGTTACCTACAGTTTTAATTTCATTTTGGCATAAATAATTTGAAATTCCAAATTAGCTTCAATACTGAAATAAGTTGTTGTTATTTAGTTGTTCAAGCTTAATTTAGTCACTCATGGAAGTTTCATAAGCTCGGCACAGTTTGTACAAGTTTAAAGCTCAAATTCCACCGAGGTCAACAAAAATCAAAGGGATGTTCATGATGATTATTAGTTGTTTCAGGAGAATGTTGGTTGTGGTTTCTGGTTAATTAGCTTGGTGATAAGCTCCCATGAGCTTTTTGATTATGATTTGAGGTATACTTCCCTGATTTCTGTCTCAATTCACTTTTGTGGTTACTTAGCAGTTTCAATTACTCATCCTTGTTTGTGCTTGACATGGAGCTTATTTTTTGTTCATTATAACTCTCACCGAGTTCATATAGCTTATATTATAGATTAGGGTCAGTTAGATTGCTTCTAGTTATCATTTCCTTCACCAAACCAAAATCAAAACAGTAGGTTAAGGGAGTGTTTGGTTTAGGCTGTTTGGGGGGCTAAGGGAGTTCAAAGTTGTTGCTTATGCCCAAAACATGTTTACTTAGGTAATTTTAGGTCACTATAATACCAAGTTTCAGGGTCATTAACACCAAAAGTCAATATCACATCTTAACCACCACCACAGTTAACTGTGGTGGTAATTAAGTCCCATGAACCCTTAAATTGGTTTGTAACTAGTAACTCTAGGTTAAGCTAGCTTTATTTTAGCTTTAAACAACATTTCAAGTAAGCATGGAGCATTAGAATCTCACCATAGTCAAAGCTCATGTTTTTGTTATAAAGTCAAACTTTACACATTTCAGTTTTTTTCCAAAAGTGCATGAATTTTGTAGAATTTTCAGATGAGTTTTAGACCTTGAAACTTTCAGGTCTTGTTGTCCCCCACCTCAACTCCAAAGTCCCATGTTTCTTTCATTTTTAGTATTTTTCTAGTGGGCCCCACTTTGCCCCAAATCCAGCTGCAGGGCAAGCTGTGCCCTGCTACAGCAGCTGCACACCCAAACACCACCCTTTGGTGGTGGTTTCCAGCCACTTCAGTGGTTCCCATGGCCACAACTCAGCTCATTTCAACCCCCCTCCTAGTAGGGATCATGTATTGACCTTTGCTTTGACCTGAGAACCACTGGGACCCACCTCAATCAAGGCCTAAAGTCTGTCCCCATTTTCAGTTTCAAACAAGATTCCATGTGCTTATTTTGAAGCTTAATTGCTTATTGTGTGGTCCACCTCTGCTTTTTCTGGCTTATACTTGTCTAATACACTCAGTTGAATCAGATTAACCCATTGTGGGCCCCCCTAGCTGCTTAAATTACCATTTTCCCTTGACAGTTGACCAAAGTCAACTGTCAACCAAATAAGCACTTGCTTTGCTTATTTTTAAGCTCCAAGATAATTGTTTTTGTAAAAGTTTCTTATTTTCAGTAGTGTAACAAGTTTCCAAAAGAAAAATTCCAAAAAACCAATTTATTTCTAAGTGATAGTTTCTATTTAATTTTATTTTTTCATTTTTATATTTTTATTAAGTACTTAGCTATTTTATATTTTTATTAAATTACTCATATATTAGAGTATTTATAATAATTTTTTCAGATTTTTATTTTATCATTAAGTATTTATTAGATTTAATCTTAGTTTTATTTATAATTAATTAATAATTAGTTTTAAATAGCATAATTAGTTTTTATTAAGCAAAACTGAGTTTTTATATTTTTCCTAGCTTTTATATAATGTAAAATAATTTTAGAAATTTTCTTGTAATTTTTACTGTTCATTTACTATTATTCTTAATTTAAAATAATTTATGTAGGAAATTAATAATTAATTAGTAATTAATTAATATAAAAACCACAAAAAGACAAAAATACTTATTTTTAATTTTAAAATTAGTTTTTAGTTATTTTATAATTTTAGAAATTTTATTTTCACCTTTTTAGTATTTAAATAATATTGTATTATATTTAAGTTACTTAAATATTAATAATAAGTAATAATTAGTATTTAATTAATAATAAATAATTAGTTAGTGTTAAAATTTATTTTCTTTTTCTAAAAAATTTTCTTTTACTTTTAAGTTTGTAAAAAAGTCATTTTCACCCCCTGGGTGTTTTCAGATTTCCGTTTTCACTTTTTATTTCGTACGTTTACGTTTTATTTAAACGTAACGTACGCGTTTTTAAGTTTTAAACGTCTCTAGTTTTTCTGACTTTCCAGTCTTGTTAATATAGTGTATTTAAGCTCTTATCTTTCATATTCCAGTAGTGTAATCATCACAACTCACTTATACCCATTTCCGTCCAATTTCACCCGATCACAAACCCGTTTTAATACCATCCACACCTCGTCGGGACATAACGACCCGGGGAAACACTATACTTCCACGGAGATTGGTTCTAGGCTGTTTGACTATTATAGTTGACCATTCACAAGTTGTTGACATATAATTATCTGACGGTTTAGCGCCAATCACCGGTACTTACAGATAAGGAATTAGAGCACGTCAACACCATATTGTGAAGACTCCTTCTAATCCTTTTCCAGGCCGTTCCCATATCAGATACTCCCGAAGGAGCTTACGAGACCTACTAAGTAGCTCAATGACTGGGTGAGTCGCTGGGGATCACTCCACGACTATAGACCGCTATGGAACCACCGCGAACACTAAGCGTAACCCTTGTGGGGTTACCGAAGTGACCTGCTGTCAAGGCTGTTTGATGTTGACCCTGGCAGGAATTTCCGTTCAATCATTGAGAAATACATTTGTAATTCTCTCATAAACGTTCTCGGCAGATTGCTAAGATCTGCGAAGGACTCGATAATTTACAGCTGGTGCCCATTGATGTAGAACACCAGTTGTAGAAATACTAAGTGTTCCTAAGAGATCTTTGATGTATCTCATGGCTCTAGACTCGATAAGTGCACACTTAGGTTTCCTATGCGGAGACTAGGGAGGGGTCTCCTGCTTCAATATCAACCATCTCTAAGAGATAAGTCGATAGATTACACTGGTTCCCCGTGAGAATGAAACAAGCTCTTTTAAGAGAACTTGAGTGGTTAAGAAGGTTTAGTGCATTGCGTCACTGGGTCCATGACGACTTTATCTTCAATACCGGTGTTACCTTAGCAGCAACCAGTCGCATACGAGTTGAACCCGGTGTCTGCCCTAAGGTTGAACATATGGAGGGCTATTTCTTTTCACCATTTTCTTTTACATTTCTTTTTAATTCTTCAACTCCTTCTTTCCCCTTTCATTCTTTTCTCATTTTTTTGTATCATACCTAAGGACTTATAATTCTAACTATTGGTGATGTCCTTGGGTAGATCCCTCCGGCTCTGGCGGATTATAGGACGGTTTTTCCTGTCTTAATCACCTTATAACTCCATGATTATCCGACAATAGCCAAGAAACCTTTGAAAATCTCTCAAAGTGTTTGTTATTATCAAACATTTTGTTTAACACTTTGAGAGTTTTATGTTAACTTTTGAACGGCTCCCCCTTCACATGTGCTCAGAAGTATTTAAGAAATTTGCACATGCGGGAGGAGCAAGCCTTTTTTGAATTGATCCACTTTCAGTGAACCTGACCGAATCGAGACACGCTTACATCACTAGTTAGACTAGCTTGAAGTTATTACCCGGCCTGGTCAAATCCACAGAAAGTTTCTCGAAATGGTACACTTCTACTAAGACAAATCCTTTTCGAGACACGCTTACGTGGCTAGTTAAAGAGTTCCATTGTCAGCTTTTAGGTGACAACTAGCTCTAGTAACTAACTTGATGTTATTACCCGTCGAGGATAAGTCTTTTCGAGTTTACAAACTTTTATGTCTTATCAATTCCTGGGTCAATTCTGAGTCTAACTCGTACAAGATTTGACTTTAAGCAACTTTCGAACTTTCATATTTTAATCACTTTCACTTTCTCCCCCTCAAAAATAGCATATGAGATGTTTTTTTTGATAAACTTTTGATTAAAATATGCTTTTTGAGTCTTATGGGGAGATATCAACAAGAACTTTTGTTTTGTAAACGATGAGTTTTTCAAGTGCTCCCCCTCAACAAGTGAATACTCATTGAGGTGAAATACTTTTCTTTTGAGCAGAATTATAAAAAATCAGAAAATGTTTGATTAATTCTACTCAAAAGTAAGAAGCCTTCACTTCTTATATAAGGATTGAGGCACTGATGCGTACCTCAGGGTCCTTTCTTTACAAGTGTGGGTTGTACACTGTTATGTGTGCACAAACCATTAAGCATGATTATGACAGAACATTTTGTTTTGGAAATACTCCCCCTCAAAATTCGCATATTTTTGAGAATTTTAAACTTTTGAAGCGAATTAGGGAGTAAAGATTTGAAAAAATCTTGAACAAAATTTTGAAAAGTTTTGAAAATCCTTTTGAAAAAATTTGAATAAATTTTGCTCAATATTAAGAAGTTTTAGTTAAGCTTAGCATGAGAACTTCTTTTGGTTTTCAAGGAAAAGTGCACGTTTGGTTTTAATGAATGGTTTAGCAAGGCACTCTCCTTTCTCTAAAACCCGAGTTGTACACTGAAATGAGTGCACAAGTCGGGTTTTTTTTTTTTTTTTTTTTTTTTTTTTTTTTTTTTTTTTTTTAATACAAAATTAGTTTTCTATTAAAGAAAGCACTCCCCCTCAAATAATGAACATTATTCGAGAGATAGTCTTCTTGAGCAAAATTGAGAATCGTATTAAAGAAATACTTTTTGAAAAATTCTAGAGATGATTCTGCTCAAGGTTTTAGAAAACGTAATCAAGTATTATACCACAAAGAATGCTTGAAATTCAAAACTCTTTTACTGTTGAAAGTTGTTTGAGACTCGGAGTCTCTCTTTTGAGTTTTTAAAAAATCTGAAAAAGATGTCCATCGAAAGTTGAACCTCATGGGTTCTTTTTGAAGTTTTGATTTTGTGATAGATGGAAAACTTCCAGTATTTGGTATGTTCAAATCAAAGACATTCTTTTAGAGAAACCAAAGCATTCTAGATTTTGAAAATTTGAAAGGTTTTGAATGACTTGCTTTGGTCTCCACACTTGCTTTATGATTTTGTGAAAGTTTTTCCCCCCTAAAAAACATGTTCCATTTTGACAATGTAAAGCAAAATTTGTTTTAATGGAGGAACATAGTTTTGAAGATTCGAAGTTTTTACACAAAGAAAGAAGATTCTTAAATAATTTGACTCACTTGGTTTTTAAGAAAATTTTGCAAATCATCTGGAGTCAAACATCACATACCAATTTGGTGAACTAAATCAACAAACCTTGATGGAGGTAATGCCTTTGTAAACAAGTCCGCCAACTGGTATTCAGTACCCAAACTACGAGAAGACGACTCTATTATATCAAGAATGGTTGGAGTCTGTGCAAATGGATTGAAGAACGTATTTCCATCATAATCTGTAGGTTGTGGTACTGATTATTGTTATGGATCTTTAGCTGATTGTCTGGAGTTGGAAGCGGTTTGTCCTACTATTTGTTGGAGATGCAATTGGAGGACCGTCTATCCCAACATATGTTGTTGTTTGTTGAGGTGAATCAGGTACTTGATTATTATCAAGATGTGCAGCGGAAATTGGTGAGACCTCAAAGGGACGGTTGACAATCGTATCATCAAACAATGGAGCAAACAATGATTCCACTTCTTGATGGGAGAGTGACAAAGGTTCAGCCGAAGATTCCAGAAAGTTTAGAAGGTTGAATGCGGGTCCTAAGCTGTTTTGCTCGGAAGCCATTGCTGGAGTGCGGGTTCGAAACTGAATTATTCCGAAGCCATTGTCATTAAGCTCGGGTCCGAAACTGAGTTGTTCCGAAGCCATTCCTGTTATATCTGAAAAGAAGAAAGAATAGACAAAACAGAGAACATGGATCCCCAAGTGTAATTGGGTTCCAGGTGTTAGAAGCATAAAGACGTAGTGTCAACTAACTTTTTGACACTCGAACACACAATTCCGATGGTATTCATTCTTGTCTCAGAGGTAGATGTTGTGCGGATCACATTAGTTTTGGTGCAAATGTCTAAAATCTTTCTTGTAGGAATCCACCTAAGACCAATCGATTTGAAAATTCTACCCGTAGGCAATGTTGCAAAAATCGGAAAAATCGGCCGATTAATCGCCGATTCCAAGGTAATCGGCCATAGACCTTGGCGATTTAGGCTAATCGGCTAAAAAAATCGGTCTGGGAAAAAAATCGGCCAAAAATCGGCCGAATCGGTCAAAAATCGGCCGAATCGGTCAAAAATCGGCCGAATCGGCCAAAAATCGGCCGAATCGGCCGAATTTTAAAAAATAAAAATTTAGGCATTTTACTTAATTTGGGGATCGTTTATTTCACTTATAACGCACAATGGGCCTCATAATCAGAATTGAAGCCTTTTATTGAGGTTTGAAAACATAGAAGGCTTGAATCAGTTAAGATCTTTAGTTTGCTCTCCAGAAATTCCCAAAACATGCAGGAAATGCCAAACCGATTAATCACCGCCTTGACCGATTACAGGCTGCAGGGTGGTCGACCGCCCGGCTACCGATTCACGATTTTTGCAACATTGCCCGTAGGTACCCACCTAATGTTAGATCTAGGAGACGTTTTCCTTTCAGATGCAGTGGAATGAAATTTTGGAGCATCACTTCTTCGAGAAAACCTATGTCCTATATTAATCCACTTCTTAGGTTTCTGAATCTTGTCTTTTGGTTCAACGGGTTTGTTTGTCTTAGTCGATTGAGCCTTTTCAAGTGAATTTCTTTTTTGAAGATATTTTAAAGCACTGACATCATGATTATTTACGCAACTACTATTAGATGCTACCCAATTCCTATTAGGTTGTTGAGAACTCCTAGGTATTGGTTTGCTACTACTAACAGTATTTTGGACTACAGTGGAAGGCATCACATGAGGTTTTGAACCTAGAATTCCATCCTTTTGAAGTAGCGCCTTTTTCCTAACCTTTTCTAGATCATAGTTCTTGTATATGTCATATTTTCCATAAAACTCTTTACTTTTAATGCTTGTCTTAGACACTGTTTTTGAACTAATCCTAGATGAACCAGGTATAATCACGTGTTGAGATTTAGCAGACACATATGCATTTTCCTTAGGCCAAGAATGTGGAGTGACAGGATTTGTCAAATTGTTTTTCTCAACAACTTGGGAGGCAAACCGAGGTTTTGAAGATTTAGGTCGTTTAGATTTAAATGCAGTTGGTTGTCTAACAACTGATCGTTTTCTGATTGTTTGAGAAGTCGGTTTCCCCAAGATTGATGGTTTTACAAACTTAGTATCCACACTCTGGCCAGTCAGTCTTCTTAATTTGTTTTGCAATGCAGCATGTGCAAATACCTTTGCTTAAATTTGACCTTTTAAAATCTCATTTTCTTTAACTGATGTATCCACACGTTTACCTTGTCCATTAAGAAATTGACCATTGTTGCCCGAAGTTAGAGATTCGTTTTGCAATTTAAGTTCAAGTGAGATGCAATGTGCCTCTAGTTTTGAAAAATCTTTATGAAACTGGGCAATGGTCTTTTTGAGAAGAATGTTTTCAGGCTCAAGAGTTTGGTATGATGTTTCAGTTATTAGATTATCAGGTAAGGACTCAGACTCAGAATGTTTGTTAAGACATTGTACACCATTCTGGTCAACCTCTCCTTCATTACTGAAGTTAGGTTGCTCAGATTGTTGTTTCTCATTTGCAGGCATAATATGATCAAGAGTAGATTGTACCTCAACCATTTGCTCTTTGTCAAAGTTAGGTTCTGTGTCATAGATGGGTATGACATCTTCCTCATCCATCTGTCCTTTATCAAAGTTGGGCTCTAAGTCATAAGTGGGTCTGATATCAGCAGAATCAACATCTGTATCATTCCCCAATCTGCTGTTGTCATCTTGCTCTTCTGATACTGTCCCATTGCTTTCCATGACACCTAAATTAGCTTCCAATGCATCAACTTTATGAATTTGCTCTTCTTGAATATGCATCTTCATTACTTTGAGTTTACTCTCCTTTAGCATATCCTTCAAATGAAGTGATCTCTCATAAAGCACCCTTTCAAGATAGCTCATTCGTGAAACAAAATGAACTCTAAAAGCTTCAACCTCCATACTAGTGATGTTCTCTCTCCATAATCTACATTGAGATTCATAGTCTCGAGAAGTTTTGAACACTTTAAAATCCATGGTCATGAACCGTTTGAACAGAGTCTTGAGCGCCATAAATCCTACCATGCAATCGCTTCCCTGATCAATTTGCTTTTCAAGTTGAACTATGTTTTCTCGGAGTTTCTTTTGGAAGGTTAGAACGTCCGTTTCATTTCCGAAGAATACAGTAAAGGTACTCCACGAAGGAAACCTTGTATCTGAGAGAATCTTGCATTGAATCTTAACTGAATGAAAATATGCTTAACAATCTTCCTTTGAACGGATGGCTCTTTTCGCAACTTTATCCTGAAGGCCTGTATTACCGACATCTGCAGTATTCCTATAGTCCTTTCAGCATTCCTTCCTTGTCTATCAACTCTTTCACCTTGCACAACAGATTGATTCCTTGTGTTGGAGTATTTGCTTAGGACACGAGCAACAAGTGCGATGTTTTTTCTGGTGATTTCATCTATTGTGTCACTGCTTCTCTTCAGTAAATGTGCCTCTATCTCATGCATCAGCGACCTTGATTGATACATTTTCTCTCCCCCGTGATTGTTGCAATGTAATTGGAATAATCAAACAAAATGTCACACGCAAGGTCGAAATAGTGATTTCGAATTTTCCCTCAAAAAAAAATAATTTGAAAAATTTTTTACTCTCAAAATTTGAAAATCACTCTGAAATGCAATTTAAAGGTTGCAAGAAAAATATGAGTTACGAAAATTTTGCCGCCAAATTTCAGCGAAAAAAAATTTGAAGAGAAAGATAAGAAGGAAAAACTTTAATAAGATGAGATGATGTGATTATGTAAAACTTTTATCGTTAAAGATAAATAAAGGTTGTAAGTTTAAGTTGATTAGAAAAACTTGATGTTTTAGGTGATTCAACTCGGTATCTCTTAAAAATCCAAACTCGGTATGTCCTTAGAAAAAATCCAAACTCGGTAAGTCTTTAGAAAATGTCCAAACTCGGTATGTCTTAGAAAATGTCCAAACTCGGTATGTCTTAGAAAATGTCCAAACTCAATATGTTTTTAGAAAAAATTCCAAACTCGGTAAGTCCTTAGAAAATGTCCAAACTCAGTATGTTTATAGAAAAAATTCCAAACTCGGTAAGTCCTTAGAAAATGTCCAAACTCAGTATGTTTTTAGAAAAAATTCCAAACTCGGTAAGTCCTTAGAAAATGTCCAAACTCAGTATGTTTTTAGAAAAAATCCACACTCAGTATGTCTTGAGAAAAAAATCCAAACTTAGTATGTCATGAAAGTGAAGCAAACTCGGTATGTTTAAAAAAAGTCCAAACTCAGTATGTCCTTAGAAGTTTGCAAACTCGGTAATTTTGTGAAAAGTTGAGCAGAGTTTCCCCTAGTAAGTAGCCACAAGTAACCTTACTCGATGTACGATAAGGCAAAAAGGCAAACTCGCCAATTATGAAAAAATTCCTAACTCGCTAACTTTTAACTTACCCTAACTCTATAACATGAACTTTTCCAAACTCGCTAACTGGAACTTTTCCTAACTCGCTAACTTTGAAGAATCCTAACTCTATAACTTGGAAATTTCCTAACTCTATAGAAACCGTTTTCATATGTTCTAATGAATTTTAAGAGAAAGTCGCGTGCACATATGTTTTAGAAGAGTGCACACATGTTTTTGAATGACGTTGCTGATAATATATTTAACTAGTTGCATTTGTATTTGAAATGAATTTCATTCGATATAAAATTTTGTTTATATATTTATGTTTTTGGTTTGTTATTAGTTTAGATGCTACATATATATGTTTATGTTTTTGGTTATAAATTCTGAAGATTAAGAATGTACATCAAAAACATATGTGCAATTATTATTTCAAGCAAAAAAATGTACGCTAGAAACATATGAAATTTGCAAAATTAAAAAAAAACACATATGCACTCGTTTTTTTTTCTTCTGAAAACATATACACTGAAAAAATATACACACATACAAAAAAATATAAAAAATAAAAGATAAAAAATCCAAAAATCAAGGAGTTTTAAAAAACGTATTTTAATTAATTTTTTTTAAAAAAAAAGTCCAAATGTGTTTTGACTATTATAGCCTTTTGAATTAAATGAAAATATTTAATAATTACTAAATTTTGATTGGTTTAAAGTGGTTCTATAAGTTCTGTACAAAAATGTGGTTCTGCATTGAACATGACCCTATATATATATATATATATATATATATATATATATATATATATATATATATATATATATATATATATATATAGAGAGAGAGAGAGAGAGAGAGAGAGAGAGAGTAGAGTTCTAGAGAAAAGTGCATTTCGGTAGAAAAGTGAGAAAATAACTGTGATGCACTAAAATAAACACTGTGATGCACCGTTTTTTCTTTTAACTATGATGCACTAAAATAAAAATTGGTGCATCACAGTTAAAAATTTTAGTGCATCACAGTTATTTTCTCACTTTTCTACCGAAATGCACTTTTCCCTTGAACCGAGAGAAAAGTGGATGTCGGTAGAAAAGTGAGAAAATAACTCTGATGCACTAAAATTTTTAGCTGTGATGCACTAATTTTTATTTTAGTGCATCACAGTTAAAATAAAAAACGGTGCATCACAATGTTTATTTTAGTGCATCACAATTATTTTCTCACTTTTCTACCAAAATGCATTTTTCTCTAGAACCCTACCCTATATATATATATATATATATATATATATATATATATATATATATATGTATGAGATAAGTTCATTTGTGGACTAAGTTTTTATTACATATTGAGAGACAAATCCCCACCATCCATCTAGTTTGATCTAATGGTGGGGATTAAACTAAGATTTAATGCATAAACTTAAGTCCATGTCTTTTTTCTTGTTTTTTGTTTTTCTTATTTCTTGATTTATTTTTTCTTTTTTCTTTTTTGTCTCTTTTTTTTTCTATTCACGTTTTTTTTTTCTTTTTTTCTTTTTTTTTTCTTTTCTGTTTTCTATTCACATTTTTTTGTTTTTTGTTTTTCTTTTTATTCTTTTGTTTTTTTTGTTTGTTTTTTTTTGTCTTTTTTTTTGTTCTATTCATGTTTTTTTTTTAATTCACACTTTTTTTTCTTTTTTGTAATAAACATTTTTTTTTCTTTCGTTAAAAAAAAAATCGTGTTTTTTTTTTTTTAATTCACGTTTGTTTCTTTACTTTCTTACGTTTTCGTCTGTTTTCATTCGTTTTCGTCAGTTTCCATACGTTTATACGCGTTTTTGTCCGTTTTCATAACTTTTTGATTGTGTTTTTAAGTTTTCGTTCATTTTTAGACGTTTTCATCTGTTTTCAGATGTTTTCGTTCATTTTTATACGCTTTCGCTCGTTTTCTACCTTTTCATTCATTTTTATAAGTTTTAGTCCGTTTTCATCCGTTTTATACATTTTTTCTTTTAACACGTTTTTGTCTGTTTTCATACGTTTTCGGCAGTTTTTATACGTTCCAGACATTTTTGTCCGTTTTCACCCGTTTTTTAAGTTTGCGTATGCTTTCGTCCGTTTTATACATTATTGTCCGTTTTCATACGTTTTTGTCCGTTTTCATATGTTTTCGGCAGTTTTTATACGTTTCAGACATTTTTATTCATTTTCATACATTTTCGTCCGTTTTCATCTGTTTTTTTACGTTTTCGTCTGTTTTCAGACATTTTTATTTGTTTTCGTCCGTCTTTATACGTTTTTGACCGTTTTTATACGTTTTCGTCTGTTTTCATACGTTCATATACGTTTTCGTCCATTTTCATACGTTTTCTTCGGTTTTTATATATTTTTGTCTATTTTTAGACGTTTTCGTCCGTTTTCATATGATTTCAGCAGTTTTTACACGTTTTCATACATTTTCGTCCGTTTTCATACGTTTTCCTCCGTCTTCCTCTGTTTTCTTTCGTTTTCGTCCATTTTTCATACGTTTTCGACCATTTTCAGGCGTGGTTTTACGCTTTCTTACGTATTCACTCATTTTCGTCCATTTTCGTACGCTTCTAAATATCACAATTGATATTTTTAATATCATAAATGATATTTAGAATATCACTTGTGATACTAAGAATATCAATTGTGATATTCAGAAACGTATGAAAACGGATGAAAACGTATGAATACGAACAAAAACGTTAGAAAGTGAAAGGAACATGAATTAAAAAATACGTGAAATCACTTGTGATATTCTGAATATCACTTGTGATTTTCTGAATATCAATTGTGATATTCAGAATATCACGTGTGATTTTCATGTTAACAAACATTTATTAAAAATCACTTGTGATATTTAGTGATATTCAGATATCACTTGTGATATTTAGGATATTACTTGTGATATTCAGGATATCACTTGTGATATTCAGAATACGGACAAAAACATTAGAAAGTGAAAAAAAACATGAATTAAAAAAAACGTGAAATCCCTTGCGATATTTTGAATATCACTTGTGATTTTCATGTTAAAAAACATTTGTTGAAAATCACTTGTGATATTCAGAATATCACTTGTGATATTATGAATGAGTGACATTCTGAATATCACAAGTGGTATCCAGAATATCACAAATAGCATTAGAATATCACATAATATCACTTGTGATATTCAGAATATCACTTGTAATATTCAGAATATCACTTGTGATTTTCATGGTACAAAATATTTGTTGAAAATCACTTGTGATATTCAGACTTTCACTTGTGATATTCAAAATATTACTTGTGATTTTCATGTTACAAAACATTAGTTTAAAATCACTTGTAATGTTCAGAATATCACTTGTGATATTTAAAAACGTATGAAAATATTTGAAAATGGCCGAAAACATTTAAAGACACATGAAAACGTAAGAAAATGTAAAAAAACTGACGAATATGTAGGAAAACAGACGAAAATGTCTAAAAACGGACAAAAATATATGAAAACGGATGAAAACATATGAAAACGTATGAAAACGGACGAAAACGTAAGAAAACGTATGTAGACGGATGAAAACAGATGAAAACGTATAAAAATAGACGAAAACGTATAAACACGTACGAAAACATATGAAAACGGACGAAAACGTATGAAAATGGATGAAAACGTAAGAAAACGGACGAATATATATAAAAACGGACGAAAACGTATGAAAACGCATGAAAAGGACGAAAACAGATGAAAACAGACGAAAAAATATAAAAATGGACAAAAATGTATGAAAACGGTATAAAACATATGAAATCGGACGAATATATATGAAAACAGACGAAAACGTATGAAAATGGCCGAAAACATATGAAAACGGACGAAAACGAAAAAAACTGACGGATATGTATGAAAAACGAAAGCACGAAGAAAAATAAAAAAAAAAAAAAAAGAAAAAGAAAGAAATAAACGAATTTAAAAACAAAAAGAAGAAAAACTCGAATTAAAAAAAAAAAAAAAGTGAATTGAAGAAAAAAAAAAGTGAAGTTAAGAAGAAAAAAAAAAAGAAAAAAAAACAAAAAAAGGAGAAAGGAAATAAAAAATAAATAAATAAGATAGACAAAAGGAAAAGAAAAAAAAAACAAGGACTTAGGTTTGCCCTATTAAATCTTAGGTTAATCCCCACCATTAGATCTAGATGGATGGTGGGAATTTGTCCCTCAGTATGTAACAAAAACTTTGTCTCTAAAATAACTCACCTCATATATATATATATATATATATATATATATATATATAGAACCTGGTCATCTAAAAGGAAAGAACAAAAGATTGCATGCATGGTTTATTTTAATTTTGAGTAATTGAAAGCCAATTCACATGAGCTATTTTATGGGATATTCGTGTGAGCTGTAGGATTTTTTGATGCATGCATGAGATATTTAAAGATGACGACTTGTTAATATTGGGTGCATGTGCATGAAGATTTCGTGAGTCACAAAAGGTTCTAAAAACGTGTAATGAAACTGATTTGAAAAGCGTTAAACGAGAGGCTAGTTGAAAAATTTTTATGTTACTAATCGTGCTAATTGTTTAAAACCTCTCGCACCATTTTTATGTATCTCGTTATTCGTTAATATTGTTGTGGCCCTAACTTCGTCCCAATTATTTTGGTCTCTCGATGGATAAAATACGTGAGTCGTGTATTTATGCATGTGATTATAACATATTTTGATCGTTGCGGTCTAACATTTACGCCATGGATACGTTAATAAATTATGAACGACGGAGCATAAAATTATCATTTTGATATAAATTATAGTATAAACACTAAAGTTAATTACTTGACATTTATTTATTTATTTATTAAACTAGACTATAGACCCGCGGGTTTCGCGGGTAACAAAAAGAAGTTTGTAAGTTAATGTGCGTAGCGAAAAAAGGAAGCCAGTTAAACATGTTTACATTTTAACATGTTTGTACCAATGTTCTACATATGTGAACCGAAATACCCTCATTATAAAGGCATCCAAAAATACATAATATGCATAACACCCAGTAACTAAAACTAAGCATTGTTAGAAGCTTGAAAAAAAATGTAAATAAATAATAGAAGAATATTAAAAAGTTTATCACCCTCGTTGATCATGTAAAAAAGAGTAGCGGGAACTAATTATTATTCATAAAATCCTAATAAACGACTTCCACATTTATGGCTTATTCGAACGTAACTGTCAAATTATCATACTTTATGAGATTTTTAATGATAAACAACATTCACAGTAGTGCTGCAAACCTTTCCATCTTTGTCATATATCAACAATATCGCAATAAAGATCGAACAACAAAAGAGAAAAGAAAATAACACCATGCATCTCCATAAAGGCTTCTCTATCTCTAAATAGCCCCTAAACCATATCAGATAGGCCAATAATGATTTATGGACATCCAAATAGTAAATAGAATGGATAATATAACATCAACTTCTTTTAGAGATAATACGAGTTGCCACTAAGATTATGAAAGTGCAGGCTATTGTGTAACCAAATACAATCATTGTTAATATAAGGGCTAAATTATACCCATTTCAGCAGTCTTTTGTTTCCAAATGTGGTTAAAAATTTGTTATGTTATTAGTTAATTGATCTAATTTTGTATAAATTTCAACAGATGTGTTTTGATTGTAACACGAATAAAGACTTTAGATGTGCAGAACTTAGAGCGGAACTATTAAAAAATACTAAAATACTTGGGCTATTTGGATATGATCTAAAGAGGTTATTGCATATGTATATCAAAGTAAGAACTAACAGTATCATCATGAGGTCCTAATTTGATGAACCTTTGAGCAAGATCTCGTGGGGGAGTACTGAAACTAAACTGTGAAGTGATTCCTAGGCTTAACCTGCACACATGTGATGCCTTAATGGATGTTTAGATATGCGTTGATGTTTCTTATAGTTGGCTTTATGTGTGTAGGTGAATTGATTACCCATTTTTTGTAAGAAATCTTAAAATAAATCTTAAAATAAAAACTTCAGTTTAACGATAGCACAAACGTATTCAAATTTCTTTTAGTTTCCTGTCATAAATGTCTTGCAATTTCAATAAATAATATTTTAATTAGAGTTCAAGGTATGTGATATACACAAAATCGTAACATGAGTGGCAACATGCATATTTGAAAACATTTAGAAGCTATGCTTTATGTGACCATAATCAATGGCATGAAGTCCAAATAATTGCCTTTTTATAAGCAAACACAAATAAGTCTCAAGTCTCTGACGTTAGTCACACCTGTACTCGACCTGAAAAATGAAGAAGCAAGGGGGTGTTTCTTCTTTTTCTTAGCTAAGGGTCCATGTGGGTCCTACTACTATATAAGCCTCTTAATTGAGAAATGATGATAACTTAAGCCTTATGTATATAGAGGAAATAAGGGAATTTTATAGGTCCCACCTACAAAGTAATAATATTAAATTCTATCCCTTAGCTAAGGGAAAAAAAGAAACACCCTCAGCTTATTACACATGCAATTACAGAGGCCACAATTTATCTGAGACAAAAAATGCTACAAAATTTTAACTTAATTTGGGTCTTAATATGATAAATGGGATTAAGAGGCTCCTATTATATACTCCACTTTTCTTATTGACGTTTAATGTAACCGTTAAAGGTCACCAGTTAATTTTTCAAAAACTTGCAACGGAACGATAACTACATATGGACATAAATCAAGTGGTTAATGCTTCGAGTCACATTAAAATATGGTGCTAATTCGTAGCGGACGTGTAAGTTTGCGGTTTAAAACTTTCTCAACAAATGAGTTTCTGGCGTAGCTCGATTGTTGACTGCCACTGTTCATGTGTAGGAAGTCTGCAATTTGCAGCATTACGGGCTCTTTACTTGCCATCAGTTTCTTTTCAATACCAAGCCTTAGTTATTCATATTCCTTGAAAATAAAACATGACATGATTTAAATATGCAGGACAAACAATGAGAACCAAAAAACAAATTGTATAAAATCAACATAAAAGAACACACTTCAGAATAATGACAACTTAGCCTTCCAGAAAAAAGAATAATGACAACTTAAGACGGCTTCACAACTTGAACACATTTGACTCATTTCCATTTAAGCCATTTCTCTATGTTATACATTCGACTTACAAAAAATCTAACTCATCTGAGTTCCTATGTAATGCAGAAAACAAATTAACTGTTTGTAACATAAGTTGGTCGCAACCATCTACTTGCTATCACAAAAGCACACGTATCACAAATGGTATTTTGAAACAATAAACTATTTTTATGAACAAATGATTCTCGGTATAAAAACTAAACCTCATGTCGATAACAAACTACATAAACGCAATAAATTTAAGAACTCCAAAACCAACTAACCAAATACTAATCAACATTTAGAATTCTCAATTTTCAGTTGTGACGAACTCTGATTCAAAACTTGTTACAAATACTGCATTATTATCATGCTATTTTTCACATTCTAAGGACCTTGACATTTCATCAAACACTTTATGGCATCCTCCAACTTGACCACTTATACTTGATAGTGAACCTTGACTTGAACCTTGACTTGAACCTTTGATTATCACTTGACCACTTGTACTTGATATTGAACCTTGAACCCTTGACCCTTCAGTATTTTACCCAGGAGCTACTTGTTGTGGAGTAGCCACAACCATAGCATTGATGCACCAATGTTATGTACTCTAGTGGGGCCGGAGAGATGTCCCCCACTGTCCCTGATACTTGTTACTGACTACTACTATGATTATTATTATTGGCCTGCAGGGGCGTATGGATGCATCCTAGTCTTGTCTTGACTTGATACTTGCTTGGGCTACGGCCATCTTGATTATGACTTGGACTACATTATATACTTGGTGACCGGGTTTGTGTGCATTGCAACCCCTCACATCTTAGGAGCTAGCTACTCCAACTTGGGATACTTGACTTGATATACTTGACTTGATACTTGTTGTGCCTGGGGTTAAATACTAAAAACCTTGAAACTTGTGAAAACCTTGAAACTGGTGAAAACCTTGAAACTTTTGAACCCATGATATTGTACTTGTTAAATCTTGATATTATACTTAACCTTTGAATTTATACTTGACGATCCTTAAACTTGTAAATCCTTGCTATTACCCTTGACGATTCTTGATACTTAACCTTGATGACTTTTCATACTTAACCTTGATAATCCTTTGATATACCTTGAGACACCATATGTAATTTCCACTCATACTCTCTTGTTTTATTACATGACGTGCTTGTTATCTTCATATCTGTTCACTGAGCTTTTATGCTCAGCCGCGTTTTCTTTTCCATGCGGCATGTACTTAAGCTAGGAGCGGGGCTTAGCTTTGGGGATGAGAGAGTGTGGACCAACCTTAGAGTTCCTTTGAACGATGGACTTTGTTTTATTATCGTATCTTCCTTATTTTGGAATTCATTTGTAACCTTTGTACTCATTGTATTGTTAAAGTATTAAGCTTGTGTTTTGCTCTGTTGGACACTATTTATTGTGATATCTTTACCCTTGACAGGTTGGGGTGTTACATTATATAACAACATTGAATTAAGCGAAACGATGTGACTTGTAATCATAGTTGATTGGTTAGTTTTGGGGCCAAAACCTTTTGTGGCTATCTAAACGACGATCATATTGCGAAACGCATGTGTAGGGCTTCGAAAGATGCCACCACTTATTGGGAATTGATTTACTTTTTCATCGGGACGCACCACTTCTTGCATTACATAGTTGTATTACACTTAAATCCTTCTGTGTATGTTTGTACGATTGTGTGTGAATATCAATAAAAGGAATGTGAAGCGTGTGCTAATTTTTATATGGTATATAATTCAATGTAACTTTTTATCCTAAATAATATGGGCTTACGTTTAACTCCAAATTCTCTTTCAAGGCCAATTACTTTTGAAGATGTGGCTTCAAAAATTTAAAGTAACGTGCAAAATTTTCACTCTCTTTAACCAATTCAATCAATTATAAGGGAAAGCCTTACTCACTAATACAGATTACAAGGGAAGCCATGGTCACTAAATGTGGCTTTAAAGGCATCATACTTCCTTGAAAACATAAGCAGAGTTAGTAGCTCTTGATCGTCATTCACTGTCTATTTCATCATATGACTTCTAAGAAACCATACAACCATTCATAGGTTACATTATATTGTTCACTTCAAGCTTGTTAAATTGCTTCAACCGTACTTCAACTAGTAAAGATTTAAAACAAGATCAATCAAACAAGATGCAAAATTGATCGATGTGGAATATTGAACAAGCTTGATAGATGAATTTTAATACAATTTTAGGAATTTCATTATAGACGATTGTGGTAAATTTGTTTCAACTGTAGACGGTTGTAACAATTAATTTGTTACAAATCTGTTTATTCTCCAAATTTTAATGTAGACAATTGTGTGAACTTTTATGAAAGAAACTATGGAATGCGTGAATAGTTTATAGAGGACGGCTATCAAGTGCTTTACACGTGATAGTGGTTACACTTTATTGAAAATACAAGAAATGTATAATCAGTTACCTCACCGCATTAAATAGTCGCAAACTATTCATAATCATTTTGTAAACACACAACGTATTCATAAATATGGCAGGTTGCACCATCCCTAACCTTAAGTGGTCTTGCTTAATTAATACGTGTCATAGCATAGCAAAAGCCTTTGTACCCCTCATAACAAATACAAATACATTTTTTTTTGTCTTGCACACCCGAAGTAAAGATAGATAGGCTATTGCGAGGATTTGTCTTGCGAATTATAATGAAACTACTACACAAAGAATTAACAAAAGTGACAAGGTTAACGTCATAACATTAAACAATATAATAGCTAATAAAAAAAATCTCATTGCCTTTACATCATCTTTGTAATATAAGTAGTGCAATAAGCCAATAATTATAAGTTTGAGAAATAGTACATTACCAACATCTTTCTAATACAAGTAGTGCATGAATTACTAGTTTGAAACATAATACATTCGCAACATCTTGAATTACTAGTTTGAAACATAATACATTCGCAACATCTTCGTAAGATAATCATGTGTTCAAGTGAGAGAAATAGACACATGAAGTGATAGAGAATGGCCGTGATGAGGATAGGCATTTTTGGGTTTAGACTTGGTAAGATTTATGGTATAATACATTAGCATAAGAGAAATAAACAGATGATGCACTTTCCTTCCTGTTTTCTCTAGATTGAATTACTTTATCAAGACAATGTATGCCAATGAGGAACATCATTCATCTAGAACAGGAAAGAAAAAAACCACATCATCCATCTTTATTTTGGTAAGCTACAATAGATCAAATTCACACAAGGTTTTCATAGTCACGGGACGTGAACTCTATCATTCACTTTTGTAGATTCATTGAACTCTGTCTTTGACCTTTGAAGTATACCTATTGGCCGCAACAATAACATCATAACCAGAGTATGAAATTTTGTGAAATAATCCAAAAAAATTAATAAATAAATAAATAAAAAGCTAGATTGTGGAAGATAGACATCTCTAGAAACTATGATTGCGTAGTATATTGATTCCAAGTTTTGTGATAGAAACTATGAAATGCATGCATGGTTTATATAGGACAGATATTACATGCATTTTGTGTAACTAGAAGGGTACCCGCGCAATACGGCGGCGGATACCTGATGACTATTTTTATAGTGAGCATATGTTTTTCATTTTACAATATATATATATATATATATATATATATATATATATATATATATATATATCCTACATTTTCATTATAAATACATACTATTTTCAATTTCTCAACACACTTGCACAAACACAAACAGTAAGATTTCTTATAACCAAATCAGTTTTTAGTTCAATATTTGTTAACAACCCAACAATCAAACTCTTATACAAAAGTTCCTACAATAGCCCAATAAAGATAATATACGGATATAACTATAAGGCCAAAAAGTCCAAAGAACAATACAACTAACCACCATAATAATTTGGATATAAAAAGCACTTGCCCTAATTTTTCTAACCCTAAAACCAACATAATCACGCCTCTATGCAGTCACTCATATTTCATCTTCTCTTGCACCCACTCAACAAAACACTTTGTCTCATCTTAACTACTTATAATTTAAAAATGGTCAAGTGAAAAGTGGAAAAACTGAACTTTCGGTCAATCCCGTTTAGCCCTTGTCAATGAAACCGAATGACCTTTCTCAATGCCTGGTTAATGATGGACGAATGGAAAGTATTGATGGTGGACGAATCGAAAGTATTGATGGTGGTTAATGGTGGATGATTGGCTCAAAGGCAGTCAACCTAAATTGACCAAAGGACGGTCAACAAGGTCAAACAGCCTAGACTCAATGCTCCGCGGAATATAGTGGTTTCCCTGGGTCGTTATGTCCCGACGAGGTGTGAATTGTTATCAAACGGGCTTGTGATCGGGTGAATTTGGACAGGAAAGAGGTTTGTGATTGATTAAACTAAGGAATCTACAAGGAAATAGCTTAAATAAGCTATATGAACAAGACTATGAAATCAGAAAAACCAGAAACGTTTTAAACCTAAAAACGTGTATGTTTAGTTTAAATTTACGCGAACGTACAAAATAAAAAGTAAAAGCTGAAATCTGAAAACCCACAGGGGGTGAAAATGACTTTTTTTACAAACCTAAGGTTAAAAGAAAATTTTTAGAAAAAGAAAACTAATTTTTACACTAATTACTTATTTATTATTAATTAAATACTAATTAATACTAATTATTAATATTTAAATAACTTAAATACAATATAATATTATTTAAATACTAGAAAAGTGAAAATTAAATTTATAAAATTATAAAATAACTTAAAAGAAGTTTTAAAATTAAAAATATGTATTTTTGTCTTTTTGTGGATTTATATTAATTAATTACTAATTAGATTAATTAAACTATTTAAACTATTTTAAATTACTAATAATACTAAAAGTGAATAGAAAATTATAGAAAAATTTATAAATCTAATTAACCATCTCGGAAATCCTAAAAAATTATAAAAAGTTTGTTTTATATATTTTTACACTATTTTACTAATTATTATATTGAATATTAATTAATTACTAATTAAACTAATTAAATTATAAAGACTAGAAAATGAACAGTAGAAATTCTAGAAAAATTCTTAATATTGATTTAAAACATATTAAAGCTAGGAAAAATATAAAAACTGGGTGCTATTTTGTAAAAACTAATTTTGCTATTTAATACTTAATTATTAATTAATAATAAATTAAACTAATATTAAATCTAATAAATAATAAATTACAATATAAAAATTTGGAAAAATTACTAAAATTACTTTAAGGTAAAAGAAAATTAAGAAAAATATAAAAATGCCAAGTACTTAATAAAAATCTAAAAAGGAAAATTAAAAAGTTAAATTACATTAAATAGAAACTATCACTTATAATTAAATTGGTTTTTCTGGATTTTTCTTTTACAAAACTATTTTATACCTAATAACATACAACTTTTACAAAAAAAAACTTTTTTATAACTTAAAAATAAACCAAATGCAAGCTTAAAAGCTTGATAGTTGACTTTCTTTGACCAAACCAAGAAATAAGCTCAAATGAGCTTATGTGGGGTCCACAATGGTGGATTCTAGTTCAAATGAGTTTGTTGGACATGTTTAAGCTGGAAAAAGCAATTGAAGTCCACTAGATAAGCAAATAAGCCACAATAAGCAATTACTTATTGGTGGACTGAGACAGAAATGGGACAAGGTTCAAGGCTGAAACAAGTGGGGTCCACAGGGTCAAAATGGGTCAAACTTAGTTGCTATGGACTGGGGGCCAGCTTGGGAGTTCAAAGGTACCAATGGGGGCTTGTGGGACCCACTGTGGTGGCCAGAGTGAACCACCAAAGGTGTTGGTGGTGGAGTGCAATGGTGGTGTGCAGGGGAGGTACATGAAAAACAGGACACAAGAAGCAACAAATTAAGCACTCTATCTAACTTATTAAAAATTACAAAAAATACCACAAGCAAGACAGGCAGCAAAATGATAATTATCTAAAAGCACAAATCATAAATCCTAATAATGAACCCTACAGAAAATTATCTATTTAAATAAAAAACTAGTTACTAGAAATTTTGACTTTATGAAATATGGAACTAGTTGACTTTGGTGAAGTTCTAATCTAATTTTAATGACTCAATAAGTAGTACTAAGCTAAAATAAGATGATATTAAGCATTTACAACAACTTATGAACACAAAATGAAGATTATGAAAATGAAAACACCAACAGTGAACTAGAAATGAACAAATAAACTAAGATTTGACTTTATACCAAAAGTGTACTGTATTTTATGACTCCCCTATGCTAAAATGACCTAATGAAGCATGTTTAAATCAAAAGTTAACACTAAAACACCATGCAACTCACCCAAACACACAAATCCAAACACCCCTTTAATAAGGTAATTTTTAGATTTTCAAAGAGTTTGACAAAATTACACCATGCAACTGATTACTAGGATTATATTATGATACAACAAGCTTAAATGAATACATAAACAACAACAATGACAACAAATACTTAAAATTCAAGATAGAGCTAAAATGGCAGTCAAAGGGAATGAAGTGAGTAAAATGGAAACTAATGAACAAATGAACTATGTTAAGCAATTACATGACTAAAATACACAAGATAAACACAAAAATACAGAGATCATCAACTAATAGTTATTACACAGTAATATTGCAGAAATAAAAAAAAATGCTTACAACTAATCCAAAGCACAGGACAAAGAACCAGGGACAATGAACACTGCCTATACCTCCCTTGAGGTTACTAAAACCATGTAAGTCCACAATCCACCATGTTCCAAGCCTGTATCACCTTGAACACTGATTTTTAATTTTTTTTCTATTTTCCTTGAATTTTTGAGTATTTATGCTATCTTGAGCTAAACTGACTTGAAAGCTTTGAAAGCTTTATAAAAGCTTAAACTTGAGTTATTGAAACTTAATGGAGCACTGAAACAACATTCAACATCAATCAAGTAAATTTGTCAATTTTACTTGAAAAATGTCAAAAATGAATTTGTAAGAGAAAACTTGGAATTAATGATAGAAAAGGTTTAAATTACATTAGATAGCTTGATTACAACTGGTTTAAACTAAAAATTACAAATGAAAAACTAAATTTAAGCTTGAACGACAATAATAAGACTAAACTACACTACTACTACCTTAACTAACTTCATCTTCTCTTTCTTCACTTTTATATACCCATGGGGGCTCCTCTGACTTTCCCACTTCTCATTTTAGCCATTGGATGAGAGCTTTTAATCTTGGCCATTGAAAGTATTTCGGCGGGAAAAATGGGTAAAGCAATATGAGTGGAGTTTGGTGAGGCAGTTGGTACTAATTAGTGAAGGGTGAGTTGGTCAGAGGAGAGAGGAGACAAATATGGTGGAAGGTGAGGATATGGTGGAGGGAACAGGGGGAGGGAAATACGGGGAAGAAGGAGGGTGTACAGTGGAGGGGTTTGTTTGACTGGGAGGGTTGACCGGGGATGGTTTTTATTATAAAAAGGGAATTGGGCCGTGGTTTGTGTTGGGCTTGGGGTTTTGATGGATCAGGTTATGTTTGGGATTTGGGTTGAAATAACACAAAGGGTCCAAATGGGTTTGCTTATTTATCACAAGGACCATTCATGTAATTTGGTGAAAGATGAGGGCTGTTTTTGTCCAATTTCCATACTTGATCAAAGGGTCCATTCCTGCCACATATCAATAGTCTAGGGATTTTATTTGATAATTTCTATGTTTTAAAATTCCAGGGACTATTTTTGCCAAATTTGAAACTTTAGGGACCAATTTTGTAAATTCCTCAAACTTTTCAGATTTTTCACCAAAGGACTAAATATGACAACTTATGATTTCAAAAGGACCTTTGGTGACTTTTCTTTCAAAATAAGTACTCAGGGACTATTTTTGACAAGTTTTGAAACTTGGGGGACTGAAACTGCCAATATTTCAAACTTTGATCATTTTTCATTTGTTTTTGTTCATTTTGCATCTGAAACATATAAAATACAATTTTGGAATATTTTAAGTATTTTGATGCATTTCTGAGTGTTTTTAAATGTTTTTGCAGTTCAGATTGACCAAAAATGATGAGTGTTTGAGCACTCATCAGTGGACGAATGGAAAGTATTGATGGGCGTTATATTAGGAAGTCAAATAAAGATTAATGATATAAACCAAAACTTTCGGAGGAAGAATCAGTTAAAAAAAAATTCAAAACACCCATCAACTACTTATAATGTAAAAATGGTCAAAATGAAAATGTGGAAAAACTGAATTTTCGGTCAATCCCCATAATGCCGTTGCAAAACCACAGCTTCTTGTATACGCTTAAAACTACGCTCCCTCAATCACTCCAATTCAATTCTATAATTAATGTCGAGATTCATCCATCAATGCCAGCTTATTTTTGTTAAGCATTAACACCACCTATTACCAATTGCATTTCAAAATCAAAACGAAATCAGTTTCAAATTAGTTTCTAAATCACCGATTCCAAAAAACGCAAAATTGATTCAATCGGTTTCAAAATCACCATGGATGATCCTGAATTCCACCCAATAATTTTGGTAAGTTTTAATTGTATTGAATCGATTTGGTTTATATTATTGCTTATTTTTTATGTTTATGATGTAAACCTAAGAATGTTAGCTAAATCATTATTGTAACCAAACCCTAAGATAAAAGTTTGGGAAAACCTCTCATATTAATTGGGGGCAATCTATTTGTATGAACCGATATTCAAGAACAAGGTGAGACAATCATTTTATGACATTTTTCACTACTTCTGCCCAAATTCTGTTTTTGCATTTGTACTAATTGGATTTTGTTGGGGTTTAGTTTTGATTTCAGTTGATTGAATTGTGCAGATTTTCATGTTTCTACATGTGTTCAAGTTTCGAAGGCTCTCAAGTAGTCAATGGTAAGTCTTTTTTTACGTTAACTGATTCATATACCAACCGCTAACTGAAATGGTGTAAAATGACAGGGTGTGCTGCTCCTGAAAATATGCTTGATTACCACAGTAGTACCAACCTACAATTTGTCGAGTTACGTGGGCTTATGAGACCGTTTGTCTAGCCATTTCCCAATTAACTATGGTAAAGTTCCCATTTTCATTGCTGTGGTTGCTCTTATATGTCGATTTGGGTACAAAGTATTTGCTCAGGTCTTATTCATAAGTCGGCTTATTTGATGGTTAAGACTTTTTGGATCATGTTTGAGACTGCCATTGGTATTATTAACGAGGTATAAAAAAATAAAGGATGATTGTTTATTGATTTCACATTGTGTGTCTCTTTATTTGAAGTGCCTATTTAAGAATATGACAATGATATAGGTTATATTAATGAGGAGTGTAACGAATTACAGCGGTTATTTATTGTGTGTCAAAATGAGTACTTTCTAGTGGTGATTAAACAATGAAATGGATCTTATCTTGTACGTTTGAACTTAGGCATTATTGTGTTTAATTTGTTCTTAAGAATAATTTTTATAGGCACATATGATATTTTACCCATAAGCATAGATGTGTAGTGGATCAACTGAAAGTTGATTATTGTTGACTTTAACTGATGATACATGAGACCGATTTCATATCATGTTACATGATAGGTTGTTATGTGGTACTATATGCTTACCTTTTTATTGTGGACTAAGCTTCTGGTGGTAGACCGGAACAAATCCTACTTGCACCTGTGCTTCTTTGTACTTTTAGGCTAATGGTCATTGTATCTAAAGTGAATGATAAGAGATGGATAATCGGGGGGATCCTGTGTTTTACTTTTGTTACCTAAAAGTGAGTATGAGCCTTCTACCTTTAGCTTATTTGATTAGATTGGATCTTATATTTGCTCCCTTTAGCATATTTTTGATTAATTTGTTTAGTTCATTTTTCATGTTTATTTTAAGTCGTATAACCTATTATCTTGAGTAGAGTTGTTACTGAGTAATTGTTGTAGGGCAACCCAATGATGAGAACGAGATCCGAATTAATATCCAAGGGAGGAATCTTCACATTACGGCTATTGAAACAACTTTAGTGTAGGTATAAATGTTTTGAGTCTTTCACTTATGTTTCATACATCAAAAGCGTACTATGGACATTTTTCGGCTATTTTCTTTTCATTTAATCTTTTCATATTTTATTTAAGCGGCCCTAATAGAGATGAACACTTAACTAAAATTTACCCATTCATAGGTTGTGGTGCTGAAAATGATGTCACTTATTAAAAGAGTATTCATGTGCAGCATGATGTTTCATTATGCTCATATTACTTACTGAGATAAAACATCCATTTTAGGTTAGCTTCAACATCACATTGCGCTTGTTAAATAATTGATTAGGAACATTTATTCGTCATTATATCCTCCACATCAGGTTTCTCGTCCCAGGTTCGAAAATCACAACTTTTCATAGTTCATCTCTTAATATTATAGTGACTCCATGTGTTTCAGTGGCTTATTTTGATTTCAGGTTCGAGTTTCAATTCCAGTCTTGTAGGAGCAAATTGTTGATTTGAGCTATGAACCCCTCTTTCTATTATTGACTATGAAGATACGGTATGAATTGGAGGTCCCTACTACATCAAAATATTTTCTCTTGTTTTTGTGGCATGAATAACATCTTATCTTTTTCAAGGCATGTAGATAGGATGTGATCTTCTTATGTGTCTTCATTGAGATCTAGCGATGAATGAAAAGATGTCATATGGTGTTGAAGCATGATCAAACGTAAAGTCAAATGATGAGGAACACCTCCAATGAAGTAGATCATGATCAGTGTAAATGATTTGAGTGCAATAGAGATCCTTTTATATTTATATAAACCAGATTCAAAACTAGAATAGCATGATCTTATTCATAACAATCATTATGAACTGAATAAAACATGCTAAATATTCAGAAGACCGTACTAACTTAGTGACCTAGAATTACCGTGCAGGTACCCACCAAGAGATTCCAGGGCAGAGATAAACTCTGTCGTTGAGCTTTGTGGCCCCTTTGAGCTCTGACATTTACCTTCGAAACTTTTGGGTTTGTGTTTCCAGATATTATTGAGTAGCATTTATGAAGGCCTTTGAAAAACATGATGAAGTAATGTGGGACAATTTAAAGTGAATTCAATTGCCATGTAATTGAAGATGATTATTTGATTTTTAGGAAATAAACACGTATTTATAAGAACAAAAAGCATGTGTACTTTATTTAATTTTTCATTATATGTTTTTATGGGAAAGGGAAGCACAACCTTGCCATATTACGGGGCTCACTGCGTTCTGTTGAAACAATCAAGAGAAACCGTTGGGTGTGAACGGGGTCCCGTTTCTTTATCACGTGACCATCACTTCGCAACCGGATCACAACATTTTTTACATGGTTCCGGTTGAAATCACATGTGCAGGAAGATGGACGAGATGGGTGTCATCATGATATGAATGAGATAACGATGAACACAATGCCATTGCCAGGAATAATGGTGAATGCGAGGAGATATGACCGATTAGGTGAAATTGGAGGTGTAGTAGGCTATTAAATAAAATGATAAATAGGTGATACATAAGTGTGTAGTAGGTGTGTGGAGGATCTAAACACACGCCTTGTGTTAGATTGATACTTTGAGTATATGCTAACTTGCAAGCGGAATTTGCAAGCTAACAATTAGAAGGTTATTGTATATGTGATGTATGATTTTATGTAAGTAGAACACAATGTATTAACTACCAAATAAGCCTCCATATTATTGATATAATACGAGTGATCTTTGTGTATCACTAGGGTTTACAACCTTGAAGCTATAATGTGTTTTTTTTTATTATTAAACTCTAAACCTAGGACCTCCTTTTATGACACAAGGAGTCCTTTACAAGAAAACTATATCAAGCATAATATTTGTATCATTCTAAATGTATAAGATATACATGCATTCTATTCTATATTTATCTTGAATGCGTCTTCTTTCTTAAGCAGTACTAACTTTCTGTATGACAAGTACTAACTGAGTTAGTACTGTTTGTAGAAACGTAAAGGGGGCGGGGCGGTGAATACATTCCTCTTTAAAACTTAAAATGTTTCGTACCAAATTTCCGATCAAGCGTGACTAAATATGAATAGTTGTTATGTCACTCAAGCAATCACATAAGCATGACACGAGGTTTAAACGTTTCTAATCTAATTCAGATTACACTAGGGACGGTCTTGTAAATAGGTGGACGGTCCTTTATCATTTGAGGGACCGTCGGTCGATAAAGGACCGCGACAAGTAGGTTTGACAGTTTTATTTCGTGTGATTAAGTTTTCTTGTGTCTTGCGTTTCTAAGTTAGCTAGTTAATATCACAAGCATACATACAACAAACCACACAAACATAAATATAATGCAAGCATAGGAAAGTAAAGAGATGGGAAGAGAAAACGCAAACCGGACACGATGACTTATAGTGGTTTGGGTTGAAGCACTTCTTCGTCCTACTCCACTCCCCGAGTCCCACACTCGAGAGTTACTTCACTAATCAACACGCTCCTTATGGTGGAACAAACCGTACACAAGCTTGCACCAAGTTTAACGACACTAAGTGGAATGTCGAGTCCTAATCGTAGCTAGAACCAATCTACCCCAAGGCCCACGTTGCCACATGAACAAGCACTCTTGTCCTACTTAGATCGACACATGATCTAAGCCTTCACACGAACGAGCACTCCCGTTCACTTGAATCTTCACACTTTGACACACTTGGATCTTCACCCAATCCAAGTCTTCACATACAACACACATAGACACACTTGGATCCCATCTCGATCCAAGCCTTCATACATCGACTCGACTAACCTAACCATTTGGACTTCACTCTCCTCACAACAAATACATAAGCTATTCTAGTTACAAGACATCTTGGATCTTCATCTTCTCCAAGTTCACACACATATATCTCTATCCTCGACTCACACACAAGTCGGTATTATTACAATGAATACAAAGCCTATAACCGTAACACTTGTTACGTTTATGCGTGGACACCTATAACATCTCGAATCTTCACCTACGTCGAGAGTTCTTCTGTTGCACTTTAGGAAGAGGCATTGACATTAACTTCTCAAATCTTTATTCTATGTCGAGAGTTCTTCTCTTGCACTATGCGCAAAAGGAAAGTAAAAATCATAAGACTAGTTGTGTGTGGACTCAATAACATTTTGATTCTTGACGACTTAGATTGTTCTTCTCTTGCACATGATGTAGTGGATGACGGGATCACTTATAAACACATACCAAAGAGTTATAGTGATCAAAGAATGAAAAGGAAAGACCAGGAAATTTTTGTGCAAAGATGATCAAATTTTTTGGGTGAAAATGGGTCAGTATTTATAGGCAGCTCGAGGAGCGGGGGACGGTCCCTTAAAGTTTTTACGGTCCCACGATCCTTTATATTTAAGGGACCGTCTCGACAGATTTTTTCCTTTTGTGGTGAAATGTTATCTGGTGAAATTTCATATGATTTGGGCGGGAAATAAGGCCGTTTATATATTTTGGAATTAAAATTTCAAATTTATTTTCTTATTAAAACATTTCTTTATAAATACAAAAGTAATTTTTCTAGTTTAGTTTTGTAAAAATGTTTTGTGACATTTATAAAATGTAAGGTTTAAGGACAAAAGGTTTTTCTTTGATCACTTAACAAAGTTGGTAAAGTGTTTGTTCATACTTGATGTGATGTTGAGAGACGTTGATTTGTGAACGAGTAACTTGTGCACTTTACGTTATTTATTACAAGTTACGTGTTTGTCATCATTAAAACATGAAGACGTTGTATAGATTAAACGTCATAATATTTGCACTGACAATCTCCCCCTTTTTGATGATGACAAATATGTAAACCGTAACTCATAGTAAATTGTAGAAGTTACTAGTTTACACCTCCCTCTCTCCCCCTTTTGTCGAAGCAAAAAAGTGTCGCCAATGTAGAGGTTGATCTTGAGGAGACAACTTGGGAAGATAACTTGAGAAGACAATCTTGAGCATATAGACAATCCCGACCCCCATCAATTATAGAACTGAGCGTGCATCATCCTAGTGAAGCCTTGCTCCTACCGCCATGGTTTAACCAACACCGAACCATGTACCCAAATACTTTCGAGCTCCCCCTAGCTCATTGCATCCCTAGTTTGACACTTGCAAATGCTCCCCATGCTGTATGCTCACAACTAGTTATGGCTACCAAAGAATCGAGCAAGGAAGTAATGCTACAAAACAAAGTTAGTAGACAAGTGCACATATATAATAATGATGATATATATAGGATGACATTATCGAAGATACATGCATGACTCAATTACGATTATTCTAAAGCATGGCATGAAAGGGATTGAAACTAAACATACATAATAGTTGATTAACACACAATTCTCTAACTTCTTCCAAGATAGTGTCTAGGTGATATGGGATGAGGATGATATGCTCCTAGATATGGATGAAGATAATTCTCTAATAGTTGAGAGGGATGAACCGAATTAAAGAGAGTATGTATTGAGCTAAAGATTGGCAAGGATGGTGTGAATATGTGATGGAAGATAGGAGACTTCATAATTGAAGTTAGTAGTTATAGATGTGTGTGTGGGATAATGAAAAGAACGTTTGCACTTACAATGAGTGAGGAAAGGCTTCAACGGAATACGAGCATCCTTAAAAGGGCGTCGTCGAATAGATCGATAGAATGGGAACATCAAAGATGGTGCATACTATCCTAGTTTTGTTGGGCATTTTATCATGAGGATGTAAATGTGACAATGGAAGAAGGATGATATTTCGGACTCTTACGAAGGAGTTTTTGAAGGAATTCTCATGAGTGGTACCAATTGTATTGGATTTGTCATTGGAGGTGGATATGTTGGTGACAATGAGTGTTCTTGAGGATTGAGGTTAGGAGACATTTTGTGAATTTGAGTAATCATTAATGGATGATTGGTAATCATGGAATTTTAAGGTGTTTTGTTGGTTGATGACCGAAGGTCGATATGTGAAATGAGTTGGTGATGACTCGACCACACTTGTTTGGTTACATGGTGGAATATTCTTGTGAATATGACTAGGTGGAGTTATTGGTGGATAACTCTTGGTTCCTTTGAGGGCATGAAAATGGTGGATGACTTGATATTGGTAGAACAAAGGATAACTCGGTTTTTCATTTCACATTGATGGTATAAGGTAGTGATGAAAGATTATGAGGAAGATGCTTCTTTGTGTGTTTTTTTTGACAAGGCATGATGTAGGATGGTTCAAAGTATTGTAGAAGAAGAAAAGCAGTGAACCAGTTCGTGACACCTTTACTGGGGACAGTCCTTTAAATCATTGGACGGTTCTTTAAAGATAAGGGACCACCAATGCAATAAGGGACCGCCGTCAGTAAGATGTAGAGTCTCTCCAGTTTCTGTCTTTCCAAGATTAAGGATAGGAATAATCTAATGATTAAGGAATGGTTTAGGTAATAAGGCGGGATTGTGACACTAGACACCCTTAAGGAAGATTATGATCTAGTGTGAGGAGGAATAAGCCTAGTTACATAAGATTCAAAAATTTAGGCATGTAAGTCATTTAAGCATGCATCACATAATAGTCAAGGATATTAGCATGTAAGACTATAAGACATCTAGGAGGTATCATGAACGGCATAGCTAGTCCAACATAGTTTAGGTGCACAAATAACATATAAGCCATGTAAAGAGATGCATATAAAACATGATTACTATGCAAGACTAAAGTAAAACATGTTGACATTTAGCACATAAGAGCAAGTTGTTGATTGCAACTATTAATCACATATATGCAAGTAATCTAGGTTTGTCAAGGAAAATCCTAATTACCACTAGTTTAAAGTCCAATCTTAACGGGAGACAAATATCATCCATGTAAAATATCTTTAGTCACATGTAGGAAGGGAAATTATTCAAGTTAGAGAATGGATATGAGACTATTACTAGCGGTGCTCAATTAAGGCTAAACACGACCATTTTTACGGATTTACCACAAACCCAACTTCTCTCTGGAAGCAATTCAACCGTTAGGTCAAATTGAGTTTCTAGTGCAATAGGTTCTCCAGTAGCCATTATCATATTGGAAAAATTGGAATTCCTATATTTTCCCATCGAAGTTTTCCAAAGATGATATTAGCTGTCACACCCCCAAAATACCTGAATGGCAGCGGAATGGAATACCTGGGGGTGACTGTCATAACACCACAGTTACAGTTATATTGAACGACCTAAAGTGTCGTTTGGAAAAATACATCGTTTGATCATTAAAACATTCAGAGTTTACAAAACATAGGTCCCAAAAAGGTGTTGCAAGTTTATGAAAAACAAGTTCAATCCAGATCAAACATTTCATAAGTGCAGGAAATATATATTTGTGAGACGCATCGACTCCGCGACTCCATGAAGGTCCAAATGCATGTAAGCAGGAGCTACCTTAATAACTTGAAAATGCATTGCTAAAACGTCAACACGAATGTTGGTGAATTCCATAGGTTTGTAAGTTAAATCGTATGTACATTAGCCACAAGTATAAAGTAAACCGACAAAATGTCAAAAATGCTACATTGTCTCTTAAGCTCATGACCCCGAAGCTAGACATAATATTGTATTGGCCCCAAAGGAGTGTTTACCAGGCACTCGAATAGTTTAGACATGAAATGCATCCGTAATTCCGTTGGAGCAACCCAAACACGGATGGAGGCGTCACCCTCAATAGATCTATTCACTCACTCTCGCTTGGTATTATAATTAACGGTCCATGATAATAAAGGGGACTTAACTTGGTAGTAAGGCAACTTAAGCAATTTATGGAATTTAATACTTGGGCATGTACAAAAATAATTGATGCAATGTATTCTCCCCCATGGGATTTGAAATCAAATAAGTAATTGAAAACGGGGCTATGAAAACTCACCTGAAGTGATAGTACAATGTGATGAAATGATCGGGACAATAAGGCACGAACACTAGCCGCAACCTAAATGAATGAATATGATCTACTTTAGATCATAAAATGATGTAATGAATATTCATGCACATGATACCTATACCACTCGTAACTTGAAAACACTTGTTATTGTCAAAGTAGGTAATTTCCATACTTAGGAAAAATAAGTCCAACTAGAATTATAGAAACTTGTCGTAATATATCGTATACTAAATGTTAGTGTTATATTCCTCGTTTTGAAAACTTTAAAATAACGTCTAGTAGTCGTATAAATAAGGCTTGGGTCGTACGTACTTCGTTAGTTAAGAATATAATTCTTGAACAATAAATCTAGAAAATATAGTATTTAGTACGTAGTTATATTGTTTCTATTAGTGACTATAATTATATATATAGTTTTGACGATTTTAAAACGTGTATAACTTTGTCGTTTTAAGTTCATTTTCCTCGTTCTTTATATCCACGGATTTGTCTTAACATGTATTAATATATTTTTGATAGTTCGGCTCCATTAGATTACGTCTAATGCCTCTCTTTGTCCATCGAAAATCGTCCAACAGCACGTTATATTTTCAGAAAATAGTTTTCGTCGTTAAACTTGCAAAAATCATAACTCCTTCGTTATAAGCTCGTTTTAATCCGTTCTTTCGCCCACGGCTTCGTTTTTGAAAGTATTTTCTAAATCTTTGGTCAAAAGTTACCCATCATCTACTGATTTTCCCACGTTTTCAAAATATGGACAGTAGGTATATATATTGTTTCAAAAACAATTTCTAGGGTTCTAATCTAGTTTCAACTTCAACCAAACCACTTTCAATCACCACAAATCTAGTCTAATATTACCATACACCTTCTTAGGGTATCATGGGTTCCTAAACATCATAAATCTAGTGGATCTAACAAGGATCTAACTATAATCTATTTCTAGGGCTCAAAAGTTAGATATGTATAAAATGGAGTGGTATAACTAACATATGGATGTAGATCTTGTATATATATCATATGAACCTTGTAAAAACTTGTTAAAATTATAAAGATGAGTTTCATACACTTACTTGAAAGATTAATGAGCTTTTGATGGTGAAAACCTAAGTAAACCTTGAGTTTGTATTACAAAACCCTTATAGTAGTACTAAATACACTAGAAATTTACTAGATCTTGAAAAATAAAAGTTTCTTGCTTGTTCTTGTTGTTTTGGCCGAGCATCACCAAGGAGAGGAAAAGAAAAAGTTATCTTGTTTGATCTTGGTGAAATGAGATGAAAAGTGTAGATTTTGTTATATATATTATATATGTTAGACAATTATATGACAAACATTAATGAGATGGTAGTATTTTCAAGATTTGTAAGATATTTGCATGGAGGGAGAGGGGAGGGGGGGGGGGCGGCAACATGGAGGGGGAAGAAAAAGGTGGTGTTGTGTAAGATAGTTGGTGCATTTTAAGTATTATTATGTATATATTAATAGTTTTAGGGAATACCGGGTACCGAGTTAACTAAAAATAAATTTTAACGGAGTTAACCAGGACATAATAAAGTCATAAAAATTGTAAAAATATTTTGGGTATAAATATTGAGTGTTTGGATGATTATTGTTTAATTTCTACGAACACCGTCGTAATTATATTAAACTTACGATATTAAGTAAATAAATTTCCAAAATACCGGGTAAATTAATATTATAATTTTTATATTATTATTATGAGTATGACATTATACTAGGATCATAGTCGGACGTGTTAGTCACATTATTGATCGCGTGTTAACGTTTATTTAGAAATAAATATACGTAAAAAGCCAATTATACCAAAAGTAGTAATTTAAATATCCTACGAGTGGAATAGTATGCAAGTGCCATAATGATGATATGCAAACTATTTCTAGTCTATATGAAGTGTCCATACTGATGATTCCTCGAATTCGCAGCTTAACCTGACCGGTTACGCGAATTTAATTACCCGTAAACTAAATTTACGATGAAATGAATAAAGTATGTGAATAGTGTTTTCTCTTCGGAAATGAATAGTGTCATGTGAATAGTGAATTTTCTGAACGCTTCTCGGAATCTCAAACTGACACAAAAAACGATGAATAGTAAAATGATGAACAGTGATCGGTGAATAGTAACTGATGAATATTAACTTCCGAGATGAGTAATGAAATTTCGACATCTGAACAAGGGATCTGAAATTACGAGTTGTGACATTAGCCGATTCTGCTAATACATGTCCTAACATAACTCAACAATCAATATTTTAAAATCCGGTTAATGAAAAAAAACAGGTCTTACACAACATCCTAACAAAGATAGGTGCGGTATTTAAATCATGTGTTTGAGATTTATAGGTTGTTTGGTTTAGATGGTGCACTTACATGATAACGTCTTTGTTTGTTGAGTTCTCATTTTAACATGTTTTGGCTTCAAGAGTACTCCATAGTAAATCTTGAGAAAGAGGGTCTAATTAAGGTTACTTACCTTAATAGATCTTGTAATTATGTTATGATGTGTCATTGAGATAAGACATATCTTATTTTACACCAAATATGATTATTTAAAAGAACAATGTTATTACTCTTTTGAAAACAAGTATTTTAGGGTAAAGTATGAGTTTTACTTGTTTATGTAATGACACATTGTATTCGATTACTTTTCAAAATCTAATATGCTATATTTTTCAAAGATACTATATTGTATTTTCTTGTAACATAACCATTCATGTTACAAAGGGAGTGGAATACATATGATATAAATTATCCTTTTGTAGTGCATGTTATATTCTTGGAGATTAATGATGTATTATGTGTGGCATTTTTACTTGACATGTGATTTTGAGTCTTGACTCGTTTATGAGCAAAGTCTACATATGTTGTTTGTTTGCTCGTGTTTGGGTTTTTGGAAATGACACATTTACAAATTGCGTTGCAATGTAAATTGCTTGAATGTTTCGAATGAAGCATACAAGTTGTCAATCCTACTTCATTGTGTATTTTAAGCATCTTTTAAACATATTAGTTTAATGTTTCGAACACAACCTTTGGACAAGAAGACTCAATATGACATCGTCAACACAAGTGTGAGTTATGATCCGTTGCATATTCTTTTTGTCATAATAAGGACGTCATTATTTTCATACCAATCGAGTGTGATTGGGTATGCAGGTTCAAGATGATATGTTTTGTTATATCTTGAAGCTAGACAAATAATGACTCAAATTTCATGCTCACACTCAAAATCTTATCAATTAGATTCGATAATTATATCAATCAAAATTTGAATAATGAATGGATATAAGTTAAAATCTTTCTTTACCCTCACAACCACTCTTTTTAGTAAAGAATATAAATAAATATTTATGGAATTTGTTCCATCAAATTTAATACTTTTTGTACGTGTGAGGTTAATAATAATGACATATTAACTTAATGATTAAAGATTGTCGTTTATTTTTGTGTGCAAAAACTATTTATTATTACGTATAATATGCGTAGTTTTTGACATTTCATAAGTATAAAAATAACTATTCTAACGATTTTATACAATACACAACTTAAGAAAAACATAGTTTTATGACTACTTGTTTGAAGCAATTAGTGTGTGTTCAAATACATGCAAGGTTAAAGAATACATTTTCTTTTACTTAAGTACTAATGTATTATTATAAACCTTAACTTGTTTAGGCAACCCATGGCCACTCAAGATAAGTGCATGTAATGTTTTAGAAATCATGTTGAAGAGTGTTAAATATTTTAGGGTGACACATTTTAACACTTGAACCTTTGGAGAGATAATTGGGTAAGGAAATTGTTTTCGATAAACATGATTAATCAACTTAGTCTACATATCTAAGTGATTTACTAAAAAATTATAACATAAGCAAGAAATCAAAAGCACATAATCATTTAGTATAGCATACACAAAGATTTTCGTAACCATTTTGTATGTTAGATACAACAATGTATACATAGCTTGACTTTGTTTGAAACTAAAATAGTTTCCTCCCCATTTAAAAGATTAGTTAAGATTGATATTTTGTAAGAATGAAGACTCAATTTTGCAAAGATTCATTTACTAGAAGTGTCCGACTAAAAAGTAAGAGTAAAATGCAAGTTTTACGTTAAAACGTGAAATACGGTTTTGACTACTATGTAGTATTTTGCATTTACAACTTAATTTAGTTTGGAATCAATCCTTGAAAGTATTTTTAAATGAAAGTGCATTCAATTAAATTTAAAATAGCGGGTAGCACGACTCCTATGGACTTACGGTTGATTTTATATGAATTTTCAAAGTTCACACTATTCTAGTGGAGGTCCCTTAAATACCAGACGGTCCCTTAGTGATAAAGGACCGCCTAGAGATAAAGACCGCAACCAGTAAGCTAAAAACACATTTTCATGTAAAAATTCATTTTCTTCAAGCTATGATACAAAGTGCATTTAACCAACAAAACTAGTACGAATCAAAGCATTTAGCACAAGTTTAACAACTAAACACTTTTCATATTTAATCCGTCTTAATGAGAAATTTGATACGTGGACCGTACTCAATTTTAAAAACCATTTGTTTTGAAAACTAGAGCGATGTGGCTCTGATACCAATTATAGAAACGTAGAGGGGGGGGGGGGGGGTGGTGAATACGTTCCTCTTTAAAACTTAAAATATTTCGTACCAAATTTCCGATCAAGCGTGACTAAATATGAATAGTTGTTACACTCAAGCAACCACATAAGCATGACACGAGGTTTAAACGTTTCTAATCTAATTCAGATTACAATAGGGACGGTCCTGTAAATAGGTGGACGGTCCTTTATCATTTGAGGGATCGTCGGTCGATAAAGGATCGCCACCAGTAGGTTTGCCAGTTTTATTTCGTGTGATTAAGTTTTCTTGTGTTTTGCGTTTCTAAGTTGGCTAGTTAATATCACAAGCATACATACAACAAACCACACAAACATAAATGTAATGCAAGCATAGGAAAGTAAAGAGATGGGAAGAGAAAACGCAAACCGGACACGATGATTTATAGTGATTCGGCATGAAGCACGTGTTCGTCTGTAACACCCCGAAATTTGATAAGCAGCGGAAGTTTAATCGGGGTCATTATAGTTTAGTATACAGTCATACTCATAGAAAACAATTCAAAAGATAGTCAATATCATTCCATGAAAACTCAGATAGTCAGAGATTACAAACATTTTCCAAATGTTAATTGTTTCGGAAAAGAAGTGATGAGTTTGAAAAGAATGATATAATTATTGAAATAACAAGGGAGGTCCTATGTGCCCTTTTTCCAGCTCCGTGCCACCATGCCTACTAATTTCCTGAGATAAACATGCTTGAAAAGTCAACACAAAGGTTGAGTGAATCCATAGTAGTTTAAATAGTAATAGTGTGAACACAAGTCAAGCATTTGAAATAAACAAGCCAAGATAGACAGGTCTTGACTAAACTGGTGAAATATTGCACCTAAGCCTCACGAAACGCAAGCCTTAACATCGATTTGACATATCATGAAGATAATAACAATCACCTACACCACAGAGGATGTAAATGACAAGGGGCCCTCGGTGACAGGAAATGTGCCAAATTTCCATAATACCTCGAATATAGCACACCTCCTGCCAAGTGATCACCTTGACAGAGGTGGGCTGCCATTCCAATAGATCTATCAACTATATTCGCGCTCACTCGCAAGTAATTAAGGTTCGTGATATGAGGGACTTGTAGCACAGGTGTCAATTTAGGCAATATCAGGTGATAACAACATACAGAAAATACTTGTGTTCGATTTATAGCATGTATCTCCCCACAGAGTTTAAAAACAATTAAAATGTGGGACCATGAACTCACCTGACAGGTGTGTATGAATCACAACGGTGCTCAAAAGTGATGGTGTACTGCTATGATTAGCAATGAAATTCCTCCGACTTGCTACCTATAAATATATAGTCATCGGTGTTTTAGATTCGATTTGTAAATGACATGTGATATGTCTCGTGTACGGTGATATCCATTCGGGTGTCTTAATATAATCCAAAATAATTTACGTAGTTATTTGTATCGTTGTTACAAACCGGTGTTCAATAAATGTTAATTCATTTGTGAAAATAATATTGTTTAAAAATATTTATAATTAAATATTTTCAGTAAAGTTATATATTTATTTTTAGGTTACAAAGTATATACATATTTATAAATAAAAATCAAATTATACAAAATAATTAATTAATAAAGTACCATTACCATATTTGACCCTTAACTTTAATAAAGTTACACTTTTTTCCCCTTGGTGAAAAATAATTACATTTTAGTCCTTGTTATAACTTTTGCACTTTTACACCTCGATCTTTGGAAAAATTATAGTTTCTACCCTTCGTTTTATTCAAATATTCGACAGTTTCCAAAGTGGTCCGAAAGTTTGGTGATTTTATCACTTTTAGTCCCTTAACGTGGGACTTTTGCAAAAATACTCCAAAATCTAATTTTTGAAAAGTTAACTTTTATTTTTATAAAAGTTACCATTTTTATCTTCTAAATTTATAAAAATCAGTTTTTGTAAATTTAATATCATTATGAAAATCTTAAATTTCCCAATCGAAAATTCATAAGGAAAAATTGGTTGGGCTCGTTAGCCCGGTTAAGGCCTATAATGGGTTTCACTTGTCTAAAATTAGTACTCGACTAGGATTTGGTTTTGGCTTCGTTTAAGTAGTATAAGATCGTGTAGGGTTTGCATGTTTTGATAGTTTGATTAAGTGTGAGTCGGTGAATTAGGGTGTCGAAGGAAATATATGTATTGTACGCGTAAAAATGAAATGGCGAGGCCTTTCCTCAAGGGTGTTGAGGCATGTGATATATATATATATATATATATATATATATATATATATATATATATATATATATATATATATATATATGTATATATATATATGTATATAGTTATAAGTGCAACGATAGTTTAGACTTAGAAAATAGTGTGTGTCGTGTGATAAGTAAACGTGGTATGCATGAAACGAGTAAAAGTAGAATATGAAAAGGCTGATGATGACTTACAACACCAAAATGGTGGTGAAGAGTTCGTGTGGTGTGAGCAAACGAGAACAAGCAAATGTTACACCCTCTTCGTCTAACAATTCCTTATCCAAAAGAGTTACCCAACTCATTCCAAACCCAAAACCTTGCTTGTACGCCTAGATCCCTCTCGACAGCAACAAGAAAGAAAGAAATAGAGTGTTTGTGATTTGAGAATTTTGGTGATACTTGAGAGTGTGTGAAATCTTGCATTTAATGTGACTTATATAGGGTAGTAAGAGTTGTCTGAATGTTTCCATGCGACACAACACAATCCGAGTGGCCACTTCCTCTCTCGACAAAGTTGTCTAGCTTGTTGAGTGTTGTCATGTCGAGTTGCAAGAGTTGAAGGCTACATCCATGTTTTAATGCTAGGACTTGGAGGGATATAGACCATGTGTGTACCTTGAAAATCTTGTTTATTGTTTGTGTTAGAAGTTTAAGAAACACATTACCTAGTGGTTGAAGTGTTTTAGTGTATAATGTGGTTAACCATGGGTTTGACGGCTCCATATGGTGGCTCCTTTGTCGCATGAAACAAAGTCAAAGGGAGGTGGTATGTTTGTGTCGTGTGAGTAGGAAACCAAGAAATCAAAACGTGTGTATATTCATATTGCCCTCATTTCTTGTTCGTTTGATTCGCATGAAATGCAAAGAAAATAAACAGCCACATGGGCTGGTGCAAAACTCAGCCCAAAAGAAAAATAAGAATGAAAATGGTGTGGTGGGCTTGAAGTGGTGCTCGGCCCAGCAGTGGGGCAAAAGAAAAAGTAGCTTTGGGCTAAGGGTGATGTCCGGCCCAAAAATATAACGGGGTATCGGAGATTAGTATAATCGTGACTTTAGTTTCGATATCGGTGTCGGTTCATGAAAACCATGAAAATATAAATGGTGTCATCATACATATATATATACTTATACATACATAGTGAAAATAACTTGTAATAATTAATATATATATATAACATTATATATATTAATAATATCTCGGTGTCCAATTAGGGTGCCAGGTCGCAAGTGGGAGTTACCGGTATTAACCTCATTGGGTGACATCAAAGAGTGACAATCGGGTGATATCAGGTGACAAAACATAATCGGGTGACAACAAACGGTGACTGAAATAATTGGGTGTCAAACAAATGGTGTCTCATATAAAAATTTCAAATTAGCCCGCAAAAATGGCTTAGTTTAGAATAGTGTCGATAATTAGCATTAATAAATGACCTGGGATTTTACGGAGTATTACAGTACCCACCCGTTAGATTGGATTCGTTCCAGAATCCAAAGTTGAATCGGTGCTCGGGGTTGTCTCATCAAATAGTTGTGGGTATTTGGCACGCATTTGATCCTCGCGCTCCCAGGTGAACTTGGGTCCTCTCTTAGAGTTCTATCTGACCTTAACAATGGGAATGCGACTATGCTTAAGTCATTTGATCTCCCTATCCATAATCTCAACGGGTTCCTCAATAAAGTTCAACTTATCGACGATTCTGATCTCCTTCAATGGAATCACAAGGGTTTCATCCGATAAACACTTTTTCAAATTTGACACGTGGAAGGTGTTGTGTACTCTACTGAGTTCCTCAGGTAATTCAAGTTTGTATGCCACGGGACCAATCCTTTCAATGATCTCGAAGGGTCCAACGTATCTTGGGTTTAACTTTCCACATTTTCCAAACCTAATCATCCCTTTCCAAGGTGATACCTTAAGCATGACCTTGTCGCCAACTTGAAACTCTATTGGTTTCCTTCGCACATCGGCATAACTCTTTTGCTGATCCCTGGCGGCTTGTAATCGTTGCCTAATCTTTACTATCTTCTCAGTGGTTTCAAGAATCAACTCGGGACTTGAGAGTTTTACATCTCCAATCTCAGCCCAACAAACTGGTGATCGACACTTTCTTCCATAAAGTGCTTCAAACGGTGCAACCTTAATACTAGTGTGATAACTGTTGTTATATGAGAATTCTGCTAACGGTAGGTGTTTATCCCAGCATTTTCCAAAATCAATCACACATGCCCTAAGCATGTCTTCCAGGGTCTGTATAGTCCTTTCACTTTGACCATCGGTCTGTGGATGGTAAGCTGTACTCATATCTAACTTAGTTCCCAAGGCTTTCTGTAAAGATCTCCAAAAGTTAGACGTGAAACGGCTGTCTCGGTCGGAGATAATCGAAATCGGCCCTCCATGCCTGGAAACTGATATCCTTTAGGTACAAATGTGCAAGAACGTCCATATCATCAGTCTCTTTGATTGGCAAGAAGTGCGCTGACTTCGTGAGACGATCGACAATAACGCAAATAGTGTCCAAACCACTCGATGTCCTGGGTAATTTCTTAATGAAGTCCATTGTAATTCTTTCCCATTTCCACATTGGTAGCTCGGGTTGAATCAAAAGACAAGATGGTTTTTGATGTTCAACCTTTACCCTTGAGCAGGTCAAACACTTACCGACATACTCTGCAATCTCAGCTTTCATGTTTGGCCACCAATACAACTTCTTTAGATCGTGATACATTTTGTCCGAACCAGGATGAATGGAATATTTAGACTTATGAGACTCATGCATGATGAGGTCTCGTATCCCTTCATACAATGGAATCCAACTTCTGTCCTTGAAACATAGCCTTCCATCTGGTTTCTTGACTAATCCATTCATGCTTTCTGGCATGCCGTAAATCTTCTCGTGCAGCCTATTCTGTTCCTTGAGGGCCTCAGCTTGAACTTCAAGAATTTGAGACGGAAGTGGTGATCTAATTGTCATACCCAATGATCTAACTCTGAGGGGTCTAAGTCGTTCCTTTCGACTCAAGGCATCTGCTACAACGTTTGCCTTCCCCGGGTGATAACGAATCTCACAATCATAGTCACTTAGTAACTCTAGCCATCGACATTGTCTCATGTTCAACTCCTTTTGATCTAAAATGTGCTGAAGGCTCTTGTGATCGGTGAAAACCGTACACTTGGTTCCATATTGGTAGTGTCTCCAGATCTTAAGAGCGAATACTACCGCTCCTAATTCTAGATCATGAGTAGTGTAGTTCTCTTCGTGTGGTTTAAGTTGTCTAGAAGCGTAACCGATTACTTTAAGTCTCTGCATCAATACGGCACCCAAACCTTGGATTGATGTGTTACAATATAACACGAAGTCCTCACTTCCTTCAGGTAGTGCTAATATCGGTGCTTCACAAAGTTTCTGCTTCAAAAATTGAAATGCCGATTCTTGTTCATTTCCCCAGTCAAACTTCTTCTTCTTCTGTGTTAACTCAGTCAAAGGTTTAGCAATCCTTGAAAAACCTTCAATAAATCTCCGATAGTATCCGACAAGACCTAAAAATTGGCGTATCTCGGTAGGACTCGTAGGTGACGCCCAATTTTTAACAGCTTCGATCTTGGCGGGATCAACATGAATACCCTTACTGTCGATAACATGCCCAAGAAATTGTACCTTCTCAATCCAAAAATCACACTTTGAAAATTTTTGGCGTATAATTTCTCTTCTCTGAGCAATGTTAGTATAGCCTTTAAGTGTTCTGCGTGCTCTTCCTTACTATGTGAATAAATAAGGATATCATCAATGAATACAATCACAAACTTATCCAGATAGGGTTTGCACACTCGGTTCATTAAGTCCATAAATACAGCGGGTGCATTTGTTAGACCGAATGACATTACTTGGAATTCGTAGTGACTGTATCTTGTCCTGAAAGCCGTCTTAGGGATGTCTTCTTCCCTAACTCTCAGTTGGTGATAACCCGATCTCAAATCAATCTTCGAGTAGACACTCGATCCTTGCAGTTGATCAAACAAATCGTCAATCCTTGGCGACGGGATATCGATTCTTTACCGTAAGTTCGTTCAACTCACAATAATCGATACACATCCTGAAGGTTCCATCATTCTTCTTCACAAACAACACCGGGGCTTCCCACGGTGACGAACGTGGGCGAATAAATCCTTTATCTGACAATTCCTGCAATTTCCCAGATAACTCCTTCATTTCCGACGGTGCTAGCCTATAGGGTGCTCGTGCTACAGGTGCTGCTCCTGGCATCAAGGCAATTTGAAATTCCACTTGACGAGTCGGCAGAAGGCCAGGAAAGTCCTCAGGAAAAACCTCTGGAAAGTTTCTGACTACTGGCACATCCTCGAGTCGCTTCTCTTCCGACTTCTTCTCGGTGACTTGAGCCATAAAGACTTGACATCCTCGTTAGATGTACTTCCCAACTTTGACGCAAGAAACGATGCTCAGACGTGTCTTACTTCGCTCTCTGCGAACAATCAGGGTTTCGTCATTCAGAGGGATGTGAACGACCTTTTCGTCACAAATGATCTTAGCGCGGTTCTCGGATAACCAATCTATTCCTACAACGACGTTGAAACTACCAAATCTAGTAGGCATAAGGTCAATGTCTAATGGGGTGTTTAGTAGTCGTAGGGTGCAACCTCGGAGTATAGTGCTAGTACTTACTAGCTTTCCATCGGCTAGTTCAATCTGATACGTGGTGTCTAGTTTGGTCGGTGTAATATTAAGTAGGGGTGCAAGAGAAATATATACAAAACTTTGATCGGCTCCGGAATCAAATAAAACTTTAACGAGGTGGTTGTTTAGAAAGAACGTACCCGTGCTACGTTCGGATCTTGCTGGACATTCCCATCTCCCAGCACGTATGCTCTCCCACGTGCATTGTTATCCTTATTTGGACACTGACGTCTGTAGTGTCCTTTCTCTCCACAAGCATGGCATACTACAGCCACGGGTTGCAAATTAGCTCCTGTAGCCTTGCAATCTTGTATCTTATGTCCAATCCTTGAACATTTCCCGCACTTAGCATAGCAGGGTCCAGTATGATGCATCTTACACTTGTCACAGAATGGAAGAGGTCCAGCATAGCTAGCATCCTTAACTGGTGCGGCGACATAAGCTGTGACAGCTTCCTGTCGTCGGTTCTGTTGATTGTGATGGGTGTTTCTGTCATGGTGATAGTTACGGTTGGGGTTACGGTTCTTGTTGTTGCTGTTGTTGTTGTTGTTGTTGCTGTTTGTCTTCCGATCATCAAACTTCCTTTTGTGATCGTTGTTCCCCTGAGCAGAGTTACGCTTAATCTCCCGGTCTAGCAGTCTTTGGGCAATAGTCATTGCTTCTTCCAAAGATTGAGGCTTCGACGAGGTGACGTTTCCCTCAATGCTCCTGGGTAATCCCTCCATATACCTCTCTAACAACTTTTCCAAATCGGGAACCTTTGAAGGACAAAGTGTGGCAAGCTCCTGAAATCTACTATCATAAGCCCTGAGATCATTTCCTTTCACAACCAACGTGTGAAACTCATCTTCTAACTTCTTGATCTCGCCTCTAGGGCAGAACTTCTTCAGCATCTTCTCCTTAAAGTCAGCCCAGGTGATCTGATAGGCCTCTTCCCCACCTATCTTCTGAGCAGTTGCATTCCACCAAGACAATGCGTCTTCCAACAATGTTCCAGTAGCAAACGAGACTCTGCTTTCAGCGGCACAACCGTTCCTCAAAAACACAGTCTCAGTTCGCTCAAACCATCGAGCAAGCTCAGTAACTCCTTCAGTCCCTTTGAAGTGAGATGGTTTACAAGCTATGAAGTCCTTATAGGTACACTTTCGAGTCGCAGCGGACTCGCTTTCAGCAGTGGCTTGGTTATTGCTACTAGTTCATGCCATTGCAGCAACCTGCTCTTCCAAAGTTGTAGCAACACTGTCGGCAACCAACTTTCTGATAGTAGCCTGGGTCATAGCGGGTGACAAGGTAGCAGTAGCGGTTTTCCTTGGGGCCATAACTCTATAAAATCGCACGTGTATAAGTACAAATCCCAAACATCAATCAATAACAAGAGAAATAATGCAACCAAACTCATAATAGTCGAGATCATCACAAAGTACATATCACAACCACACCATGAATACATACATCAACAGAAACCATATCATTCATAAATAATCATCACGACATGTAACAACTCACATGGAATTTATAATATGAATCTCAATATGGGAGCATAATAAAAGATCAGACTACTAGAACATCATAAATCAATATCAATACAGTACAATCATAACCAACATAAAGTTTTAATAATTTTGAATTCATTGTTACAAAACAATAAGATATAATATTATTAATACCACAGGCGGTAAGTTAGGATGTCTCTGAATGTAATGATATGTCATAGATCTATGAAGGTCCAGGTGCGCCTCCTGATCTCCTCTCCAGCTCTCTGATGATCCTGATCATCTTTAACATCTCCAAATCCCTGGATCTCTCACGAGCATGAATCTCCTCAATAGTGGCTGAAAGAGTGTGGATGGTAGTACTAGATGCGGCTAACTCCTGTGTCTGATGCTCTAGCATCTGCTGCGTGATGATCGCTATCGCTCTCAAATCCTCCATCTCATGCCTCTGAACATCTAGTCGATGACCAAACTCAGTGATGGTAGCCTGTACCTCCTCGATCTCTATCCCCATCATCTCAAATACCATCTCTAAAGCTGTCCTATGTACCACGAGGTTCTCGACCTCCTCCTGCATACACTCAATCCTCTCCAAGGATATATCCTCAATAACTCCCAACAGCTCATAAAGACGATCCTCATGTCTAACTAATCTAGCAGCCAAAAGAGGGATAGTATGGTGTATCGGCTCCCCAGTGACCGGTAACACCGCTGAAGAGCCATCTCCAAGCTTAGCAGCCCTAGGCGATCCCTCAACCAATCTCCATCTGTGAATGTAATCCAACAAAAACGACCATCGGCGAGCATCAACCAATCTATGAATGTCGGGTGTGGTGGGGGTCTTAGTGGGAACAGGTAAAGGTGATGGAACAGGTGATGAAGTAGGTGATGGTATCGGTATGGTAGTAGTTTGAGAGTAGAAAACTGTAGGTGGTGCCATGGGTGGCAAAACCTCAGAGGTGTGGGGTGCTGTGTAAGTAGGTAGCATGTAAGGATGAGGCTCAGGTGGGGGTGATACGGGTGATGGTGGAGGTGCTGGTGATGCCACAGGTGTTAGCTCTGGCATAGAAACAGGTGGTAGTACAGATGTGGGTGATGGTACAGGTGTAGGTACAGGTGGTGTAACAGTAGAAGCAGGCAAAATACAGACTCATTTCCGAGCCGTGCATTTGCGGGTAAAGTCTCCCTCATGATATCGAAACAACTCTCCGAAAGGCTCAGGCTCATAGGGCTCAAGAATCCTCACTTTCTTGCGCCGACGAATCGGTGTAGGCGGGGATGGTGGTGGGATAGAAGCAACAGTGTCAGAAGTATCGGAGTCAGAAGACTCGTCATCAGCATCTGAACCGGTGTGGTGACTAGCAGGTGGTTTAGGACGGTCATCAGCCGCAAGAAACTACTGAGACGTCAGGTACTGATCATAAAGGTACTGCCCCTGTGTCATAGGTCCACATACAGGACGAAAGAGAGGCTGAATAACAAAAGAATCAATGGGTGTAGAAACAACCTCACCCTCCTCAAATGGCTCAGTATCAGCAGATGGGTCTCCAGATGGAACAGGAGATGGTATGCCAGGTGATACAGGTTGGGTATCATGGTCAGAATCATGGGTGTCTCGGGTGTCATGGGTGTCATAGTTAGATAGGTCAATTGTAGGGTAGGTGGATGATGCCGGCACGACGTCGTCACTATCGGACAAAATGATAACCGGGGGCGACATGGTACTGTAATATCCCAAAAATAGCAGTAATATAAGTCATTTAGTCTACATAATGCTACATGTACAGTGATCATAGTGTCATAGTGATCTAAATGCAATGGGTGCTAAAATCAAACCTTAAAACATGACGTTGGCAAGCGCTGGCACGGAAGGCACTTTGGTGATAAATAGTTTGTTTAAAATCCGGTGAGGTTATAGTCCAATGTTTTGAAAAACCATTTGGTTCTCTATAACCATGGCTCTGATACCAATCTGCAACACCCTGAAATTTGATAAGCAGCGGAAGTCTAATCGGGGTCATTGCAGTTTAGTACACAGTCATACTCGTAGAAAACAATTCAAAAGATAGTCAATATCATTCCATGAAAACTCAGATAGTCAGAGATTACAAACATTTTCCAAATGTTAATTGTTTCGCAAAAGAAGTGATGAGTTTGAAAAGAATGATATAATTATTGAAATAACAAGGGAGGTCGTGTGTGCCCTTTTGCCAGCTCCGTGCCACTATGCTTGCTAATTTCCTAAGATAAACATGCTTAAAAAGTCAACACAAAGGTTGAGTGAATCCATAGTAGTTTAAATAGTAATTGTGTGAACACAAGTTAAGCATTTGAAATAAATAAGCCAAGATAGACAGGACTTGACTAAACTGGAGAAATATTGCACCTAAGCCTCATGAAACACAAGCCTTAACATCGATTTGACATATCATAAAGATAATAACAATCACCTACACCACAGAGGATGTAAATGACAAGGGGCCCTCGGTGACATGAAATGTGCCAAATTTCCATAATACCTCGAATATAGCACACCTCCTGCCAAGTGATCACCTTGACAGAGGTGGGCTGCCATTCCAATAGATCTATCAACTATATTCGTGCCCACTCGCAAGTGATTAAGGTTCGTGATATGAGGGACTTGTAGCACAGGTGTCAACTTAGGCAATATCAGGTGATAACAGCATACAGAAAATACTTGTGTTCGATTTATAGCATGTATTTTCCCACGGAGTTTAAAAACAATTAAAATGTGGGACCATGAACTCACCTGAGAGATGTGTATGAATCACAACGGTGCTCAAAAGTGATGGTGTACTGCTATGATTAGCAATGAAATTCCTCCGACTTGCGACCTATAAACATATATTCATCGGTGTTTTAGATTCGATTTGTAAATGACATGTGATATGTCTCGTGTATGGTGATATCCATTCAGGTGTCTTAATATAATCCAAAATAACTTTACGTAGTTATTTGTATCGTTGTTACGAACCGGTGTTCAATAAATGTTAATTCATTTGTGAAAATAATATTGTTTAAAAATATTTATAATTAAATATTTTTAGTAAATTATATATTTAATTTTAGGTTACAAAGTAGATACATATTTATAAATAAAAATCAAATTATACAAAATAATTAATTAATAAAGTACCTTTACCATATTTGACCCTTAACTTTAATAAAGTTACACTTTTTACCCCTTGGTCAAAAATAATTACATTTTAGTCCTTGTTATAACTTTTGCACTTTTACACCTCGATCTTTGGAAAAATTTCAGTTTCTACCCTTCGTTTTATTCAAATATTCGACAGTTTCCAAAGTGGTCCGAAAGTTTGGTGATTTTATCACTTTTAGTCCCTTAACGTAGGACTTTTGCAAAAATAGTCCAAAATCTAGTTTTTGAAAAGTTAACTTTTATTTTTATAAAAGTTACCATTTTTATCTTCTAAATTTATAAAAATCAGTTTTTATAAATTTAATATCATTCTGAAAATCTTAAATTTCCCGATCAAAAATTCATAAGTAAAAATTGGTTGGGCTCGTTAGCCCGGTCAAGGCCCATAATGGGTTTCACTTGTCTAAAATTAGTACTCGACTAGGATTTGGTTTTGGCTTCGTTTAAGTAGTATAAGATCGTGTAGGGTTTGCATGTTTTGATGGTTTGGTTAAGTGTAAGTCGGTGAATTAGGGTGTCGAAGGAAATATATGTATTGTACGCGTAAAAATGAAATGGCGAGGCCTTTCCTCAAGGGTGTCGAGGCATGTGATATATATATATAGTTATAAGTGTAACGATAGTTTAGACTTAGAAAATAGTGTGTGTCGTGTGATAAGTAAACGTGGTATGCATGAAACGAGTAAAAGTAGAATATGAAAAGGGTGATGATGAATTACATCACCAAAATGGTGGTGAAGAGTTCGTGTGGTGTAAGCAAACGAGAACAAGCAAATGTTACACCCTTTTTGTCTAACGAATCTTTATCCAAAAGAGTTACCCAACTCATTCCAAACCTAAAACCTTGCTTATACGCCTAGATCCCTCTCGACAACAACTAGAAAGAAAGAAATAAAGTGTTTGTGATTTGAGAATTTGGTGAAACTTGAGAGTGTGTGAAATCTTGCATTTAATGTAACTTATATAGGGTAGTAAGAGTAGTTCGAATGTTTCCATGCGACACAACATAATCCGAGTGGTCACTTCCTCTCTTGACAAAGTTGTCTAGCTTGTTGAGTGTTGTCATGTCGAGTTGCAAGAGTTGAAGGCTACATCCATATTTTAATGCTAGGACTTGGAGGGATATAGACCATGTGTATACCTTGGAAATCTTGTTTATTATTTGTGTTAGAAGTTTCAGAAACACATTACCTAGTGGTTTAAGTGTTTTAGTGTGTAATGTGGTTAACCATGGGTTTGACGGCTCCATATGGTGGCTCCTTCTTCGCATAAAACAAAGTCAAAGGGAGGTGGTATGTTTGTGTCGTGTGAGTAGGAAACCAAGAAATCAAAACATGTGTATATTCATATTGCCCTCATTTCTTGTTCGTTTGATTTGCATGAAATGCAAAGAAAATAAACAGCCACATGGGCTTGTGCAAAACTCGGCCCAAAAGAAAAATAAGAATGAAAATGGTGTGGTGGGCTTGAAGTGGTGCTCGGCCCAGTAGTGGGGCAAAAGAAAAAGTAGATTTGGGCTAAGGGTGACGTCCGGCCCAAAAATATAACGGGGTATCGGTGATTAGTATAATCGTGACTTTAGTTTTGGTATCGATGTCGGTTCATGAAAACCATGAAAATATAAACGGTGTCGTCATACGTATATATATACTTATATATACATAGTGATAATAACTTGTAATAATTAATATATATATATATATATATATATATATATATATATATATATATATATATATATATATATATATATATAACATTATATATATTAATAATATCTCGGTGTCCAATTAGGGTGTCAGGTCGCAAGTGGGAGTTACTGGTGTTAACCTCATTGGGTGACATCCAAGAGTGACAATCGGGTGATATCAGGTGACAAAACATAATTGGGTGACAACAAACGGTGACTGAAATAATTGGGTGTCAAACAAATGGTGTCTCATATAAAAATTTCAAATTAGCCCACAAAAGTGGCTTAGTTTAGAATAGTTTCGATAATTAGCATTAATAAATGACCTGGGATTTTACGGAGTATTACATCGTCCTACTCCACTCCCCGAGTCCCATAGTCAAGAGTTACTTCACTAATCAACACGCTCCTTATGGTGGAACAAACCGTATACAAGCTTACACCAAGTTTAACGACACTAAGCGGAATGTTAAGTCATAATCGTAGCTAGAACCAATCTACCCCAAAGCCCACGTGGCCACACGAACAAGCACTCTTGTCCCACTTAGATCGACACACGAATGAGCACTCCCGTTCACTTGAATCTTCACACTTTGACACACTTGGATCTTCACCTAATCCATGTCTTCACACACAACACACATAGACAGACTTGGATCCTATCCCGATCCAAGCCTTCATACATCGACTCGACTAACCTAACCATTAGGACTTCACTCTCCTCACAACAAATACATAAGCTATTCTAGTTACAAGACATCTTGGATCTTCATCTTCTACAAGTTCACACACATATATCTCCATCCTCGACTCACACACAAGTCGGTATTATTACAATGAATACAAAGCCTATAACCGTAACACTTGGATCTTCACCTAATCCTTGTCTTTACACACAACACACATAGACACACTTGGATCCTATCCCGATCCAAGCCTTCATACATCGACTCGACTAACCTAACCATTAGGACTTCACTCTCCTCACAACAAATACATAAGCTATTCTAGTTACAAGACATCTTGGATCTTCATCTTCTACAAGTTCACACACATATATCTCCATCCTCGACTCACACACAAGTCGGTATTATTACAATGAATACAAAGCCTATAACCGTAACACTTTTACGTTTGTATGTGGACACCTATAACATCTCGAATCTTCATCTACGTCGAGAGTTCTTCTCTTGCACTTTGGGAAGAGGCATTGACATTAACTTCTTGAATCTTCATCTATGTCGAGAGTTCTTCTCTTGCACTTTGTGGAAGAGGAAAAACGAAATCATAAGACTAGTTGTGGGTGGACTCAATAACATTTCGATTCTTGACGACTTCGAGTGTTCTTCTCTTGCACATGATGTAGTGGATGACGGGATCACTTATAAACACATACCAAAGAGTTATAGTGATCAAAGAATGAAAAGGAAAGACCAGGAAATTTTTGTGCAAAGAGGATCAAATTTTCTGGGTGAAAATGGGTCAGTATTTATAGGCAGCTCAAGGAGCGGGGGATGGTCCCTTAAAGTTTGTACGGTCCCACCGACAGATTTTGTCCTTTTGTGGTGAAATGTTATCTGGTGAAGTTTAATATGATTTGGGCGGGAAATAAGGCCGTTTGGATATTTTGAAATACAAATTTCAAATTTATTTTCTTGTTAAAACATTTCTTTATAAAGACAAAAATAATTTGTCTAGTTTATTTTTGTAAAAATGTTTTTTGACATTTATAAAATGTAAGGATTAAGAATAAAATGTTTTTCTTTGATCACTTAACAAAGTTGGTAAAGTGTTTGTTCATACCTGAAGTGATGTCGAGGGACGTTGATGTGTGAATGATTAACTTGTGCACTTTACGTTATGTATTACAAGTTTTGTGTTTGTCATCATTAAAACATGAAGACGTTGTATAGATAAAATGTCATAACATTTGCACTAACAATCTCCCGCTTTTTGATGATGACAAATATGTAAACCGTAACTTATAGTAAAGTGTAGAAGTTACTAGTTTCCACCTCCCTCTCTCCCTCTTTTTTCGAAGCAAAAAGGTGTAGCCGATGTAGAGGTTAAGCTTGAGAAGAAAACTTGAGAAGATAACTTAAGAAGACAATCTTGAGCATATAGACATTCCCGACCCCCATCATTTATAGAATTGAGCGTGCATCATCCTAGTGAAGCGTTGCTCCTGCCGCCATGGTTTAACCAACACCGAACCATGTACCCAACTACTTTCGAGCTCCCCCTAGCTCATTGCATCCCTAGTTTGACACTTGCAAATGCTCCCCCTTAGTGAATGCTCAATACTAGTTTTGGCTACCAAAGAATCGAGTAAGGAAGTAATGCTACAAAACAAAGTTAGTAGAGAAGTGCACATATATAATAATGATGATATATATATGATGACATTATCGAAGATACATGCATGACTCAGTTATGATTATTCTGGAGCATGGCATGAAAGGGATTGAAACTAAACATACATAATAGTTGATTAACACACCATTCTCTAACTTATTCCATGATAAGTGTCTTGTGTCTAGGTGATATGGGATGAGGATGATATGCTCCTAGATATAGATGAAGATGACTCTCTAATAGTGGAGAGGGATGAACCGAAGTAAAGAAAATATGTATTGAGCTAAGGTTTGGCAATGATGGTATGAATATGAGACGAAAGATAGGAGACTTCATAGTTGAAGTTGGTGGTTATAGATGTGTGTGTGGGGATAATGAGAAGAATGTTTGCACTTACAATGAGTGAGGAAAGGATTCAACGGAATACGAGCATCCTTTAAAGGGCATCATCGAATAGATCGATGGAATGGGAGACATCAAAGATGGTGCATACTATCCTAGTTTTGTTGGGTATTTTATCATGAGGATGTAAATGTGACAATGGAAGATGGATGATATTATGGACTCTTACGAAGGAGTTTTTGAAGGAATTCTCATGAGTGGTACCAATTGTATTGGATTTGTCATTGGAGGTGGATATGTTGGTGACAATGAGTGTTCTTGAGGATTAAGGTTAGGAGGCATTTTTTGAATTTGATTAATTATTAATGGATGATTGGGAATCATGGAATTTTAAGGTGTTTTGTTGGTTGACGACCGAAGGTGGATATGTGAAATGAGTTGGTGATGACTCGACCACACTTGTTTGGTTACATGGTGGAATTATCTTGTGAAGATGGCTAGGTGGAGTTATTGGTTGATAACTCTTGGTTCCTTTGAGGGCATGGAAATGTTGGATGACTCGATAGACAAAAGGATAACTCGGTTTTACATTTCACATTGGTGGTTTGAGGTAGTGATGAAAGATTATGAGGAAGATGATTCTTTGTGAGTTTTTTTGACAACGCATGATGTAGGATGGTTCAAAGTATTACAGAAAAAGAAAAGCAGTGAACCAGTTTGTTACACCTTTACTGGGGGCGGTCCTTTAAATCATTGCACAGTCCTTTAAAGATAAGGGACCACCAATGCAATAAGGGACCGCCGTTAGTAAGATGCAGAGTCTTTCCAGTTTCTGTCTTTCCCAGATTAAGGATAGGAATAATCAAATGATAAAGGAATGGTTTAGGTAATAAGGCGGGATTGTGTTACTAGACACCCTTAAGAAAGATTATGATCCAGTGTGAGGAGGAATAAGCCTAGTTACATAAGAATCAAAAATTTAGGCATGTAAATCATTTAAGCATGCATCACATAATAGTCAAGGATATTAGCATGTAAGACTATAAGACATCTAGGAGGTATCATGAATGGCATACCTAGTCCAACATAGTTTAGGTTTACAAATAACATATAAGCGATGTAAAGAGATGCATATAAAATATGATTACTATGCAAGCACAAAGTAAAGCATGTTGACATTTAGCACATAAGAGCAAGTTGTTGATTACAACTATTAATCACATATATGCAAGTAATCTAGGTTTGTCAAGGAAAATCCTAATTACTACTAGTTTAAAGTCCAATCTGAATGGGAGACAAAGATCATCCATGTAAAACATCTTTAGTTAAATGTAGGAAGGGAAATTATTCATGTTAGAGAATGGATGTGAGACCATTACTAGCGATGCTCAAATAAGGCTAAACACGACCAATTTTTCGGATTTACCACAAACCCAACTTCTCTCTGGAAGCAATTCAACCGTTTGGACAAATTGAGTTTCTAATGCAATAGGTTCTCCAGTAGCCATTTTCATATTGCAAAAATTAGAATTCCTATATTTTCCCATCGAAGTTTTCCAAAGATGATATTAGCTGGTTCTGCTAATACATGTCCTAACATAACTCAACTATCAATGTATAAAATCCAGTTAATGAAAACAACATGTCTTACACAACATCCTAACAAAGGCAGGTGCGATATTTATATCTTATGTTTGAGATTTATAGGTTGTTTGGTTTAGATTGTGCATTTACATGATAACGTCTTTGTTTGTTGAGTTTTTGTTTTAACATGTTTTGCTTCAAGAATACTCCATTGTAAATCTTGAGAAAGAGAGTCTAATTAAGGTTACTCCATAGTAATTGTGTTATAATGTGTCATTGAGATAAGACATATCTTATTTTACACCAAATATGATTATTTAAAAGAACAATGTTATTAATCTTTTGAAAACAAGTATTTTAGTGTAAAGTATAAGTTTTACTTGTTTATGTACCGACACACATTGTATTCAATTACTTTACAAAATTTAATATGCTATATTTTTCAAACATACTATATTGTATTTTCTTATAACCATTCATGTTACAAAGGGAGTGGAATGCATAGGATATAAATTACTCTTTTGAAGTGCATGTTACATTATTGGAGATTAATGATGTAGTATGTGTCGCATTTTTACTTGACATGTGATTTTGAGTCTTGACTCGTTTATGAGCAAAGTCTACATATGTTGTTTGTTTGCTTGTGTTTGGGTTTTCGAAAATGACACATTTACAAAATGCGTTGCAATGTAAATTGCTTGAATGTTTTGGATGAAGCATACAAGTTGTCAATCCTACTTCATTGTGTATTTTAAGTATCTTTTAAACATATTAGTTTAATTTCTGGAACACAACCTTTGGACAAGAAGACTCAATATGACATCGTCAACACAAGTGTGAGTTATGATCCGATGCATATTATTTTCGTCTTAATAAGGACGTCGTTATTTTCATACCAATCGAGTGTGATTGGGTATGCAGGTTCAAGATGATATGTTTTGTTATATCTTGAAGCTATACAAACAATGACTCCAATTTCATGTCCACACTCAAAATCTTATCAATTAGATTTGATAATTATGTCAATCATAATTTGAATTATGAATTGATATAAGTTCAAGTCTTTCTTAACCCTCATAACCACTCTTTTTAGTAAAGAAAATAAGTAAATATTTATGGAGTGTGTTCCATCAAACATAATACTTTTTGTATTTGTGATGTTAATAATAATGACCTATTAACTTAATGATTAAAGATTGTCGTTTATTTTTGTGTGAAAAAACTATTTATTATTACGTATAATATGCGTAGTTTTTGATATTTCATAAGTATAAAAATTATTATTCTAACCATTTTTATACAATACACAACTTAAGAAAAAAATAGTTTTATGACTACTTGTTTGAAGCAATTAGTGCGTGTTCAAATACATTCAAGGTTCAAGAGTACATTTTCTTTTACATAAGTACTAATGTATTATCATAAACCTTTATCTTGTTTAGGCAACCCATGGCCACTCAAGATAAGTGCATGTGATGTTTTAGAAATCATGTTGAAGAATGTTAAATATTTTAGGGTGACACATTTTAACACTTGAACCTTTGGAGAGATAATTGTGTAAGGAAATTTGTTTTCGACAAACATGATTAATAAACTTAGTCTACATATCTAAGTGATTTACTAAAACATTATAATATAATCAAGCAATCAAAAGCCATAATCATTTAGCATAGCATACACAAAGATATTCGGAATCATTTTGTATGTTAGATACAACAATGTATACATAGCTTGACTTTGTTTTAAACTAAAATAGTTTCCTCCCCATTTAAAAGATTAGTTAAGATTGATATTTTGAAAGAATGAAGACTCAATTTTTCATAGATTCATTTACTAGAAGTGTCCGACTCAAAAGTAAGAGTAAAATGCAAGTTTTACGTTAAAACGTGACATACGGTTTTGACTTCTATGTAGTATTTTGCATTTACGACTTAATTAAGTTTGGAAACAATCCTTGCAAGTATTTTTAAATGAAAGTACATTCAATTATCTTTAAAATGGCGGGTAGCACGACTCCTACGGACTTATGGATGATTTTATATGAATTTTCAAAGTTTGACACTATTCTGGTGGATGTCCCTTAAATACCAGACGGTCCCTTAGTAATAATGGACGGCCCAGAGATAAAAGACCGCCACCAGTAAGCCAAAAACACATTTTTGTGTAAAAATTCGTTTTTTTCAAGCTATTATACGTAGTGCATTTAACCAACAAAACTAGTATGAATCAAAACATTTAGCACAAGTTTAGAAACCAAACACTTTTCATATTTAATCCATCTTAATGAGAAATTTGGAATTTATCGTTTTGTAATAAGAGACATGTTTCATCTGAATGTAATGTCGAAAGTACTGTTTCTAATGCATGTAATGACTCTGTTTGTTTAATATGCAAGAAATGTTTAATTAATTTTGTTCATGATGAATGTGTTTCTAAGAATGTGAATGTTACGCCTGAACAGAAGAATGTTCCAAAAAGACCTAGTGCTAGATCCAGATCTATAGAAAGATTAGTTGCACGATTTAGGACAACCACTATTAGTCGAATGCCTAGGAACTATCTTAAGTTTTGTATGTGGATTCCGACGGGTAGAGAGTTCACTCTTAAGGATGGCAAATTTGAAATAACTCAAGCTAAACAAGTAGCAACTGTCTATGAGTGTGATTCTGCTTTTACTCCTAACCCCATGGAACCAAATTCAAAACGGTTTCCAAATACAAACTCTTCTGTTGTTGGCAGGTTATCGAAATATGTCTTTGGATCATCGACTCGGGTTACTCCAAGCACATGACCGGGAATTTAAAGCTCCTGATCAATTTCATCTGGAAATTCATGGGAACTGTACGCTTTGGAAATGATCATGTAGCAGCTATTCAGGGTTATGGAGATCTTCAATTTGGGAATTTTTTAATCACTCGAGTTTACTACGTCGAAGGATTGGGATACAACTTGTTTTCAGTGGGACAGTTTTGTGATGCAGATTTAGAAGTGGCATTCAGAAGAAACACGGTTTTTATTAGAAATTTGGTTGGTGATGATCTCTTAACTGGTAATCGTGGTACAAACTTGTATGCTATCGACATCAACCAAATGGCTTCTACATCACCAATTTGTCTTATGACAAGGGCAACCGAAACTAAGTCCTGGCTGTGGCATAGACATTTATCCCATCTCAATTTCGACACCATCAACAAGTTAGCCAAAGACAACATCGTCACTGGACTTCCTAAATTCAAATACACCAAGGAACACTCATGTCCATCATGCGAACAAGGAAAAAGTAAAAGAGCATCATATAAACCCAAAACCGTACCTAGTTCGGAAGCAAGGTTACATATGTTGCACATAGACTTATGTGGCCCAATGAGAGTTGAAACCATTAATGGGAAGAAGTATATTCTCGTTATTGTTGATGATTATTCAAGATATACTTGGGTAAACTTTTTGAGATCAAAAGACGAAGCACCAGGCATCATCATCACCTTTCTGAAGCGTATTCAAGTTCTACTTCAAGCTCCAGTAAGGATTAAAAGAATAGACAATGGCACAGAATTTACAAACCAGGAGTTAAGAACTTACCTTGAAGATGTTGGAATCACACACCAAACATCAGTTGTTAGAACTCCACAGCAGAATGGGGTAGTTGAAAGAAGAAACCGAACTCTTGTGGAAGCTGCTCACACAATGCTAATTTTTTCTAGTGCACCTCTATTCTTATGGGCTGATGCTGTAGCCACTGCTTGTTTTACTCAAAACCGATCCCTAGTCCATCCGAGATTCAATAAAACCCCATATGAGCTAGTGAACAACCGTAAACCTGACATCTCTTATCTTCACGTGTTTGGTGCTTTGTGCTATTCGACGAATGACAGAGAAGATCTAGGGAAGTTAAAAGCTAAGGGTGATACTGGAATCTTCATTGGATCAGAAAACTCGAGGGCATTCATGGTGTATATTAGACGATCAAAAAGGATTATGGAGACAACGAATGTGAAGTTTGATGAGATTTCACAAATGTTTTCTGAGAGATATGCTCTAGAACCCGCGCTTAATCCAATGGCTTCTAATCAAAACGGATTAGGACCAGAACAAAACCAGCAGACTTCTGGACACATCAGTTTAGGACTCGTACCTCAAGGAGCTCAGTCAACAAACACGGATAAGCCTTCAGAACAAGAACTGGAAAATTTCTTTGAGTTAATGTTTGATGAATATTATGGTAGAACTTCGACTAATGCATCTCAACAACATTCCGCTGCACCCGCTCAAAACCATCAACCACCACCACCATCATAAGATGCATCTACAACAATTGAAGCTGAAGCACCAGCTACATCAACATCATCTACATCTACTCAAGCAACTCCAGTACTTGAAACTGAACTACCAAGAGTTGATGAGCAAAACCAAAACACAAATTTTCAAGAAGAACCAACAAATAATTCAAGCGAGGTTGCGTTAGAAGAAGAAGAAGTATTTGAAAACCCGTTTGCAACAGACTCTGTTGAATCTTCTTCAAGGTTACAAGAACCATCTAACACACATTCGTTACACCCAAGGTACCCTTCTACGTTTCAATGGACAAAAGACCATCCAATAGAACATATTATTGGTGAACCTTCAAAGACAGTTCAGACAAGGAGACAACTTGCCACCGATCTCGAATTGTGCATTTACATTTGCTCAATTAGCCTCAAAGAACCAAAGAACATTCGGGAAGCAATGGCAGAAAACCCTTGGATTGAAGCGATGCAGGAGGAATTTCTTCAATACCTGTTACATGATAGTTGGGAACTTGTTGAACGACGACTTGATAAACGAGTTCTAGATCTCAAGTGGTTGTGGAAGAACAAACTGGATGAGGAAATGACTGTTATTCACAACAAAGCTCATCTCGTGGCTAAAGGTTATCCACAAGAAGAAGGGATAAACTTCGAAGAATCATTCGCGCCTGTAGCTAGACTTGAAGCAGTCCGGATTTTCTTAGCCTATGTCGCTCACAAAAACATCACAGTCTATCAGATGGATATTAATACTGCCTTCTTAAATGGAACTCTGAAAGAAGAAGTGTATGTAAGTCAGCCAGAGGGATTCATCGACAAAGATCATCCAGACTACGTCTACAAGTTTAAGAAAGCAATTTATGATTTAAAACAAGCTCCAAGAGCGTGGTATGATGAACTATCATCTTTCTTGCTCAAAAACAATTTCACAAAAGGAACGGTTGATGACACCTTGTTTATCAAAAAATTCAAAGATGACATTTTGATCGTTCAAATTTACGTGGACGACATTATTTTTGGATCAACCAATCCTAACCATTCAAAACATTTTGAAAATCTCATGAAAAGTAAATTTGAAATGTCCATGATGGGGGAACTAAAATTCTTTCTTGGTTTACAAATACATCAATCCCCTCATGGTATTTTTATCAATCAAGCTAAATATACAATAGAGATTTTGAAAAAACATGGAATGGAAAACTGTGATTCTGTTGGTACACCAATGGTCACTTCACCAAAAATAGGTGCTGATTTGTTTGGGAAACCCATTGATCCGAAGAAATATCGAAGTATGATCGGTTCTCTCATATACCTAACTGCTAGCCGACCCGATATTCAATTTGCTGTTTGTTTGTTAGCACGGTTTCAGGCAAAGCCTACCGAACTTCACTTCAAAGAGGTTAAACGGATCTTTTGGTACTTACGAAGCACCATTAACATGGGACTTTGGTATCCGAAGGATTCGGGGTTTCATCTAACAGCATTTTCAGATGCAGACCATGCTGGTGATTAAGTTACAGCAAAGAGTACATCAGATGGAGCAAAATTTTTGGGTGAAAAGCTAGTAAGCTGGTCGACAAAGAAACAGGATTGTACAGCGCTATCAACCGCCGAAGCCGAGTATGTGTCTCTATCTGCGTGTTATGCCCAAGTTCTTTGGATACGAACACAGCTCACAGATCATGGCTTTACTTTTGACAGAATACCTATGTATTGTGACTCAAAAAGTGCCATAGCCATCTCGTGCAATCCCGTACATCACTCTAAGACGAAACATATCAAAGTCCGCTACCATTTCATCAAAGAACACGTGGAAGAGGGTATTGTTGAATTATTTTTCGTTAAGACTGATTACTAACTCGCCGATCTACTTACTAAAGCCCTTCCAAAAGAACGGTTTGACTATTTAGTTCGACGAATTGGCATGCGAAGCCTAACTCCTGAGGAGCTAGAACGTCTTCTCGAATCTTCTTGAAAAAGTTTTCAAAATCGCTTCGCTGTAAATATTTTTGAAAAATAAAAATACAAAATTTGAAAAACCAACAAAAACAAAATACAAAAATATAAAATTTCAAAAATCCAAAAACAATATAAAATAAAAAAAAATCAAAAAATACTCTTCTCACGTCATGTCTCTCGTATAAATCAATATTCTGTACGTTTCTAGAAATTTCATTCAACAATGATACGGACATGTACAGATTCTTGAGCGTGAGTTCTTTAAATGTTTTTCAAAAACATGTCGTTTCTCAAAAAGTTTCTTCACAATGGCTTTCGTATACTTCAGTACGAAACCCGTACTTAAACGATGACTTCTGATTACTTTCAAATCAAGGACTCGTACATTCATTGACGAAATCTTTTTCAAAAAGTTCGAGTCTAAACAAACGAAAAAGATTTCAAGCATAAACTCGTTTTCAAAACAAAATTCTTGAGTACTTTTTCAAGATTGTTCAAAAGATTTCTCAAAATCTCTCAAAATGAGTGCTCAAGATAACTCCCTCAAAACCCTTAATTGATTTTAAATGTGCTATCATTAAGGGGGAGTAGAAAAAACAAAAATGTTCAAATTTCATGCAAAATCAAATCTGTCTTTCTCTCCAAAAAAAGCCTTTTATTAATCAGTTGATATAAAAAATATCACGCTATGCTATTTTTGAGGGGGAGAAGACATGATTAAAATGTGATCAAAGATGTTTAAAGATTGTGGTTGAATCTCAAAAGAGCTCGACTCAGTAAGTACCAATGACTTGACGACGCTTAAAATGTCAGTAATCGAAAAGACTTGTCCTGGACGGCTAATAATTTCAAGCTAGTCTAACTAGTGATGTAAGCGTGTCTCGAATAGGACATGTCTGAGTAGAGTCTACCGTATCGAGAGACTTTCTTTGGACTTGACCAGGACGGGTAATAACTTCAAGCTAGTCTAACTAGTGATGTAAGCGTGTCTCGAATCGGTCATGTTCACTGAAAGTGGTTCAATTCAAAAGTGCAAACTCCTCTCGCATGTGCAAATTTCTTAAATATTCATGAGCACATGTGAAGGGGGAGTCCTTCAAAATTGCAAAACTCTCAAAGTGGTAACAACAATGTGTTTTATTATCATAAACACTTTGAGAGATTTTTCACAAAAAGGTTTTATGGCATGTGATCAACAATACGATAGTCATGAAGATATAAGGTGACTAACGTTAGGAAAAACCGTCCTATGATCCGCTAGAGCCGGAGGGATCTACCCAAGGACAAATCCAATAGATTAGAATTAGAAGTCCTTAGGTATGATTGAAAAAAGGAGAAAATGAGAAAGGAGAAAGAAGGGGTTGAAGAATTAAAAAGAAAAGTTATGAAAAAAGGGTGAAAAGAAATAGCCCTCCAAATGTTCAACCTTAGGGCAGACACCGGGTACAATTCGTATGCTACTGGTTGTTACTAAGGTGACACCGGTATCGAAGACAAAGACGTCATGGACCCAGTGACGCACTGCACTAAACCTTCTTATCCACTCAAGTTCTCTTAAATGAGCCTGTTTCTTTCTCACGGGGAACCGGTGTAATCTATCGATCTGTCTCTTAGAGATAATTGATATTGAAGCAGGAGACCTCTCCCTAATCTCCACATAGGAAACCAAATGTGCACTTATCGAGTCTAGAGCCCCGAGATTCATCAAAAGATCTCATAGGAACACATGATATTTATACACTGGTCGTTCATCATTAAGGACGCCAGATGTAAACTTAAGATTCCTACGCAGATCTTAGCAATCTGCCAGAACATTTATGAGAGGATTCACTTTTGTGATTCTCAATGATTGAATGGAAAATCCTGCCAGGGTCAACATCAAGCAGTCCTGACAGCAGGTCACTTCGGTAATTCTTTATGGGTTACGCTTAGTGTTCGCAGTGGTTTCAAACGGTCTACTGTCGTGGAGTGATCCCCAGCGACTCACCCAGTCATTGAGCTACTAAGTAGGTCTTGTAAGCTCTCTCGAGAGTATCTGACATGGGAACGGCCTTGGTAAGGGTTAGAAGGAGTCTTCACACTATGCTGTTGACGATCTCTAATTCTTATCTGTAAGTACCGGTTGATTTATTGCTAACTATTTACCTGCAGCTATACATCATCTCCATGGCAAAGGATTCCACATGCTCATACATGCATCTTGAAGTCAAAGGAAAGTTCTCACAAAGATCAAAGCAAAGTAATGATCAAAGAAAGATTCTACGCAATGTGAAAGAATCTATAGAAGTAAAGTGACAAAGATCTGTGTAAAAGAACGGGAACTACAAATGCATGTACCAGAAAGACTGAAGATGTATGAGCATGTTGGAATGGCAAACAACCACCACAGACGCAAAAGTGACGAAAGGCAGATAACTCCACATCACAAAGGAACAAAGAACGATGAAAAATCAGTCATCAAAGATCACAGAGCATGAAGGAACAAAGACTAAAGACTATTCTACAATGACACACAAAGTTAAAGACAAAGAACACGGAAGACCTAATCACGTGGAGCATCATTCGAATTACCACCCCTTAGGGGGAGATTGTTAGCATTAAAAAATATATATATAGAAGTGATGGTCATTCTCATATTATAACTTTGTGTCATTTGTTAAGTTTAGTAATTGTTTAGTCATTGGGCTTTAGACTTGGCAAGCTAATATGTTGTGTGTTATGTTTCACAAGCCTTGTTATCTAATCATGTAACCAAGTCCAAGCCCAAGCCCATAGAAAGCCTATGTATGGAACTATAAAAGGCACCTTACCTCTCATTTGTAAGGTGTGCTTGTGTGTGTATTATGTGTGTTTCTCTTTGAATAAAAGCTCTCATTTCCATCTCTCTCTCTCTCTAACATACGAAATACATATATACATATCAAGTCACCATCTTTCCATCTTTCCTTATTATTCTGTTTATATTGTGTGTGATAAAGTTGTGATATCGAAGGTCCTACAACTTTAAACCTATGGATTCACTCAACCTTTGTGTTGACTTTAGCATGTTTATCTCAGGTGTTAGATATTGCCGCTGCATATTTTACTTGGAGGAGCTTGGCGAAGGGCATGGCTTGGTCATAGAAGACTCCGAAAACCGTTTGGGACTGTCTTAAATCTATTTTTGAACTACAGCTTCCGCACTATTTTTACAAATGTAAATTGAATGCTTTCAATTATAAATTTTCTTCTAAAATGGTTTGTGTAAAACCGTTCTTTGTACCTCTTGTTTTGATAACAATCGGGTAGCACCCCCAGACTTGTATGCCTCCGCTGATCTGGTTTTCGGGGTGTCACATCAACTTCCTCACTTCTAGTACCACTTCACTCTTTCAACAATTCTAGATCCTATATCTAAATCTAGCTAACCAATGTATACACCTTATACACCAAAGTATGAACGATTTACAAGATAAAATGAACAAACAACTTAGATAGCAAGATGATACTAAGTTGTAATACTTCTAGTCTTGATAGATAGAAGTATTCTTCTCTTTGCACTTGAGTGTTGAGGCTTGAATCACTTTGAAACAAAGATTAATGTATATATGATCAAAGGATTTTAGAGGATAGAAATGGAGGTTTGAATCAGAAAGTTTAGAGTGCAAAAAGGTGAGAAAAATTAGTGGAATGAACCAGTATTTAAAGGCATAGCTGGGGGGGGGGGAGTTCAGGAGCGTGTTGGTCCCTTAATTAGGTGCCGGTCCCCTTAATTATTAAGGGGGCCGCCCCTCCTGAACGTTGCCCAGCTTTGTCCTTTTACGAGGAAAATTTTTCTGGATTACATTTGCCATTTTTGGTTGAAAATTTGAATTCATATATTTGGAATGAATTAAACATATTCTTTTAATTCCAAAAATGTTTTATAAATGATATAAAATGTTTTGTGATATTTTATAAAAATCTAGTGATTAATAAAAAGGTTCCTTTGATCTTTTAATACATTGGACACTTTGTTTATTCATACCTTAAGTGATTAGATGGTAAAAGTGAGTATTTACTACTAAATACTTATTTACGTCATGATCTTTGGTTTGATGAGTTTTCGTTTTGTGATTATCAAAACATAGAGATATTGAAAGATATGAATAACGTTTTTAGGCATTTATTTATATCAACAATCTCCCCCTTTTTGATGATTACAAAACCTAAACTCATTAAATCAAAAAACTAATTTTTAGACAAGTATTTAGTGAGTTTATATTCACTTCTCCCCCTTTTTGTAGAATCAAAAAGGTTTAAGCCGATAAGATGAAAGCTCCCCCTCGTTTGAGGGCACCAAGGGTTCGAGCTATTGAATACTTGCAAGAAAAATATTAGAAGCACAAGCAAATATATATAGCATAATAACAACTAATAATAAGCATGGAAAAGGATAATTAGAAACACATATTAAAACATTCATTAATTTAAAATGATTATGTCAACAACATAATCATTGTGCCAATAGAGAGTGTCATCAAACTTTCTTGTATCCCAAAAAGGTTGAAGTGTTTTATTTGAAAAGTAAAAAGCATAAGCATATAGAATGCTTGGGTGAGAATGGTAAATCGAGATCATTTTGGTGGCTTATTGGAGGTAAATTTTTGGTTTCATGGATGTTGGTGAGTTTGGTGATGTAGAGCTTGGAGGTGGTGAATTTGGAGTTGGGTTTTTTGGTTGAGGGTTTTCATATTTTTCAAGTGATGGTGTTTGTTGAGATCTAGTAAGAAGATACTCAATCCAAGTAAAGTGCTCATTCAATGCAATTGTTTGTTTTCGGAGTGTGGAAAACTAGAAGGGGGGTTGAATAGTTTTCCGATTTAAATCTTTTTAACTTGTTAAGTTAGCTTTGAAACTTTCAGTTTGATCAAAGATATATACACAAACACAATATATAACATGCAAGTAAATGAAAGAAAAGATCAAACCACAATACGAGTATTTATCGTGGTTCGGCTACAAGGACTATTTTTCCTTGCCCTACGTCCACGCCCCGAGTATCCAACTCGAGAGTTACTTTCACTAGTCAACAAGCTCCTTTCACCGGCGGAGAAAACCTTACACGTCGCTTATACTTTTACAGACACAAAGCTAGATGTCGAGTTCTTTACCAAGGGTACAACCACTCCCGTTAGTTCTTTTACAAGGGTACAAATACTCCTGATACACTTTGTATTTTGAGGACTAAAATACTAACCGATCACTACTGAAAATACATAATCAAATGAAGTGTAAACTACACAAGTCTACACAATGCTAAGCTAACAAGTCTTGCAACGTTGTGTTGAATACTTGTTACTTTTAGTAAGCTCGTGAATCTCCTTGCTACAAAAAGAAACTTCACATATGAAATGTTAAGAGGTTAGATGAAAGAATGAATGTGTGAGTAAAATATGATGTCAAGTGATAAGCCAAAATTCAACTTGTGGCTCAATATTTATAGCCAAACCTTCTGCAGGTCTGGCGAATCAGGCGGACCCCTTAAAAGGGTTTCGCTCGTGTACCTCCAAGGTACCTCTGGGCTTGCAGTTGGTTTTGCAATAAATCTTGCAAACCAAACAAAGTCACATCTCATTACTCTTGCAAACCAAACAATGTCACATCACATAATATCAAGTCAAATACTAAACTTGCAAGCAACATCTAAGTAAGTCAAACACATTTCTTTCCATAAATGTACAATGACAAAACTTGCCACAAATGTGATGTGACAATTCTATTTTTAGAAAATAAAAAGTGTTGTGTTTTATGAAATGTAAAATGTAGCAAAAGTCTAGTTTATGCAAGTCTTTAAAACTAGGATTATGTTTTACTTAGAAACTAAAGTTTACATTGTCATTAACAAAACTTAGCGAAGATCGTAAAATATAAATAACGTTTTTAGGCGATATTTGTATTAACAATCTCCCCCTTTTTGTTGATGACAAAACATACACTTTGTTTTTAAGTAACTCACAAAATCTTGGTTTTTAAGACTTAAAAAAAATTTATATTAAACTTGTTTTACTTAAGTGATGAAAGTTTAATATATTTCTCCCCCTTTTTGTCGAAACAAAAAGTAGAGTAGCGAAGCGGAAAAATGCACTTGTTCCCCCTTGCTTGTTACTCCCCCTAAAAGGAGTGCCAAGGTGGGAAACATGGATTTTGGATCCTACAAAAAAAATGGTTAGTTGGTGATATATATATATAGCCAAGTTTGTAGTTACCACACACATTGCAACCACAATAAAAATGATCAACCAACAATGCACGAAAGTAAGTAGAAAGAAATAGCATTCCAAGTAAAATTTTGACTTAAAAAGTCAAAAGACATGAAATGGGTAATATTCTTCTACTTCTAAAAACATAAAAATTAACCAAGAAAAAAATAAAAGCCTAGTTTCCTAAATTGGGGCAAACGTCCTCCAAATGGTTGTCTAGGACTTGTTTGGGTGAGAAAGAGCATCCAAACGTTCTATGACGTGTTGGAATGCAAGCCGGGTTTCATCTTTGAGTTGGTGAAGTAACGTTTTGATGCTTGCACCCATTTGCTCACAATTTGAACAAACATGGGGATGAGTGGGTGGAAATGGGTTGGTTTTGGTTTCTTGGTTTGAGGATTGGTTGTTGTTTAGTTCTTGGGTGGATGATGGGTTTGGTATTGAATCAAGTAAGGTGGTTTGGAATTCCATTGCTTGATGGAGGTGGTTCTCAACCATGTTTTGTATATCCTCATATGAGGGAAAGAAAGAATCAAAGGTTTGAGCTTGAGAGTCTGGTGGAGTTGGGTGATCATGGTTTTGAAAGTTTGGTTCTCCATAAAGAGGACCATGGATGTCATGGTAGATGGGGTGAAACAACAATGGTTTGGGTTGATGATAGACTTGTTGTGGTGGTTGAGTGTGGTTAAAGAGGTCATTATGGTCAAGATTTGACCTTGGTGATTCATTTTCAATAGGTGGTGGTTGTGTAGGTCTTGGTGGAAGATCATTTAGATCTTGGACAAAAGGGTGTAGTGATGTGGGAGGAGACCCAAATAATTCCATTGGTTCAATTTTGGGTAATGGTGATGGTGATGAAGTTTTGGATGGTTGTGTTGGAGCACTTGGTGGAGTTGGGTCAATAGGTGATTTAGTTGGTGGTGGAGTGAGCTCATTTGGTTCATTGGGTGATGGTGATGGAGATGCAAGGTTCAAAAAGTGTTCATTTTTTATAGGTGATGTGAATTCATCCGAAGATGAGGAGCTTAGGTTGATGGGGTTATTAGACCATAGTGGTTTAACACTTATCCGGGTGGTTTTCCGGATGGGTCTTGATGGTTGAGAGGTGATTGTTGACTTAGTCATGGTGAAAAATGGTTTAGAAGTTTCAGAAATTGTGGTGAAGAAGGTGTGATTTGATAGTGTTTAGGATGGCTTAATTTATAGTGTTGAAGGTTTATGGAAAGGAGTGTTTGGATTTGATGTTAGTCCATACAAAAATGGAGGTTTCTAATGATTTAGAAAACTAATTGTGGGTTGTCAATTCATGGAAGTCAATCCAATGAAAATGGTGAAGTGAGAATACAAGTTTTGCACTAAATGCTTAGTGGTTTTGGTGGATTTGTGGTAGTATAGATCTCAGGGATTTCAAGGATCCCTTAAAAGGGTTCCTTCCTTTATGTGTGAGGGGTCCTTGAGGTTGTTGTGGCAAAATTTGAATTTTGGTCGGAATTGGTTTTGGTTAAGTTTATGGAAGAAGGATTACCCTATTATGCTAAACACATTGCAAGAAATGGGTTTCTACCTAAAAGGATTGGATTTTGGTGTTTGGATGTTGAATTGGTGAAAATGAAAACAAAAATTCTGCAGGCTGTTGGTGGTACCCTCAGAATACACTGGCGGAACCCATTTGAGGGTGCCGCCTGGTCCGTTGGGCCATTTCTGGAATTCCCAGAAATTGCACTAGCGGAACCCAATTTTGGGTACCGCCAGAGCTTCAGAAAAGGGCAGTCCGCATTTTTGACCCGTGAGACGATTTTCAAAATTTTCGAAAACTCCTAAAATCCAAAAGATAAGGCATTTCTGGTTGGGCAATGCAAAAAATAAACACGTAAACACACATTTCATAGGACTTTGACCTTGAGGTCGAGAATTTCACTATACTTAGTGAAAATATCATAAACTTGAAAATTTTACAACTTGCCAAGAGTTGTCTACCTGCATCAAAGTTAGAAACTACATGTTCCAAGTTGTATCAAACATTGTACTAATACACAAATACATCACACATATTGTTTAAACGATCAATTTTGTTCAAATACCACTTAATGCCAAACACTCCTACACACCCGCACTCATTGACGGTCAATCTTGTTCTTGAGCTTTCCAAGGAATCTTTCAAGATTCTTGAACATCCCCTTTGTTTGCTTGAACTCCGCCGACTCATTTGGAATATCCGGAAGTTGGGATAGGTATTCGAGAGGTGGGAGCCTAGAGTTTGGCAAATTGTCATCTTCACTCATTGAGGAAGATGATGATGAGGTAGGAAGATGAGGACGTTTCCTTGGGCTTTGTAGACTCTCTTATCACTAAGTGGAACAAAGGTGTGTGGAATGAGAGTGTAGTCAAGACGAAGACCATTTGGAGTTGGTGGAATGGGTGAGATGAACCTAAAGAGACGGGTCAAGAGCATTCCATATGGCATAGCCGTTGTGCCATGCACGGGAATGTCGGCCATTCTCTTGGCCATGTAGTAGGCGAGGTTGAAGGGTTGCCTAACGGACAAGGAGTAGAGCATGTAGCAAAGGCAAAGATTGATATGGTCACGATTTCCTATTGTGCTAATGACATTGGCTCTAAGGACTTCCTCCTATTTCTTGAATTGGGGTTTGAGTTCGTTCATTTCCATTCCATATGGGTCCTTATCGACCTCATTCCTCGAACGGGTTCTCCTAGTAGTGGTGGTCCTAACAAAGAGGTGGTCACGGAGTATGTCTTTTGAGACAAGGGGTGTGTCATATGGGTGGATACGGTCTTGGAGGTTGTCAAGAGTTGAGAGGGAGTGAAAGTCGGAATAGAGGCAAGTACCACGGTTTGGGACACCTAGGATTTGAGCAAACTCCTTAAGAGTAAAGGAGTATTGATGACCGCTGTCACACCCCCAATTTACCTGACTTGCAGCGGAATGGAATACCTGGGGGTGTCTGTCATAGCACCACAGTTACAGTTACATTGAACGACCTAAAGTGTCGTTTGGAAAATATTGCATTTGATCATTGAAATAATTCAGAGTTTACAACATGAGGTCCCCAAAATGTGTTGCATGTTTATGAAAAACAAGTCGTACTAAATCAAATGTTTACATAAGTGCATGAAATAATGATGAGACGCGTCGACTTCGCGACTCCATGAAGGTCCAAATGCATGTCACGTGAGCTACCTTAATAACCTGAAATACATTGCTAAAACGTCAACACGAATGTTGGTGAATTCCATAGGTTTGTAAAATGTACTGATGTACGGCCACCACAAGTAAAAGTGCAAGATAAAAATCTCATGAAAATTGTACAATAGCCTTAAGCTCATGACACCGAAGCTATGACTGATGAAATTCTATGCCCCTCCCGAATGTTCTGCCGAAACATTCAAATGTAAAAGACATGACATGCATCCGCTTACTGTTGGTATCCACTACCACGGATGGAGGCGTCACCCTCGATAGATCTATCCACTCACTCTCGCTTAACGGTAAATTAACGGTTCATGATGTTACAGGGGACTTTTCACATGGCAAGGTAACTTAAGCTATGTACATGTTTGAATACTTGGGCTCGTACTGAAATAATTGATGCAATGTATTCCCCCCGTGGGATTTGAAAACAATCAAAAATGTTGAATTGAAAACGGGGCTATGAAAACTCACCTTAACTGATGAAACCATGATGAAATGAAATGAACACCAATGAACAATTTGCTGTCGTAACCCAATATGATGGTACCATGAACATGTACTGAGCTGAAAACAAGGCGCGCATACTAGCCGCAACCTAATATGAATGATGTACGATCTACTTTAGATCATGAAATGATGTTATGAATGTCCATGCACATGTTTACTATACCACTCTACTCTTTGAAAAACACTTGTTGTTACCAAAAGTATATAATCCAAGAATTTGGAAAATATTGCTATTAGAAAATATAAATGGCTAGTTATAATATATATACTTATATATATATAACGTAAGTTTCCTTGTTAGCGTTGAAATACTCGGGTTGTAATACTTGAAATGATGAAAACATACTCGTAATAACTAATACTACGTTAGTTATAAAGCTCGGTACTTGATATTATGTTTAGCTTGAAAATGCACTTCGTAGTTTTTGCGCCAAATATATTAAAAGCTGTCAATTATAAAATGGTTTTAGCCGATATTCAAACGAGTATATCTTTGTCGTTACATGTCCGTTTTACTTGTTCTTTATGTCCACGGTTACGTCTTAGTATGTAGTAATATATTTTGGAAAGCTCGGCTCCTCCGGGTTACGTCTAAAGTCTCTTTTTGTACCATGAAAAACGTCCAACAGCAACTATTTTCAGAAAAATACTTTTCGTCAACAATCTTGCAAAAATCATAACTTCTTCGTTATAAGCTCTTTTTAATCCGTTCTTTCGCCTACGGATTCGTTTTTGAAAGTATTTTCTAAAAATTTTGCCAAAGTTTCCTTGGTGTTTACTGATTTTCCAGATTTTTACAAAACGGGACAGCATGTCTAAAATAGGTTCTAAATCAAGTTTCCAAGGTTAAAAACCAATTTCTACCATCACCAAACCTCTTGTAATCACCACATGACTAATCTAATCTTACCATACACCTTCTTAGGGTGCCATGGACTCCTAACCAAGTTATTAGAGCTAGGGGATTCATAACAAGAAAGTTAGGGTTTGTATGTTACTTTTTAGCCAAAATAAAGTGTAGTATAGCTACTTATACATGGTTTTTAGCATGATTCTTATGTAATACATGTAAAAATAGGATGATTCATGAAAAAATAAAGATGAAAACTTACTTGACAAAATGAGGTGATTATTGGATGATTAAACTTGTTGTTCTTGTGTTTTTGTTGCTTGTATCTTGATTAGACTTGTAAAATGAACAACTTTTGTGTTTTACTTCAAGAAAAATGATCACTTGATCATGGAGTTTGATTTGAGGTCGTGGGTTTGAGAAGAGAGCAAGAAGAGATGATGAACTTTGATCTTGAAGAAAAGTGATATTATGATTTGTAATTTAGTAAAGTTAAGTGTTTAGGAGGTTTATTAGTATAATAACTTAGGAAATAAATGCCAAGGGTTAAAATTAGGAGCACATGGCCGGTTTTTCATGGGGTGAAGGGGGGGGTTAGGGTACTTGTGAATTAATTAGAAACCTTGTATGAAATTACACTAGTTTGCGTTTTTAGTTACGATCGGGTATCGGTTTTATTAGAAATAAATGTTCACGAAGTTTACCGGGATGAAATTAGTTATAATAATGTTAAAAACATATTAAAAATATGTTGGGTACATTTACTGAGTGATCGGGTGATTAATGTTTAGTTTTAACGAAAACCGACGTTATATTCATACGCGTACGTTAAAAATAAAATAAATTTCCAAAATACTGGGTAACTGAATGTTATAACTTTTATGATGTTAAAATGGATATAAAAATATGTCGGGACCATCGTGGGAATATTTAGATATATTCGTCGTGTATAAACCGAGTGTTAACGTTTACTATAATTACTTATACGTAAAAACGTTAAATGTACTGAATATAGTAATTTGAAAATCCTAAGAGTGGTATAACATGTAAATGACCTACTGATGATATGCAGACTATCTCCAGTCCGTATGAAATGTCATTACTGATAATGCATGAATTCGCACCCGAACCAATATGGTTACGCGAATTTGAATACCCGTAAACTAAATTTACGATGAAATGTGTAATGCACGTGAATGATGAAATCTTTTCCCGCAATGAATAGTGTTCCGTGAATAGTAAAATTTCTGAATGCTTCTCGGAATGTCAAACTGACACCAAAAATGATGAATAGTAAACTGATGAATAGTGTTTTGATGAATAGTGTTTGATGAATAGTGTTTTTCCAAAGTTCGGGAAATGACCTGAAATGACTTGAAATGGTGAGTTGTGACAACCGCTAACCCTAAAGTTGATAGACATATGACCATAATCATCCACGGAGAGGACGGAGGATGCATGGAACTCTAGAATGAACCTAGGACAAATAGGCTCGTCGATATTCAAAAGACACTCAAAGTTGATTGTGGCAAATTTGGCGTAAAGGTTTGTGCCTTCTAGGAAAGACGAGTCAATGGTTCTACCCTCATGGACATAGTGTTTTTCTAGGGCTTTGAAAACATTTACTTGGTTTGGGGTAAGGCCTTTGGTTTTGTGGTGTTTTGGTAGGTATTTAATGGTGTCGTTGTGGTCGTAGTGGGTTAGAGGAGGCATGATGATTCCTAGAACAAAAATTTTCACATTTTAGTTTAAGTAAACCATTATTATAATGTGGATGTTCTAGTGTGTGCCTATATGAAAACAATGTGGAGGTGCGGTTATCTTGACTCATTTTGATGTTTCAAGATCGTTTTATGCAAGTTTTGTTATAAAACAAAAGATAACCCAAACGCTCCTAGTTCAATGTAGCTTCGTTTGAATGTACCCGAAAATACATATTGGTTATGTATTCCCTTTAGCATTCAAGAGACATTATGCAAGTGATGTTTTAAACATAACGTTTTGATTTTGTATTCTCAATGTGAGACGAAAAAATATTTGTCCTACTTATGAGAAATTTTTTGAATGATTTAACATGAGGTGTTTTAGTAAACATGTTTATACTGATTAAAGATGCAATTCCTAACTATGGGAGACATGATTAGTTTTGTTAAACACCTAATCTTATGCATGAGTTTTTCAAGTTAATGCATAACCCCAAGTTTTTGTTTTTGTGCAAGAAATAGAATTCCTAGACTCAGATCAGGATTGTAATTATGTTTAGAATACTTACAATGATGATTGAATTGCAATGTAAATGGATGGAAGACCAAGAATTCGTAGGTATGGATGGATGGTAAAGTGAATAGTAATAGTTTGGAAGTGGTGGTATGAGATAATGGGTGTTTGGTTTAATATAAACAAAATTTTGGTTCTGCAGGTCGGCGGATACGGCGGACCCCTGGAATGGGTTCCGCCCGTTATGTCTGAGGGTTCCGCCGACCCTGCTGAGAAAAATAGTTATGGATTTGTTTTGATTTTTGTCTAATGTCCAGAACTATAATGTAGGTTCCATGAGTCCTAAGCCTAGCCAAAGAAGGTTAAAAGGTTCACGTTTAAGGGGTTTTGTGAGAATGTCGGCTATGTTGTCTTCGGAAGAAACTTTCTCGATTGAGATATTTCCTTTTTGAACGTTGTCACGAAGGAAATGATGACGGATTTCAATAGGGTAAATACACAAAAAAGTCACTAAACTTTGTAAAAAAGTTCGCCTAAGTTACTCAAGTTTCAAATTGTTCAATTAAGTTACTGTTCTTTGCGTGACCGTTTATATACGTTACCGATCTTTTAATAACTCATGATAACCGGTATTCAGCTAACGTGGCATCAAAATATCTATTTTTTTTATTTCTTTATTACACACACACAAATAAAAAACCATAAACTCACACACACACAAATAAAAAACACGATCCCAGGCACAAAGTTAACCCTAATCTTCTCTCTAAAACATACATCACGAAATCTTGAAATTGAGTTCGATTTATGGTTGTCATCTTATCAAAAAGGTAATTTTCATTGTTTGATTGTTGATTACAATAGTTTATTAACAGTAAATTAGGTTTTAAAAATTAGGGTTTTGTTAAAAATTTAGGGTTTTTTGAAATTAACAATTTTTATTGCTTGATTTTGTTTCAGATGGCATCTTCCTCATCGTCCTCAACTTTTCTTATTAAATTTCATCGTAATGGCTTGTTTGTAAGAGACCCTTTTTCTTATGACTTTGAAATTCTGTCTGAAATTCATAATATTGATCTTGCTGAGTTGGGATTTGTTGGTTAAGTGAAACTATTAGTAAGTGAATGTGCAACTGATATCAAACAGATATTTTATGCAAAGTCTGGCTTAGATTTAGAGTTAGGATTGAAAGTTCTGAAAAATGATGATGACTTAGCTAAATGTGTTGAGTGTGGTGCTAAAAATGATAATGTGGTAGATATATATATGTGTCTCATTGTGTGTTTGAATTACATGATGCAACTAGTCCTGAGAGTCTAGACAAAACTGCTAAAAAGGTAAGTGACAGTGACAGTGATAGTGAATTAGAGGATGATTATAATGTTTATGACTATGCTAGTTCTGAGGAGAGTGACACGGCATCCATTGATCATTTGTCTGATGGTGAAGAAGAAGTGGTAGAAGCTAGGACTAAGAAAGCAGAGCCTAAACCTAAAAAAATAGCTAAAAGAATGTTTGATGTGAACTTTCTAACTAGCATATATAGTGGCTTAGTTGATGAGTATGTTGATAAAGAAGTTGATGTTAATGATCAAAATCCAGAAGATGTAGATAAGGTAGGTGATCACTGGCCAGTGCATGATCCAAACATCAAATGGAAATTAATGGTACCACATTTAGGTGAAAGGTTTGAGTCTCCTGATCAGCTTAAAAGAGCATTGACATTTTATGCTTTGGCCAATGGTTTGAAGTTATATTATGCAGTGAATAACCCTAAGAGACTTTTGGCCAAATGTTGTAGAGATGATAAAGAAAAGAAATGTCCTTTTAGATTGTGGGCATCTTGGATGCAAAATGAGAAGTCTTTTCAGATTAAAAGTTTAAATGATAAGCATGCATGTTCTAGGACTTATGAGTTTGGTAGCTTGATTACAAGTAACTGGATTGCTAGGAATTATGCAAAAAAGATTATGGTAAATCCAACAATCAAGGTTAAGGACATTATTGAAGGTATTCTAAAGAAATATAAATGCAAGGTTAGCATCAGTATGGCTAGACGGGCTAAGATTAAAGCATTAAGTCAGTATGAGACCTGTTTAGAGGACCATTATGGAATGTTATGGTCTTATGCTAGTGAGATACTTGCTTCTAACCCAGGGTCTACTTGTAAGATAAGTGTTAACTCAATGCCTGATGGAAAGAATTACTTTAGCAGTTTCTATGTATGCTTTAAAGGGTTAAAGGAAGGATGGTTAAAAGGATGTAGGAGAGTTATAGGTCTAGATGGTTGTTTTCTAAAAACCATATGCAAAGGGGAATTGCTGTCAGCAGTAGGTAGAGATGGAAATAACCAAATCTACCCTATTGCATGGGCTGTTGTGAGCATTGAGAATAAAGAGAATTGGGGGTGGTTCATGCAGTGTTCGGTTGATGATTTGGATTTGGTAGCTGGTGATGGTCTTACCATCATTTCAGATCAACATAAGGTATTATTTTGAATATGATTGCTTATAATGTAAATAATCAATATAATGGGCTAACTGGTACTTTTTCAGGGTATTATTGAGGCTGCAAAGGAGGTACTTCCCTTGGCTGAGCATAGGCAATGTGCTAGACACATATATGCCAACTTCAGGAAGAAATTCAGTGGGGTGCAGTATAGAAATTTATTTTGGAAAGCAGCAAAGGCAACCTATCCTGCAAGGTTTGAGAAAGTCATGAAGGAAATCCAAGATGTGAGCAAGGAAGCACACAAACACCTAATGGATAGACATCCAGAGAGCTGGAGCAGGGCATTCTTTACAACAGACAAAGCTTGTGATGCTGTGGAAAATGGTATAAGTGAATGTTTCAATGCACTTATTGTAGATGCTAGAAGGAAACCTATTATAAACATGTTGGAAGACATCAGAGTTTCTCTAATGCTAAGGATGCAAAGGATGAGAGAGAAGTCTCTAAAATGGACTGATGAGCTTTGTCCTAATATCAGAAAGAAGTAGGAAGTGATTAAGGATAAGCATAGGTATATTCATAAACATTTACCTTATTTATAATTACTAAAGTTACACTTTGTTACTAATTAGTTATACTTTGTTGTTCTCATTTGTCTTGTAGGGGTTGGGAAGTCATACCTACAGGTCAGAGCAAGTTTGAAATCAGAGATGGGTTTGCAGCTTTCAAGGTTGATGAAAGATTAAAGACCTGCACTTGTAGGGGTTGGCAACTAACTGGAATCCCTTGTCAACATGGTGTTGCTCTCATTTACTTCTTACACAAAGAACCAAAGGATTTTGTTTCAGATTGTTATAAGAAGGGTTTGTATGAATCTGCTTATAACACTTACATTCAGTCCATGAATGGCATGGATCAATGGCCCAAAACCACTTATCAGAAACCACTGCCTCCCATCAAAAGGAGAATGCCTGGAAGGCCACCACACAAAAGAAAGATGGATCCTAGTGAAGGTGATGGTGCTAGATCCAGGTTGAGTAGAAAGGGTCAAGTGGTTCATTGCCAAATCTGTAATCAAGCAGGCCATAATAAAAGAGGCTGTCCAAAAAAACCAATTCAGGAAGAAACACAAACTAGTGTATCTGTTGGGTCTAGGGGAAGGGGTGTTAGGACTAGGGGAGGGTCTGCTAGTGGTTGTGTGAGTTCAAGGGGGGAGTCTGCTAGTGCCAGAGGTGGTGTTAAGATAAGAGGAGGGTCTGTCAGTGGTGGTGTGAGTTCAAGGGGGGGTCTGCTAGTGCCAGGAGTGGTGTTAGGACTAGGGGAGGGTCTTCAAGTGATGGTGTGAGTTCAAGGAGTGGGTCTGCTAGTGGCAGTGGTGGTGTTAGGACTAGGGGAGGGTCTTCTAGGTCACCAATTGGATTTGGGATTTCTTGGGATTCAGTAACTGGAGAAGCAATGTTAGGGGTAAGATCAATGTTTAACTTAAGTTAACTTGTTATTAACCAAAATGTTTGTGTTTTCATTAATTTCATATTTGTGTTTATTTTGCAGAATATGCAAGGTTTGCCAGTACCTGCATGGCCAAATGAAACACCAGAAGAAATTCCAATTACTGCTTCACAACCTCCAATTGAAGACCAACATGAAGAGCCTACAATTGAAGACCAACATGCAGAACCTGTAATTGAAGCTGAAGCAGAACCAAATGAACCTCAACATGAAGTTGCACCAGTGATAAGGAGACAATCAGAAAGGATCAAGCAGATTCTTTTCAACAAACCACCACCTCCTGGACCAGGTTTAACACCTGATGATGCTATGGTCTTAGAGTAACTTCAGTTGACTTTAAAATGGCATGCCAAATGTTAGGCAATTTTGTAAAACTGCCATTATGATCTTGTTTTGAATGGTATATATACCATTGCTACTTAACTCTTTAGTATGTAATTAACAACCTTAAGATGCTTTCTATGTAATTAACTTTTGAAGTACAAAGTTTCAATTGTTTTTGGATAACCATTTATCCAAAAACTAAAGAAACTTAAGTACTTAACTCTGTTAACTTGCCCATCTTTTGGCTTCATTTGGGCAACTTTAATCTATGTATGGTGCTTTTGATATTGTTTCTGTGTTACAATTATATATGATGTGCATTTGATATTGTTCTTTGATAACATGTGTTAAACAACAAAAAATAAACCGACTAGTACATTAACATAAACTTCATTACAAATGGTCACCAAAATACATCATCACAATCATTTCATACCCTACTTTCATACATACTAACCAAAATACATCAACACCACACCTAACAAACCTAAACAACAACATGGACTTAAACAAACCTAAACAGAAACATGCCCAACACCAACACCATCAAGATCTTGTTATATGTTGCAGTCCTTGAGTTTCGATTGTTCAACTGAACAATCTCATTTTGCACATTTGCCAAATTGAAATGAAGCTGATACATTTGATGTTGATACCATCGATTTGGTAACTCAACATCAACCCACCTAAAATAATTGTAATTCCTTGTAGGATCCATGTAATTCGGGCAACCAAGAAACCTTCGATCTGGGTTATTCTGTGTCCAAGAGGTTCGACATTTAGCTAACTCACCACAGCCACAAACCATAGCCATTGATGCTAGTGAAAGAGTGTTTCAATTTGGGGAAGGAGGAAATAAGAAATAAGAACCCTAATTTAATTTTGGGGGACAAGGGGTTTTAATAAAATGATGTGAGTGGGTGTTCATATAATAAAATTGTGTTTGATTTTTCAAACTATCCGTTGGAAACTGGTCATGGACTGAGTAGCCGGTAACCAGTCCATGGAGTGATGGGAATGACACTTTTTTAAAAGATCGGTAACGTATATAAACGGTCATGCAAAGAATAGTAACTTAATTGAACAATTTGAAACTTGAGTAACTTAGGCGAACTTTTTTGCAAAGTTTAGTGACTTTTTTGTGTATTTACCCATTTCAATATGTTTGGTACGAGCATATTGAACCGGGTTTTTGCTAAGATCAATGGCACCTTTGTTGTCACAAAGAATTGTGATGTCGTTGAGTTGAATTCCGTAGTCAACAAGAGCTTGCTTCATCGAAAGAGCTTGTTGACATGCCTTTCCGGCCGAAAAGTACTCGGCTTCCATTGTTGAGATAGCAAGAGCCGTTTGCTTCTTAGAGAACCATGAGGTGAGACAATGTCCAACAAAAGTACAAATACCACTTGTACTTTTTCTATCGACATAGTCACCGACATGATCCGAGTCGGCATACACTATGGTGTCTATTCTCGTTCCTTTGGGATACCACAAACCTAAATGTGTAGTGCCCTTAATATAACTAAAAATCCTTTTAACGGCTTCTAGATGGGTAGTTTTAGGATTTTCTTGAAAACGAGCACATAGACAAACACTAAACATAATGTCGGGTCTACTAGCCGTTAGGTAAAGTAGACTACCAATCATACCTCTATATTTAGTGCTATCTATGGATTTACTTTCCTCATCCTTGGTGAGTTTAGTTTCCATGGACATGGGAGTTTTGATAGGTTTCGAATCTTCTAGTCCAAATTTCTTAAGCATGTCCTTAATATATTTAGATTGGTTAAAGAAGATACCATCTTCTAGTTGTTCGATTTGGAGTCCTAGGAAAAAGTTGAGTTCTTCCATCATACTCATTTCAAACTCGTCATGCATGATTTTTGAGAAAGCCACACATAATTCTTGACAAGTTGATCCGAATATAATGTCATCAACATAGATTTGGACTATGATAATATGTGAATCTTTCTTCTTAGTGAAGAGAGTATTATCAACTAGGCCCATGGTATACTTATGGTCAACTAGGAATGTTTTAAGTTGATCATACCATGCTTTTGGAGCTTGCTTAAGTCCGTAAAGAGCCTTTTTAAGTTTGTAAACATGATTTGGTTTTTCAAAATCGATGAAGCCTGGTGGTTGAGCAACATGCACTTATCCATTAATGACACTGTTTAGAAATGCACTTTTGACGTCCATTTGAAAGAGTTTAAAATTGTGTGCACATGCATATGCAAGTAAGATTCTAATTGACTCGAGCCTAGCAGCCGGAGCAAAAGTTTCATCGTAGTCAATGCCTTCTTGTTGGTTATATCCTTGTGCAACTAGCCTAGCTTTATTTCTAGACACAATTCCATTTTCATCCATTTTATTACGAAATACCCATTTTGTTCCAATTATAGTTTGACTCGTTGGTTGAGGAACTAAAGTCCATACATCATTCCTAACAAATTGATCTAACTCTTCTTGCATTGCAATTACCCAAGACTCATCTTTAATGGCTTCATTAATATTCTTAGGTTCAATGGTTGACACGAAACAAAAGTAGTTGCTTTCATTTTGAACTTTTGACCTTAGTGTTCTTTCGTTAATATTGCCAATGACACCATCTAATGGATGACTTTTAGATTCTTTGACATTAACAAGTTCTTTGTTAAATAGTTCATTTTCTTTGTCATCACTTAAAATTTCTTGATTTTCTATTGTTTGGCTTTCAACTAAGTCATCATCTACCAAAGGTGATGTCTTAGAGGGAGGTGGACTCTCGTCAAATGTTACGTTCAACGATTCCTCGACTCTTAAGGTTTCTTTGTTCAAAACAATGTATGCTTTACTATTTTGTGAATATCCAAGAAATACACCTTCATAAGACTTTGAGTCAAATTTGGTGAGATAATCCTTGGTGTTAAGAATGAAACATTTACTCCCAAACACTCTAAAGTATCCTAATGTAGGCTTTTTACCTTTATATAGTTCATAAGGAGTTTTATTCAAAAATGGTCTAATTAAGACTCGATTTAAAATGTACGTTGATGTGTCAACGGCATTACACCAAAACTTTTGTGGAATGTTTTGTTCATTAAACATTGTTCTACTCATCTCTTGTAATGTCCGGTTTTTACGTTCTACTACACCATTAGATTGAGGAGTACGTGGAGCCGAAAAGTTATGAGTTATACCATTATTATAACAAAAGTTTCCAAATTGAAATTCATTATCAAATTCACGACCGTGATCTGTTCTAATAGACACAATATTAGACCCTACTTGATTTTGAATTTTCTTACTTAGAATCTCAAATTTATCAAAAGCTTCATTTTTACTTTTCAAAAATTTTGTCCAAGTATATCTTGAGTAATCATCAACTATGACCAAAGTGTAGAAGTTACCTCCATAACTTTGTATAGCGGATGGACCAAATAAATCCATATGCAAAAGTTCTAGACACCTAGATGTAGAAACCAAGTTTTTAGCGTTATGGCTATTATGGACTTGTTTATCGACTTTGCAAGCATTACAAAAGTGTTGGTCATATTTCAACTTAGGTAGGTTTCGAACTAAGTCTTTGGAGGAGAGGTTTTGGATTAGTCTCATGTTAGCGTGTCCTAAACGTCTATGCCATAAAGTTGAAGATTCATCTAATGAGGTAAGACAAAGTTTGTCTCTAGATGTTGGATCCATCTTCATGACATATACGTTGTTCTTAAGGACACCTTTGGCTATGGTTATACCATCTTTAAGTATTTTACTTCCGTTTTCACTAAAAAGAACATTATACTTATTATGAAAAAGTTGACTAATACTAAGGAGATTAAAGCCTAAGTTATCAACATGAGCTACATCATCAATAAAAAGGGAGTCATGAGAGATTGTACCTTTTCTGATGATTTTACTCTTAGCATTACTACCAAACGTAACATTACCTCCGTCACATTTGTGATAAGAAGTGAAGAGGCTTTAGTTACCCGTCATGTGCGTTGAACAACCGCTATCTTTAATCCATTCATCCGGTTCCAAACAAACTTTGAGGCACACCTATTTTATGAAAAACACTCAAACATTTGGTCCCTAATTTCTCATGGGTCCATTTTGGTTAAGCATACCATTAATTTGTTCCAAATATGAAAATAGAGCATAAGGGTTCCATGGCATGTGGTTTGGAGTTTGGTAATGTCTTGAGTGTTTTGGATCCAAACATGTTGGTAGTTTGGTCGAGCGTTCAAGTTGCTCTTTGGAAAGGGGCGTTTGGGAAATGGAGTCTTAGGTCTTGGTTGAGTAGTTTTAGCTCTAAATTCATTTTTACTAAATCTTACTCCAGTTTTAAACACAGGTTTTGTTCCATTTTTGTATGTAACTTTAACAAATTTTGAACGATCCGAAGTGGATGGAGTTACTGCTGCAGCAGACCTGGCGGAACCTTCGGGACCAACGGGCGGAACCCTAAATTTGGTTCCGCCTGTTCCGCAGGCTGCTGTAGCAATTTTATTTGTTTCTTGTGCAATTTTTTCTTGTTTCATTTGACCCTTTGAAATTTCTATTTTCGTAAATCCAAGTCCTGTTTTATCAAAGGGTGACTTTTGAAGTTTCATAATTTCATCCGCACAAGAAATGCTCTTATCGAACTTTGTAACAATTCGCATTTCAGGTTAACTTTTATTCCTGAAAATTTCACTATTCACTTTTCACTATTCACTTTTACTATTCACTTTTTCACTATTCACTTTTTACTATTCACTTTTACTATTCACTTTTACTATTCATCTCTGAAATTTTTATTTCATATTCTCGTAAGTTAAACTATTTTAACGATAATTCGAGAATTTCACACTCGTCGGATCATTTCTGCAAAAATCACAAAGCCGTGTCCGAGATTTACTTTTAGGTTTAAACGTCTTTCCAGCATCCCGATATATCCATAAAACATTATAAACAATAGAAATATGATTTTCTATCATTTTATGACAATTCCAAAAGTTTTGGAATTTTACGTTTTTCAGTTCAGCGTTTTACGCGAATTACGCGTTTTAGACCCGTGCTTCCAGTTTTTAGCAGGGTTTTAGCACCTGATAGAACCTACCACTCATTTTATATTTTATTATGGAGTATATTGATAAGTTCTAGCATATTTATAAGTTTCATATTTTTAGGATACCCGGTTTTACGTTTCGTGGCCTAAAAACTTACGGTTAGCAATTTACGGAGTCAAAAACTAGCTACATACTTAGGATAATACCATCAAAAGTCCACACCTTGTTCTCCAAGTTCATGAACCGCCACTAGGGGGGGGGGGCATTCACACTTGTGGTTAAATCTTGACCATTGATTCTTTAGATCATTACTTAATTACAACTTTGTCACCAAGTTATTGTAATTTCCTAGTAAGCTTCCTAACCTCCTCATTCATAGTATAAATAGCAAGCTAATCTCTTCCTTTCTTCATCACCAAAAACGCCACAACATCAATACCTAGCACCATGATCCTTTGATCTTCAATATACAAGTTACACTACAAAGTTCAAGGTCTTAGTATTCTCTACCTAGTTCTTAAGTTTGTTTGGTGATTCCATGGTTGAATTAGGAGCTACACAAGGTTACTAGGGCTGAAGTTAAATGGTTTTCACAAGGGTTAGATCAAGGCTAGCAAGGGTTACAAGAGTTATGGTGAAGGGTTTACAAGATTAGGTTTAGTGTCCTAGTTATATACTTGACTTCCTTTCTTAAGTGAAAGCCAAAAGTTGTAAGAAACCCTTATACACTTTCTTGCTCAATATCATTTTCATGCTCTTTGTGTTCTTTTCATGCTATATATGTTCTAGTTATTGTGTTCATGATGTTTAAAAATGGATAAAACGAGTATTTGTATACATATGTTAACTTATGACAACCAAACAAGCAAACTAGTGATTTTTATGGAAAACCACGACCACAATAGTATAACTTTGATATTTGACACTTACTTACTGTTAAAGAGGACTTAACAAGGAAAACATAGCAATTTGAATCACCCAAAACGAGTACCCGAGTCAAAAGTTATGACCATTTGAAGCTAGCGAAACCAAAACGGCAAAACTGCCTAAATAGCATTCTGATCAGATTTTGATTTTAAAAGTCACCCTTCTGGCCCAATTCATCAAAAAGTTAAAACACGAAAGTTGTCCGGAACAACGTTTTCGTTCAGGATCGAAGAAGATCGAGCCCTGAAAATGCTTTCCGAGTGATAATTTTCTTCAAATTCTTAACAGCCCATTTTAGACCAAAGTCACTATATTATAGTTATGATTTACTAAGACCAAGAGGTCTAATGACCTAAAGCCAAGACCACAACCATGGATAAAGCCAAGGTTGAGTCTCAAGACCATGGTAACAATGACCAAGGTCACGGCAAAGCCACGGCTAAAGACCATATAACTTTTAAAGATCAAAACTTATATATATATATATATATATATATATATATATATATATATATATATATATATATATATATATATATATATATATATATATATATATATATATATATATATATATATATATATAATACTACAATAGTAGGGAGCCTCATGTGAGGAGTTCATTAAGTAAGCCGTCGAGATGAGTTGTAAATTTACGAATTAAAGTGTCCTGGCTCCTCGAACCTTTACTCCATGACTTCTGAATTATGTCGGCCCGAACGGTAGTAAGAGATATACAAACTATACATGTTTCATAGACCACTTATATTCAAAGACTTATACTATATACTAAGTACTACATCATGAACATTATGCAAGACATATATAGGCAATTCTTCGTATTCTTTGACGTTACTCCAAACCTAAGTCGCAACGTTCTATTATAGGCTGCTCTTAGAGACTTTCGCGATTCGACTACCACTTTCATTTCTCATTACATAAGCTTAAGGTGAGTCATAGCCCCTACTATTTTCATACTTGTTTTAACTCTTGGGGGGGGGGGGGATACATGCTCAACTACTTGTTTACTTGTACAAATACTCAAAACATTTATACTTGATTGTGTTATACTTGATTGGCATTATACTTGAATGCGTTATACATGATAATTATACTTGATTGCGTTATACATACTTGTTACACTATACTTGCTTAATTTAAATACAAGATTTGTATTTACGTACATATACAATACTCTATGCTGTCAAAGGAGAGGTATTAATAGTACTAGTATGGGCCTACACCCCCACCCAAGTCCAAGATTCGAGACGTTGGGTGACATGTACTATTTGGGATGGTGGTTCCCCGCCTATGGGTCCAAAATGACGTGACCATGGGTGAATATAATCTTGAGAAACTATATATTAGCAGTGGGTTGTGAACACACAGGTTACCAGTCTCTTATGGCGGGACTTGCAACTAAGTGGATTCTCAATGCCTTTGCTGTGTGAACATTCTTTAAGGCTTTTTAACTGTTTTAAGACAAACTCTATGAACTCACCAACCATTGTGTTGACACTTTAGCATGTTTATCTCAGGTTAGTAAGGCGATAGCTAGTGAGTGGAACTTAGAGTCAAGCTGCATATTCTGAATACTTACGCTTTTATCATTTACCATTCAAAACTTTGTATACATTTATGTATCATACTTTGGAATCTCATGTTTGTAACTTTGAATTCATTAATCGAATGGTAACTTTTCAAAACGTCTCATTTAGAGTTCGTTTTCTATAACTTGTACTTTGTATTATGAAGTAGCACCCCTATGACACAGTCTTCCGCTGCGGTATTTTGGGGTGTTACAGATTGGTACCAGAGCCTTTGTTATAGAGAACTAGGTTGCATTTAGTGCCTAGACTATAACTGGTATATACGTTGAGACCTTCCTCTTTATTTGCCTTACACACAATACATACACATATGCTTTTTGGTTAGAGGTTTGCTTAGTTCCACGCTATTAGATGATGTGACTTTAGTATTATAAGGAGCCCCAGAGATTAGCCGAGTCATTAAAAACATGAAGCTCAGTAATAACTAATTATTTAACTTGATCTTGTGACAGTTCTTGTTTGATGAGACACAAGATTTGAGTTAAATAATATTATTGCTTAGCTTTAGGGATTTGATGACTTGATTATCTTACTATCGGCCTCAGAAGGCGGATTTTGTGTCGGAAATTCTTAAGTAGGATGTTTTAGAATCTCCTTATTTAAATGGATTGGGACGCCTCTTTATTTAAATAAAGAAATTGTAAATCACCGAACCATAAGTTTATGAGACCTTACTTATATAAATTTGGACGCTTCTTTATGTAAGTAATGTGTTATAAATAAGTGGGCTTAATTGTAACCGATACAACTCCTTAACCAGAACCTTAGACGAATCAGAGTAAACACCACTATATTAGAAATCCCGAATTCTCTTAGACACACCGTAAGTAGTTAACATCAACTGAACTTCGGGACGAAGTTCTCCTTAAGGGGTAGAGACTGTAACAATTCGCATTTCAGGTTAACTTTTATTCCCGAAAATTTCACTATTCACTTTTCACTGTTCACTTTCACTATTCACTTTTTTACTATTCACTTTTACTATTCACTTTTCACTATTCACTTTTTACTATTCACTTTTACTATTCACTTTTCACTATTCATCTCAGAAATTTTTGTTTCATATTCTCGTAAGTTAAACTATTTTAACGATAATTCGAGAATTTCACACTCGTCGGATCATTTCTGCAAAAATCACAAAGCCGTGTCCGAGATTTACTTTTAGGTTTAAACGTCTTTCCAGCATCCCGATATATCCATAAAACATTATAAACAATAGAAATATGATTTTCTATCATTTTATGACAATTCCAAAAGTTTTGGAATTTTACGTTTTTCAGTTCAGCGTTTTACGCGAATTACGCGTTTTAGACCCGTGTTTCCAGTTTTTAGCAGGGTTTAGCACCCGATAGAACCTACCACTCATTTTATATTTTATTATGGAGTATATTGATAAGTTCTAGCATATTTATAAGTTTCATATTTTTAGGATACCCGGTTTTACGTTTCGTGGCCTAAAAACTTACGGTTAGCAATTTACGGAGTCAAAAACTAGCTACATACTTAGGATAATACCATCAAAAGTCCACAACTTGTTCTCCAAGTTCATGAACCGCCACTAGGGGGGGCATTCACACTTGTGGTTAAATCTTGACCATTGATTCTTTAGATCATTACTTAATTACAACTTTGTCACCAAGTTATTGTAATTTCCTAGTAAGCTTCCTAACCTCCTCATTCATAGTATAAATAGCAAGCTAATCTCTTCCTTTCTTCATCACCAAAAACGCCACAACATCAATACCTAGCACCATGATCCTTTGATCTTCAATATACAAGTTACACTACAAAGTTCAAGGTCTTAGTATTCTCTACCTAGTTCTTAAGTTTGTTTGGTGATTCCATGGTTGAATTAGGAGCTACACAAGGTTACTAGGGCTGAAGTTAAATGGTTTTCACAAGGGTTAGATCAAGGCTAGCAAGGGTTACAAGAGTTATGGTGAAGGGTTTACAAGATTAGGTTTAGTGTCCTAGTTATATACTTGACTTCCTTTCTTAAGTGAAAGCCAAAAGTTGTAAGAAACCCTTATACACTTTCTTGCTCAATATCATTTTCATGCTCTTTGTGTTCTTTTCATGCTATATATGTTCTTGTTATTGTGTTCATGATGTTTAAAAATGGATAAAACGAGTATTTGTATACATATGTTAACTTATGACAACCAAACAAGCAAACTAGTGATTTTTATGGAAAACCACGACCACAATAGTATAACTTTGATATTTGACACTTACTTACTGTTAAAGAGGACTTAACAAGGAAAACATAGCAATTTGAATCACCCAAAACGAGTACCCGAGTCAAAAGTTATGACCATTTGAAGCTAGCGAAACCAAAACGGCAAAACTGCCTAAATAGCATTCTGATCAGATTTTGATTTTAAAAGTCACCCTTCTGGCCCAATTCATCAAAAAGTTAAAACACGAAAGTTGTCCGGAACAACGTTTTCGTTCAGGATCAAAGAAGATCGAGCCCTGAAAACGCTTTCCGAGTGATAATTTTCTTCAAATTCTTAACAGCCCATTTTAGACCAAAGTCACTATATTATAGTTATGATTTACTAAGACCAAGAGGTCTAATGACCTAAAGCCAAGACCACAACCATGGATAAAGCCAAGGTTGAGTCTCAAAACCATGGTAACAATGACCAAGGTCACGGCAAAGCCACGGCTAAAGACCATATAACTTTTAAAGATCAAAACTTATATATATATATATATATATATATATATATATATATATATATATATATATATATATATATATATATATAATACTACAATAGTAGGGAGCCTCATGTGAGGAGTTCATTAAGTAAGCCGTCGAGATGAGTTGTAGATTTACGAATTAAAGTGTCCTGGCTCCTCGAACCTTTACTCCATGACTTCTGAATTATGTCGGCCCGAACGGTAGTAAGAGATATACAAACTATACATGTTTCATAGACCACTTATATTCAAAGACTTATACTATATACTAAGTACTACATCATGAACATTATGCAAGACGTATATAGGCAATTCTTCGTATTCTTTGACGTTACTCCAAACCTAAGTCGCAACGTTCTATTATAGGCTGCTCTTAGAGACTTTCGCGATTCGACTACCACTTTCATTTCTCATTACATAAGCTTAAGGTGAGTCATAGCCCCTACTCTTTTCATACTTGTTTTAACTCTTGGGGGGGGGGGGGGATACATGCTCAACTACTTGTTTACTTGTACAAATACTCAAAACATTTATACTTGATTGTGTTATACTTGATTGGTATTATACTTGAATGCGTTATACATGATAATTATACTTGATTGCGTTATGCATACTTGTTACACTATACTTGCTTAATTTAAATACAAGATTTGTATTTACGTACATATACAATACTCTATGCTGTCAAAAGAGAGGTATTAATAGTACTAGTATGGGCCTACACCCCCACCCAAGTCCAAGATTCGAGACGTTGGGTGACATGTACTATTTGGGATGGTGGTTCCCCGCCTATGGGTTCAAAATGACGTGACCATGGGTGAATATAATCTTGAGAAACTATATATTAGCAGTGGGTTGTGAACACACAGGTTACCAGTCTCTTATGGCGGGACTTGCAACTAAGTGGATTCTCAATGCCTTTGCTGTGTGAACATTCTTTAAGGCTTTTTAACTGTTTTAAGACAAACTCTATGAACTCACCAACCATTGTGTTGACACTTTAGCATGTTTATCTCAGGTTAGTAAGGCGATAGCTAGTGAGTGGAACTTAGAGTCAAGCTGCATATTCTGAAGACTTACGCTTTTATCATTTACCATTCAAAACTTTGTATACATTTATGTATCATACTTTGGAATCTCATGTTTGTAACTTTGAATTCATTAATCGAATGGTAACTTTTCAAAACGTCTCATTTAGAGTTCGTTTTCTATAACTTGTACTTTGTATTATGAAGTAGCACCCCTATGACACAGTCTTCCGCTGCGGTATTTTGGGGTGTTACAGATTGGTACCAGAGCCTTTGTTATAGAGAACTAGGTTGCATTTAGTGCCTAGACTATAACTGGTATATACGTTGAGACCTTCTTCTTTATTTGCCTTACACACAATACATACACATATGCTTTTTGGTTAGAGGTTTGCTTAGTTCCACGCTATTAGATGATGTGACTTTAGTATTATAAGGAGCCCCAGAGATTAGCCGAGTCATTAAAAACATGAAGCTCAGTAATAACTAATTATTTAACTTGATCTTGTGACAGTTCTTGTTTGATGAGACACAAGATTTGAGTTAAATAATATTATTGCTTAGCTTTAGGGATTTGATGACTTGATTATCTTACTATCGGCCTCAGAAGGCGGATTTTGTGTCGGAAATTCTTAAGTAGGATGTTTTAGAATCTCCTTATTTAAATGGATTGGGACGCCTCTTTATTTAAATAAAGAAATTGTAAATCACCGAACCATAAGTTTATGAGACCTTACTTATATAAATTTGGACGCTTCTTTATGTAAGTAATGTGTTATAAATAAGTGGGCTTAATTGTAACCGATACAACTCCTTAACCAGAACCTTAGACGAATCAGAGTAAACACCACTATATTAGAAATCCCGAATTCTCTTAGACACACCGTAAGTAGTTAACATCAACTGAACTTCGGGACGAAGTTCTCCTTAAGGGGTAGAGACTGTAACAATTCGCATTTCAGGTTAACTTTTATTCCCGAAAATTTCACTATTCACTTTTCACTGTTCACTTTTCACTATTCACTTTTTTACTATTCACTTTTACTATTCACTTTTCACTATTCACTTTTTACTATTCACTTTTACTATTCATCTCAGAAATTTTTGTTTCATATTCTCGTAAGTTAAACTATTTTAACGATAATTCGAGAATTTCACACTCGTCGGATCATTTCTGCAAAAATCACAAAGCCGTGTCCGAGATTTACTTTTAGGTTTAAACGTCTTTCCAGCATCCCGATATATCCATAAAACATTATAAACAATAGAAATATGATTTTCTATCATTTTATGACAATTCCAAAAGTTTTGGAATTTTACGTTTTTCAGTTCAGCGTTTTACGCGAATTACGCGTTTTAGACCCGTGTTTCCAGTTTTTAGCAGGGTTTAGCACCCGATAGAACCTACCACTCATTTTATATTTTATTATGGAGTATATTGATAAGTTCTAGCATATTTATAAGTTTCATATTTTTAGGATACCCGGTTTTACGTTTCGTGGCCTAAAAACTTACGGTTAGCAATTTACGGAGTCAAAAACTAGCTACATACTTAGGATAATACCATCAAAAGTCCACACCTTGTTCTCCAAGTTCATGAACCGCCACTAGGGGGGGCATTCACACTTGTGGTTAAATCTTGACCATTGATTCTTTAGATCATTACTTAATTACAACTTTGTCACCAAGTTATTGTAATTTCCTAGTAAGCTTCCTAACCTCCTCATTCATAGTATAAATAGCAAGCTAATCTCTTCCTTTCTTCATCACCAAAAACGCCACAACATCAATACCTAGCACCATGATCCTTTGATCTTCAATATACAAGTTACACTACAAAGTTCAAGGTCTTAGTATTCTCTACCTAGTTCTTAAGTTTGTTTGGTGATTCCATGGTTGAATTAGGAGCTACACAAGGTTACTAGGGCTGAAGTTAAATGGTTTTCACAAGGGTTAGATCAAGGCTAGCAAGGGTTACAAGAGTTATGGTGAAGGGTTTACAAGATTAGGTTTAGTGTCCTAGTTATATACTTGACTCCCTTTCTTAAGTGAAAGCCAAAAGTTGTAAGAAACCCTTATACACTTTCTTGCTCAATATCATTTTCATGCTCTTTTTGTTCTTTTCATGCTATATATGTTCTTGTTATTGTGTTCATGATGTTTAAAAATGGATAAAACGAGTATTGGTATACATATGTTAACTTATGACAAGCAAACAAGCAAACTAGTGATTTTTATGGAAAACCACGACCACAATAGTATAACTTTGATATTTGACACTTACTTACTGTTAAAGAGGACTTAACAAGGAAAACATAGCAATTTGAATCACCCAAAACGAGTACCCGAGTCAAAAGTTATGACCATTTGAAGCTAGCGAAACCAAAACGGCAAAACTGCCTAAATAGCATTCTGATCAGATTTTGATTTTAAAAGTCACCCTTCTGGCCCAATTCATCAAAAAGTTAAAACACGAAAGTTGTCCGGAACAACGTTTTCGTTCAGGATCAAAGAAGCTCGAGCCCTGAAAACGCTTTCCGAGTGATAATTTTCTTCAAATTCTTAACAGCCCATTTTAGACCAAAGTCACTATATTATAGTTATGATTTACTAAGACCAAGAGGTCTAATGACCTAAAGCCAAGACCACAACCATGGATAAAGCCAAGGTTGAGTCTCAAGACCATGGTAACAATGACCAAGGTCACGGCAAAGCCACGGCTAAAGACCATATAACTTTTAAAGATCAAAACTTATATATATATATATATATATATATATATATATATATATATATATATATATATATATATATAATACTACAATAGTAGGGAGCCTCATGTGAGGAGTTCATTAAGTAAGCCGTCGAGATGAGTTCTAGATTTACGAATTAAAGTGTCCTGGCTCCTCGAACCTTTACTCCATGACTTCTGAATTATGTCGGCCCGAACGGTAGTAAGAGATATACAAACTATACATGTTTCATAGACCACTTATATTCAAAGACTTATACTATATACTAAGTACTACATCATGAACATTATGCAAGACGTATATAGGCAATTCTTCGTATTCTTTGACGTTACTCCAAACCTAAGTCGCAACGTTCTATTATAGGCTGCTCTTAAAGACTTTCGTGATTCGACTACCACTTTCATTTCTCATTACATAAGCTTAAGGTGAGTCATAGCCCCTACTCTTTTCATACTTGTTTTAACTCTTGGGGGGGGGGGGATACATGCTCAACTACTTGTTTACTTGTACAAATACTCAAAACATTTATACTTGATTGTGTTATACTTGATTGGCATTATACTTGAATGCGTTACACATGATAATTATACTTGATTGCGTTATACATACTTGTTACACTATACTTGCTTAATTTAAATACAAGATTTGTATTTACGTACATATACAATACTCTATGCTGTCAAAGGAGAGGTATTAATAGTACTAGTATGGGCCTACACCCCCCACCCAAGTCTAAGATTCGAGACGTTGGGTGACATGTACTATTTGGGATGGTGGTTCCCCGCCTATGGGTCCAAAATGACGTGACCATGGGTGAATATAATCTTGAGAAACTATATATTAGCAGTGGGTTGTGAACACACAGGTTACCAGTCTCTTATGGCGGGACTTGCAACTAAGTGGATTCTCAATGCCTTTGCTGTGTGAACATTCTTTAAGGCTTTTTAACTATTTTAAGACAAACTCTATGAACTCACCAACCATTGTGTTGAAACTTTAGCATGTTTATCTCAGGTTAGTAAGGCGATAGCTAGTGAGTGGAACTTAGAGTCAAGCTGCATATTCTGAAGACTTACGCTTTTATCATTTACCATTCAAAACTTTGTATACATTTATGTATCATACTTTGGAATCTCATGTTTGTAACTTTGAATTCATTAATCGAATGGTAACTTTTCAAAACGTCTCATTTAGAGTTCGTTTTCTATAACTTGTACTTTGTATTATGAAGTAGCACCCCTATGACACAGTCTTCCGCTGCGGTATTTTGGGGTGTTACAGATTGGTACCAGAGCCTTTGTTATAGAGAACTAGGTTGCATTTAGTGCCTAGACTATAACTGGTATATACGTTGAGACCTTCCTCTTTATTTGCCTTACACACAATACATACACATATGCTTTTTGGTTAGAGGTTTGCTTAGTTCCACGCTATTAGATGATGTGACTTTAGTATTATAAGGAGCCCCAGAGATTAGCCGAGTCATTAAAAACATGGAGCTCAGTAATAACTAATTATTTAACTTGATCTTGTGACAGTTCTTGTTTGATGAGACACAAGATTTGAGTTAAATAATATTATTGCTTAGCTTTAGGGATTTGATGACTTGATTATCTTACTATCGGCCTCAGAAGGCGGATTTTGTGTCGGAAATTCTTAAGTAGGATGTTTTAGAATCTCCTTATTTAAATGGATTGGGACGCCTCTTTATTTAAATAAAGAAATTGTAAATCACCGAACCATAAGTTTATGAGACCTTACTTACATAAATTTGGACGCTTCTTTATGTAAGTAATGTGTTATAAATAAGTGGGCTTAATTGTAACCGATACAACTCCTTAACCAGAACCTTAGACGAATCAGAGTAAACACCACTATATTAGAAATCCCGAATTCTCTTAGACACACCGTAAGTAGTTAACATCAACTGAACTTCGGGACGAAGTTCTCCTTAAGGGGTAGAGACTGTAACAATTCGCATTTCAGGTTAACTTTTATTCCCGAAAATTTCACTATTCACTTTTCACTGTTCACTTTCACTATTCACTTTTTTACTATTCACTTTTACTATTCACTTTTCACTATTCACTTTTTACTATTCACTTTTACTATTCACTTTTCACTATTCATCTCAGAAATTTTTGTTTCATATTCTCGTAAGTTAAACTATTTTAACGATAATTCGAGAATTTCACACTCGTCGGATCATTTCTTCAAAAATCACAAAGCCGTGTCCGAGATTTACTTTTAGGTTTAAACGTCTTTCCAGCATCCCGATATATCCATAAAACATTATAAACAATAGAAATATGATTTTCTATCATTTTATGACAATTCCAAAAGTTTTGGAATTTTACGTTTTTCAGTTCAGCGTTTTACGCGAATTACGCGTTTTAGACCCGTGTTTCCAGTTTTTAGCAGGGTTTAGCACCCGATAGAACCTACCACTCATTTTATATTTTATTATGGAGTATATTGATAAGTTCTAGCATATTTATAAGTTTCATATTTTTAGGATACCCGGTTTTACGTTTCGTGGCCTAAAAACTTACGGTTAGCAATTTACGGAGTCAAAAACTAGCTACATACTTAGGATAATACCATCAAAAGTCCACACCTTGTTCTCCAAGTTCATGAACCGCCACTAGGGGGGGCATTCACACTTGTGGTTAAATCTTGACCATTGATTCTTTAGATCATTACTTAATTACAACTTTGTCACCAAGTTATTGTAATTTCCTAGTAAGCTTCCTAACCTCCTCATTCATAGTATAAATAGCAAGCTAATCTCTTCCTTTCTTCATCACCAAAAACGCCACAACATCAATACCTAGCACCATGATCCTTTGATCTTCAATATACAAGTTACACTACAAAGTTCAAGGTCTTAGTATTCTCTACCTAGTTCTTAAGTTTGTTTGGTGATTCCATGGTTGAATTAGGAGCTACACAAGGTTACTAGGGCTGAAGTTAAATGGTTTTCACAAGGGTTAGATCAAGGCTAGCAAGGGTTACAAGAGTTATGGTGAAGGGTTTACAAGATTAGGTTTAGTGTCCTAGTTATATACTTGACTTCCTTTCTTAAGTGAAAGCCAAAAGTTGTAAGAAACCCTTATACACTTTCTTGCTCAATATCATTTTCATGCTCTTTTTGTTCTTTTCATGCTATATATGTTCTTGTTATTGTGTTCATGATGTTTAAAAATGGATAAAACGAGTATTGGTATACATATGTTAACTTATGACAAGCAAACAAGCAAACTAGTGATTTTTATGGAAAACCACGACCACAATAGTATAACTTTGATATTTGACACTTACTTACTGTTAAAGAGGACTTAACAAGGAAAACATAGCAATTTGAATCACCCAAAACGAGTACCCGAGTCAAAAGTTATGACCATTTGAAGCTAGCGAAACCAAAACGGCAAAACTGCCTAAATAGCTTTCTGATCAGATTTTGATTTTAAAAGTCACCCTTCTGGCCCAATTCATCAAAAAGTTAAAACACGAAAGTTGTCCGGAACAACGTTTTCGTTCAGGATCAAAGAAGCTCGAGCCCTGAAAACGCTTTCCGAGTGATAATTTTCTTCAAATTCTTAACAGCTCATTTTAGACCAAAGTCACTATATTATAGTTATGATTTACTAAGACCAAGAGGTCTAATGACCTAAAGCCAAGACCACAACCATGGATAAAGCCAAGGTTGAGTCTCAAAACCATGGTAACAATGACCAAGGTCACGGCAAAGCCACGGCTAAAGACCATATAACTTTTAAAGATCAAAACTTATATATATATATATATATATATATATATATATATATATATATATATATATATATATATATATATATATATATATATATATATATATAATACTACAATAGTAGGGAGCCTCATGTGAGGAGTTCATTAAGTAAGCCGTCGAGATGAGTTGTAGATTTACGAATTAAAGTGTCCTGGCTCCTCGAACCTTTACTCCATGACTTCTGAATTATGTCGGCCCGAACGGTAGTAAGAGATATACAAACTATACATGTTTCATAGACCACTTATATTCAAAGACTTATACTATATACTAAGTACTACATCATGAACATTATGCAAGACGTATATAGGCAATTCTTCGTATTCTTTGACGTTACTCCAAACCTAAGTCACAACGTTCTATTATAGGCTGCTCTTAGAGACTTTCGCGATTCGACTACCACTTTCATTTCTCATTACATAAGCTTAAGGTGAGTCATAGCCCCTACTCTTTTCATACTTGTTTTAACTCTTGGGGGGGGGGGATACATGCTCAACTACTTGTTTACTTGTACAAATACTCAAAACATTTATACTTGATTGTGTTATACTTGATTGGCATTATACTTGAATGCGTTATACATGATAATTATACTTGATTGCGTTATACATACTTGTTACACTATACTTGCTTAATTTAAATACAAGATTTGTATTTACGTACATATACAATACTCTATGCTGTCAAAGGAGAGGTATTAATAGTACTAGTATGGGCCTACACCCCCCACCCAAGTCCAAGATTCGAGACGTTGGGTGACATGTACTTTTTGGGATGGTGGTTCCCCGCCTATGGGTCCAAAATGACGTGACCATGGGTGAATATAATCTTGAGAAACTATATATTAGCAGTGGGTTGTGAACACACAGGTTACCAGTCTCTTATGGCGGGACTTGCAACTAAGTGGATTCTCAATGCCTTTGCTGTGTGAACATTCTTTAAGGCTTTTTAACTGTTTTAAGACAAACTCTATGAACTCACCAACCATTGTGTTGACACTTTAGCATGTTTATCTCAGGTTAGTAAGGCGATAGCTAGTGAGTGGAACTTAGAGTCAATCTGCATATTCTGAAGACTTACGCTTTTATCATTTACCATTCAAAACTTTGTATACATTTATGTATCATACTTTGGAATCTCATGTTTGTAACTTTGAATTCATTAATCGAATGGTAACTTTTCAAAACGTCTCATTTAGAGTTCGTTTTCTATAACTTGTACTTTGTATTATGAAGTAGCACCCCTATGACACAGTCTTCCGCTGCGGTATTTTGGGGTGTTACAGATTGGTACCAGAGCCTTTGTTATAGAGAACTAGGTTGCATTTAGTGCCTAGACTATAACTGGTATATACGTTGAGACCTTCCTCTTTATTTGCCTTACACACAATACATACACATATGCTTTTTGGTTAGAGGTTTGCTTAGTTCCATGCTATTAGATGATGTGACTTTAGTATTATAAGGAGCCCCAGAGATTAGCCGAGTCATTAAAAACATGGAGCTCAGTAATAACTAATTATTTAACTTGATCTTGTGACAGTTCTTGTTTGATGAGACACAAGATTTGAGTTAAATAATATTATTGCTTAGCTTTAGGGATTTGATGACTTGATTATCTTACTATCGGCCTCAGAAGGCGGATTTTGTGTCGGAAATTCTTAAGTAGGATGTTTTAGAATCTCCTTATTTAAATGGATTGGGACGCCTCTTTATTTAAATAAAGAAATTGTAAATCACCGAACCATAAGTTTATGAGACCTTACTTACATAAATTTGGACGCTTCTTTATATAAGTAATGTGTTATAAATAAGTGGGCTTAATTGTAACCGATACAACTCCTTAACCAGAACCTTAGACGAATCAGAGTAAACACCACTATATTAGAAATCCCGAATTCTCTTAGACACACCGTAAGTAGTTAACATCAACTGAACTTCGGGACGAAGTTCTCCTTAAGGGGTAGAGACTGTAACAATTCGCATTTCAGGTTAACTTTTATTCCCGAAAATTTCACTATTCACTTTTCACTGTTCACTTTTCACTATTCACCTTTTTACTATTCACTTTTACTATTCACTTTTCACTATTCACTTTTTACTATTCACTTTTCACTATTCATCTCAGAAATTTTTGTTTCATATTCTCGTAAGTTAAACTATTTTAACGATAATTCGAGAATTTCACACTCGTCGGATCATTTCTTCAAAAATCACAAAGCCGTGTCCGAGATTTACTTTTAGGTTTAAACGTCTTTCCAGCATCCCGATATATCCATAAAACATTATAAACAATAGAAATATGATTTTCTATCATTTTATGACAATTCCAAAAGTTTTGGAATTTTACGTTTTTCAGTTCAGCGTTTTACGCGAATTACGCGTTTTAGACCCGTGTTTCCAGTTTTTAGCAGGGTTTAGCACCCGATAGAACCTACCACTCATTTTATATTTTATTATGGAGTATATTGATAAGTTCTAGCATATTTATAAGTTTCATATTTTTAGGATACCCGGTTTTACGTTTCGTGGCCTAAAAACTTACGGTTAGCAATTTACGGAGTCAAAAACTAGCTACATACTTAGGATAATACCATCAAAAGTCCACACCTTGTTCTCCAAGTTCATGAACCGCCACTAGGGGGGGCATTCACACTTGTGGTTAAATCTTGACCATTGATTCTTTAGATCATTACTTAATTACAACTTTGTCACCAAGTTATTGTAATTTCCTAGTAAGCTTCCTAACCTCCTCATTCATAGTATAAATAGCAAGCTAATCTCTTCCTTTCTTCATCACCAAAAACGCCACAACATCAATACCTAGCACCATGATCCTTTGATCTTCAATATACAAGTTACACTACAAAGTTCAAGGTCTTAGTATTCTCTACCTAGTTCTTAAGTTTGTTTGGTGATTCCATGGTTGAATTAGGAGCTACACAAGGTTACTAGGGCTGAAGTTAAATGGTTTTCACAAGGGTTAGATCAAGGCTAGCAAGGGTTACAAGAGTTATGGTGAAGGGTTTACAAGATTAGGTTTAGTGTCCTAGTTCTATACTTGACTTCCTTTCTTAAGTGAAAGCCAAAAGTTGTAAGAAACCCTTATACACTTTCTTGCTCAATATCATTTTCATGCTCTTTTTGTTCTTTTCATGCTATATATGTTCTTGTTATTGTGTTCATGATGTTTAAAAATGGATAAAACGAGTATTGGTATACATATGTTAACTTATGACAAGCAAACAAGCAAACTAGTGATTTTTATGGAAAACCACGACCACAATAGTATAACTTTGATATTTGACACTTACTTACTGTTAAAGAGGACTTAACAAGGAAAACATAGCAATTTGAATCACCCAAAACGAGTACCCGAGTCAAAAGTTATGACCATTTGAAGCTAGCGAAACCAAAACGGCAAAACTGCCTAAATAGCATTCTGATCAGATTTTGATTTTAAAAGTCACCCTTCTGGCCCAATTCATCAAAAAGTTAAAACACGAAAGTTGTCCGGAACATCGTTTTCGTTCAGGTTGAAAGAAGCTCGAGCCCTGAAAACGCTTTCCGAGTGATAATTTTCTTCAAATTCTTAACAGCCCATTTTAGACCAAAGTCACTATATTATAGTTATGATTTACTAAGACCAAGAGGTCTAATGACCTAAAGCCAAGACCACAACCATGGATAAAGCCAAGGTTGAGTCTCAAGACCATGGTAACAATGACCAAGGTCACGGCAAAGCCACGGCTAAAGACCATATAACTTTTAAAGATCAAAACTTATATATATATATATATATATATATATATATATATATATATATATAATACTACAATAGTAGGGAGCCTCATGTGAGGAGTTCATTAAGTAAGCCGTCGAGATGAGTTGTAGATTTACGAATTAAAGTGTCCTGGCTCCTCGAACCTTTACTCCATGACTTCTGAATTATGTCGGCCCGAACGGTAGTAAGAGATATACAAACTATACATGTTTCATAGACCACTTATATTCAAAGACTTATACTATATACTAAGTACTACATCATGAACATTATGCAAGACGTATATAGGCAATTCTTCGTATTCTTTGATGTTACTCCAAACCTAAGTCGCAACGTTCTATTATAGGCTGCTCTTAGAGACTTTCGCGATTCGACTACCACTTTCATTTCTCATTACATAAGCTTAAGGTGAGTCATAGCCCCTACTCTTTTCATACTTGTTTTAACTCTTGGGGGGGGGGGGATACATGCTCAACTACTTGTTTACTTGTACAAATACTCAAAACATTTATAATTGATTGTGTTATACTTGATTGGCATTATACTTGAATGCGTTATACATGATAATTATACTTGATTGCGTTATACATACTTGTTACACTATACTTGCTTAATTTAAATACAAGATTTGTATTTACGTACATATACAATACTCTATGCTGTCAAAGGAGAGGTATTAATAGTACTAGTATGGGCCTACACCCCCCACCCAAGTCCAAGATTCGAGACGTTGGGTGACATGTACTATTTGGGATGGTGGTTCCCCGCCTATGGGTCCAAAATGACGTGACCATGGGTGAATATAATCTTGAGAAACTATATATTAGCAGTGGGTTGTGAACACACAGGTTACCAGTCTCTTATGGCGGGACTTGCAACTAAGTGGATTCTCAATGCCTTTGCTGTGTGAACATTCTTTAAGGCTTTTTAACTGTTTTAAGACAAACTCTATGAACTTACCAACCATTGTGTTGACACTTTAGCATGTTTATCTCAGGTTAGTAAGGCGATAGCTAGTGAGTGGAACTTAGAGTCAATCTGCATATTCTGAAGACTTACGCTTTTATCATTTACCATTCAAAACTTTGTATACATTTATGTATCATACTTTGGAATCTCATGTTTGTAACTTTGAATTCATTAATCGAATGGTAACTTTTCAAAACGTCTCATTTAGAGTTCGTTTTCTATAACTTGTACTTTGTATTATGAAGTAGCACCCCTATGACACAGTCTTCCGCTGCGGTATTTTGGGGTGTTACAGATTGGTACCAGAGCCTTTGTTATAGAGAACTAGGTTGCATTTAGTGCCTAGACTATAACTGGTATATACGTTGAGACCTTCCTCTTTATTTGCCTTACACACAATACATACACATATGCTTTTTGGTTAGAGGTTTGCTTAGTTCCATGCTATTAGATGATGTGACTTTAGTATTATAAGGAGCCCCAGAGATTAGCCGAGTCATTAAAAACATGGAGCTCAGTAATAACTAATTATTTAACTTGATCTTGTGACAGTTCTTGTTTGATGAGACACAAGATTTGAGTTAAATAATATTATTGCTTAGCTTTAGGGATTTGATGACTTGATTATCTTACTATCGGCCTCAGAAGGCGGATTTTGTGTCGGAAATTCTTAAGTAGGATGTTTTAGAATCTCCTTATTTAAATGGATTGGGACGCCTCTTTATTTAAATAAAGAAATTGTAAATCACCGAACCATAAGTTTATGAGACCTTACTTACATAAATTTGGACGCTTCTTTATGTAAGTAATGTGTTATAAATAAGTGGGCTTAATTGTAACCGATACAACTCCTTAACCAGAACCTTAGACGAATCAGAGTAAACACCACTATATTAGAAATCCCGAATTCTCTTAGACACACCGTAAGTAGTTAACATCAACTGAACTTCGGGACGAAGTTCTCCTTAAGGGGTAGAGACTGTAACAATTCGCATTTCAGGTTAACTTTTATTCCCGAAAATTTCACTATTCACTTTTCACTGTTCACTTTTCACTATTCACCTTTTTACTATTCACTTTTACTATTCACTTTTCACTATTCACTTTTTACTATTCACTTTTCACTATTCATCTCAGAAATTTTTGTTTCATATTCTCGTAAGTTAAACTATTTTAACGATAATTCGAGAATTTCACACTCGTCGGATCATTTCTTCAAAAATCACAAAGCCGTGTCCGAGATTTACTTTTAGGTTTAAACGTCTTTCCAGCATCCCGATATATCCATAAAACATTATAAACAATAGAAATATGATTTTCTATCATTTTATGACAATTCCAAAAGTTTTGGAATTTTACGTTTTTCAGTTCAGCGTTTTACGCGAATTACGCGTTTTAGACCCGTGTTTCCAGTTTTTAGCAGGGTTTAGCACCCGATAGAACCTACCACTCATTTTATATTTTATTATGGAGTATATTGATAAGTTCTAGCATATTTATAAGTTTCATATTTTTAGGATACCCGGTTTTACGTTTCGTGGCCTAAAAACTTACGGTTAGCAATTTACGGAGTCAAAAACTAGCTACATACTTAGGATAATACCATCAAAAGTCCACACCTTGTTCTCCAAGTTCATGAACCGCCACTAGGGGGGGCATTCACACTTGTGGTTAAATCTTGACCATTGATTCTTTAGATCATTACTTAATTACAACTTTGTCACCAAGTTATTGTAATTTCCTAGTAAGCTTCCTAACCTCCTCATTCATAGTATAAATAGCAAGCTAATCTCTTCCTTTCTTCATCACCAAAAACGCCACAACATCAATACCTAGCACCATGATCCTTTGATCTTCAATATACAAGTTACACTACAAAGTTCAAGGTCTTAGTATTCTCTACCTAGTTCTTAAGTTTGTTTGGTGATTCCATGGTTGAATTAGGAGCTACACAAGGTTACTAGGGCTGAAGTTAAATGGTTTTCACAAGGGTTAGATCAAGGCTAGCAAGGGTTACAAGAGTTATGGTGAAGGGTTTACAAGATTAGGTTTAGTGTCCTAGTTCTATACTTGACTTCCTTTCTTAAGTGAAAGCCAAAAGTTGTAAGAAACCCTTATACACTTTCTTGCTCAATATCATTTTCATGCTCTTTTTGTTCTTTTCATGCTATATATGTTCTTGTTATTGTGTTCATGATGTTTAAAAATGGATAAAACGAGTATTGGTATACATATGTTAACTTATGACAAGCAAACAAGCAAACTAGTGATTTTTATGGAAAACCACGACCACAATAGTATAACTTTGATATTTGACACTTACTTACTGTTAAAGAGGACTTAACAAGGAAAACATAGCAATTTGAATCACCCAAAACGAGTACCCGAGTCAAAAGTTATGACCATTTGAAGCTAGCGAAACCAAAACGGCAAAACTGCCTAAATAGCATTCTGATCAGATTTTGATTTTAAAAGTCACCCTTCTGGCCCAATTCATCAAAAAGTTAAAACACGAAAGTTGTCCGGAACATCGTTTTCGTTCAGGTTCAAAGAAGCTCGAGCCCTGAAAACGCTTTCCGAGTGATAATTTTCTTCAAATTCTTAACAGCCCATTTTAGACCAAAGTCACTATATTATAGTTATGATTTACTAAGACCAAGAGGTCTAATGACCTAAAGCCAAGACCACAACCATGGATAAAGCCAAGGTTGAGTCTCAAGACCATGGTAACAATGACCAAGGTCACGGCAAAGCCACGGCTAAAGACCATATAACTTTTAAAGATCAAAACTTATATATATATATATATATATATATATATATATATATATATATATAATACTACAATAGTAGGGAGCCTCATGTGAGGAGTTCATTAAGTAAGCCGTCGAGATGAGTTGTAGATTTACGAATTAAAGTGTCCTGGCTCCTCGAACCTTTACTCCATGACTTCTGAATTATGTCGGCCCGAACGGTAGTAAGAGATATACAAACTATACATGTTTCATAGACCACTTATATTCAAAGACTTATACTATATACTAAGTACTACATCATGAACATTATGCAAGACGTATATAGGCAATTCTTCGTATTCTTTGATGTTACTCCAAACCTAAGTCGCAACGTTCTATTATAGGCTGCTCTTAGAGACTTTCGCGATTCGACTACCACTTTCATTTCTCATTACATAAGCTTAAGGTGAGTCATAGCCCCTACTCTTTTCATACTTGTTTTAACTCTTGGGGGGGGGGGGATACATGCTCAACTACTTGTTTACTTGTACAAATACTCAAAACATTTATAATTGATTGTGTTATACTTGATTGGCATTATACTTGAATGCGTTATACATGATAATTATACTTGATTGCGTTATACATACTTGTTACACTATACTTGCTTAATTTAAATACAAGATTTGTATTTACGTACATATACAATACTCTATGCTGTCAAAGGAGAGGTATTAATAGTACTAGTATGGGCCTACACCCCCCACCCAAGTCCAAGATTCGAGACGTTGGGTGACATGTACTATTTGGGATGGTGGTTCCCCGCCTATGGGTCCAAAATGACGTGACCATGGGTGAATATAATCTTGAGAAACTATATATTAGCAGTGGGTTGTGAACACACAGGTTACCAGTCTCTTATGGCGGGACTTGCAACTAAGTGGATTCTCAATGCCTTTGCTGTGTGAACATTCTTTAAGGCTTTTTAACTGTTTTAAGACAAACTCTATGAACTTACCAACCATTGTGTTGACACTTTAGCATGTTTATCTCAGGTTAGTAAGGCGATAGCTAGTGAGTGGAACTTAGAGTCAAGCTGCATATTCTGAAGACTTACGCTTTTATCATTTACCATTCAAAACTTTGTATACATTTATGTATCATACTTTGGAATCTCATGTTTGTAACTTTGAATTCATTAATCGAATGGTAACTTTTCAAAACGTCTCATTTAGAGTTCGTTTTCTATAACTTGTACTTTGTATTATGAAGTAGCACCCCTATGACACAGTCTTCCGCTGCGGTATTTTGGGGTGTTACAGATTGGTACCAGAGCCTTTGTTATAGAGAACTAGGTTGCATTTAGTGCCTAGACTATAACTGGTATATACGTTGAGACCTTCCTCTTTATTTGCCTTACACACAATACATACACATATGCTTTTTGGTTAGAGGTTTGCTTAGTTCCACGCTATTAGATGATGTGACTTTAGTATTATAAGGAGCCCCAGAGATTAGCCGAGTCATTAAAAACATGAAGCTCAGTAATAACTAATTATTTAACTTGATCTTGTGACAGTTCTTGTTTGATGAGACACAAGATTTGAGTTAAATAATATTATTGCTTAGCTTTAGGGATTTGATGACTTGATTATCTTACTATCGGCCTCAGAAGGCGGATTTTGTGTCGGAAATTCTTAAGTAGGATGTTTTAGAATCTCCTTATTTAAATGGATTGGGACGCCTCTTTATTTAAATAAAGAAATTGTAAATCACCGAACCATAAGTTTATGAGACCTTACTTATATAAATTTGGACGCTTCTTTATGTAAGTAATGTGTTATAAATAAGTGGGCTTAATTGTAACCGATACAACTCCTTAACCAGAACCTTAGACGAATCAGAGTAAACACCACTATATTAGAAATCCCGAATTCTCTTAGACACACCGTAAGTAGTTAACATCAACTGAACTTCGGGACGAAGTTCTCCTTAAGGGGTAGAGACTGTAACAATTCGCATTTCAGGTTAACTTTTATTCCCGAAAATTTCACTATTCACTTTTCACTGTTCACTTTTCACTATTCACTTTTTTACTATTCACTTTTACTATTCACTTTTCACTATTCACTTTTTACTATTCACTTTTACTATTCACTTTTCACTATTCATCTCAGAAATTTTTGTTTCATATTCTCGTAAGTTAAACTATTTTAACGATAATTCGAGAATTTCACACTCGTCGGATCATTTCTGCAAAAATCACAAAGTCGTGTCCGAGATTTACTTTTAGGTTTAAACGTCTTTCCAGCATCCCGATATATCCATAAAACATTATAAACAATAGAAATATGATTTTCTATCATTTTATGACAATTCCAAAAGTTTTGGAATTTTACGTTTTTCAGTTCAGCGTTTTACGCGAATTACGCGTTTTAGACCCGTGTTTCCAGTTTTTAGCAGGGTTTAGCACCCGATAGAACCTACCACTCATTTTATATTTTATTATGGAGTATATTGATAAGTTCTAGCATATTTATAAGTTTCATATTTTTAGGATACCCGGTTTTACGTTTCGTGGCCTAAAAACTTACGGTTAGCAATTTACGGAGTCAAAAACTAGCTACATACTTAGGATAATACCATCAAAAGTCCACACCTTGTTCTCCAAGTTCATGAACCGCCACTAGGGGGGGCATTCACACTTGTGGTTAAATCTTGACCATTGATTCTTTAGATCATTACTTAATTACAACTTTGTCACCAAGTTATTGTAATTTCCTAGTAAGCTTCCTAACCTCCTCATTCATAGTATAAATAGCAAGCTAATCTCTTCCTTTCTTCATCACCAAAAACGCCACAACATCAATACCTAGCACCATGATCCTTTGATCTTCAATATACAAGTTACACTACAAAGTTCAAGGTCTTAGTATTCTCTACCTAGTTCTTAAGTTTGTTTGGTGATTCCATGGTTGAATTAGGAGCTACACAAGGTTACTAGGGCTGAAGTTAAATGGTTTTCACAAGGGTTAGATCAAGGCTAGCAAGGGTTACAAGAGTTATGGTGAAGGGTTTACAAGATTAGGTTTAGTGTCCTAGTTCTATACTTGACTTCCTTTCTTAAGTGAAAGCCAAAAGTTGTAAGAAACCCTTATACACTTTCTTGCTCAATATCATTTTCATGCTCTTTTTGTTCTTTTCATGCTATATATGTTCTTGTTATTGTGTTCATGATGTTTAAAAATGGATAAAACGAGTATTGGTATACATATGTTAACTTATGACAAGCAAACAAGCAAACTAGTGATTTTTATGGAAAACCACGACCACAATAGTATAACTTTGATATTTGACACTTACTTACTGTTAAAGAGGACTTAACAAGGAAAACATAGCAATTTGAATCACCCAAAACGAGTACCCGAGTCAAAAGTTATGACCATTTGAAGCTAGCGAAACCAAAACGGCAAAACTGCCTAAATAGCATTCTGATCAGATTTTGATTTTAAAAGTCACCCTTCTGGCCCAATTCATCAAAAAGTTAAAACACGAAAGTTGTCCGGAACAACGTTTTCGTTCAGGATCAAAGAAGCTCGAGCCCTGAAAACGCTTTCCGAGTGATAATTTTCTTCAAATTCTTAACAGCTCATTTTAGACCAAAGTCACTATATTATAGTTATGATTTACTAAGACCAAGAGGTCTAATGACCTAAAGCCAAGACCACAACCATGGATAAAGCCAAGGTTGAGTCTCAAGACCATGGTAACAATGACCAAGGTCACGGCAAAGCCACGGCTAAAGACCATATAACTTTTAAAGATCAAAACTTATATATATATATATATATATATATATATATATATATATATATATATATATATATATATATATATATATATATATATAATACTACAATAGTAGGGAGCCTCATGTGAGGAGTTCATTAAGTAAGCCGTCGAGATGAGTTGTAGATTTACGAATTAAAGTGTCCTGGCTCCTCGAACCTTTACTCCATGACTTCTGAATTATGTCGGCCCGAACGGTAGTAAGAGATATACAAACTATACATGTTTCATAGACCACTTATATTCAAAGACTTATACTATATACTAAGTACTACATCATGAACATTATGCAAGACGTATATAGGCAATTCTTCGTATTCTTTGACGTTACTCCAAACCTAAGTCGCAACGTTCTATTATAGGCTGCTCTTAGAGACTTTCGCGATTCGACTACCACTTTCATTTCTCATTACATAAGCTTAAGGTGAGTCATAGCCCCTACTCTTTTCATACTTGTTTTAACTCTTGGGGGGGGGGGGATACATGCTCAACTACTTGTTTACTTGTACAAATACTCAAAACATTTATACTTGATTGTGTTATACTTGATTGGCATTATACTTGAATGCGTTATACATGATAATTATACTTGATTGCGTTATACATACTTGTTACACTATACTTGCTTAATTTAAATACAAGATTTGTATTTACGTACATATACAATACTCTATGCTGTCAAAGGAGAGGTATTAATAGTACTAGTATGGGCCTACACCCCCCACCCAAGTCCAAGATTCGAGACGTTGGGTGACATGTACTTTTTGGGATGGTGGTTCCCCGCCTATGGGTCCAAAATGACGTGACCATGGGTGAATATAATCTTGAGAAACTATATATTAGCAGTGGGTTGTGAACACACAGGTTACCAGTCTCTTATGGCGGGACTTGCAACTAAGTGGATTCTCAATGCCTTTGCTGTGTGAACATTCTTTAAGGCTTTTTAACTGTTTTAAGACAAACTCTATGAACTCACCAACCATTGTGTTGACACTTTAGCATGTTTATCTCAGGTTAGTAAGGCGATAGCTAGTGAGTGGAACTTAGAGTCAATCTGCATATTCTGAAGACTTACGCTTTTATCATTTACCATTCAAAATTTTGTATACATTTATGTATCATACTTTGGAATCTCATGTTTGTAACTTTGAATTCATTAATCGAATGGTAACTTTTCAAAACGTCTCATTTAGAGTTCGTTTTCTAAAACTTGTACTTTGTATTATGAAGTAGCACCCCTATGACACAGTCTTCCGCTGCGGTATTTTGGGGTGTTACAGATTGGTACCAGAGCCTTTGTTATAGAGAACTAGGTTGCATTTAGTGCCTAGACTATAACTGGTATATACGTTGAGACCTTCCTCTTTATTTGCCTTACACACAATACATACACATATGCTTTTTGGTTAGAGGTTTGCTTAGTTCCATGCTATTAGATGATGTGACTTTAGTATTATAAGGAGCCCCAGAGATTAGCCGAGTCATTAAAAACATGGAGCTCAGTAATAACTAATTATTTAACTTGATCTTGTGACAGTTCTTGTTTGATGAGACACAAGATTTGAGTTAAATAATATTATTGCTTAGCTTTAGGGATTTGATGACTTGATTATCTTACTATCGGCCTCAGAAGGCGGATTTTGTGTCGGAAATTCTTAAGTAGGATGTTTTAGAATCTCCTTATTTAAATGGATTGGGACGCCTCTTTATTTAAATAAAGAAATTGTAAATCACCGAACCATAAGTTTATGAGACCTTACTTACATAAATTTGGACGCTTCTTTATGTAAGTAATGTGTTATAAATAAGTGGGCTTAATTGTAACCGATACAACTCCTTAACCAGAACCTTAGACGAATCAGAGTAAACACCACTATATTAGAAATCCCGAATTCTCTTAGACACACCGTAAGTAGTTAACATCAACTGAACTTCGGGACGAAGTTCTCCTTAAGGGGTAGAGACTGTAACAATTCGCATTTCAGGTTAACTTTTATTCCCGAAAATTTCACTATTCACTTTTCACTGTTCACTTTTCACTATTCACCTTTTTACTATTCACTTTTACTATTCACTTTTCACTATTCACTTTTTACTATTCACTTTTCACTATTCATCTCAGAAATTTTTGTTTCATATTCTCGTAAGTTAAACTATTTTAACGATAATTCGAGAATTTCACACTCGTCGGATCATTTCTTCAAAAATCACAAAGCCGTGTCCGAGATTTACTTTTAGGTTTAAACGTCTTTCCAGCATCCCGATATATCCATAAAACATTATAAACAATAGAAATATGATTTTCTATCATTTTATGACAATTCCAAAAGTTTTGGAATTTTACGTTTTTCAGTTCAGCGTTTTACGCGAATTACGCGTTTTAGACCCGTGTTTCTAGTTTTTAGCAGGGTTTAGCACCCGATAGAACCTACCACTCATTTTATATTTTATTATGGAGTATATTGATAAGTTCTAGCATATTTATAAGTTTCATATTTTTAGGATACCCGGTTTTACGTTTCGTGGCCTAAAAACTTACGGTTAGCAATTTACGGAGTCAAAAACTAGCTACATACTTAGGATAATACCATCAAAAGTCCACACCTTGTTCTCCAAGTTCATGAACCGCCACTAGGGGGGGCATTCACACTTGTGGTTAAATCTTGACCATTGATTCTTTAGATCATTACTTAATTACAACTTTGTCACCAAGTTATTGTAATTTCCTAGTAAGCTTCCTAACCTCCTCATTCATAGTATAAATAGCAAGCTAATCTCTTCCTTTCTTCATCACCAAAAACGCCACAACATCAATACCTAGCACCATGATCCTTTGATCTTCAATATACAAGTTACACTACAAAGTTCAAGGTCTTAGTATTCTCTACCTAGTTCTTAAGTTTGTTTGGTGATTCCATGGTTGAATTAGGAGCTACACAAGGTTACTAGGGCTGAAGTTAAATGGTTTTCACAAGGGTTAGATCAAGGCTAGCAAGGGTTACAAGAGTTATGGTGAAGGGTTTACAAGATTAGGTTTAGTGTCCTAGTTCTATACTTGACTTCCTTTCTTAAGTGAAAGCCAAAAGTTGTAAGAAACCCTTATACACTTTCTTGCTCAATATCATTTTCATGCTCTTTTTGTTCTTTTCATGCTATATATGTTCTTGTTATTGTGTTCATGATGTTTAAAAATGGATAAAACGAGTATTGGTATACATATGTTAACTTATGACAAGCAAACAAGCAAACTAGTGATTTTTATGGAAAACCACGACCACAATAGTATAACTTTGATATTTGACACTTACTTACTGTTAAAGAGGACTTAACAAGGAAAACATAGCAATTTGAATCACCCAAAACGAGTACCCGAGTCAAAAGTTATGACCATTTGAAGCTAGCGAAACCAAAACGGCAAAACTGCCTAAATAGCATTCTGATCAGATTTTGATTTTAAAAGTCACCCTTCTGGCCCAATTCATCAAAAAGTTAAAACACGAAAGTTGTCCGGAACATCGTTTTCGTTCAGGTTCAAAGAAGCTCGAGCCCTGAAAACGCTTTCCGAGTGATAATTTTCTTCAAATTCTTAACAGCCCATTTTAGACCAAAGTCACTATATTATAGTTATGATTTACTAAGACCAAGAGGTCTAATGACCTAAAGCCAAGACCACAACCATGGATAAAGCCAAGGTTGAGTCTCAAGACCATGGTAACAATGACCAAGGTCACGGCAAAGCCACGGCTAAAGACCATATAACTTTTAAAGATCAAAACTTATATATATATATATATATATATATATATATATATATATATATATATATATATATATATATATATATATATATATATATATATATATATATAATACTACAATAGTAGGGAGCCTCATGTGAGGAGTTCATTAAGTAAGCCGTCGAGATGAGTTGTAGATTTACGAATTAAAGTGTCCTGGCTCCTCGAACCTTTACTCCATGACTTCTGAATTATGTCGGCCCGAACGGTAGTAAGAGATATACAAACTATACATGTTTCATAGACCACTTATATTCAAAGACTTATACTATATACTAAGTACTACATCATGAACATTATGCAAGACGTATATAGGCAATTCTTCGTATTCTTTGACGTTACTCCAAACCTAAGTCGCAACGTTCTATTATAGGCTGCTCTTAGAGACTTTCGCGATTCGACTACCACTTTCATTTCTCATTACATAAGCTTAAGGTGAGTCATAGCCCCTACTCTTTTCATGCTTGTTTTAACTCTTGGGGGGGGGGGATACATGCTCAACTACTTGTTTACTTGTACAAATACTCAAAACATTTATAATTGATTGTGTTATACTTGATTGGCATTATACTTGAATGCGTTATACATGATAATTATACTTGATTGCGTTATACATACTTGTTACACTATACTTGCTTAATTTAAATACAAGATTTGTATTTACGTACATATACAATACTCTATGCTGTCAAAGGAGAGGTATTAATAGTACTAGTATGGGCCTACACCCCCCACCCAAGTCCAAGATTCGAGACGTTGGGTGACATGTACTATTTGGGATGGTGGTTCCCCGCCTATGGGTCCAAAATGACGTGACCATGGGTGAATATAATCTTGAGAAACTATATATTAGCAGTGGGTTGTGAACACACAGGTTACCAGTCTCTTATGGCGGGACTTGCAACTAAGTGGATTCTCAATGCCTTTGCTGTGTGAACATTCTTTAAGGCTTTTTAACTGTTTTAAGACAAACTCTATGAACTTACCAACCATTGTGTTGACACTTTAGCATGTTTATCTCAGGTTAGTAAGGCGATAGCTAGTGAGTGGAACTTAGAGTCAAGCTGCATATTCTGAAGACTTACGCTTTTATCATTTACCATTCAAAACTTTGTATACATTTATGTATCATACTTTGGAATCTCATGTTTGTAACTTTGAATTCATTAATCGAATGGTAACTTTTCAAAACGTCTCATTTAGAGTTCGTTTTCTATAACTTGTACTTTGTATTATGAAGTAGCACCCCTATGACACAGTCTTCCGCTGCGGTATTTTGGGGTGTTACAGATTGGTACCAGAGCCTTTGTTATAGAGAACTAGGTTGCATTTAGTGCCTAGACTATAACTGGTATATACGTTGAGACCTTCCTCTTTATTTGCCTTACACACAATACATACACATATGCTTTTTGGTTAGAGGTTTGCTTAGTTCCACGCTATTAGATGATGTGACTTTAGTATTATAAGGAGCCCCAGAGATTAGCCGAGTCATTAAAAACATGGAGCTCAGTAATAACTAATTATTTAACTTGATCTTGTGACAGTTCTTGTTTGACGAGACACAAGATTTGAGTTAAATAATATTATTGCTTAGCTTTAGGGATTTGATGACTTGATTATCTTACTATCGGCCTCAGAAGGCGGATTTTGTGTCGGAAATTCTTAAGTAGGATGTTTTAGAATCTCCTTATTTAAATGGATTGGGACGCCTCTTTATTTAAATAAAGAAATTGTAAATCACCGAACCATAAGTTTATGAGACCTTACTTACATAAATTTGGACGCTTCTTTATGTAAGTAATGTGTTATAAATAAGTGGGCTTAATTGTAACCGATACAACTCCTTAACCAGAACCTTAGACGAATCAGAGTAAACACCACTATATTAGAAATCCCGAATTCTCTTAGACACACCGTAAGTAGTTAACATCAACTGAACTTCGGGACGAAGTTCTCCTTAAGGGGTAGAGACTGTAACAATTCGCATTTCAGGTTAACTTTTATTCCCGAAAATTTCACTATTCACTTTTCACTGTTCACTTTTCACTTTTTACGATTCACTTTTACTATTCACTTTTCACTATTCACTTTTTACTATTCACTTTTTACTATTCACTTTTACTATTCACTTTTCACTATTCATCTCAGAAATTTTTGTTTCATATTCTCGTAAGTTAAACTATTTTAACGATAATTCGAGAATTTCACACTCGTCGGATCATTTCTTCAAAAATCACAAAGCCGTGTCCGAGATTTACTTTTAGGTTTAAACGTCTTTCCAGCATCCCGATATATCCATAAAACATTATAAACAATAGAAATATGATTTTCTATCATTTTATGACAATTCCAGAAGTTTTGGAATTTTACGTTTTTCAGTTCAGCGTTTTACGCGAATTACGCGTTTTAGACCCGTGTTTCCAGTTTTTAGCAGGGTTTAGCACCCGATAGAACCTACCACTCATTTTATATTTTATTATGGAGTATATTGATAAGTTCTAGCATATTTATAAGTTTCATATTTTTAGGATACCCGGTTTTACGTTTCGTGGCCTAAAAACTTACGGTTAGCAATTTACGGAGTCAAAAACTAGCTACATACTTAGGATAATACCATCAAAAGTCCACACCTTGTTCTCCAAGTTCATGAACTGCCACTAGGGGGGGCATTCACACTTGTGGTTAAATCTTGACCATTGATTCTTTAGATCATTACTTAATTACAACTTTGTCACCAAGTTATTGTAATTTCCTAGTAAGCTTCCTAACCTCCTCATTCATAGTATAAATAGCAAGCTAATCTCTTCCTTTCTTCATCACCAAAAACGCCACAACATCAATACCTAGCACCATGATCCTTTGATCTTCAATATACAAGTTACACTACAAAGTTCAAGGTCTTAGTATTCTCTACCTAGTTCTTAAGTTTGTTTGGTGATTCCATGGTTGAATTAGGAGCTACACAAGGTTACTAGGGCTGAAGTTAAATGGTTTTCACAAGGGTTAGATCAAGGCTAGCAAGGGTTACAAGAGTTATGGTGAAGGGTTTACAAGATTAGGTTTAGTGTCCTAGTTCTATACTTGACTTCCTTTCTTAAGTGAAAGCCAAAAGTTGTAAGAAACCCTTATACACTTTCTTGCTCAATATCATTTTCATGCTCTTTTTGTTCTTTTCATGCTATATATGTTCTTGTTATTGTGTTCATGATGTTTAAAAATGGATAAAACGAGTATTGGTATACATATGTTAACTTATGACAAGCAAACAAGCAAACTAGTGATTTTTATGGAAAACCACGACCACAATAGTATAACTTTGATATTTGACACTTACTTACTGTTAAAGAGGACTTAACAAGGAAAACATAGCAATTTGAATCACCCAAAACGAGTACCCGAGTCAAAAGTTATGACCATTTGAAGCTAGCGAAACCAAAACGGCAAAACTGCCTAAATAGCATTCTGATCAGATTTTGATTTTAAAAGTCACCCTTCTGGCCCAATTCATCAAAAAGTTAAAACACGAAAGTTGTCCGGAACAACGTTTTCGTTCAGGATCAAAGAAGATCGAGCCCTGAAAACGCTTTCCGAGTGATAATTTTCTTCAAATTCTTAACAGCCCATTTTAGACCAAAGTCACTATATTATAGTTATGATTTACTAAGACCAAGAGGTCTAATGACCTAAAGCCAAGACCACAACCATGGATAAAGCCAAGGTTAAGTCTCAAGACCATGGTAACAATGACCAAGGTCACGGCAAAGCCACGGCTAAAGACCATATAACTTTTAAAGATCAAAACTTATATATATATATATATATATATATATATATATATATATATATATATATATATATATATATATATATATATATATATATATATATATATATATGTTATCAAATACTACAATAGTACGGAACCTCATGTGAGGAGTTCATTAAGTAAGCCATCGAGATGAGTTGTGGATTTACGAATTAAAGTGTCCTGGCTGCTCGAACCTTTACTCCATGACTTCTGAATTATGTCGGCCCGAACGGTAGTAAGAGATATACAAACTATACATGTTTCATAGACCACTTATATTCAAAGACTTATACTATATACTAAGTACTACATCATGAACATTATGCAAGACATATATAGGCAATTCTTCGTATTCTTAGACGTTACTCCAAACCTAAGTCGCAACGTTCTATTATAGGCTGCTCTTAGAGACTTTCGCGATTCGACTGCCACTTTCATTTCTCATTACATAAGCTTAAGGTGAGTCATAGCCCCTACTCTTTTCATACTTGTTTTAACTCTTGGGGGGGATACATGCTCAACTACTTGTTTACTTGTACAAATACTCGAAACATTTATACTTGATTGTGTTATACTTGATTGGCATTATACTTGAATGCGTTATACATGATAATTATACTTGATTGCGTTATACATACTTGTTACACTATACTTGCTTAATTTAAATACAAGATTTGTATTTACGTACATATACAATACTCTATGCTGTCAAAGGAGAGGTATTAATAGTACTAGTATGGGCCTACACCCCCACCCAAGTCCAAGATTCGAGACGTTGGGTGACATGTACTATTTGGGATGGTGGTTCCCCGCCTATGGGTCCAAAATGACGTGACAATGGGTGAATATAATCCTGAGAAACTATATATTAGCAGTGGGTTGTGAACACACAGGTTACCAGTCTCTTATGGCGGGACTTGCAACTGAGTGTATTCTAAATGCCTTTGCTGTGTGAACATTCTTTAAGGCTTTTTAACTGTTTTAAGACAAACTCTATGAACTCACCAACCATTGTGTTGACACTTTAGCATGTTTATCTCAGGTTAGTAAGGCGATAGCTAGTGAGTGGAACTTAGAGTCATGCTGCATATTCTGAAGACTTACGCTTTTATCATTTACCATTCAAAACTTTGTATACATTTATGTATCATACTTTGGAATCTCATGTTTGTAACTTTGAATTCATTAATCGAATGGTAACTTTTCAAAACGTCTCATTTAGAGTTCGTTTTCTATAACTTGTACTTTGTATTATGAATTAGCACCCCTATGACACAGTCTTCCGCTGCGGTATTATGGGGGTGTTACAAACTTCTTAAACTTTGTGGTTTGTTTTATTAGATCATTTTGAGTAATTTTGAGTTTCTCAACTTCTAGTTTAAGCTCTTCAAATGATTTGCAAGGTGTGTCAATACCTTTACTCTTTTCTATTCTCTTAGCTTTTTCTTTTAACTCATAAACTTCATTTTCTAAAAACTCCTTTTTAGTTTTCAAAAATTTATTTTTGTTTATGATTTTTAAGCTCAATTCACAAAGTTTGTTATATTCTTTTTGTAAAGTGTCATCATCAATAGAGGAGTAAGATGAGTCGGATAATACCTCATTTAAGTTGTGAGCCATGAGAGCAATATCGTCATTCTTTGGCTCATCGTCATCTCCTTCATAGTCACTCCAAGCACCACCCACAAAAGCTTGTTGAGGTTTGCTCTTGGGTGGTTTTGGACATTCTCCTACAAGATGACTTGTGTCTCCACACCTATAGCATTTTCTTTCAACCTTTCCTTTCCTATCATCACGATCTTTTCGGAAAGTTTTCTTGTCATCTTTAGGTTGCCTTACAAACTTTCCTCTTCTACGAAAGAACTTCTTGAAGTCTCTAACGGCCATAGCATATTCCTCATCATCACTATCCGAAGTAGATTCTTCATCATCACTTGATTGGACTCTAGCTTTCAAGGCAATGGACTTAACTTTTTCTTTCTTGCCTCTAACTAGTTCTGAATCTTTTTCCATTACCATTTCATGAACTTTGAGGTTTCCAATTAGCTCATCAAGTGACATGCTTGAAAGATCTTTGGATTCTTCAATTGCCGTCACTTTTGCTCTCCACTTCGGATGGAGTGCTCTAAGAAATTTCTTGACAAAGTTCTTACTACAAAAAGATTCGTCAAGTGCTTTAAGTGAAGTAATAATAGTATTAAACCTAGCAAAAGCATTATCAATAATCTCATATTCGGAAATAGCAAATTGTTCATATTGTTGAACAAGAAGATCAATTTTGTTATATTTAACTTGTGAGTTTCCTTGATGAGTGACAATTAAAGATTGCCAAATATCTTTGGCGGTTTTACACAAAAAGACTCTTTCATATTCTTTCTTAGGCAAAGCGTTGTAAAGCATCATTTTAGCTTCATTATTTTTACCAATTAATTTCTTTTGATCGTCATCTTTGATGTTAGTAACTACGTTATCACCATCAATAATTATATACCACAAATCTATATCTTTCGATTTCACGTAAGTTTCAAAACGGTTTTTCCAATATATAAAACCATTTGCTTCAAAGAGTGGTGGTCTTTGCATAGATTTCCCTTCTTTGTAATTTTCAAAATCCATGGATCGTTTCAAGTTTTAAAACACAATATATTTTAAAAGCTTGAGTAACGTAGCTCTTGATGCCAATTGTGGAAAACTAGAAGGGGGGGGGGGTGAATAGTTTACCGATTAAAATCTTTTTAACTTGTTAAGTTAGCTTTGAAACTCTCCGTTTGATCAAAGATATATACACAAACACAATATATAACATGCAAGTAAATGAAAGAAACGATCAAACCACAACACGAGTATTTATCGTAGTTCGGCTACAAGGACTCTTTTTCCTCGCCCTACTTCCACACCCCCAGTATCCAACTCAAGAGTTACTTTCACTAGTCAACAAGCTCCTTTCACCGGCGGAGAAAACCTTACACGTCGCTTATACTTTTACCGACACAAAGCTAGATGTCGAGTTCTTTACCAAGGGTACAACCACTCCCGTTAGTTCTTTTACAAGGGTACAACTACTCCCGATACACTTTGTATTTTGAGGACTAAAATACTAACCGATCACTACTAAAAATACACAATCAAATGAAGTGTAAACTACACAAGTCTACACAATGCTAAGCTAACAAGTCTTGCAACGTTGTGTTGAATACTTGTTACTTTTAGTAAGCTCGTGAATCTCTTTGCTACAAAAAGAAATTTCACATATGAAATGTTAAGAGGTTAGATGAAAGAATGAATGTGTGTGTAAAATATGATGTCAAGTGATAAGCCAAAATTCAACTTGTGGCTCAATATTTATAGCCAAACCTTCGGCAGGTCTGGCGGATCAGGCGGACCCCTTAAAATGGTTCCGCCCGTGTACCTCCATGGTACCGCCGGGCTTGCAGTTGGTTTTGCAATAAATCTTGAAAACCAAACAAAGTCACATCTCATTACTCTTGCAAACCAAACAATGTCACATCACATAATATCAAGTCAAACACTAAACTTGCAAGCAACATCTAAGTAAGTCAAACACATTTCTTTCCATAAATGTATAATGACAAAACTTGCCATAAATGTGATGTGACAATTCTATTTTTAGAAAATAAAAAGTGTTGTGTTTTATGAAATGTAAAATGTAGCAAAAGTCTAGTTTATGCAAGTCTTTAAAACTAAGATTATGTTTTACTTAGAAACTAAAGTTTACATTTGTCATTAACAAAACTTAGCGAAGATCGTAAAATATGAATAACGTTTTTAGGCGATATTTGTATTAACATGGAGGAAGATGCAACAGGGGCAATTGTTGACATGCTTCTCAATTTGGTTTATGTTGTGTGGTGACGAAGGTGAGCTAGATGGAGGTGGATCCAAATTGCGTTGAGCAAGTTGTAATGCTAAAAGAGCTCTAAGCTCATGGGCTTCTTTTACCTCCTCGAAGAACTTCAAGTGTTCGGAGGAAGGTGATGTGGTAGAGCATGATAGTTGTCTTGGGTGAGGGTTTGAACATGCAACATAGGAATGGCATGTGAAGTTGTAGGATGTGGTGGTGGTACTCTTGGTTGTGGAGACATGTTTGAGCTTGGGTAATCATGAAACATGATATGGGTGGAAGAGATGCTTCATGAGTAGATGGTGTTTTTGTTGAATGAGCAACATGTGAAGTATTGGTAGTGAGGTTGGGATTGTTGTTTTGGGATTGTGCATGCTCATCATATAAAGGAGCATTAATGAAGGCAAGAGTGGATGATAGGTTTAGTTGTTGGTTGACTTGGAACAACATCACTTGAGTTATGACAAGAGTCAAGTTTTCTCTTCCAATTGGTTTGACGGAGATCCTTGCGGTTCTTGAAACCTTGGGTTTTTGGTTGTTGGGAGATGACATGTCTGGATGTGTGAACATTTATGATGGAAAGAAGGTATTTATAGTGTAGGAAAAATGTGGTTTAGGAAGGTAAATTTTGAGGGATAGTATGGGACAAAGTATGTTTGTGAATTTTGGGAAGTATAAGGTGAAGTGGGTCAAAAAGTGATAAAGAAAACAGTAACCCCGACCATCAGATGGCCGGTCCCCTTAATTAGGGGCCGGTCCCCTTAATCATTAAGGGGGCCGCCTTATATAATTAAGGGGGCCGCCCATCTGGTGAATTCCAGATTGCCAGAACTGGGTTTTTGGCAGAAAATTTTCAAAAAGGTTGTGTTTTTGGGTTTGGATTCAAGTAAGTTCAACTCTTTGAGGGAATATAGGATATACTAATCATATATGTAGGGCATGTTATTAAAATAAATCAAGTAGACAAGTAATTTCTTAATTTACATGCAATCTACTAATTGGCCAATTAAGTCATATAACCAAGGAAGCAATAAAACATGCTAACCATATATTCAACTATATGAAAATGATGATAAGTTGGCTAGTTCAAACATATTAATGAGTGCCTATAAATAACAAATGGGAAGTTATGATTGTATGGACTTCAAGACTTGTTACAAACAAGATCCAAATAGGCAAACCATGATTCTCATGAAATGATTTGGTTTTATTGTGAATGTCATATTCATAAAAGTATATGACAAATGTGAGATAATCATATATAGTTTTAAGAAAACGTTTTTAGCTTTACTCAACAATGCTTTGAAATAGATTCAAGTGTGTATTTGAGTAAAATAGATTGGGTTTTGCTTCATGAGATGTTGACAAATTAGATAAGAAAATTTTCCTAATCTTGATTTTGATTAAAACAAAGTTGTGATAGCTTATAGTTAAATATGTTGTCTGAAAAAAGATGAAATAGTTATTTGAAAGATTATTTTTCAAAATGAGAGGTTTTATACATGATATTTTATTTTTGATAGCAAGAATCACTAGTTATGGTTTAAAAAAAAAATATCATATTCAAGAGAATCAGTTGAGCCCGTTGTCACATATAATCACCTTTAATAGTAACTAAAGACATGGATAAGTGATGACATAATCTAATGAACTTAATGAACTATAATTGAGAGGGATAAAGCTATTCATCTATCGATACAAGATTAACACACACACACACACACACACACACACACACACACACACACACATATATATATATATATATATATATATATATATATATATATATATATATATATATATATACACTAATTTCTTCATAGTATTAAATACTAACTTATCTTAATCATAAGTTATATTATAGCACATCTATTATTGCAACTAGAATGGTCATTTATCCTAAATGATAAGTATTCTACTATTGGTTATAGATGATTTACAAATTCAATGATGAATAGGAAAATGGGCAATAGACCCAAAATTAAGAGGGTCAACTAGACTAATTTCATGTATACATATATTAGTAATATAAATGATATATGAACAAGGCAACCTACAAATTTAATCATATTAATAAATTAATTATGGCATAATATGATATAATGTAACTTTAATAAGTTTTGAAAAGAAAACTTACCTCAGGTCCAGCTTTTCTTTATGAGCAGGCATGAGAATGTTGGTAAACATCTTCAACGTTTGCCCAAACCATGACAAAGTAGCAAGGTAAAATCCCAACGCTATTTAAGATCAAGGTAGCTTGATCCGAAACACGTAATCGATCACATCAATCATCATGAGTCGTGTTAGTAAAAAATAATTGTGTTTGAATCCTTCATCTTGCGGTAGTAAAGAATACATCACAAAATCAACACTCCAATAGTGAAGATCATATCATCAAATCTTTAAATGGCCGTGATGAGGCAAAAAGTGTACCGCTTTTAAGGGGTCATTTAAGCCCGAATTCGATATTATTTGATCAAATATTGCCCTAAATCGTTCCTTTTGTCATTTTAGGTACTTTTGAGGAGAAATATGGAAAAGAAAGCATTTTGAACGCTTTTTGAGCATAAAAGTGAAGAAAACAGCAAAGTCTCAAATTCCTTGCTGGGAATAGTACCTGACGGCGTCAAGAATCTACAAGTGATGGCATCAAGAGTTACAAAAGAGGTAGATATGGAACTTATAACGTGACAGCCAGGAGAGTTTTCAAGCATATGGCCTGACGGCGTCACCTAGGCCGTCAGGGTCCAAATACTAGTGACGGCCTATAGTATTTCTACACATGACGGCGTCACAAATGGATCTATGCAAAATGATTTTATAATGGCGACGAGTTGACAGAGTCACAAGTTAATACATGACGCCATCAAGATGTAAACTCTATATATAGTTTTCTAATTTTCATTCATTAGTGTCCAACTTTGAGGGAATAAACCCTAGACGAATTTTATCAGCTTTTCAAGGGTTTCAACCCCTTGATTCTTCCATGTTCAATTGAAGATAAGTACTTATCTAAATCATTCAATATGCCTATGTGTTGTGTGATTATATCTTACGCTTGTCTTCTCTTTGACATGCTAGGCTAGATCTTTATTGTGTTTGCTAAGATGTAGTGAAACCTAGATGTATATTATGGGTTGATTGATTGTTTATAATTGTTACGGATGATTGTATTCGATGTTAGACTTAAGAAAACTAGCAGACTTCCATTGGTAACTTGCTTGAACGTCTTAAGAAACATGATCGGAGGTGTACTATGATTTTAGGTTGTATTTAATGCGTAAGAGAATTCTAATGATCCCATGTTAGGAGCTTCTAACGGCTCGACATAGGAGTGAAGTAGCATCTTATAGAGTTAGGGAATATTGTACACGGCCCTACGACTAGTATTAAGGAATATGACCCGTCATCTATGCAATTGTAACAAGCTAATCAACCTGTAAAAGATATCTAGGGAGTAATGAAATCTAAGTAAACATAACTTTCCTCATTATTGTTTCCACCACATTAGTATACTAGTTTTATTTTGATTTCTTTTATTTTATTTTGATTGCATATTTAGTTAATTGGGTTAGTTGGCTAGCAACTGATTCCGCCCACTCCTTCAAAATCGAGATTTTACTTGCTTTCCTTAAAATATAAAAATACAAAAAGAATCATCCCTCACCTCTAGACCTAGTTTAGTAGGCTTTCTAATCCTAGCGACACTATTCCTGAGTTGAACTATCAATCCCCCGGTACTTGTCGCTATATTATACTACAACGATCAGGTACACTGCCTGGTGGGGGTTGTAAGCTTCTCGAGATCCCTTGAGAGGTGAAACCTATTGCGAGGGCGCAATTCCCACGTATCAAGTTTTTGGCGCTGCTGCCGGGGAACGATGATTGTCTAGGTTAGGATTTCTTTTTATTAGGTCTACTTGCTAGATTCCTTTTAGGTAAGATTTTTATCTTTATTTTTAGGTCTTCTTTAGTCTATCTTATTTCTTTGTTTCATTTGTTGGTAAACTATCTCGACGGATAACAATAGCATTGATCGTTAGATCCCTATTATTCATGTTTTTCGTCGTAGGATTTTTTAAATGCCCGCCCCAATCCATTTAGTGGAAAATGAGAACCCACCTAACCTCTCGCCTAACCATCACTTTGACAATAATTCTGATATGGGGGAGTCTGACCATGATAACGACCATAGGGCTAGTCCTTTTTACTATTCGGTCTCCGATGAGGACCTAGATGATGGTGACATAATTAATGAGGATAGGATGGAAGATGAAGTGGACCCTCTTAGGTATGTCGACCCTAGAACAAGGATTGAGAATGATACCGCATTTAATATGTAATTTCTTTGTAAAATTGGATTTAGGAGCTTTGATGCCTACCTTAACTCATCTCTACCAATGAACATAATCTCGCGTAGTGAATACAATAAAATTATGGTAGATGAGTTAGAATACAAAGGAGATAATATTGTTGCTAGGGCAATGGCATTGCATGTGTTTGTAGGAAGTTTTGTTTATCTGGTAGAGTTCATGGTTATGGAGAATCTAGGAGAATTTATCAATAGTAAGTTAACCCAAGTTGTGTTTGGGAAACCCTTCAAAAGATTAACCAACCTTGATGAAAAACTTATGGAACAGTTAATTACATTCTCGGATGGGGATGAAGATTTTGTTTACCAAATGCCTCGTGCACACCCTAGGTTCAAGGATTTTTCTATGGAAAAATGTAATAGGTATTCACCTCTTGAAATGCTAAGTGAGAATGATAAAAGAAAATGGCTTAAATATCCTCATGAAAAGAATAAAAGTTATTATTGCGTATGTTTAGAGCTAAGTGATGACTATAAGAAAGATGAGACGACTATTAGATGGCTCACCCTAGGGTATGTGAGCATAAGCGACAGATGATAACCCATGACCTAGAGTCTAGCTACAAGACTCATAAATAAAGAAAAGCGCTTCTTGGGAGGCAACCCATGCTTTGTGTGTTTTTATTTATTTGATTTTTATTTGTTTGATTGTTATTTGTTTCCGTCTGCGTGCTTTATTTTTATTGTTGGTAGATTATGTTTCAAATTAAATTGTGAAAATGCTTTATTTTGTTGTTTAACTTCGTCTTAACTTCATAAAAAGGTATTTTGCAAAAGCTAAGTGTAAGGGGAAACCCCAAATTTGTTTCTAAAACGAAAATGATCTTGATTCGCCACAATATTAAATGAACATGTATATTAGTATTTGTTAGAGTCAAATGCTTGTATCGATTCATAATGATGTTTTACAGGATTTTCTAGGAAGTAGGACATAAGTTTTTCCAGAAACTTAACATAAAGATTTTTGCAGGTCACTTCTGATGGCATCAGGGTTTTACACCTGACGGCATCACGTGTAAATTTTTGTAAATTTTGCGATTTTTATTTTTCTAACGGAGTCTTAAAGTTTTTGTTGATTCTTTAGTTTTATAAACTCCAGGAAATCTGCAAACATTCATTCCACAAGCATTATATCTTAAATTGCTTTCTAGGATTTGTTAGTATATATAGATTGCCGCCGATGTTACGCGAGGTTGCCTTGATTGTTTTCTCAGGTTTAACTGGTTATATATGACAAGAAGATGATTTATATTTCTGGAAGGGAAGCTTTGAATGTTCATTTTCTTGGAGGAAGATCTAACCTTGTTGACACATTATCCACATCGAACGAATCAGGGGAGTATTTGTTTTCATTCTTTTACCTATTTTACTTTTACATTCTTTAATTGAACATTGAGGACAATGTTCATCCTAAGTGTAAGGTGAGGGTAAATGATGATACCTTATAGGATACTATTACACTTGAGTTTTTTTGTTCAATGGTAGGTGTGTAATAAAACTAAGAGAAATACTTGTTAGTGTAATTTTAGCGCTAAATTTAAATTTTTTTACAACATTTAGGAGTGAAACTTTAGCCTTAAAAAGCGTCTCATGGATAGGAGTCGTATGACTAGCACAAAACCGTACCATTCAGAAAATTTTTCCACCCAAATATGCGAGGTTCGCCTTTAGATTTGATAGGAAAAGCATTCATTATTAGTGCTTATGAGTGTACCGGTAGCATTTAGATTCTAGAACTTGCGTTAGTGATGCATCCCGAGACCGCTAGCGAGACTACATTCGTTTAGTAGGATTTACTACATGATAAGAGGCATTAGGATCACCCTTATGTTAAACCCGTATCATAATTACTTGACCATTTAAGTCATATCGCTTGACTACTAAAGTCAATTAATTTTCCCACACCTTAGAGTTGTACTCATTTTTAGTACACGAAACCCCTAGTACACCCGTCTGAGCCTATCTTTTCATTTCTAACTTTAACCATCTTACTTAAAGGAAGAATTTGTTGCAACCCACCCAAATGTGCAACCAAATCGCCTTAGCCTTCCGTGTATGCACTAATCTTTAGTGTATTATTGTTACATGTTTAAACCCTTAGTTAATTATCTAATTGATTACATGGTTGCTAAGTCGAGTCATATCTTGTACAAATTTTTTTGGGACGATTGGGACTCATGGGTAAAGTACTTGTGTTATGGAGTAATGGGGAAGAACATCAAATTATTACCCCCATATGTGCGCTAATCTTAAAAAGTACTCCAAGTGTTTTCATTATCTTGATTCGAGTCATTAGAGTATGTCACACCCCCAAAAACGGGTCCAGCAGAAGCTTACATGTAGTTGGGGTGTAACTCAATTGGTATTACAACACAAGTACAAAAATGGTTTTCACTTCAATCATTTTGAATAAAATTGTTTAACCAAAAGTGTTGAATTTAGATTGTGAAAAGTAGTGCGGAATTAGGCCCTTAAAATAGTTTAAAACGGTCCTCAAACGAATATCAGAGTCTTTTATGACCATGCCATGCCTTGCCAAAACCTCCAGTAGCGTGCCATTGCTTAATACCTGAAAATACATGCTAAAGTGTCAATACGAGGTTGGTGAGTTCATAGAGTCTTGTGAAAAAGAATGTAATGCATATGAATGAAGATTTCCCAGCAAAGGCATCGTAAATCCACTCAGTTACAAGTTCCGCCATAAAAGACTTGTAACCTGTGTGTTTACGACCCACTGCCAAATATGATTTAGTTTACATGAATAAAAGGAATACTTGTATCTAAATTCAAAGATAAATATAGCAAAACTGCTATATAAATAATTCTGACAATGAGGCCATATGATAAATTAGTCAAATAAGGAAACAACAATATTACGTTTGACATCACGGTCAAGTGGGGAAACCACAATATTACGTTTGACATCACAGCCAAGTGGGGAAACCACAATACGTTTGACATCACAGCCAAGTGGGGAAACCACAATATTACGTTTGACATCACAGCCAAGTGGGGAAACCACAATATTACGTTTGACATCACAACCAAGTGGGGAAACCACAATATTACAATGAAGTCATGTCATTTAAGTTTTCACCATACAGGTCTCGGCGGTTAAGAAATACGGATTTCAACGTCGTTACTTGAAAAATATAGTTTTCAACACTTAGCAACTTTTATGACCAAAGCTGTCAATTAATTATAAGTTTTGTCGGGTTTCAAACATGTATATCTTGGTCGTTATGAACTCGTTTTCTACGTTCTTTATATCCCCGGAATCGTTGGGCAACATACTAACATTTTTTAGTAGTCCGGCCTATCTAGGTTACGTTAAATGTCTCATTTTTCCCACAAAAGTTTACCCAACAGCACACTATATTTATGAAAATAACTTTTAGTCGTTAAACTTCGGAAAATCATATCTCCTTCATTATAAACTCGTTTTTATCCAAACTTTCGGCCACTGTTTCGTCTTGGAATGTATTTACTAAATCTTTGGCCCAAAAGTAACCCCAAGCTACTGAGTTTACCACGTTTTCAAAATAGGGACAGTAGGTATTTATATTGTTCAAAACCTGGTTTCCTAGTTACTAACTTGTACAAAAACCTTCCAATCAACTTCAATACAACCCTTAATCTACCATACACCTTCTTAGGGTGTCATGGGGTCCTAAAAATCAACAACCTTGGTGGATCTCATGAGATTACTAGTGAAATTTATAGATCTAGTGTTAAAGATAGTTTATGTACAAAGTGGTATCCAAAACATAAATAAGTTGCATAACCAACTAGTATATCTTGAAAATACATAAACATATAAAGTAAATGAAAGTATGAAAGGATCATAAAGATATTTTGAAGCTTACTTGCAATATTGGAGTGATTTGACGAGAAAATGTATAATAACCTAGGGTTTTTACCGCAAAACCCTAACTAGATCATAACTAGGACTTGATTAAACACTTGAACTTCAAAAATTTATGGATTCTTCTTATGGTTGTGTTCTTGGCCGATCATACACATGAAGAGGAGAGAAAGAAGAACTTTTCTTGAGTTACTTGCATTATGAATGAGGAAATATCTTTGTATAAGGATATATATATATATATATATATATATATATATATATATATATATATATATATATTATTATTAGACAAAAAGTACAAGCCATAAATGAAGTTAGTAGGAAAATTTCAATTGTTGTAAGGGATTGAAAGGGGGGGGGGGCATGGAAATGGTGATGGGTAGAAGAGTTTTGCAAGAAACATTGACTTTTGGTGTAGATTATATTGAATATTATTAGTTTTAGGGAATACCGGGTACCAAGTTTGCTAGAAATAAAGTTTAACGGTACCAAATAAAATGTGATGACGTTGTAAAATTATGAAATTACTTTTCTAATGAAAATCGGGTGTTAAAATAATTATCGGGTTGAAATATTGCAAACCGACGTAATTTTAGGCGTTTACCGGAAAATATAGCAAATGATTTCAAAATACCGGGTAAATTAATAATATAATTTTTATATTATTACAATGATTGTGAAAATATTTTAGGATCATAGTCGGGAGTGTCGGGTATACGTTAGTAGTAAAAACTGAGTGGTAATATTAATTACAAATAAATCATATGTAAATGGAAATAATGCATATCTGTGCATGATCTAAAGTGCCGATGACGTTACTGATGATATGTAGACTACTCTAGTCTATATGACGAGTCTTTACTGATGATGCATGAATAAGCAGCTAAACCAAACTGGTTATGCGAATTTCAATACCCGTAAACTAGATTTACGAAATGATGAATGACAATCGTGAATAGTGATTTCCTTCCGGGAATGAATAGTGTCATATGAATAGTAAAATTTTCGAACATTTCTCAGAATCTCAAACTAACTCCAAAAATGGATGAATAGTGATCAATGAATAGTAAATATTGAATAGTAATGGTGAATAGTAATAGAGGAATAGTAACTTCCGAGATGAATAATGAAATTTTGATGTTTGAAAAAGGACCTAAAATTACGAGTTGTGACAGTCTTCCCCTTTAAAAGGAACTTCGTCCCGAAGTTCAGTTTGTGTTGGTCTCTGGAGTGGTATTGGTGAACAGAGGATGATATTTATTGTTTAAGCTACTGAGCTCTAATGGGAGTTCAAGTCTGTAGGCCACTAGACCCACTCTGTCTGAAATATTAAATGGTCCAGTATGTATCGAGTTTAACTTCCCGATTTTTTTTAATGGTATCCTGCCTTTCCTTGGCAGAACTTTCAACATGATCCTGCCATTAACTTGAGATTCTAAGGGTTTACAACTTATCGAACTTGTAACTGATTCTTGATTTGTAGGAAATTCCTAGTTATTTCATGAATGCCTACTGGACTAGTGAGTTGGGCTTTTCCAAATTTCGATCCGTCAAAGGATATTGGCACTTCGACCATAGAGTGCTTCAAATGATGTAGTCTCTAAGCTCATGTGGTAACTATGGTTGTAAAAGAATTCGATTTATGGCAAATGTTTAGTCCAACCATTTCTATAGTCAATCACTCATGCTCTGAGCATATCTTCCTATGTTTGAATCGTTATCTAATTTCTGACCATTGGTCTGCAGATGATTAGTGGTGTAGTTCCAAAAGAATCTTAATAAAATCACTAGGAGTTTGAGGTGAATCAAATTCCTCTATTAGGAATAATTAAAATGGATATCATGAATCTTGTGGAAAAACTTACAAGGTTAAGTCCGTCAAAGGGTGTTATTGGAAAGAATAGATTAGGATAAGGTTGTGATTCCTCAGCAGGAATGTCATGAATCGAGTCTCTCTCCACCTACGGTGCTTAGTCTCCATTACTAAGATTTTCCCCAAGCTCTATGTCGTCAATTCACAAACTCCTAATTATATAAGTGATGTAATATAGTGATTGATTTTCAAAGTTTGTTTTGAGGTTGTGTGTTTTGTTCATAAACCTTCCCTGAATAAATGAGTTTACAACTTTAAGCAAACGGCTTTCTAAGTAACAGTTTTCTTGATGTTTCCAAATTTAATAGTTATGCAAGATAGGACTCTTTTCAACATTAGATGGATAGTATGGTTTACCAAAGATCGATGTTTAAAATTTCTTAACATCTAATAGATTTGCAAAAGATTAACCAAAAGGAATTTGCTTGTCAATATAAGTGCCTCAGAAAAGTATTTCTTACAAGATATATGTTTGTATAACTGTAGTTTAGAGAAAAATCCATTTAAAAGTGAAAGTATTAAGGGGATAAAATAGTCGGGTAGGTATGTCTGCACAAATGCATAGGTGTATAACATGTTTGGATAAAGTCTATTGGTGAGGACATGTTCAATTGAAGGTTCTATAGTCTTGGTTAGGAGGGTGGATGTATCTCTATAGTGTTGCTTAGTGAGCATTCGCATCGAAACTAAACTTCTAATTTGATCAAGCCAATATTTCTAGATGGTAGAATTTTTGGTGATCAGGCTAGTGATAGTGGTTCGAATGGTTTTGTGATATCCTGAGGTTTCCGTTAAGTTTTAAATGGTCTTAATTTACCGAAGGATTATCCTCATAGAAGGTATGGGAAGTCTTTCCTAGGGAGGTCATTGATAATATCCACTTATCAATATTGGGAGTAGTGAGTGATGAGTGACATAGAAATCTATAGAGTGTAAGCTAATTCCTTATATATATAGGGATGGGGGAAAGGAAATGATAATGATGGTGAGAAGGGAAAAGACTGTGACAACTGTGACATAATGATATTGTGGTAAAAGAAAATACTGTGATGTAAGTGCATCATGCATAGACGTGAAGATTCATGAGATGAAATGACCAGTTGACGTGCTTCCAATCGGTGATTCATGAAGTGATAAAAAGTATGAATGTTCTGACAACGAGGGCATACACACACATAAATGAAACATTTGGAAATTGAGTAGAGAATTCAATCCAGACGAAATTTTATTATAACTATTCTCAGTGTTGCAAAATTCATCTCTGAGTCGGATATAGGTGGTCAGCCTATGTCCTACTATCCCGGGTCGAATATAAATGACCAGTCTATATTCTACCGAGGTTCCATGAATTTTGAAATACTCAGCTCAGTTATACTAATACCATGTCCTTCACAAATACCAAGACGTTCTGAAAGACAAAAGCAAGTGACCAAACTCGAGGTCAAATGATGAAACTATGCAAGGAAAAACATAACACGGTGATATATATGATAAGTGAACATGCTTATATGAAAGACAATTGTAGTAATCAACTAGAATAAATGAATATAATATACCGGATAATGAGATACAATTTTCAACACCTAAGTCAGCAACAACTACCAATGAGGCTTCAGTTTGGCAGGCAGGCACTTGACGGTCATAGGATTAAGTTTTCGTGAAAGTAGCTATAGTCTAGGTTTTAAAAACACTTAGTTCGCTATAGCCGAAGCTCTGATACCAATCTGTTACACCCCCAAAATCGAGTCCAGCGGAAGCATACATGTAGCTGGGGTGTAACTCAATTCGTATTAAAACACAAGTATAAAAATGGTTTTCACTTCAATCATTTTGAATAAAATTGTTCAACCAAAAGTGTTGAATTTACATTGTGAAAAGTAGTGCGGAATTAGGCCCTTAAATAGTTTAAAACGGTCCCCAAACGAATATCAGAGTCTTCTATGACCATGCCATGCCCTGCCAAAACCTCCAGTAGCGTGCCATTGCTTAATACCTGAAAATACATGCTAAAGTGTCAACACGAGGCTGGTGAGTTCATAGAGTCTTGTGAAAAAGAATGTAATGCATATGAATGAAGATTTCCCAGCAAAGGCATCGTAAATCCACTCAGTTACAAGTCCCGCCATAAAAGACTTGTAACCTGTGTGTTTACGACCCACTGCCAAATATGATTTAGTTTACGTGAATATAAGAAATACTTGTATCTAAATTCAAAGATAAATATAGCAAAACTGCTATATAAATAATTCTGACAATAAGGCCATATGATAAATCCGTCAAGTAAGGAAACAACAATATTACATTTGACATCACAGTCAAGTGGGGAAACCACAATATTACGTTTGACGTCACAACCAAGTGGGGAAACCACAATACGTTTGACATCACAGCCAAGTGGGTAACCCACAATATTACATTTAACATCACAGCCAAGTTGGGGAAACCACAATATTACAATGAGGTCATATGATAATTCAGTCAAGTGGAGAAACCTGCAATATTACGTTTGACATCACAGTCAAGTGGGGAAACCACAATACGTTTGACATCACATCCAAGTGGGGAAACCACAATACTACATTTGACATATTTGAACAATTGGTGACCATGAGGTCATATAAACAAGGACGACAAATCCCATGAAATGCATGTAATCAAACATATCAATGAAATACAGGTAATCAAACATATCCATGAAATACAGGAAATCAAACATACCAATGAAATACAGGTAATCAAACATACCAATGAAATACAGGTAATCAACCATGTAAAGCGAGTAATGCATTTAAGTAAAACAAGCATGTATTCTCCCCCAAAGAGTTTACCAAAACAATAAAAAAGTAGGGGCTATGACTCACTTGGAGTGATAGCTACGATGACAAAAGTGGATACACTAAAAATGAGGCACGATCTCTATCCGCAACCTAATATGAATGATATGGTCTAATGTAAGAAATGAAATGATGTTACACATGCAAATACGTATGTTATCGATACCACTCGTGAAACTTGAAAATAACGTTTATCGTCGAAAAATACATTTTTGACGTCTCGTTAAGTTAATAAACACTTCTCATGTAAATATATTGAAACGGTACTCCACGATCCTCGTTTGGTGTTTTATCGGTAAATATAATGTTTTCGTCATAAAATGACACTTTTAATAACTTGAAAATATGCCTAAATGGCTTCGCAAAACTAGTCACAAAATATTATACGTTAAGTGTTAGTGATGAAACTCAGCGTTTTTGAAAACCTTGCAATAATGTCTAGAAGTCATGTCATTTAACTTTTGACCATACGGGTCTCGGCGGTTAAGAAATACGGCTTTCAATGTCGTTACTTGAAAAATATAGTTTTCAACACTTAGCAACTTTTATGACCAAAGCGGTTAATTTATTATAAGTTTTGTCGGGTTTCAAACATGTATATCTTGGTCGTTATGAACTCGTTTTCTACGTTTTTTATATCCCCGGAATCGTGGGGCAACATACTAACATATTGTTAGTAGTCCGGCGTATCTAGGTTACGTTAAATGTCTCATTTTGCCCACAAAAGTTTATCCAAAAGCACACTATATTTCTGAAAATAACTTTTAGTCGTTAAACTTCGGAAAATCATATCTCCTTCATTTTAAACTCGTTTTTATCCAAACTTTCGGCCATAGTTTCGTCTTTGAATGTATTTTTTAAATCTTTGGCCCAAAAGTAACCCCAAGCTACTGAGTTTACCACGTTTTCAAAATAGGGACAGTATGTATTTATATTGTTCAAAACTTGGTTTCCTAGTTACTAACTTGTATAAAAATCTTCCAATCAACTTCAATACAACCCTTAATCTACCATACACCTTCTTAGGGTGTCATGGAGTCCTAAACATCAACAACCTTGGTGGATCTCATGAGATTACTAGTGAAATTTATAGATCTAGTGTTAAAGATTGTTTATATGCAAAGTGGTATCTAAAACATAAGTAAGTTGCATTACCAACTAGTATATCTTGAAAATACATAAACATATAAAGTAAATGAAAGTATGAAAGGATCATAAAGATATTTTTGAAGCTTACTTGCAATATTGGAATGATTTGATGAGAAAATGTATAATAACATATGGTCTTTACCACAAAACCCTAACTAGATCATAACTAGGACTTGATTAAACACTTGAGCTTCAAAAATTTATGGATTCTTCTTATGGTTGTGTTCTTGGCTGATCATACACACGGAGAGGAGAGAAATAAGAACTTTTCTTGAGTTACTTGCATTATGAATGAGGAAATATCTTTGTATACGGATATATATATTATTATTAGACAAAAAGTACAAGCCATAAATGAAGTTAGTAGGAAAATTTCAATTGTTGTAAGGGATTGAAAAGGGGGGGGGGGGTGTGGAAATGGTGATGGGTAGAAGAGTTTTGCAAGAAACATTGACTTTTGGTGTAGATTATATTGAATATTATTAGTTTTAGGGAATACCGGGTACCGAGTTTGCTAGAAATAAAGTTTAACGGTACCAAATAAAACGTGATTACGTTGTAAAAATTATGAAATTACTTTCCTGATGAAAATCGGGTGTTAAAATAATTATCGGGTTGAAATATTGCAAACCGATGTAATTTTAGGCGTTTACCGAAAAGTATAGCAAATGATTTCAAAACACCAGGTAAATTAATAATATAATTTTTATATTATTACAATGAGTGTGAAAATATTTTAGGATCATAGTCGGGAGTGTCGTGTATACGTTAGTAGTAAAAACTGAGTGGTAACGTTAATTACAAATTAATCATACGTAAATGGAAATAATGCATATCCGTGCATGATCTAAAGTGCCGATGACGTTACTGATGATATGTAGACTACTCTAGTCTATATGACGAGTCCTTACTGATGATGCATGAATAAGCAGCTAAACCAAACTGGTTACGCGAATTTGAATACCCGTAAACTAGATTTACGAAATGATGAACGACAATCGTGAATAGTGATTTCCTTCCGGGAATGAATAGTGTCATATGAATAGTAAAATTTTTGAACGTTTCTCGGAATCTCAAACTAACTCCGAAAATGATGAATAGTAAAATGATGAATAGTGATTGATGAATAGTAAATAATGAATAGTAATGATGAATAGTAACTTCCGAGATGAATAATGAAATTTCGACGTTTGAAAAAGGACCTGAAATTACGAGTTGTGACAGAGTAGTTTATCGTAAAGTATGTAAAAATTCAAGTGTAAGGGGAACGTATATCCCCTATGATGTATTATTTTGGATGGTAGGGTAAAAGTGTATGCAAAAAAAAAAATCAAAAAATTAAGAAAAAGAAAAAAAAAAATATAGAAAAATGAAAAAGAGAAAAACATACAAACTACCATCCCGTTTGATTCTATGTTTGTTTTATGTTTTTGTTATTTTTGATTCATTAGTTTAGGTTGAGTCTAGTCTTGGCTTAGCAACGCTATGCTATACATGTAATTAACCAAGATGATTAACTCACCACCAGTAAATATTGCCTTTATCCAAGAAAACTGTCTATTACATATCCCTACACCTAACGTTATAACCCTTTAAAAGACATCTTTGATAGTTTACCCTAGGTTCTTACGCCAAGTGGTGGAGGTTTGATCCTTTCCCAAGCCTATGGTGATCTATTTGCTATGACAGGTAGTGAGAGATGTTTTCCATTTCCATATTGTGATATATACTTTATTACACCCGAGAGATGTGAGTATCTAAACACTATTTGTGAGGTGCTAGTGTATGACCTCCGTGCTTGCTTTTGGTTTTTAGTTGAACGATTATTTGTTGTAATTACTTTTATATTAGTGTTAAATGACCCCTAACTTGTATTTTGATTAGAATAAAAGTGCATTTGCTTGAGGGCAAGCAAATCTCAAGTGTAAGGGTATTTGATGAGGCGAAAAGTGTACCGCTTTTAAAGGGTCAATCGTTCCTTTTGTTATTTTAGGTACTTTTGAGGAGAAATCTGGAAAAGGAAGCATTTCGGACGTTTTTGGAGCATAAAAGTGAAGAAAACGGCAAAGTCTCAAATTCCTTGCTGGGAACAGTACCTGACGGCGTCAAGAATCTACAGGTGACGGCGTCAAGAGTTACAAAAGAGGTGGATATGGAACTTATAACGTGACGGCCCAGAGAGTTTTCAAGCTTATGGCCTGAAGGCGTCACCTAGGCTGTCAGGGTCCAAATACTAGTGACGGCCCAGAGTATTTCTACACATGACGGCGTCACAAATGGATCTATGCAATACGTTTTTATCATGGCGGCGAGTTGACGGTGCCACAAGTTAATACATGACGCCGTCAAGATGTAAACTCTATATATAGTTTTCCAATTTTCATTCATCAGTGTGCAACTTTGATGGAATAAACCCTATACGAATTTTGTCAGTTTTTCAAGAGTTTCAACCCCTTGATTCTTCCATGTTCAATTGAAGATAATTACTTATCTAAATCATTCAATATGTCTATGTGTTGTGTGATTATATCTTACGCTTGTCTTCTCTTTAACATGCTAGGCTAGATCTTTATTGTGTTTGCTTAGATGTAGTGAAAGCTAGATGTTGATTATGGGTTGATTGTTTGTTTATAATTGTTATGGATGATTGTATTCGATGTTAGGCTTAAGAAAACTGGTAGACTTCCATTGGTAACTTGCTTGAACGTCTTAAGAAACATGATCGGAGGTGTACTACGATTTTTGGTTACATTTAATGCGTAAGAGAATTCTAATGATTCCATATTAGGAGCTTCTAACGGCTCGACATTGGAGTGAAGTAGGATCTTATAGAGTTAGGGAATATTGTACCCGGCCCTACGACTAGTACTAAGGAATATGACTCATCATCCATGCAATTGTAACAAGCTAATCAACCTGTAAAAGATATCTAGGGAGTAATGAAATCAAAGTAAACACAACTTTCCTCATTATTGTTTCTACCACATTAGTATACTAGTTTTATTTTCATTTCTTTTATTTTATTTTGATTGCATCTTTAGTTAGTTGGGTTAGTTGGCTAGCAACTATTTCCGCCCACTCCTTCAAAACCGAGATTTTACTTGCTTTCCTTAAAATATAAAAATACGAAAAGAATCATCCTTCACCTCTAGACCTAGTTTAGTAGGCTTTCTAATCCTAGCGAAACTATTCCTGAGTTGAACGATCAATCCCCCGGTACTTGTCACTATACTATACTACAACGATCAGGTACACTGCCTAGTGGGGGTTGTAAGCTTCTCGAGATCCCTTAAGAGGTAAAACCTGTTGCGAGGGCGTAATTCCCACGTATCAGGCCGCAATAACGCCATATGCAAATCATGTGTAGAATGTGAATCAGGGTAATATGAATCACTAGTGTTCGTATGTATGATAAGAAAGTGAACGATCCCCAAGAAAAATGTCTTTTCGTTCGTTTACTACCTAAACATGAAAAACGGCTTGGTACCCAGATTCTCATGGGTCCGAGATGGTTAGTTGAGGACATCCATTGAATTTAAGTGCACATGATGAGGATGTCGCCGAGGTGTACAATAATTCATCAATAGTTTGTTTAACTAACAAACAATGACTTTCTTGACTTGAGTAATTAATAATGGATGCAAATAATATTAATTCTAAATTTCTCTACTAGGTTTTACAAATTTTATTTGTCTTGATATATTTGTTGAAGGATCATTTACATTAAATCCTAAACCGGTTTTGTCATTAAATGCTTTTGAATATTAAGTAGATATTTTAAAGATTTAGAACTATTTTCAAATTTAGCTAATATTTTGCTTTTTCATTTTCCATTTTAATTTCATGTTTGTAGACTTGACATTTTTTACATTCAAGATCAATTTCAATATTACTTTCAAGTCTAGACATTTTATCTTCTAAAATTATTTCTTTTTCAAAGTTATTTCCAACGGATATTGAAGATTCATTTTTAAAAATGATTTTTGAGTCTATGTAAATTGATCATAGCATAAATGTTCGGTTTCGGATTATACCTTATTTGTAGTCACACAATCTTCACATGCTATATGATGATCAATTTCATCGTCCATGTCACTCTATGTTTGATTTGTGAGTTCGCTTAGATCTTGGCACAGGTAGTCCTTGCCATCAATACCTGTATTTAAATTTGTTTGAATATCTTCACAAGCCATATTTTCATCATCTTCTTCATCCTTGTCGCTCCAAGATTTATTTACACACTTTCTTCGGATTTGGCTCATGTATTCTTCGTTATATATATTGATACCTTCAATGATCACATTTCAACTAGTAGTACTTGTGTTTATTTCAACTAAATATTTATCTATCAAATTTTCTAGAGTGACTAATTCTTGAGCAACATCAAGTTTATTATCTTTGGTTTTATATTTCCTTTGGTGAAAATTTAAAAGACATTTCCAAATATCATTTGCCGTTTTACAAAAGAATACTCTTTCGTATTCAACTCTTGGAAGTGTTTTGTAAATAACTAATTTAGATTTAGTATTTTTATCGATCTTTGTTTGAAGATGATTATATTGATTTTCAAAATCCATTTTAGTTGGTTGAAGACACCAATTGAAATGATATGTCAAAGATCAAGATATATTGATTTCACATAATTTTCAAATTTATTTTTCCATTCAAGAAAATGATCATTTTTAAATAATGGTGGTTGTTGCGTAAATTCCCCTTATAAATATTTTCCAAATTCCATAGATCGTTACAAGTTTTAAAATACAATATATTTTAAAAATCTTGCTAGACGTGGCTCTTGATACCAATTGTGGAAAACTAGAAGGGGGGTTAAATAGTTTTACGTCTTTTTCATTTTATAAAAGTTTGCTTCTAAAGGATAGATTCAAATTACAAAAACTTTGATAAAAAATATAGATATAATTTTGTTCACAATTGTTGTATGAACACTACTTATTTAGATTGTTGAGTGGAAATTATAATTTTATTTATCACACTTATATATATATATATATATATATATATATATATATATATATATATATATATATATATACTAGTTTCTAAGCCCGCCCGATGGGCGGGCATGACTTGTAATTTACATTTTAATTTAGTCATGTACATATATTAGTTATCTTTTATAGTTATAACTTTTGTATTAATAAAGAGACAGGCATAACTTATAAAGTTTCTTGTAAGTTATTAGTTAAGTAGTGTTTGTTTGTTACCAATTTTTTTATGGAATGCATTAAGAACAGAAAAAAATAAACGGTTATCAAATATCAAAGAAATTTTTTTTCCAAGTGGTACGCAAAAACGAAGTATCAAAGAATAGCCCGTTCGATGGGCGAGCAAGCCTTATAAATATTGTTAAAAAACTAAAGTTAAAGGAAAAAAAAGCTATAGGTATAATCAATACTCGAATGAGTCTTTCTAGGATGTGCATATCTAGCTATTTAAACGGGAATCATTCCGTCTGCTACTTGTGTCTGCATCTCTTTGTTCTTCTCGTTCTAGCTTTATTGTGATGTTTAAAAACAATCTCTACCCGATGGGCGGGCATGACTTATGAATATTGTTTAAAAAATAAGTTAACTTAAAATAAGATACAAACGTACCAAATATTTTATTGAATGCATTAAGAATGTAAAGAAATAAACGGTTATCGATTATGAGAGAAAAAAAGTTTCAAAGTGATACGCAAGAACAAAGTATCAAAGCATAGCCCGTTCGATGGGCGAGCAAGCATTATAAATATTGTTAAAAAAACTAAAGTTAAAGAAAACTTAAGTTTACGAAAAAAATAAGCTATAGGTATAACCAATACTTGAATGAGTCTTTCCAGTATGTGAATATCAAGCTATTAGAACGGGAACCATTCCTTCTTGTACTTGTTGCGTTTGCATCATTTTGTTCTTCTGGTTCAAGCTTTACTATGATGTTTCTACTCTGTGCATTCAGACACATTTGTTATTACGGAGTAATAAATTAAAAAAAAAGTAATTATAGGTCACCCCATCCATTTTTACACCCATTTATCCGTATTAACCCATTAACTTATCCACCCATTTTTCAATATCTAAGTATTCCTTATGGTAAATAAAAGAGCAATTATATAATGATGACCTTTTTTTTAAGTAATATAAGCTTTTGATATGCGTGCTCTTCATACTTTGTTCCATTTAAATGCATGTATCCTGCTCCCTCGATCCATCTCAACTATTATTCACACCAATTATTGATGAAAAAGTATATTGGAAAAAAAATACCTTCAATATCCATTCCCTAGATAACGTAAACTTTAAAAACCGTGGACCACAGACAATTCTGTCCATCATCTCATCATATCCCAATATCTATAGGTTGTCTATGAGGGTCTATAGAAATAGCAGTCCAAAACCAAGGTAGCATATACAAAATCCGTGACATTTCACTCTCAAAAGTAATATAAATATTACCAGTCCAGCATATTTTGGTCTGTTATACCTCATTACGTCTTTTACTTGAGGCCACATGTGCAAGACACTTGTGCTATTACCAAATGTAAAATTATGAGTTCACTCATAATATCAATTAAAAGAAAGTAGTACAATTTTGTATGTGTGAGATAGAACATATATACATACATATATATATATATATATATATATATATATATATATATATATATATATATATATATATATATATATATATATATATATATACTACTTCACATGAAGGGAAAGTACCCTCAAGTGCGTAGGTTAACGCCTTTGCAAATTCTTCTTGAAGGCTGCATCTATTATCTTCTTCTTTAGCAACCACATATGTATTCATTGCATTTCTGATGAACCGTATTCCAGCCCTCAAAATAAGTCCAGACTACTTACTGAAGCCATGACTTCTTTCTATGGCAACTAACCGATACATTTACATTGTCAAACATGCCATAATGTATGCAAGTAGTTTGAAGAGCCAACACAATCGGCGATCATTGCATCGATAAACCTGTGATCATCCTAGAGATAGTAAAAGGCAAGACATCATATTCATAAGATTTCCATGATTTATGTTTTGTTTAAAAGCCAACATGCTTTTAATCTTTTAGCATTTTTGGCTTTTATAAAGAGTTTATAAGGAGAAATATTGAAGGTTCTTAATAGAAATACACGACAACAAATGATGGGCGGGCTACACTTATGAATATCGTTGAAAAAAATAAGTTAACGAAAAATAAGATATAAACGTACCAATTTTTATATTAAATGAATAACAATGAAAATAAATGAACATTAAGATTTATAGAACAATTAAAATATACAAAGTTATTTCCCAATTGTATAGTCTCGTTCATCCCGTCGCCTTTCATCCATGGCCCATTAAAGGATGCATTAGAAGAAGGAATTATCAAATGGGTTTTGACGGTCTTGGGTAGAGATTGTTTTTGTGAATGACCCTTTTTTTGGAGGTGAGATGGAGACTCGATTCTGTGTGATGCTAAAAGGGAAACAACCTAAAGGTCGGTAACTAAAGAGGAACGGATTTTGAATGGTGCGTTGGAGTTGCATTATCATGAGCCATGGTGCGAATGTGGTTGCATTATCAAGCATTTTTACTGGTTGGGGTTGCGGGAGAACAACATGTGGTGGCATTTGAGTTGGTTTTGGTGGATCAGCGTCATATACCAATAACATCATCAAATATATCAATCTTCCATTTCTAAATTCTTCATTGATGGTTAACTGACAATGTGTTCTAACTTCTAACATTAAATCAATTCTTTAAGAATCAATGCATTTAACAAGTTTCTTTCAACCAACACAACTTTACACATACTGAAGTTAAAGACAAATCAATTAGACCATCAAAAAGTCAAAATCAGATGCATGAATCTCAAAATCAACATCCTAGTTAATGTTAGCTCAAAATGTGTTCTAACATGCAACCTTTTCTACTCAAGTTTCTTAAAAACTACTTGATTTGACTATCAAAAGTCAAACTCAGATACATGCATCCATAACTACACAAATACTAATCTAATTTCACACAAATGGGGTAAAACAGTAAAAGTAAAAGATTTAAAAATTACCTCTAAGAACAGCACCACTACCTCCACACTGATATACAGAGTACTGGGTTCTTCCAATCCTTCTTTGAATAGGAGCACGATCCAAAAGCTTAGCAAGTTCCATCTTCTCATCTTTATTGTTCCGTATTTAAATTCCTCGCTGAGTGAGAACAACCAACATAGCTCCATATCACTCATAGTGGGCTTTAAATGCTCATTGTAAGTGGCAATTGTTCCATGAGATATGTAATAGTAAATCGTAATTCGAACCAAGTCAACCTGTTTTTGTCCAGTATTGTGGCAGCAGAATGAACCTGAAAGAGATAATAATGAACATTAAAAAGATACGCATCAGGTATTCCACCTAGCAAAAATAGATTCCAATATGCCAGAAAACATGTTATATGTACACCATGCCTAAAAACTAAACAGTTACTCTAATAACACATGATGACCCAATTTTGGTTACTAAATTACAGATGCTAAAAGGACCAACCTTTTTGACTACATATTATGGATATAGTCAGTTGGATTTCTTCTATAAATGGCTACAAAATGGTAACAGTCAGTTGGATTTCTATGTCAAACAAATAAACAAACAACATGAAATGAATTGAATGTGAAACTTACAGGTATAATGCCAAGGCAAGGCTTGTTCATCACACCCCAGAAGCCAGCTAGTCTGCATATATAGTAAACAGGCAGTTAATTCGCCTTAAGCTTTCAATCTTTTCTATTTTATAAAACTTAGTGCCTTTATTTAGCGGAAATCAAGTGCAAAGAGAATACCTAGATCTATGTCTCATCAAAAGAGCTAAGCGTGCATGGACTATAAACTGGTAAACTCATAGCAGAACTGTGGTCCATCTTTTTTCTTCTTTATTCCAAAAGCATTATACTTTGAAGGAAAAAAATACTGGAAACAATTACACATATAGTCACCTATAAACCTATGAATTGCAAACCTATGAAAGATGGATATATTAGTGTTAAAGTTCTCTATCACCTGTGATAACGTACACTATCAATATCTGATGTGCCAATATAAGTGGCTAGATTCCTAGGATTAAAACTATGATATATATACGTCCCCAAGAGCAGAAGAATGTTTGGAGACTTGAGAATTCAAATGTCCAAATGTTTACTGTGACTTCCCATCATGCTCATCAGCTATATCATCTAAAGCTTTAATACCCGAACACTACATTGTTTTTAGCTTCTCTAACGCAACTTGAAGTTCTTCAGTTGCCTACACTCCCCACAAAGTACATTATATATTCATTTTTTCATGCCTTATAACCAATGTATGATGCTCTAATGTGGTGACTTCGACCCCTCTACATACACATGGGTTGATTTGGCATTACGGGTAAAACAAAACACTACTTTATAAGGAAAAGGGTCAATTGGGTCGAAGGTCGATTAAAGTGCCCAAATTATTCATAGTAATAGATTGATATTGAAAAATATGACTAATGTAATCATATATTCACTAACTATTTATAGAAGTGTCAACAATTTTGGACCAAAAGTATTTCCGGCTCAACCCAACAGAAAACATCATACCTCTGTCTTTTCAAGATTCTTAGTCAAATTTGCAGTTATTAGCAGCTGTGAATTATAAAGTTTCTGGAGCTCCATCATTTGTTGTCCGAAGAAATATAAAAACAGTATCAGCAAGCGTTGATAACAAAGATGAGAAAATAGTATCATTTGTAGTTGGTTATGTTGAACCTCTGGGAAAGTCTGTCGTCTTCCGAATAGTATATAAGATAAGCCATATCATCATCATCTTTAAAGATGGTCATGTCTTTGCTTTCGGACCGTGTTGTCTAAAGCTTTTGATGTAGTCAAAGGACCAGTGGGGGAATTACTTATGGCTGTTCCTACTGCGGCTTTGGTGTAGTTGGTATCGTCTATATGCATCCACATTATATATTTTCCTGTATTCTCATTATATATTACTTTTGGTCTTTCAAATACATTAGACTTGTGAAGATCATGTGTCTCGTCTGTTTCTTCTGGTGCTAGAACTATACCCTCGTTTTTCCATGTCCAAAGATCTTTGGAATAATAGCAACCCATGCGTATGATGTCAAGCTGCATGAAAACAATACTGCATTAAGTTTTCTTGCAATGATGAAGCCAATGATGCACTTGAAACCAACTAATGATAGGTTAACATTAATATTGCATTATAGGTCGGAAATCAGCATATTAGGCAGGTTGGATAACAGACGAATATGGACCCAGGTCAAAATGGGTCATTTTTAGTGCGGGCTCATATATGTACGACTCAGCTGTATGAGTCTTAGAACTTAGCCATTCTAAGAAAACAGGAAAGCCGAAAGTCCAATAACACATCCTTGTAGAAGTTTTTTGGTCAACTACTTAAAACTTTGACCTTCAAGTTAAGAAAAAGCAAATAGAGCATTATTGTTCATATCTCAGTAGTCCAGTACCTATCAACAATAAATATACCAATGGGTTGCAAGTATAAGCTACATATTACATTCTATCTTCCAATTTAGACTGAGATGATGTTACATATTTTCATCTGTTAAAAAAAACATAAAGAAGCATATAAGCTCTGTATCACCCTTTTTTTTTGTCATACAGTCATAGTGCATCGAAAAGATTAAACCTGATACTTATCAGTCCGCTAATCAAATGAGAACCACAGAGAATTAGTTAAAGTCCAATATCATATATAACTAAGAACACGTGTTCCATAGCTCAGTCTTACATCATGAAGGTTAAACGTTTTGCAGATCATTATGTGTTACAGACAGTTATAAAAACACATTTTGTGGAAAATATAGATTGATTGCTCAAATGGTTGTTAAGACCTGGTTATTCATTAACCTTATCAGTTTTGGTGCAGCAAGATGAAACCTTAGTAATTTCTTTTACTATGCCTCAAAAAGGTGAATGGATGAAAATACAAATAGATAACCAAATATGAAATAAGTTTTGAGAAATCTGATACAAACTCAACATCGCTTCCCTTATTCAATAGGAAAAAATTTCAACTTAATTTATTACCTTTGCTGCAGGTATCAATCTACTAAGATCATTGGAAAAATCAAGGACTTTGGGTATTTTGTCAGCAAGCACCTACGGATATCAAGTAAAAACAAAGGCTTTAAGCACTACCAACCACTATAATAGCATAATAGCAAGAATACTAAACAAAAAATAAATAAAGCCATTAGCTCTTAGTCCTCTTACCATCTGTAGCCACGTGGTTCAATGCATTACTAATATAATAGCCATATGTCTCCAGTCTTGTTTTCTACATACGCATATAGTCTAATATAACCATAATCACATTTAGTAGGTATCTCATACCTAAAAATTTAGGGCGGAAATGGTGTAGTTGTGGTGCACCTGGGTGCTGATAACCGGCATTGGTCCCATGTGAGAGTAATTTTGATGAGGGTAAGGTGGCATAGAAGGTGGTCTAGGCTGTGATGATAGTGGGGGTTGAAGTGGCATATGAGGCATGCTACTAATATGCCTGAATATCTCTTGTTGTTGAATCCAAGGACTATCAATGTGAACAATCAACCGAATCTGGTAACAAATAACAATCAAGTTAGGAACAAAATAGCATATCACTCCAGTCATTCATTAGCACGACTCCAGAAATGGGATTTGCAAAACTCAAATTACCTCTACAGCATAATGAGAAATCGTAAAATCACTGCGACCCAATTTGGGTTAGCCAAATCGTGCATGACTTTTAAAAGTCTGATACAGCTTTTGTGAAAATGTTTCATGTGTTGACTTGGGAAACATACTGGTAACACAATAAGTGATCATTGGTTTGCAAAATTCTGATTTATTATATTACAAATTCATTAGAGAGTATATTAACAAAAGTGTGTGTTTGGATGGTAAACCACAACGTACCAGGCTTCATCAAGTAGAGCAATAATTCTAATAGTACTTCGCTCCTGTACTCCCGTCAATTACACCCTTCCATGGTTTGGGTAATGTTGGATCAGGTGGGGCGTAACAAATCTCCAGCATTAGTGGCTTCATCAACAGACATGGTTGATAAATTTCAAATATGGTTTTCACAATTGCTATAGCAACAACATCAACATATATATATCGACCTTAATTACATCAAGTGTTACCAAGAGATATTGAAGGCCGCATCATGTCCTCTTGTCTATAGATCTGTTGAGGAGCTGAAAGTGCTTCTCGTTAAAGGGCTCCACCTTAACGATATCAAACGATATCAGAATAGAGTATTATGCCAAAAGTAATAGAAAAGTGGAAAATTTTATTGATGAAGAAAGGTAGAACATAATGGCATACATGATCACCAGGTACATCCACAACACAAAAGACGACAATCACTACCAAACATACCCCATCCTTTCTGAATCTAAGAAATACATATGTTGCTATAGACTTAATTTCATCGATTCAAAAAAGTATAAAAATACTTTGTTACCTGAAAGTTTTGATTTGCAAAGTCATCTGACATTTCCAATGACATCAAAGTGCTTCTCGTTAAAGGGCTCCACCTTAACGATATCAGAATAGAGTATTATGCCAAAAGTAATAGAAAAGTGGAAAATTTTATTGATGAAGAAAGGTAGAACATAATGGCATACATGATCACCAGGTACATCCACAACACAAAAGACGACAATCACTACCAAACATACCCCATCCTTTCTGAATCTAAGAAATACATATGTTGCTATAGACTTAATTTCATCGATTCAAAAAAGTATAAAAATACTTTGTTACCTGAAAGTTTTGATTTGCAAAGTCATCTGACATTTCCAATGACATATGAACTTTTTTGAGGATTTTATGTCCATGCTCTCTCGAGTGTCTTGCCTCTACATTGTGAAAAAAATCTCTTTTAATTACTACAAAAAATGAATCAAAGCACTTTTGGACACACATACAATGGGCCTTGTAGATATGGATTATTTAAGGATGCAATGTCAAGCACTGTAGTTATTGTATGCTTGGCGACTTACCCAACACATGTTGGCCCATTACTTGCATTGATCAAGGTGTTATTTTTATTTTGCAAGAGCTATAATATTGGCATAATCTTAAAGCAAAGAGAAGTTATAAAGCGCTAAAATAATTAAATTAATGTTATATAGATTTGGAGGAGATGAGAACCTGACAACCAGAAGTCCGAAAAGAACTGAAATCATGAAGTCCCTCAAGAACCTTGCAAGCTTTATAGATTAAAAAGAAGTTATTTAGGCAATTTCCAAAATATAATGTGAACCAATAACAGATTCTTCACTGAAATAGTACTTATCCAACCTGCATTGCTGGAAGATCAAGTTCCTCAGGTACATGCCATGTCGATCTTTCTCAAAGTTCGATAAAGATTCTGGACCTGATAGCCGTCTGTAAAAGTAACTACAGAAATTTGTAAACAAATTAGAGGTGGCAAGATGGGTAACATGTCAGCATATGTTTCGGTCAAAATGGGTATTATTTGTTTCAGGTCAAGACATGCCAGGGTGATTTTAGATAGTACAATTGCTGTCGGGTGTTTAAATGTTTCTTCTTGACAATAAGTGTGCAGTTGAGTACGATATTGTAACATCAAAACATAATATCCCGTTAATAATTGCAGTATTTTGAATATAGTATAATACTTCGGTTTTTATAACTTACCTATTTGTATATGAGCATGGAACAAATGATCTTAACATCCATGTACTTTGGAGTAAGACCAGCACGCACAACATTGTTTGAAGCTGCCATGCACTCAAGGCTGAATTAGTTGTATAAAATGTAATGTGTGTACCTCCCAAATGAAGTCCGTTTTGCTTTGCTCGATGCTACAGTATGCAGTAACAACATATTGTTGAAATAGACGACCCCCTCGAGTTAATAAGTTGTAGCGGTTAAACCGATAGTGTAACTGATAAGCATAATACACATTCATTGACATTTTTTTTTTCACAGCCTGAATCAATACCTGGAGCATTAGTTAACTTGAACCGCAGATGGTAACATTCTTCTCCATACACAAACAACAACGCTAACTGGAAAGCCATATAACATGGATGGAATTCATTCGAGTATCATAAACAATTGCTCCAATTGAATCGGATGTTGGTAGTTCATACTGCCTCGCGTGGACAACACCAAACACATGAACTTTAAACTCAGGAACGTCACCTTCTTCCAGTTTATCCTGAGTTGTTCTGAATAACTGCACTAAAGCATTATTCGCGTCTAGAAATTCTATAAGCCCTCGAACAATTTCTATATCCAAGCCACGCCAATATCGCTTAAATCTGGATATTTATATCCTTAGTAGTTTAAGTTTCTGTTTCTTCATGTTGATTCAATGGTTTCCACTGGAAGTGCTTGAACGGAAATGGAATATCAATGCCAACCTGAACAAAAACATCCAATCCAAATAATGTATATATGCTTATAGAATTTCAATCCCTATAAACTCCAAAGGGAAGTAGCAGTTCATTTTAAGGTAACATAGAGGAAGTTTTAAAAGACAACGATATCTTCATAATGCACAAACTTGAGTTGAGTTCCATATTAATTTTAACTTGAAAGAATAAATTTGGCCTTAAACATCGAACACTTTTTTATTGGAGGTCCTAATGAAACCATTAAGACACAACGCATATCTAATAAACGCAAAAGTAGATTACTCAAATAAAAAACAAAAATAATATAAAATTTTCAGATGAGTTTCAACACTTACTGCTGATGGTATTAAGCTGTATATTCCTCTATAGTTCTGACTGACGCAAATTATGTCTTTACCATTATGGATTACCGAACTGAAACAAAACAACATAAACTGTTAAATCTTAACAAATCATTATCAAATTGAATTGATTGTAGGGTTTCTTTATATATAGCCAACATGTTTCATATAGGGGTTGTCATTAGGTCTTTACTGAAACTATTTTGATATATGAAGATAGAAACACTACAGATCAACAGATGATGGTGTGGAAGAGGGTGATAAGAATAACTTGGAATTAACAAATTAAGTTGCCATAGAAGACAATGCATATGAAACTATGAAAATAATGGGCCATTACCAATAATAGTCTATATAAGCCTCTTGTATATTTTCTGTTACATTAGGGTTTTCTGCTGAGAATTGAAGCGAATTTGGGAGGGATTGATGATGATGATGGCCGTATAGCTTTAGGTTTAGGTTTTTTCTTTTAATAGCTTGTATATTTTGAATTATTTTCAAACTCCCATATCAATTATCATTCGCAAATTCCATCACAAATATTCAAATGGTCCAATGGTTTAGGTGTTTGTATATTTGTTCAACGTGCCAAGTTCGATCCTTGGGAGGTGTCTTTTTAATACGACTTTTTATTGCCTACATCGTTGCTTATGTGGAAATTAATTATAAAAATACAAAATAAAAAAGTTGCTTACATGATGACATGGCTGCTAATGGCTGATGACATGGCACATAATGAATTACTGGGCAATGAGGTGGCGTTTACGTGGCATTATCTACGTGTAACGCCTCCTGTTATATATAATATATATATATATATATATATATATATATATATATATATATATATATATATCCTTATGGTTTGTTTATATGAAATTAATGTTGTGAATGGAACCTAGTTTGATCTTTATGTGGAATCAATATATGCACAACACAAGCTATTATAAATATATACGAAACGTTAATAAGTAAGTAAGCAAAGAGTGAGAGATTGAAAGATCAAACCGAGAGACAAAGGATTTATAGTGGTTCGGCTACAAGGACACCTTCCTTGCCCTACTCCACTCCCCGCCCGAGCTCGAGAGTTTTCTTCACTAAGTCAATAATCTCCCTTATGGTGGAGAAAACAGTACACACCTTAGCTTACACCAATTTAACGACACAAAGCTAAATGTCGAGTTCTAATCGTAGCTAGAACCAATCTCACAACTACAATCACACCACAACTTCTTCACACCCTTTCACGCCTTCTACACTTCTACACTTCTTCACAACTCTTGTTACTTCACGCCTTCACAACTTCTATCTATTCACTACTTCAATGGTTTTGCTACTTCACAACTTCTAGGCTTCTAAGTTTTCACAACTTCAATACTTCTATCTCTCTACTTGAGAGCCTTTATCTATATACCACTACAAGGATTCTTCTACTTTAAAAGCTTCTATGTCTTCTATACTTCAAAGCTTCTATGTCTCCACACCTTCTAGTCTTCAATGTCTTCTCAACTTTGAGGCTTCAACTTCTTTACTACTTCAAGGCTTCTATACTACTATAAGGCTTCTTTATTTTCACTACTAACCACTACATCAATATGCAACCACTTTTTATATCTCCTATCACTAATTCTATGTACTTCAACTTCCTCACTTCTAGTACCACTTCACTCTTTCAACAATTCTAGTTCATATATCTAAATCTAGCTAACTAATGTATACACCTTATACACCAAAGTATGAATGATTTACATGATGAAATGAACAAACAACTTAGATAGAAAGATGATACTAAGTTGTAATACTTCTAGTCTTGATAGATAGAAGTATTCTTCTCTTTGCACTTGATTCTCGAGGCTTGAATCACTTTGAAACAAAGATTAATGTATATATGATCAAGATTTGTCTTGACGCCGTCAGACCCTATTTCCTATATATATTTTTCTAATTTTCACACATTAGGAAGAGAAGTTTTGGAGAAACCCTAAGTACGAACTTGGTGCGAATTTTACAGGTTTTTCAAGGGTTCTAAGCCCTTGGTACCTTTCATGTGTAATTGAGATATGTATTCTTTTAATTCAATCAATATGTCTATGTGTTGGTTGTCTATATCTTGTTCTTGTCTTAATTCCATCATGCTAGGCTAGATCTATCTTGTGTTTGCTTGGATCTAATGAAACCTAGATGTTAATTATGTGTTGATTACTTGTTTATAGTTTTTTTTTATGAATGAATTTGATGTTAGGCTTAAGAAAACTAGCAGATCTCCAAATGGCAACATGCTTGAACGTCTTAGGAAACATGAACTGATGTGCACTAGGTTTTTAGTGGTTGTATTTAATGCATGAGCCACTGTTTATAATCCCTATGGTTGTGCTGGGCATGGCATAGGAGGAGATAAGAGCTCATAGGAATGGGGAGTTAAGTGCGCCACCCCATAAATGGTATTAAGGAATACAATCCGTCATCCACGCAACTATAACAAGTAATTAACGTGTAAAAGATGTATAGGGAGTAGTGAAATCTAAGTAAACACATTTTCTCCACTTATTGCTCACAACCTTAGTATAATTTAGTTTATTTTCATTTTTAGTATTTTATTTTGATTGCATCTTTAGTATTGGGTTAGTTGACTAGCAACTAATTCCGCCCAAATCCTTCAAACCCGAGATTTTTACTTGCTTTCTAAAAAAATATAAAAATACAAAAAGAATCATCCCTCACCTTTAGAACTAGTATTTAGGTATTCTAATCCTAGCGACACTATTCCTAGCTGAACGATCAATCCCCCGGTACTTGTCACTATACTATACTACAACGATCAGGTACACTGCCTGGTGGGGGTTGTGATGAGTGTGTAAATACTCATCATTTCTGTTACATTTTAAGCTGCAAAAACATATGAAAACACACAGGAATGCCTTAAAATACATAAAATTATCCCTGGATTGTGTTTTTATGCATAAGGATTGAAAACTGATGAAAAACAAAACATTTCACATAATTTACAGTTTCAGTCCCTGAACTTTGGAAAATTGGCAAAACTAGTCCCTGGTAAATCAAAACATGCAAAATATCATCAAAGGTCCTTAGGGATTCATAAGTTGTCAAGAAAAGTCCTTTAAACTTTAAAAATTGCAAAATGGCAACTTTGGTCCCTCAACTTTGAAAAGTGTCAAAAATAGTCCCTAAGGTTTTGAAAAATGGAAAATGTGAAAAATAAACCTTATACTATTCTAAATTGACAAAATTGGTCCTTATGATAACTTTTGAGAAGTTACAAATTAAACCCTTCAAAAATCAGAAAATTACAGTTTTGGTCCCTGGAGTTTGAGGAATTGGCAGATTTGGTCCCTGAGGTTTAAAATAATAAAATTTATACTTGTGGTCCTTGTACTAATGGTTAATTGTAGGTTCAGTCCTTATTTGAAGTTTGAAAAAATCACAAACAGCCCCTCAACTTTACCTATATTACACATTTGGTCCTTGTGATTTATTAAACTAAAACCAACCGGATCCTTATTATTCTATAAACCCAAATCCAATACAAAACCATAATCCAAATCCAGTCCAACCACCTGGGCCCAAAATCCCTTCCAAGCCCACCCCCCTTTGTTAATAAATAAAACAGACAAACCAAACACCCCCGTATTTCCCTCTTCTTCTTCCACCTCACACCCACACCTGTAACTCCACCTCAACCCCTCCATCTCACACCTTCATCATTCTACCCACTCTCCACCATCTCCTTCACCCTGAACACGCCACAATTAATGCACTTCACACCCCATTTCAACCTAAAACCACCACTGTAGCAATACTTACCCACGGTTTTGAGTAAAACCACCCCAACTTGCCTCAAAACTCCTAATACTTGTCCCTCCACCTCATGCTACCTCCCAATAATCTTTAATTGCATCAGAACCACTCCAATTCCACGTATGCAGTTTTGGCGCCAAAACTGATTTAATGGTTGGGATGAGTTTGACTCAATCAATGGCTATGATTTGAAGTGGGAAAAGATATTTGGGCTAGTGGGAAGATATTTGGTGAAAAATATCAGAAGAAGAGAGCAATGCCAGGCATCTAGAGTAATTTTATTATTTTTTATGTCGAATAGTTAACTTTAGTATTTCAATGTAATTTTAAAGCTCTAAAACATTCAATAAAGTTGTATCAGTGTATCTTGAATCTTTGTCACTCATCAATTTAGTATTTCAGTTTTTGAATTTCTTAATTTCAAAAAATTCTCACAAAGCTTGTTTGTTGTTAGTTGTTGTTATTATTGAATTCATAAGCTCATTTAAGCCTTGACAAAGCTCAAATAAGCTTAGGAAAACATCACTTAGCTGGTTAGTTCATAAAAGATAAAAATGAGAAAAATACAAATTAAATAAAGTAAAAATAAAAAATTAATGGTTAGAGTACTTGGAAGCAAAGGAGCTTGATGAAAATTGGATATTTGCTGGTTTAGAACCTTTTGGGAGGTCATAGGTTGGTTATTTGTTCTTGGTTCATTGATTCTCAGTCGATTCCAATTATTTCACATCTCGTTGGGATCTAACGATCCGGGGAAACACTAAACTCACCGGAGTATTGGTTTAGGCTGTTTGATTTGTTGACCATTACTTGGTTGATATTATCTGACTGTTTAGCACCAATCAGGTTGTAAGCTTCTCAAGATCCCTTGAGAGGTAAAGCCTGGTGCGATTCCCACGTACATCAAGTTTTTGGTGCCGCAGCCCAGGGAATAGTTATTGTCTAGGTTAGAATTTCTTTTTATTAGGTCTACTTGCTAGATTCCTTTCTAGTAAGATTTTATTTTTATTTTTTGGTTTTCTTTTGTCTATCTTTTTCTGTGTGTTTGTTCGTAATTTCCATTGACTCTTCCGTTCACCATTATGGAGTACGCGAATCCACCATACCACCAACCACAAAGGCCATTCTACCCTATTGACATCTCGAATTTCAAACAATATCGAGATAAACCCATATATGATGCATGGACTCGTTTTAGAAATTTACTCTGAAAATTCCCTCATCATAGTTTCGCTTTAGCATCCCTAACCCGAACCTTTTACTATCGTGTTGGCCAATATGACCAAATGCGCATTGAGGATTTTGCCAATGGGGACTTTAGGGAATTAAGTGCTGAAGAAGCATGGGATGCCATAGAAGATTGTGCCCAATATTATTATAGGGCAGACAACCCAACAAACGTTAGTACAAGTCAATTGAATATAAATTTCCAGGATCATGAAAAAAGTTTGTTTGGGGATGAATATATTAGTGTTGAGATACTTAAGTGGTTGTCATGTAATGCCATAGTACAAGCTGAACACATAGGTGACCTTGATGTGATGGAGGATTTAGCCGAACATGATCACATTGATCAAAAAGACCTAGGTCCTATGATCGATGATGATGAATCTCAAGAAACATCTGATGAATCTTTTGGGCAATATGTATATAGCAGTCAGAATATAGAGGATGATCCATATGATTCGGACATAGAAGTTGAGATGCCTAAAGAAGTACGTGAGATACTTGGGAAAATGTTAGGGTTGGATTATAATGAAACACACGTTGTGGATATAGGTGATCTTGATAAGATGGATGATAAAGTAGAAAATCTAAGCTCACCAAATACCCCACAAGTCCTACCATCATTTGAGGCATACACACCACCCGTGACTTATTCAGATGAAGTAGAAGAGACTATAGGAGCCCCAATAGAGGTAGAACCCTTGTACCAAACACCATTAGAGGATATAGGTTTGAATACTTGTAGTGATAACCTTACTCTTAGTTCTAGGGAATTACCTATTGTTAATGAACCGGAACCTCAATCTTCACGTAACTTTCCATCCTTAGATATACATCTAGGAGACAAAAGAGGAGCCGACCCACCAATCAACCCATGTAGTCCGGGTAGTCTTGGGATAAAGGTAGTAGACTCAAAGCCTTGTAGAGAGGAAGCTGACACAGGAGTGGAAAATGACCTTACATGCTTACATCACCCATTCATGATTGATCATAAGAAACATTATGGGTTTAATCCGGGTTTATTAGGTCAAGACGGATCCCCAACTAGTAGTCTCTTGAAGTTGATAGAAAATGATCCCTTTCTAGGAGAAAATCTTAATCCACCCATTAACCCGATTGAATTTGGTAAGATTATGATGATAGGAGCACACCCCTTTGAGCATATATTTCATCCACCACTCTTACCTCACGTGGCATATTTTCACCCTAAGTGTGTGTATCGCTACTTTCACCCGCACTTAATCTTAAGTATAGGAAAAACTCCCCTATTTCCGTTAAATAAGGGTAGAGTCAGGCTCGTGACTCGAACAAAAACAAGCGCTTCTTGGGAGGCAACCTAAGCCCCTCTTTATTTGTGTGATTTTTATTTGTTTGATTTTATTTGTTTTCGTATGCATGTTTTATTTTTATTGTTTGTGGCTCATGTTTCAAAGTAAATTGTAAAAATGCTTTATTTTGTTTTTAACTTCGTTTTAATTGCATATAAAGGTATTTTTGCAAAAGATTAGTGTAAGGGGAAACCCCAAATATGTTTTTAAGAAACAAACCGATCATGATTCTCCACAATATTAAATGAATATGTATATTCGTATTTGTTAGAGTCAAATGCTTGTATTGAGTCATAATGAAGTTTTACAGGATTTTCCAGGAAGTAGGACCAAGTTTTTCCAGAAATTTTCCGGAAACTTAACATAAGAATTTCTGCAGGTCACTTCTGACGGCGTCACGAGTTAATTCTTGACGGTGTCACGTGTAAAAATCTGGAAATTTTACCGGTTTTGTTTTTCTAACAGAGTCTTATGGTTTTTGTGAATTATTAAGTTTTATAATCTCCAGGAAATCTGCAAACTTCATTCCACAAGCATTATATCTTATCTTGTTTTCTAGGATTTAGTAACTTATATAGGATGCCGCCGATTTTACGCGAGGTTGTTTTCGTCTATTTTCTCAGGTTTTACAGGTTATGTATGACAAGAAGATGATTTATATTCTGGAAGGGAAGCTTTGATTGTTCATTTTCTTGGAGGAAGATTTAACCTGGCCACCTTATTATCCATACCGAGCGAATCAGGGGAGTATTTGATTTCATTCTTTTTACTTTTTCACTTTTACATTCTTTACTTGAACATTGGGGACAATGTTCATCTTAAGTGTAAGGGGAGGGTAAAAGGATGATACCTTACATATGCACTTTCGCTTGAGTTTGTTTTGTTTGATGGTAGATGTGTAATAAAACTATGAGAAATACTTGTTAGTGCAATTTTAGTGCCAAATTTAAAATTTTTTACAACATTTAGGAGTGAAACTTTAGCCATAGCAAGCGTCTCATGGATAGGAGATTGTATGACTAGCACATAACCGTATATTCAGAAAAATTTTCCACCCAAATATGTGAGGTTCGCCTTTAGATTTGATAGGGAAAGCATTTATTATTAGTGCTTATGAGTGTACCGGTAGCATTTAGATTCTAGAACTTGCGTTAGTGATGCATCCCGAGACCGCTAGTGAGACTACATTCGTGTAGTAGGATTTACTACATGATAAAAGGCATTAGGATCACCCTTGTGTTAAACCCGTATTATAATTACTTGACCATTTAAGTCATATTACTTGGCTAGTTAAGTCAACTAATTTTTCCCACACCCTTAGCGTTGTACTCATTTTTAGTACACGAAACCCCTAGTACACCCCTTCGAGCCTATCTTTTCGTTTCTAACTTTAAGCATTTTACTTAAAGGAAGAATTTGTTACACCGCACTTAAATGTACAACCAAATCGCCTTAGCCTTCCGTGTATGCGCTCATTTTTAGTGCATTATTGTTATTTGTTAAACCCTATGTTAACTATCTAATTGATTACATGGTTGCTAAGTCGAGTCATATCCTTGTACATATTGTTTTGGGACGATTGGTACTCATGGGTAAAGTACTTATTTTATGGAGTAATGGGGAAGAACTTAATATATTACCCCCATATGTGCGTTAATCTTAAAAGTGCTCCAAGTGTTTTGATTTTCTTAATTCGAGTCATTAGTTTAGTTTATTGTAAAGTATGTAAAGATTCAAGTGTAAGGGGAATGTTTATTCCCTATGATGTATTATTTTGGGTGGTAGGGTAAGAGTGTATGCAAAAAAAAAAAAAAAAAAAAAAAAAAGAATAAAAAAATCAAAAAAATCGAAATAATCAAGAAAAATAAAAAAAAAATAGAAAAAAAGAAAAAGAGAAAAAACATACGGACTACCATCCCTTTTCATTTTATGTTCATTTTATGTTTTTGTTATTTTTCATTTATTAGCTTAAGTCGAGTCTAGTCTTGGCTTAGCAACGCCACATTGTACATGTAATTAACCAAGATTGTTAACTCGCCACCAGTGAAAACTTCCTTTATCCAACAAAATCGTATATTTCATATCCCTACACCTAACGTTACAACCCTTTAAAAGACCTCTTTGATAGTTTATCCTAGGTGCTTACGCCATGTGGTGGACGTTTGATCCTTTCCCAAGCCTATGGTAATCTATTTTGCTATGACAGGTAGTGAGAGATATCTTCCGTTTCCATATTGTGATTTACACTTTATTACACCCGAGAGATGTGAGTATCTAAACACTATTTGTGAGGTGCTTGTGTATGACCTCCGTGCTTGTCTATTAGTCTTTAGTGGAACGATTATTTGTTGTAATTACTTTTATATTAGTGTTAAATGATCCCTAACTTGTATTTTGAGTAGAATAAAAGCGCATTTGCTTGAGGACAAGCAAATCTCAAGTGTAAGGGTTTATGATGAGGCGAAAAATGAACCACTTTTAGGGGGTCATTTAAGCCCGGAATTGAACTTATTTGATCAAATATTGCCCTAAATCGTTGCTTTTGTGAGTTTAGGTACTTTGGGAGAGAAATCTGGAAAAGGAAGCAATTCGGACATTTTTGGAGCATAAAGGTGAAGAAAACGCCAAAGTCTTAATTTTCCTTGTTGGGAACAGTAGGTGACGGCGTCAAGAAGGAATTCCTGACGGCGTCAAGAGTAATTCCCATGACGATCCAGTATAGATTTGACGGCGTCACAAAGTAGGGCGTCAAGAGTAAAATGCATGACGGCCTGGAAAATGATAACACATGACGGCGTCAAAAGTAGATCAAGGCAGTCCGAGAAATATTTTGGCGGCGAGGTGACGGCGTCACAAGATTTATCTTGACGCCGTCAGACCCATTTCCTATATATATTTTTCTAATTTTCACACATTAGGAAGAGAAGATTTGGAGAAACCCTAAGTACGAACTTGGTGCGAATTTTACAGGTTTTTCAAGGGTTCTAAGCCCTTGATACCTTTCATGTGTAATTGAGATAAGTATTCTTTTAGTTCAATCAATATGTCTATGTGTTGGTTGTCTATATCTTGTTCTTGTCTTAATTCCATCATGCTAGGCTAGATCTATCTTGTGTTTGCTTGGATCTAATGAAACCTAGATGTTAATTATGTGTTGATTACTTGTTTATAGTTTTTTTGGATGAATGAATTTGATGTTAGGCTTAAGAAAACTGGTAGATCTCCAAATGGTAACATGCTTGAACGTCTTAGGAAACATGAACTGATGTGCACTAGATTTTTATTGGTTGTATTTAATGCATGAGCCACTGTTTATAATCCCTATGGTTGTGCTGGGCATGGCATAGGAGGAGATAAGAGCTCATAGGATTGGGGAGTAAAGTGTGCCACCCCATGAATGGTATTAAGGAATACAATCCGTCATCCACGCAACTATAACAAGTAATTAACGTGTAAAAGATGTCTAGGGAGTAGTGAAATCTAAGTAAACACATTTTCTCCACTTATTGCTCACAACCTTAGTATAATTTAGTTTATTTTCATTTTTAGTATTTTATTTTGATTGCATCTTTAGTATTGGGTTAGTTGACTAGCAACTAATTCCGCCCAAATCCTTCAAACCCGAGATTTTTACTTGCTTTCTAAAAAAATATAAAAATACAAAAAGAATCATCCCTCACCTTTAGAACTAGTATTTAGGTATTCTAATCCTAGCGACACTATTCCTAGCTGAAGGATCAATCCCCCGGTACTTGTCACTATACTATACTACAACGATCAGGTACACTGCCTGGTGGGGGTTGTAAGCTTCTCAAGATCCCTTAAGAGGTAAAGCCTGGTGCGATTCCCACGTACATCAACATCTTTTAAGGACAACAATGTATCTCCTAATACGTGTTCCTTACCTTCTACAGGATTAGAAAGCACCTCTAGGAGCAGCAGACTAAAGCCCAGGAGCAATACAAGGAACAATAGAGTCTCGCCTGCATCTAAGAGTAATAGCAAGAATAAAGTTGAAGAAGTAGAAGAACACCCTACGAATTTATCGTTTCCAATAAGAGACATATTTCATCTGAATGTAATGTCAAAAGTACTGTTTCTAATGCATGTAATGACTCTGTTTGCTTAATGTGCAAGAAATGTTTATCTAATGATGTTTGTGATGATTATGTTTCTAAAAATGTGGATGGTATGCCTGCATGGAAAGATGTTCCAAAAGTACCTAGTGCTAAATCTAGATATATTGGTAATCTAATTAAAAGAATTAGAAAAACCACTAATAGTCGCATGCCAAGGAACTATCTTATTGTGCATGGAAACCAACGGGTAGAGAATTCATTCTACTAAATGGCAAATTGAAAGTTGTTCAATCAGAACAAGTAGAAACATTCTATGAGTGTTATTCTGTTTTTACTCCAAATACAAACTCTTCTGTTCTTGGCAGGTTATCGAAATATGTCTTTGGATCGTCGACTCGGGTTGCTCCAAGCACATGACCGGGAACTTAAAGCTGCTGATCAATTTCGTCTAGAAATTCATGGGAACTATACGCTTTGGAAATGATCATGTAGCAGCTATTCTTGGTTATGGAGACCTTCAATTTTGGAATTTTTTGATCACTCAAGTTTACTACGTCGAAGGGTTGGGACACAACTTGTTTTCAGTCGGACAATTTTGTGATGTAGATTTAGAGGCTGCATTTAGGAGAAACAAGGTTTTTGTTAGAAATCTGGTTGGCGATGATCTCTTAAATGGAAATCACGACACCAACTTATATGCTATCGACATCAATCAAATGGCCACTACATCACCAATTTGTCTTATGACAAGAGCAACTGAAACAAAGTCCTGGCTGTAGGATAGAAGATTATCCCATCTCAATTTCGACACCATCAACAAATTAGTCGAAGATAACAACATCACCGGACTTCCTAAGTTCAAATACACCAAGGAACACTTATGTCCATCATGTGAACAAGGAAAAAGCAAAAGGGCATCATATAAACCAAACCGTACCTAGTTCGGAAGCACGGTTGCATCTGTTACACATGGACTTATGTGGCCCAATAAGAGTTGAAAGCACTAACGAGAAGAAGTATATTCTTGTTACTATTGATGATTATTAAAGATATACATGGGTTAAGTTTCTGAGGTCAAAAGACGAAGCACCAGGCATCATCATCACCTTTCTGAAGCGTATTCAAGTTTTACTTCAAGCTCCAATAAGGATTGTAAGATCAGACAACGGCACAGAATTCACAAATCAGGAGTTAAGAACGCACTTTGAAGATGTTAGAATTACACATTAGACATCAGTTGTTAGAACTCCACAGCATAATGGGTAGTTGAAAGAAGAAATCGAACTCTTGTGGAAGCTTCTCGCACAATGCTAATTTATTCTAGTGCACCACTATTCTTATGGGCTGATGCTGTTGCCACTGCTTGTTTCACTCAGAATCGATCTCTAATCCATCCAAGATTCAATAAAACCCCATATGAGCTAGTGAACAACCGTAAACCTGACATCTCTTACCTTCACGTGTTTGGCGCTTTGTGCTATCCAACGAACGACAGAGAAGATCTAGGGAAATTGAAAGCTAAGGGTGATATTGGAATCTTCATTGGATATTGAGAAAACTCGCGGGCCTTCAGGGTGTATAATAGAAGACTTAAAAGGATAATGGAGACGATGAATGTGAAGTTTGACAAGATTTCACAGATGGCTTCTAAGAGACTCACTTAATCCGATGGCTTCTAATCAAAACGGATTAGGATCCGAACCAAACCAGCAGACTTCTGGACATATTAGTTAAGGACTCATACCTTAAGGTGCTCAATCAACTAACATTGATAAACCTTCAAAACAAGAACTGGAAAGTTTCTTCGAGTTAATGTTTGATGAATACTATGGTGGAACTTCGACTAATGCATCACAACAACATTCCGCTGCACCCACTCAAAATAATCAACCACCACCAACATAATATACATCTACAACAAACGAAGCTAAAGCACCAAATCCATAATCATCATCTACATCTACTCCAACAACTCCAATTATTGAAATTGTTCTACCAAGAGTTGATGAGCAAAACCAAAAGACACCAATTCAAGAAGAAACAACACATGATCAAAACGATGTTGCGTTAGAAGAAGAAGCATTTGAAAACCCGTTTGCAACAGGCTCTGCTGAATCTTCTTCAAGGTTACAAGAACCATCTAACCCACATACGTTAAACCCAAGGTACCCTTCTACACTTCAGTGGACAAAAGAACATCCAATTGAACAAGTTATTGGTGAACCTTCAAGGCCAGTTCAGATGAGAAGACAATTTGCCACAGATCCCAAAATGTGCATTTACATTTGCTTAATAAGCCTCAAAGAACCAAAGAACATTCGGGAGGCAATGGCAGAAAATGCTTGGATTGAAGCGATGCAGGAGGACATTCTTCAATACCAGTTACATGACAGTTGGGAACTTGTTGAACGACCACTTGACAAACTTGTCATTGATCTCTAATGGTTGTGTAAAAATAAGAACGATGAAGAAATGGATGTGATTTGAAACAAAGCTAGTCTCATGGCTAAAGGATATTGGCAGGAAGAAGGAATAGATTTTAAGGAATCATTCGCGCCAATAGCTAGACTTGAAGCAGTCCGGATTTTCTTAGCATACGCAGCTCACAAAAACATCACAGTATATCAGATGGACATCAAGACCGCTTTCTTGAAGTGAACTCTGAAAGAAGAAGTGTATGTGAGTCAGCCAAAAGGATTTGTTGACAAGGAACATCCATACTACGTCTACAAGCTTAAGAAAGCCATTTATGGTTTAAAACAAGCTCCAAGAGCATGGTATGATGAATTATCATCTTTCCTGATCAAAAACAATTTCACCAAAGGAACTTTCGATTATACGTTTACAAGAAAATATAAAGATGACATTTTGATTGTTTAGATTTATGTGGACCACATTATCTTTGGGTCCACTAATCCGAATCATTCAAAACATTTTGCAAATCTCATGAAAAGCAAATTCGAAATGTCCATGATGGGGGAACTTAAATTCTTTCTTGGTTTACAAATACATCAATCCCCTCGTGGTATTTTTATTAATCAAGCTAAATATACAATTGAGATTTTGAGAAAAACATGGTATGGAAAATTGTGACTCTGTTGGTACAACAATGGTCACTTCACCAAAAATCGGTGCTGATTTATTCTGGAACCCATCGATCCAAAGAAATATCAGAGCGTGATTGGTTCTCTCATGTACCTTACTGCTAGTCGACCCGATATTCATTTTGTTGTTTGCTTATTAGCACGGTTTCAGGCAAGGCCTACAGAACTTCACCTCCAAGAGGTTAAACGGTTCTTTCGGTACCTACGAAGAACCATTAACATGGGACTTTGGTATCCGAAGGACTCCGAGTTTAAACTAATAGCTTTTTCAGATGCCGACCATGCAGGTGATCAAGTTACAGCAAAAAGGACATAACTTGGAGCACAATTTTTGGTGAAAAACTAGTAGGTGGGTGGTCATGAAAGCAAGATTGTATTGCATTATCAACTGCCGAAGCCGAGTATGTGCCTCTATCTGCGTGTTGTGCCCAAGTTCTATGGATGAGGAATCAACTCACAGATTATGGATTTACTTTCGACAAAATACCTTTGTATTGCGACTTGAAAAGTGCCATAGCCATCTCGTGCAATCCGGTGCAACACTTGAAGACCAAGCATATTATAGTCCGCTATCATTTCATCAAAGAGCACGTAGAAGAGGGTACTGCTGAATTATTTTTCGTGAAGATGGATTACCAACTCGCTGATCTATTTACTAAAGCCTTCCAAAAGAAAGGTTTGATATTTTAGTTTGACGAATTGGAATGTGAAGCCTAACTCCGAAGGAGCTAGAACGTCTTCTCGAATCTTCTTGAAAATTGTCTTTCAAAAGCTTCGCTATAAATATTTTTGAAAAACGAAATACAAAATCTGAAAAACCAACAAAAACAAAATACAAAATTTGAAAAATCAACAAAAACAAAATACAAAAATGAAAAACTTCATAAATACAAAAACAATATAAAATCAAAAAATCCAAAAATATTCTTCTTACGACATGTCTCTTGTATAAATCAATAATCTGTATGTTTCTAGAAATTTCATTCAACAATGATACGGATATGTACAGATATTACCGGAGTTCATTTAAATGTTTTCTAAAACATGTCATTCTTAAATTTTCTTAAAAAATGCCTTTCGTATACTTCAGTACGAAACCCATACATAAATGATGACTTCTGATTATTTCAGATCAGGACTCATATGTTTAAAGATGAAATCATTTTCAAAGGTTCGAGTATAAACAAACGAAAAAGATTTCAAACAAAAACTCGTTTTCAAAATAGAATTCTTGAGCACCTTTTCAAGATTGTTCAAAAGATTTTTCAAAATCTTTCAAATTAGTGCTCAAAATAACTCCCTCCAAACCCTTAAGTGACTTTAAAATATGCTATCATTAAGGGGGAGTATAAAAATCGAATATGTTCCGATTTCATGCAAAAACAAGTCTGTCTATCTCTCCTAAAGCTTTTTCTTAATCAGTTGATTTCAAAACTATCACGATATGCTATTTTTGAGGGGGAGAAGACATGATAAAAATGTGATCAAAATGTTTAAAGATCGGTGCTGAATCTCAAAAGAGCTCGACCCAGATATTACCAACGAATTGACAAGTAAACAATAAGAAAACTTGTTCTTAGAAGAGTATGTACCATATCGAGAAGCTCTTTATAGACATGTACTTAGACGGGTCTAACTTCCTTGAAAGGAATGTTAACAACATCAAGTTAGTTATTAGGGCTAATTGTCACCTAAAAGCTGATAATGGATCCCTGTAACTAAGCAACGTAAACGTGTCTCGCAAGGACTTGTCCATTAAGAGTTGATAAATTCAAAAGTGCAAACTCTACCGAACATGTACAAATTTATCTTAAAATCATATAAGCACATGTGAAGGGGGAGTATTTCTAAAAATGCAAAACTCTTGAAGTGTTAACAAAATGTGTTTATAATCATAAACACTTTGAGAGATTTTACAAAAAGGTTTTATGGCATGTGATCAATAAATCTAGGATAATCATGGAGTAATAAGGTGATTATGGTTTGGCTTATGCCCAATGATCCGCTAGAGCTGGAGGGATCTACCCAAGGACAATTCCAATAGATTAGAATTAGAAGTCCTTAGGTATGACTGAAAAAAGGAGTAAATGAGAAAGGAGAAAGAAAGGGTTGAAGAATTAAAAAGAAAAGTAAATGAAAGGGTGAAAAGAAATAGCTGACAAGACATCATGGACCCAGTGATGCACTACACTAAACCTTCTAGCCACTCGGGTGTCTCTTAAAAGGTACTTGTTTCATTTCTCACACAGAACCTTGCATAATCTATCGATCTCTCACTCCGAGATGTGTTGATATTGAAAAGAAGGCCTCTACTCCATGCCTCCGACGACTAAAACCAAAATGCACTTAATCGAGTCTAGAGCCATGAGATTCATCAAAAGATCTCTTAATACATTTCCAATTGCATACACTTGTGTTGACCAAAAAGGACATAGGCTGTATAAGAGGCTTATATGATCTTCGGATCTTGCCATTTACATTATGATGGTTACTATGCTTCAAATGGTCTACAGTCGTGTAGTGATACATTGGTATACTTTAGCGGCTCACCCGAATTGTGGGTATACTTTAGTATATTTGTGTAAGCCTTCTTGAGGGTATCCAATTCAGGAACAGCCTTTGTAAGGATTAGAGGGAGTCTTCACTCTATGCTGTTGATTATCTCAAAGTCTGAACTTGTATGTGCTGGAAATCCCGCTAAGGAGATTCCTTTCATGAATTGAGTCCTTAAGACGTGGGTTGTTACTTAGATTTATCTAATGTAATGATAATTATCCCTAACGGGATTTGGACGGCTGATACGCCCGACCAAGGTGAATGGAATCAAGACATTCATCAATAAATTGTAGTGGTTTATTCTCTAAGGAAATACCACGATGATTGATTGGGGATTTCAACTAACATCTTTATGTAGGTACTGATGAAAGTCTCCTTGGAGAAATACCGTACATCATAATATCATATGTATCAACATCATCACCTCCACATACTCATACTTATGAAGATCATCCTCAACAAACTTAAGTGAAGAACGTTAAAAGACAAAAGATCAAGATTAAAGACAATGAGTTATGTCAAAGTCAAAGAGCTAATCAAGAATGTTAAAGAACAAGTTCAAGTATCAAATGAGGAAGACATAAGTATGAAGTTCAAAGTATTACATGGAAGTATGAGTATGTTGGAGAAGATTACTCAACGAACCATATGAAGATGTTGATCAAAGGCAAGAAAGATCAAAAAGACTATAATGGAAGATCACAAAGCATGAAGGAACAAAGACAAAAGACTATTATATGACGACACACTAAGTTCAAGACCTAGAAGACCAAAGACCTAATCTCGTGGAGCATACATCGAATGATCACCCCTTAGGGGGAGATTGTTAGCATTAAACAAAAGTGGCGGTCATTCTACATCTAGGATATTTGTAATGTGTCATAGAAAATAACAGAATAGATAATGGGCTTATAGTTTGGACTAATCTAATATGTTAGTATTATAAGTTAAGTAATGAATGTAAAAGTCCAATCCATTACAAAGTGCATCCAAGCCCATTAGAGCATTAGTCTGTAAGTATTTAAGGCACCTTACTAGTCATTTGTAAGGGTGTGCTTGAGTGTGTAAGTGTGTGTCTTGCTTATGAAATAAAAGTTCTCTTCATCACTTTCTCTTACATATATACACGACGTACATATAATCAAGTCACCACCTTTACTTCATCTAGTGCTTCATTGTGTATGATAAAGCTGACAAATTTATGGGATAACACTGACCATCGGCTTGAATCATGAACTAAGTAGCATAGATCGTCTCTTCCTTCAGTGCGAAAAACATGCTTATTACAATATCATGTAAACAAATGTCTTTGGATAATGCTTGTAGTCAATATATGCATGGCGATCACATGCAATGGCCGATAGTCTCAGTGAGCTCCGACGTATCAACCAGAAACCACTCAATGCTTATGATTATTCTTTTTCCTCAATAATCATATCATGAAATGTAAGGTATCATATGCCCCGCAAAATATTTGTAAAGAGCGTGTAACTTTTACAATCAAGAATTATATGACGAACTGAATCTCCAAAACGAACTATACACATCATCATTGTTCAAGATCCAAGGGCGTCTGTAAACCTAGAATACTATATCAAATATATTGGTCAAATAGCAAAAACCAAATCAACCAACAGGATCCGACCAGCAGCAACCATTATCAGCAGGAACCGACCAGCAGGAACCAAATAATAACTTTTTTTTAACTAATAAGCTCAGCAGTAACAACGTGTGAAAGCAGCAGCAACAATATGTCATAGCAGCAGAAATGAACTAAACTTCCAATAGTAGCAAAATTATAAAAATGATGGCAGCAGTATCAAAATATCTTGGGACCAGTACTAACCACAGGGGACCACTACTAACTTTCTGAAGTATCAGTACAAACTGCTAAACCTTATCTTATACTTTTTAATATCAAATGCATCGAACCCCCCAACATTAACCACAATAGTCTCTGAGACACGACAAACTTTGTCTCTTACCCATATGCGTAGCCACCAGAACACAACAACCCATAACGTGTATCCAATGTGATCTTTGTCGCCATATAAACAATTTAATAACCAATCTGCTCCATCTTTTTCACATCTGCTTTCTTTGACAATCTTCTAACCCTGTGTGTGCTAGATCAATTCCTGTAGGTGATGGAAGACTCATGGAACACCTTTTAGTGGTGGAGGAACTGACTTGTATCCTACACCTGACTTAGCCTTATTCACAACCTTTGCTTGCCAAATCTTGTTGATTTCCTCAGACTGATAAGCTAATGTGTCAACTGTTATTTTGACATTATCATTTTTCTGTTTAAGTTTCTCAAGCTCATCTCTAAGTGCCTCATTAACAGCAATCTTATAGTTTAAATCTCTTTTTAATACAGCAATATCATCATTATATTTTGACTCATTTGCTCTATAATGTTCTAATTATGCTTCTAGAAAAGACAACCCTCTTTTATGATTAGACAAATTATAGTTAGAATCCAATAACTCTGTTGTTTCTTTTTCTAAAAGTTCCCTAAGTCTTTCACACTCTTTTAAAGCATTACAAGATTTAGAACAACTTTCAGTAGAATGTAGCTAAGAGTCAGAGAAGGCCATTAGAGCAAATTTAGTTTCTACCATTGCAGCTTCAGTTGCTTCCTCCTTATCAGCCATGTAACTCCAATCATAGTTGACACCATCAATTACTAGCATAGCTTTTGGTTCTTCAACAGATGGCTCCTTCTTCTTCTCCTGCTTGTACTAAGTGGACCTATTATCTGGCTTTATGGGTTTCCTGCACTCTCTAGCAAAGTGTCCCAATCTATGACAGTTAACATTCCACCTTCTTCTTATCAAAATCTGCAGTTTCATTACCATTGATGGTAATTTACCTTCCAGTCCTATGCTAGAACTTTTTAGCCCTCATGCTAAGTACAACTTGCCACTTGATATCCATCTCTTTCATATCATCATCATCCACATGCTTCATATCTTCATGAGTTAGAAGTGAACCATTAACTTGACTTTAGATAAAAGCATAGAAGGTAGGGTCTCCAAGTCTAGCAACCTTCTTTTTAGAACTAGCAGTGGTAACACTTGTACTAATAGTGGAAATAGCAAGATCAGAGTTATCATCATCAGAACAATCAATAATAGTAGATGATATAACTGCCAAGTTCCTAGAACTTGTGCTTAACTTGCCATCCATCTTTAATCTTTGCTCAATAACTTTAAAATTATTGTAAATATCATTAAGTTTCATTGTTTCAATCTCTGGTTTATTTTCCCAGACAATCACATTAGTTTGAAACTCAGAAGGCAAACTTCTTAAGAACTTTAGATTGAGGTCTTCATTATGTACCTCAATACCAAACACAATAAGCTTAGTAACAATCTTCTGAAGTCTTGTGAAGATGCTATCAATGGACTCATTGTTGGAAGAAGAGAAAGTTTTCAAAACTTTGTTTCAACAATGTTTTCTGAGTCATTTTGGTAGCATCATTGCCACCAAACACCAAGAAGATCTATAGAATCAAGATCGCTGAAGCTCTTCTAGGATTAGTAACATTGATTTGCACAGCGGAATAAGAACAATAAGAACAATCAAAGTTACTTCAAGGTTTTCTTTATTAAATATAAAATAAACTAAACTACTACTACTACTATTACACTTTCTATGCGTTTCTAGATTCTCATTGGAGAGACTAGCTATGAATGGATGAGTTACTCATAACCTAGATGCCACCCTCTTTATATAATAGAGGGAGGTTACAAAAAACCCTAGCTTACTAAGAAAGCTAGCTAACTATTACATATTAGGTCCTTATTGTTTCTTCTTTCTTCATTTCTTCTTGTGAGTTTTGTAATCTTAAAATCTGTAATTCCCAACAATCTTCCCCTATTTGATATTACAAAACAATCTGCATGAAGAAACAATGCTAAAACATGTCATCACAAATAATAAGCTGAACATCATAACTCTTCTTCCCCTTTTTGTAATCATCCAATAGGGGTCTTGTGCATCTCGTAACCGCTTCCCCTTAAATGATGCATGTAGATGGTTAAGTATTTTGAACAATAAGCATCCCATTAAAATATACTAACCATTTCATGAATCTCGGACTTTAATTGGCTGCAAATATCCTTCTCTGGTTTAGTGCGAACAAGCATATTTATTACACCCCAGGTACTCGTGTAGTCCTAGCCATCGCACGACCTACCTGCTTAGTTATGCGTGTAGTCCTAACCATCGCACGACATAACCAACAACAGTTATTTGTGTGGTCCCAGCCATCGCACAACATAACTGTCCTTATAATAATGTGTGTGGTCCCGGCTATCGCACGCCATTATTATGTCATGTACTAAACAACCTATAAACACCAAACCAAATGAATAAAAGTTACGAACACGTCATCCAAGATCCAACGGCGTCTTCGTACCTAGAATTAAATATCAACCAACAAAAACAAAATAATAACTTTTTTTTACAGCAGTAGAATCGATCAGCAGAAACTGATCAGCAGGAATCGAATGTCATCAGCAGCAGAAACAAGATAATTGGCAGTAGGAACGAGAAAAAGTAGCAGCAGTACCAATATGTGATGGCAGCAGTATCATATGACTAAACAGCAGCGAGTAGTACCAATAATATATCAACAGCTGCACATCAGTATCATACGGAGTAGCACCATAGTAGCACAGCAGTACAAACTGAAGAAACAAACCATTTACCAATCAATGTCTCAAGATCTCACACATAACCAACCCCATGTGATTCAGCATAAATCGATAATCAAGATAAACTACTGGTCCACAATGAATACATGACAATATTAAAACACCTTTAGCTACTGACCCATTATCTCACTTGTACGAGGTTTGGAATAAAATACAATCCATAAATGACAACCCCTTCAATTTTAAAAGTTACCAATTTGATATTCACGTATAGTCTTTATTCATCAATACCCAACAATCATAAATTACACCGATACCATTAATACCTTGTTAATACCTCCATTAATATTCCACCAATACCATTAATACTTGAAACAATTATACGAGGTATCAATTAAATTACAAATCAACAAACAATTTTTGTCGGCTTTCTATTGCCACATAAATTATATCATCAGCAGCAACGCCAATTATCCTTACAATCAACAGCAGCAACACGACAAACATTCAACAGCAGCATTCACCAATTGCTTGCTGTTTGTCGCCATACGAGATACCATAATCACCAATCATTGAATCTTTTTAAGTACGAGATATTTGTTCATGTTATTAAACCACAAGCGACAATCCATATATCTCCATAGCAATTTATCCAACAAACGCAACAATAGATGAAAGCAATATATTGATATAATATTCTCAGTCCCACATGATAACAAGCTCTAATACGATATACCCAATAATTCATAAAGTGGCCGACCCATGATCTAAGCTTCGACCAATGAAATCAAACGTATGAATCAAAATTGCAAATAAACCGACCCATGTTTTATTAATCCAAATTCAGCACCACATATTAGATAATAAAAACACGATCGAAATTTCAAATAACCTTAAAATCAATTCACATTTACCGTACCTCTTGCCAAACAAATGACAAAAAGTTTCAACCAATCCGTATTAAGCACCAATCAACAATTTGTACGAGACTAATTTTTCAATCAGATATGTACCATGTGCAATACGACAAATCAATTTCCACAAAAACGAATCATGAAGTTAATATCATTACCTTATTCATTATTTGTGCCACTGATGAGTGATTAATCACTCATCCTTTTTAGATCTAAAATCAGACCAAATACACCAAATACTAACCAAAAATGCCAAGAGAATGCATATTTTTGTATTTGTGTATGTGCAGGTACGGATATGAGAAAAATGAACGAAAACACAGCAAAACCGACAAAAACGAGCACGAAAATGGAAAAAGGTCAAAAGCCGGAGCCGGGGAAGCAAAATGATCAAGGAAATCTCAAATTATCAATTTAAATCCCCAGAGATTCTTAAAGTTAGAAGAAAAGTCCCTGGACAAAGTTTTGAGAAGTTAGTAACATCAGTCCCTGCAGTTTCAGAATTTGGCAAATATGGTCCTTTAATGAAGATTTGAAGAAAATACAAAATATGTCTTCCAAGAATTCAGAAAAGTTGAAATAAGCCCTTGGAGAAACTTTTGATAAATTACAGAAATAATCCTTGAGATTTCATAAAATACACTTTAGGTCCCTTTGTTATATAAAATGTTACAACCGGATCCACAACTACTATTAACCCAAGCCCAAAACTAAGAACACACAAGCCCACCACCCTTCCCACTTTACCCGGTCTGCTAATCAAAATACCCGGTCAACTCAAACCCACACCCGGTCAATCCCTAAACAAATAAAACCCCCAATTCCCTTTCCCGACCCCTAAATCTTACCACAACCCAGATAAGTTACTATTTACCAAACCCTAAATCACCCTTTCACCCAAAATTACCTCGTATCAAATCAATTACCTCATGATTAAGGTTCTAGAAGGTGTCAGGAAGGACAGAGAATGTCAGATTGTGTACGTGGACCAATAGGACAACATCACGAGGATCAATCACATCCATCAAATCAATCAAACGGCTGATATCACAAACTTAGGGACCAAGGAGAGATCAAGGGCTCATATTCACTCAAACAAACACAAAATAGACGCGGATAGATGAACTGTACATGCTAGAAGGATCCAAGCCCAACCTCCTCAGCTTCTATATATATACCCCCCTCCTTCATGTATAGTGTGTGTAGGTTTTATATTGTTTAGCTGTCTGTTTTAAATTTTCATTGTATTTCTTATTTCAAAAGCTTTGTACTCAAATTCTCTTATTAATAGAATTTTAATTTTCATTTACAATTACTGTTTTAAGTTCAAATTTAGTTTAGATTTACTTATTATCTTTAATTTCCTGTTATCAGCAATTAGTTTAAAATTTAATCTCTAATTTCTGTTATTATTCTTCAATATAAAAAAAATAATAAAAAATAAAAAATAAATAAAAAAATAAAAAATAAATTCAGTATTAATTTTAAATTGGTTTTGAATCTTGTTTTATTATAGTTGTTTAACTGTTTTTATAAGTTTATATAAGATTTAGTTATTGTTTTATCAAAATTTCACAAGTTATACAAAAGTCAACCATTGGTCAACTATATCAGCTTATTTAATAAGCTCAGCTTATTTGGAGTGGAAGGCAGCCTTAAGGAGTCCAAAGGCATGTCTTAAAGACATGCTAGCTTAGTGAAACCCCCTCTGTTTGAGCTGAGGGGGTATTGGCTTTGTAAGATCCTATTTCATTTCCATTTGGAGTGCATAATTCTAGTTACAGTTAGTGTAGTTCCATTGCTTATTAATGTTTCTCTTTTGATATTGGCATTAATATTCAACTTATATTAGTCTTAATTTCATTTAGATAATTGTCTGCATTATAATTTTAAGTTTCACTATTTGATTGTCTCATCTCTTGAATCTGTGAATCTGTTTGGATTTGTATTCATTGTCTGTAGTTGTGTGTTGTGATTAAGCTTGTTGATTCATTGTCTCTATCTGAGATTGAGTATTGGATTGATATTGAGTTGAGTTTGAACCACTTCTGATTGGATGTGAGTGAGTTTATTGGGTGAGACAGTCACATAAGTGGTGTTTGGTTTATTGTGGTTTGTTTATATAGTGTTTGATTCCGAGGTTATAATTGGTTTAGTCATCTCACTTAGGCTGCAAATAGGTTTAGTTAAGCATATTATCAGTGAGTCATTACATTAAAAGTGAAAAATCATTTGATTTCTCTTTGATATTGCATGTCAGTTAGGTTATAGGTTGCATATTCATAATTGTAGTTGCATAAGTTGTAGCTCTAGTTCATTTCATTCATACAACAGCTTTTTATACAAATTTCAGTTAAAAATTGATAATCAAATCTCACTTTGGTCAAAGTTACTTTCAAGTTAAAAAGTCAAAACAAGTGTGAACTCAGGTTTTGGACAGACTTTTGTGAGCTTTTCTAGTGTTCAATTTTGGTTGAAAATACATTTTGTTTGCTGTTTTGCAAAGTTTAGTAGTCAGTTAATCAATTTCAAAAAGAAAAAGTGGGTTTGGAACTTATTTACTAGTTGGATTATTAAACCATAGTTGCTTGTCTAAGCTTGTAATTCCCCTGTGCATCAGGTTTTTGAGCAGCTTTCTAGACATCATTTAGGTTAGTGAAGTGGATTAGGATTCTATTTTGTTGGTGGATTTTGAATCTCTGGTGGTCAGTGAATTAATTGAACCCACAAGTTTGCTTTTATAAGCTTATCTACTCAGCTTATTTGGCTTCTCAAGTTGGGCTGTTGAACTAGTAATCTGTTTTATTAACTAGGGCTGCAAGTGTTTTATTTTGATCATCCTCTGAGTTTATTGGTTCATTTAAGCTCATTAGTATCCAAAGTTGTTGTCTCAATTGATATTTAGTCTTAGCTTAATATGTTCGGCTTATTTGCTTGTTACACTTGAGCTTATTTGACTCTATTTGTGCCACAACCTTGCTTCTGAGTTCATTTTGGTTTCAAAACTGTTCCTATAAGCTTTGTTGAGTTAAAAAATCATTGGGTCAAAGTTTCAGGTCAATTGGTCAAAGTTAGCTTATTAAAATGCACTTTTCCATAAGCTGTTTTAGCCCATTCAGCACTTCCAGTGCTTATTTTCCAATTTTTATATTTTTCCTAGCTTTAAAATATTATTTTAGATTTTCCCTGAAATTTTTATATTTTTCTGAGTTGATTTGCGATTTTTCCTATTTAATTTTCATTTTTAATCATTTTTAATTACTTTTTAATTTCTTAAAAATCCAAAAAAATAAAAAAATCCCCAGAAAAATCCAAAAAAATATTAGAAAATTATTTTTAGTTATTTTAGAATTTTAGAAATTTATTTTGCATTTTTCTCACTTTATTTACATTTTCTTTTAATTTTTAATTAGTTTAAATAGTTTTTAATTCATAAAAAATAAATAAAAAGTCAAAAAAATATTTTTCTTCTTCTCAAAATTTTCTTTTATCATTTTTAATTTTTGAAAATTATTTTCAAGTCCGTAGGAGTAGCATAGCTTAAAAGTCGCGTTTTATTTTGTACGTTAACGTTTATTTTACGTTTTAGTTTACGGTTTTCGATTCTACGTTACGTTTTTAGTTGCGTTACTTGAATTACGTGTTTAGTTGATTATTTGTGCTTCATTTACTATTTCATTAGTATAATCTCATTCAAATCACTTTTTACCACTTTCACGACACGTTTCACGAATCGGGAATTCGAAATTCCATTCACACCTTCGCTTGTACACGACCCGGGGAAATACTTTCCTAAGCATTTCTTCGGTTATAAACTATACTGAAAACGACAAACATCAAAATTTTGGCGCCGCTGCCGGGGAATGTTGAAGTGAATTTTTCGTTTTCGTTTTTCGAAATTGTGTTTTGAAAACCTTCCTTGTATATATTTTCTATAAAAACTATAAAAATTGAATAATCAAAAACACTTTTCCTAAAGTGTTTTCAAAAACACCAAAAAAATAATAAAGTTACAGCCTCGACTCGACCGAAAAGAAGGGCGTTGTAAACCAAAAAAGCTTCTCAATATAACAACGCGTGAAATTAGTTGCTAATCGGATTACTTTAATTCTACAACCGGATAAGCGGAAAATACGGATAGCTTTGACATTAAATTGCAAGCTGAAGAGAGATCCATTCTTCTCTCCCGTTCTGTCGCGAGTAGATTTGAAGGAAACGGTTTACGATTAACGTAACGTTTGAAAAAGAAAAAAACAAAAGTATAAGTTTTTAAATTTTGCTTTATAAAAACAAAAATACAAAAAGATTTTTTTTTTCAAATTTGGTTTTCCTTTTATTTTTCAAAATTTGAGTTTTTGTGGTGTATGAACACCCGTTCATCTTCTAAACGTCTTATTTCTCCATTATCGAACCCCGAGAGTTTGATACGTCACACACACAAAGTTCGTTTCCCAAACGTTGCGAAAATGGAACAAAATAACCACAACAATTAACACCCTCCGGTGGGTGTTGTTCAAAATGCACCAGCTCCCGATCTCCGAACGATGGAGGAGTTGTGTCAACCGACAATGCACGGTAGAGGCGGTCCGATTGCCCCTCTCAATATCGAGGCTACGGATTTTGGACTTAAGCACCACATGATTCAACAAGTCCAGAATTTATGCCAATTTCACGGATTACCGGGTGACGATGCTAACAAGCATCTCGACAAATTTTTAACCGTCATCCAAAATATGAAACAACATGGGGTCTCCGATGACGCCTTTCGTCTTTCTCTTTTCCCTTATTCTCTTACACATCATGCCACCGCTTGGTTTGATCGTCTTCCCAAGAACTTGATTCATACCTTCGAAGAAATGGTATCGAAGTTCTTGGCGAAATATTTTCCACCATCGATGGTCACGAAACTTCGAAACGACATTAGCAATTTCCGTCAGCTTCCCGACGAATCTTTATTCGAAGCTTGGGAACGCTATAAGCTTGCTATTGATCAGTGTCCAAACCATAACATGCTTCTTGTTACAATAATCGATACGTTTTACAATGGTTTGACTTTGCGACATCGGGACACGATCAATGCAGCTGCGGGTGGAACTTTTATGAAACGACGTCCTGAAGATTGTTACGAACTTATTGAGGATATGACTGCTCATTACAATTACTGGGATTCCTCTGCCGAGAGGAATGAGTCAAGAACAACCGTTGCTCAAAATTCTTCAACGTCTAATTCTGAAATAGCCGCAATTACTAAGAAACTCGATGATTTATCGACTGCTGTTTTACGAATGCACCAAACATCTCAGAATCAAAATCAAGTCAAAAACCATCAAGTCAATATGGTCAACAATGTTTGTGAGACTTGTGGTGGTCCTCATTCGTATTTTGAGTGCCCAGCCACCGGTGGCTACACTCACGAGAATGTGTATGCTACTTCGGGAACCTATAATATGGGCAGTAACGGATACCAACCACCGGGTGACCGAAATCTCCTTAGCTACCGTTCAAACCATTATGTTGGACCACCCGGTTTCAATCAACCGACTCAAGTTAGTCAAGTCAATCAAGTTAATCAAAATGTGCAAAACCGAAATCATCAATTTAATCACAATGCTAATCAAAATCGGATGAACAATGAAAATCATGGTTTTCAAAATCAAAATCGGGGAAATTATAATCAAGGCCCGAATCAAGCGAATTTTCAAGGAAATCATAATGCTAATTTTAATCATCAAGGTTTTAATAACAACTATCGTGGTCAAAAATTTCAAAATCCAGTTGTGAATCAGTCGTCTTCGGATGAATTACTTAAGCAGTTTATAAAAACTCAAGAGGAAATGAATAAAATGTTTATTAATCAAATGGCTGAATTGAAAAAGTCTTTAAATGATCGACTCTCGGGTTCGGGTACTCTTCCAACAAACACGATCGCTAACCCGAGGGGCGAAATCAAGGCGATTACGACACGTAGTGGTGTTTTATATGAACCCACAGCTCCTACTACCTCTTCTTCTTCGTCTCCGCCTAAGGCAGTGGACTGTGAGACCGAGGCGACAAAGGACCCGGTTTCTCCTATTAATAATGGAGGAGCTGAAAACGTCCAACCTCCGGTTGTCCAAAAGTCAAAAGATAAAGAAAAGTCGTTTTTGAGAATAATGTGAAATACAAGTCTAAATTGCCATATCCGTCACGATTTAACGATGAAGAGCTCCGTGCAAAGTCTAAAAAACGAATGGAAAAATTTCTGGATATTTTTCAAAAATTGCACTTTGATATAAGTTTTATGGATGCTCTCGTGTACATGCCGAAATTTGCTTCAACGTTTAAAAACCTCATAAGTAATAAAGAGAAACTGCTTGAATTAGCCGAAACGCCGATAAATGCTCAATGTTCCACGATTCTCCTCAAGAAGCTTCCCGAAAAGTTTGGTGACTGGGGAAAGTTTCTCATTCCGTGTTCATTGAAAGATCAAGACGTTTGCAACGCCCTGGCCGATTCGGGTGCGAGTATAAACCTCATGCCATTATCGATCTACGAACAACTTGGAATGGGGGCTCTTAAACCGACGAGAATGACTTTGGAGCTTGCTAATCGATCGATCACTCATCCAGTTAGAATTGCTGAGGACATTTTTGTTCATGTGAATTCGTGTTCTTTTCCGGCAGATTTTGTTGTTGACAATTTTGAAGCTGATCCGAGAGTTCCTCTAATACTAGGGCGACCGTTTTTACGAACCGCTAAAGCCCTAGTAGACCATTTTGAGGATACTCTAACTTTACGACATGATGACGATATTATGATTTTTAAAACCGATGCTTCAAAATTGAATAAGTACTCCGTCAAAAGTGTTGATGTTTGCGATTATTCCTTTGATGATTTTGTGAAAACTTTCGTCTCCGACTCTTCCCCATCATTTCCTCCGGTTGAGGAACATGATTCTTTTTGGGAAGAGGTCGATGGATTCCTTACTATTGATACGATTCCGTTTTCTGAGATTGACGATTCTAACTTTGATTCGGAGGGGGATATTATTTTTCTTAACAATTTGTTGAACGATGAATCATTAATCCCTCCGGATAAAGTTAAGACGAAGATTGAGCTTATAATTGACGATCCTCTGGAGCCCGAGCTCGAGGAATTTTTACCAAACTTTTAGAGTTTTACCTTCGATACGACTGAGGAAATAAGTGGCAATCCCACTTATCATCTTGATTTTTCTAATCCGACATTTGAAGCTTTTCATTTCGATCACTCGGAAGAGACGAGTCGTGGCAGTACCACTTCTCATGCTTTTATCTCTCTTCCGGAGTTTGAATCATTTCGTTTTGATAAATTTGAAATTGAAAAGTTTTCTAAATCTGCATATGAAAGTTTCAGTTTTGATCTTGAAATTGATCATGATCCGGGTGGCGTGCTTAAAAATGAGAATTTGAATGAAAAGTTTTTCCCAACCCTCCCACCCGGAAAGGATTTTAAAAGGAGCTTAAATGATAAAATTCATAATTTCACAATTATAAAGTTGTCTTTTGATAATGATGAGTTTTTTAAGATTGTTATCATGATTTTCTTGCCATTTGTAACATTTGGTGTGGTTTCTCTTATCCTTCACTCCGTGGGGAGTGAGGATGTTGTATTTGATCCTGGTATCGTTTCTAAACGTTTTCGACATTAAAATACCAGTGGTTATCTCTTCGGGATGAAACTTTCAATTAAGTCTTATGTTTTTCAAAATATTTTGAATGAAAGCCCGATGAAGATTATTTTCCATTTGCTCTCCCCAAGGACGAATTAATTCGGGGATCGAGTCAAGCTCATGTGACTCGGTGAACAAAAATAAGCGCTTCGTGGGAGGCACCCCATGCTTATCCATTTTTATTTTCTTTATTTTCTATTTTCTTTAATAACGTGATGTGAGGGGGGCGACCCTTTCCAAACTCGTGTTTTCGTGGTTGTTTATGAATGTTCAGGAATTTCCCCGAAGTTTGAGGACTCTCTTGCTCGTGGTTTGTCGTTCTCTCCACTCGAGTCTCATCCTTTGCTGCTCTATCGGAAATTTACCATATCCAAAATCTTATCGACTAACGTTTATCTCTTGCCATACTTAATAAACGGCCTTAGATGTTACGTAGGATTACCTTTACCCTTAAAACATTGAGGACAATGTTTCACTTTAGTTTGGGGGGGGGGGGGGGGGGGCGTAAATCTTCGATTCGATTTGACCTGTACCATCGTTTGAGCTGTTAACTTACGCAACTCTGTTTTCCACCAGAAATTTTTAATTTTTATCAACGCTTTATAAAAAATATATAAATATATAAATATATATATATATATATATATATATATATATATATATATATATATATATATATATATATATATATATATATATATATATATATATATATATGATATAATAATAAGTTTTGACACCTTGTTTTGACTTTCCTACTGGCGAGAGTAGAAATAAATGTTCCGACTTGACCGGGCGTGTTGAGCCCTAGCTCGTCTCCCTTAACCAATATAATCAAAAGATTATGGCTAAGCATCCGCGGATCTCATTACTTGGGATTTTAAATTTGCGGAGATCGAGGAATGATAGAGTTTATTTAGAAGTTTCATGCTATACACGGATCGCATTACTGGGATTTAAAAAACCCACGAGAGGTACTTGTGGCCTCCTTGTTCCCATCAGCAACGTCACCAATATATAATAGATGTCTAGGATTAATTAAGGGTATACGGTTTGGGCAATACTTAGTTTTTTCTCGTTCCCAACAAAATCTCTGCATATGGGGGTTTGGTACACATAGGGGTACTGCCAGTGTTACGGTAAAATAGACTATTGCATCTTGCCCGTTCGCAACCGATGTTGTAATCTTAGTAAAGGCCGTAGGACTCGGGGTTTGGCATATAATTATGAATATCAATAATAATAGTCCAAAGCCAAATAAAAAGGTAGAGGAATCCAAAGCTATAAAAATGCAACGGATAGAAATCCAAAGTCATAATAAAGCTCTTACATCTTGGCGGCTCATAAACCGTTGACTGTAAAAGAATAAAGGACTAAGGACCAAAGTATTATTAAAGTGCTTATGATTATGCAAAAATGCCAAGCTTCGACTCCGGGGGTTTCCCTAATAAAAAGCTTCCGTTTCGGGTATCAAACATGGTATGTCTCAGTCGTAAATAAAAAGGGAGCCCCTACAAATCGTGTTAAATCAGAGACCTTCATGTGGACCCGATTTCTGTATGCAGGGGTTTTCGAGGGAAAGTTTGGAAACTACTTAGCGTTCAAATTTTGTGCTCTTATCGGACTAACAAATATCGAAACGAGAAAATATGAAGCAATTCATTTCTCACAATTAAAATCTTGAGATACAAAACTTAGGACCTGGGGACAAGAGGTAATACACAAGTAACTTTTATGGGCAGTGTTAGCATCTAACTTCTGGATAAACAATGATCTCGATTTTACGCTTAGTTTGGGAGCTTGTGAAAAATCAAGGATGACGATTTTTATCAGTACGGTCTCTTCTCTGTGAGAAGTGTTTCTACTCGTTGACCTTGAAAATTATCAACAGATAAGAATTGATAATGAAAGTCAAGGCAAACCGTCACATATATAAAAATGAAAAAATACAAAAATAGTAGTAGTAGTTGTTATTCATAAAAATCGGAAAACGGAGCGTTTTTGAGAATAAATGATTTTACTATCTCTCTTGATAATCATTGCTACTTTACAACGTCAGTAAAGAGAGGTTTTGAAATTATTTATCTCTTATGCGTGATGTGATGACATTGCGTGAGGGCACGGCAATACCTTAGTCTGGGGGATTTTGATGAGTGCTTAATCACTCATCCTTTTTAGACCTAAAATCAAACCAAATACACCAAATACTAACCAAAAATGCCAAGACAATGCATGTTTTTGTATTTGTGTATGTGCAGGTACGGATATGAGAAAAATGAACGAAAACACAGCAAAACCGACAAAAACGAGCACGAGAATGGAAAAAGGTCAAAAGCCAGAGCCGGGAAGCAAAATGATCAAGGAAAGCTCAAATTATCAATTTAAGTCCCCAGAGAATCTTAAAGTTACAAGAAAAGTCCCTGGACAAAGTTTTGAGAAGTTAGCAACATCAGTCCCTGCAGTTTCAGAATTTGGCAAATATGGTCCTTTAATGAAGATTTGAAGAAAAGACAAATATGTCCTCCAAGAATTCAGAAAAGTTAAAATAAGCCCTTGGAGAAACTTTTGATAAATTACAGAAATAATCCTTGAGATTTCATAAAATACACTTTAGGTCCCTTTGATATATAAAATGTTACAACCGGATCCACAACTACTATTAACCCAAGCCCAAAACTAAGAACACACAAGCCCACCACCCTTCCCACTTTACCCGGCCTGCTAATCAAAATACCCGGTCAACTCAAACCCACACCTGGTCAATCCCTAAACAAATAAAACCCCCAATTCCCTTTCCCGCCCCCTAAATCTTACCACAACCCAGATAAGTTACTATTCACCGAATCGTAAATCACCCTTTCACCCAAAATTACCTCGTGTCAAATCAATTACCTCATGATTAAGGTTCTAGAAGGTGTCAGGAAGGACAGAGAATGTCAGATTGTGTACGTGGACCAATAGGACAACATCACGAGGATCAATCACATCCATCAAATCAATCAAACGGCTGATATCACAAACTTAGGGACCAAGGAGAGATCAAGGGCTCATATTCACTCAAACAAACACAAAATAGATGCGGATAGATGAGCTGTACATGCTAGAAGGATCCAAGCCCAACCTCCTCAGCTCCTATATATATACCCCCCTCCTTCATGTATAGTGTGTGTAGGTTTTATATTGTTTAGCTGTCTGTTTTAAATTTTCATTGTATTTCTTATTTCAAAAGCTTTATACTCAAATTCTCTTATTAATAGAATTTTAATTTTCATTTACAATTACTGTTTTAAGTTCAAATTTAGTTTAGATTTACTTATTATCTTTAATTTCCTGTTATCAGCAATTAGGTTAAAATTTAATCTCTAATTTCTGTTATTATTCTTCAATATAAAAAAAATAAAATAAAAATAAAATAAAAGTAAATTCAGTATTAATTTTAAATTGGTTTTGAATCTAGTTTTATTATAGTTGTATAACTGTTTTTATAAGTTTATATAAGATTTAGTTACTGTTTTATCAAAATTTCACAAGTTATACAAAAGTCAACCATTGGTCAACTGTAACAGCTTATTTAATAAGCTCAGCTTATTTGGAGTGGAAGGCAGCCTTAAGGAGTCCAAAGGCCTGTCTTAAAGACAGGCTAGCTTAGTGAAACCCCCTCTGTTTGAGCTGAGGGGGTATTGGCTTAGTAAGTTCCTATTTCATTTCCATTTGGAGTGCATAATTCTAGTTACAGTTAGCGTAGTTCCATTGCTTATTACTGTTTCTCTTTTGATATTGGCAATAATATTCAGCTTATATTAGTCTTAATTTCATTTAGATAATTGTCTGCATTATAATTTTAAGTTTCACTATTTGATTGTCTCATCTCTTAAATCTGTGAATCTGTTTGGATTTGTATTCATTGTCTGTAGTTGTGTGTTGTGATTAACCTTGTTGATTCATTGTCTCTATCTGAGGTTGAGTATTGGATTGATATTGAGTGGAGTTTGAACCACTTCTGTAGCTCTAGTTCATTTCATTCATACAACAGCTTTTTATACAAATTTCAGTTAAAAATTGATAATCAAATCTCACTTTGGTCAAAGTCACTTTCAAGTTAAAAAGTCAAAACAAGTGTGAACTCAGGTTTTGGACAGACTTTTGTGAGCTTTTCTAGTGTTCAATTTTTGTTGTAAATACATTTTGTTTGCTGTTTTGCAAAGTTTAGTAGTCAGTTAATCAATTTCAAAAAGAAAAAGTGGGTTTGGAACTTATTTACTAGTTTGATTATTAAGCCATAGTTGCTTGTCTGAGCTTGTAATTCCACTGTGCATCAGGTTTTTGAGCAGCTTTCTAGACATCATTTAGGTTAGTGAAGTGGATTAGGATTCTATTTTGTTGGTGTATTTTGAATCTCTGGTGGTCAGTGAATTAATTGAACCCACAAGTTTGCTTTTATAAGCTTATCTACTCAGCTTATTTGGCTTCTCAAGTTCGGTTGTTGAACTAGTAATCTTTTTTTATTAACTAGGGCTGCAAGTGTTTTATTTTGATCATCCTCTGAGTTTATTGGTTCATTTAAGCTCATTAGTTTCCAAATTTGTTGCCTCAATTGATATTTAGTCTTGGCTTAACATGTTCAGCTTATTTGCTTATTACACTTGAGCTTATTTGACTCTATTTGTGCCACAACCTTGCTTCTGAGTTCATTTTGGTTTCAAAACTGTTCCTATAAGCTTTGTTGAGTTAAAAAATCATTGGGTCAAACTTTCAGGTCAATTAGTCAAAGTTAGCTTATTAAAAAGCACTTTTCCATAAGCTGTTTTAGCCCATTCAGCACTTCCAGTGCTTATTTTCCAATTTTTATATTTTTCCTAACTTTAAAATATTATTTTAGATTTTCCCTGAAATTTTCATATTTTTCTGAGTTGATTTGCTATTTTTCCTATTTAATTTTCATTTTTAATCATTTTTAATTACTTTTTAATTTCTAAAAAATCCAAAAAAATCAAAAAATCCCCAAAAAAATCCAAAAAAAAATATTAGAAAATTATTTTTAGTTATTTTAGAATTTTAGAAATTTATTTTGCATTTTTCTCACTTTATTTACATTTTCTTTTAATTTTTAATTAGTTTAATTAGTTTTTAATTCATAAAAAATAAATAAAAAGTCAAGAAAGTATTTTTCTTTTTCTCAAAATTTTCTTTTATCATTTTTAATTTTTGAAAATTATTTTCAAGTCCGTAGGAGTAGCGTAGCTTAAAAGTCGCGTTTTATTTCGTATGTTAACGTTTATTTTACGTTTTAGTTTACTGTTTTCGAATTTACGTTACGTTTTTAGTTGCCTTACTTGAATTACGTGTTTAGTTGATTATTTGTGCTTCATTTACTATTTAATTAGTATAATCTCATTCAAATCACTTTTTACCACTTTCACGACACGTTTCACGAATTGGAAATTCGAAATTTCATTCACACCTTCGCTGGGACACGACCTAGGGAAATACTTTCCTAAGCATTTCTTCGGTTATAAACTATACTTAAAACAATAAACATCAGCCACATAAAACACAAAATGAATCTGCTCTATTTAAACCAGATATGCTCTTCTTTGAAACTGCTTTTTATTCATAAACACAAACATGAAAACCTTGAAACCCTAGATATCGAGCCCCCTGTGCACTGATGCCAATTATAGAATCAAGATCGCTAAAGCTCTTCTAGGATTAGTAACATTGATTTGCATAGCGGAATAAGAATAATAAGAACAATCAAAGTTACTTCAAGGTTTTCTTTATTAAATATAAAATAAACTAAACTACTACTACTACTATTACACTCTATATGCGTTTCTAGACTCTCATTGGAGAGACTAGCTATGAATGGATGAGTTACTCATAACCTAGACGCCACTCTCTTTCTATATTAGAGGGATGTTACAAGAAACCCTAGCTTACTAAGAAAGCTAGCTAACTATTACATATTAGGTCCTTATTGTTTCTTCTTTCTTAATTTCTTCTTGTGGGTTTTGTAATCTTTAAATCTGAAATTCCCAACAAGATCTCTTCAAACAAGGTCTTTGTTGTTGTATACTTGTTTAATGCAACTATCTGATCCTTAGGAAGAGTCAAGAGAAATAGGCTTCTAGCCTTTAAATCATTCTTTTTCTGAAGCCTTTCTTCACTTGCAACTGGACGAAAATTCTGCTTCTGAACCACCTTGCCATCAATGGTTTCAGATGAAGTACCAAGCTTGAGTGAATCACCAAACATCATGATCTCCCACAGAGCATAGTCTTGAACAAAGAAGTACTGCTCTATCATGATTCTCCACATCTCAAACTCATTAAGCTTGAGCTTTGGAAGCCTTGCTGCAACATTGGATTGGTTGTTTTCCATTTCCATTGGATTTGTGAAAATGAGTAAGTTGTTTCTTTGGATCTTCTAATTCAAAGTATCAGAACCTGTCTCTGATACCACTTACGAAGGATCTAAACACACGCCTTGTGTTAGATTGATACTTTGAGTATATGCTAATTTGCAAGCGGAATTTACAAGCTAATACTTAGAAGGTTATTGTATATGTGATGTATGATTGAATGTAAGTAGAACACAATGTATTAACCACCAAATAAGCCTCAATATTATTTATATAATACGAGTGATCTTTGTATATCACTAGGGTTTACAACCTTGAAGCTATAATGTGTTTTTTGTATTATTAAACTCTAAGCCTAGGACCTCCTTTTATATGACAAAAGGAGTCCTTTATAAGAAAATTATATCAAGCATAATATTCGTATCATTCTAAATATATAAGATATACATGCAATCTATTCTATATTTATCTTGAACGCATCTTCTCTCTTGATCAATATCTCATAAGCAATACTAACTTTTTGTAGGACCAGTACTAACTGAGTTAGTACTGTTAGTGTTATCTTCAACAGTTACTTCTGTAAGCCTAGCAGTTCCAATTGTTAAGTATAATTCCCAACAAGGTGCATAATGTTAAACTCAACAAAACATGACCAGTGTCCCAGTTTTAGCAATATACAACAAAGTTGAGTTAAACCGGAAATAAGTGTCATATTGGGTCACGGTTTTGCAAATTTCCCTATTAAAACTGTGATAAAGTTTTTCATTGATATATGTCGAGGTGTTATTTGGATTGATTCGTCAGATATCAAGTTATTCATATGGAATTATTCAGACTTTCAGTGAAAATAGCTTGATCCAGTATACATCCATATTAGAGTTCAGATATTCGGATTTGGATTGTTTAGATATCGTTTTGTTCAGATATATGTTCGGAAATCTGAATAAGCATTCTCAAAATTAAAATCTTAGAAATTATAAGGATAAAAAATGAATATTTAAAACCTAAAACAAAAATATATCAATGGAGTTATCTTATACTTCCCATAATAATAATCTCAAAATGCAATTATTAATAAAATAAACTCAACAAAGAAACTTTAAAGAATCCACAAAAAGTTGATTATAAGAGTGGTCAAAATAATAAAAACTAACTTTGATATTACCTCATGTCTTCATGTCATAAAATCAAGTTATTAATCTAAGAAATATCAAGTAAGAAAACTTATATCACTCAGCTCACTATTACAATCCTTATTCGTAATATTTGTATACATTTAAATCTAAATAAGAATATACATATTATTTGATATCCATCCAAATTAGATTCGGATTATTATATTTATTCGAATAACCCGTTTAAGGTTTTGAATCTGAATTACTCGATATGATTAATCATATTCGAAGTCGGATCGGATTCACCTGATTTAGATAAAAGTGACACCCCTAGATATAAGCATCAAAACAACTATGACTCAATGTTATCATGTGCATTTGTGATAAATTAAACAACAACATAAACATAATAATTATAGGAAAAGGTGCATATATAAAAATTTGAATTAAAAAAAATAGCATTACACAAAGTCCATAGGTGTCCGAGGTACCTTGGGAGTTGCCCTCATTCTAATGTCGAGTTCACCTTTTTCAACTTAGAAAACCCACTTGTTGATATTTCAATCTTAAGTAACTAGTTACCAGCATAATGCCATAACCTCTTAAATTGTCTCCGTAACTTGTTAAAATGTCTAACTGTTGGGATTAATTGATTTGATGATACAAAAGGATCAAGATTGACATCATGGAATTCTAGAAGATGGAGAATTCTAATAGACTTTCTTAAAAAGATAAAGATCAAGATTAGGAAAAGATTTAGTTTCCTAAACAATTAGGCTTCCTTTGTAAGTGTAGATGGACTATATATGTAAATAGATCCCTAGACACTGTTTGTGTGTTTTAATCATGTTTTATGAAACCACCATCGGACTCACCACTTAAGATCGTTTTAGCCCTAAGATCAAGGTGTCTTTGATCCCTGTTACATTTAGGTAACATGTTCTATCATGATCAAATAGAATTGGGGCTTATATGATTGTAAACAATGTTAATAACTGTAACACCCCCAAAATACCGCAGCGGAAGACTGTGTCATTGGGATGCTACTTCAGGGCACAAAGTACAAGATATAGAAACGACCTCTAAATGAGACGTTTTAAAAATTTACCATTCGAATAGATAAAAGTCATAGTTTACAAAACAAAGATCCCAAAGTAGAAATAATACATAAGTTTTTAAAGTGTTTCGAATGGTAAACGACAAAAGCGAAAGTCTCCAAAAGCATGCCCTAAGACTCTCAGCTCCATAAACCTGCTATCGCCCTTCTAACCTGAGATAAACATGCTTAAAAGTGTCAACACAAAGGTTGGTGAGTTCATAGAGTTTGTTTAACAAATAAAGTTTATAGAAAAATGGTCACACAGCAAAGGCATCGTAAATCCACTCAGTTACAAGTCCCGCCATAAGAGACTTGTAACCTGTGTATTCACAACCCACTGCTAATATATATATATATATATATATATATATATATATATATATATATATATATACATATATATATAGTAAGATTAAACATGTATAAGTTCATCACAACAGTTAAGCAATTAGTCGTGAGTCTACACTTCATCTCCGAAGACCTCACGTTTGTATGTATGTCTCAATGGTTGTGTCCAGCAACTTAATCTGGGGCCATTGGAAGTCTCAGTGTGTATGTCTCAATGGTTGTGTCCAGCAACTTAATCTGGGGCCATTGGAAGTCTCAGTTGCTCAAGAGTACACAATCACAGTTTAGTATAACACAGTTAAGTATAACACAGTTAAGTATAGCACAATCACGTATGTATGAAATCAAGTATAAATGTTTTGAGTATCAAGAAAGTATGTTTTAATTATTTGTACAAGTAAGTAAGTAGTTGAGCATGTATCTCCCCCCAAAGAGTTAAAACAAGTATAAAGAGTAAAAGTGGGGCTATGACTCACCTGGAGTGAAGATACAAAGATGCGAAATGATAAGGACAACAAGGAGCGAACACTATCCGCAACCTAAAATGAATGATAGTGATCTAATTTAGATCATGTCGTGATGTAATGAATGCACATGCACATGATACCAATACCACTCGTAATTTGGAAATACTAGTTATTGTCAAATAATATACTTTCCATACGTAGGAAGAATAAGTCCAATTGGAGTTATAAAAACTTGTCGTAATATATATCGTATAAAAATGTTAGCGTTATATTTCCTCGTATCGAAAACCTTAAAATAACGTCGTTAAGTCGTATAAATATTCTTTTGGGTCATACGTATTTCATTTGTTAAGAATATAGTCCTTAGTAACATTTCCAGAAAATATACCATTTAGTGCGTAAGTTATTATTTTTATTTGTGACCATATATATATATATAGTTTTGACGATGTTAAAACGGGTATAACTTGGTCGTTTTAAGCTCGTTTTCCTTGTTCTTTATATCCATGGATTCGTTTTTGTATATACTAATATATTTTTGATAACTCGGCTCCTCTAGGTTACGTTTAACACCTCTTTTTGTCCGTCGAAAACTGCCAAACAGCATGCAGTTTTTATAAGAATAGTTTTCGTCGTTAAATTTGCAAAAATCATATCTCCTTCGTTATAAGCTCGTTTTAATCCGTTCTTTCGCCCAAAGTTTTGTTTTTGAAAGTATTTTCTAAATCTTTGGTCAAAACTTAACCACCATCTACTGATTTTCCCACGAAATGAAAATAGGGACAGTAGGTATTTTTATTGTTTCAAAAGTCATTTCTAGGGTTCTAATCTAGTTCCATCTTCAATCAAACCACTTTCAATCACCACAAAACTAATCTAATCCTACCATACACCTTCTTAGGGTGTCATGGGTTCCTAAACATCATAACCAAGTGGATCTAACAAGGATCTAACCAAAAATCACTTTCTAGGGCTTAAAAGTTAAATATATACAAAATAGAGTGGTATAAATCATTATATGCATGAGTTCTTGTAAGAAAAGTATATAACCATAGTAATAACTTGTAAAAATTATAAAAATGAGTTTGTTAACTTACTTGAAGGTTTAGGGAGTTTGGATGATGAAAAACCTACTAATCCTTGAGTTTCTATTTCAAAACTCCAACAAGGATGACTAAATGAACAAGTTTACACCTAGATCTTGGAAAATTTGTTGTTCTTGCTTCTTGACCACCCTAGGTCGATTCTACCATTAGAGAAAATGAGAGAAGAGTTTTCTTGCACTTGTAAAAATGGTAATTGTGAGAAATGGATGAAAAAAGTTTAATATATATTTAGGGGACAAAAGTTAGGTTAGCATTTAAGTGAGTTGGTGGAGTTTAGATTATTAGGACCATGGGGGGGGGGGGGGGGGGTTTGGCCGGCCCAAAAAGGAGGGAAAGGGGGGGGGGATGTCTTGGGTTTATTTTAAAAAGTTATTAGTAGTATTATGTAGTTTTGGTTTTAGGTTTAATCGGGTACCGGGTTTGTTAGAAATAAATTTTATTGAAGTTATTCGGGACGTAATAAAGTCGTAAAAATTGTAAAAATATGTCGGGTACAAGTACGGAGAGTTTGGGTGATTATCGTTTAATTTTTGTGAAAACCGTCGTTGTTGAGTTAGACGTACGATACATAATAAATAAATTTCCAAAATACCGGGGTAAATTAATATTATAATTTTTATATTATTAAAATGAATATAAAGATATATTGGGATAATAGTCGGGAGTGTCGGACATGTTAGTCACATTTTTATAGTTCGCGTATTAGTGTTTATTTAAAATAAACATACGTAAATCGTTAATTACCAAAAGTATTAATTTAATTATCCTACGAGTGGAATAGTATGCAAGTGCCCTAATGATGATATGCAGACTATTTCTAGTCTGTATGAAATGTCCCTGATAATAATGCATGAATTCGCTCCTGAACCAATACGGTTACGCGAATTTGAACACTCGTAAACTAAATTTACGACGAAATGAACAATGCACGTGAATAGTGGCTTCCTCTCGGAAATGAATAGTGTCAAGTGAATAGTAAAATTTCTGAATGTTTTTCGGAATGTCAAATTGACCTAAAAAACAATGAATAGTAAAACGGTGAATAGTGATCGATGAATAGTAATTTATGAATAGTAGAATGTCGAAGTTTGGAAAATGACCTAAAATTACGAGTTGTGACAGTCTCTACCCCTTAAGGGAACTTCGTCCCGAAGTTCAGCTCAGTCATTCCACATATGTTCCTAGTGGTCTGATTCGACAAAGTAAACTTTCCCAGCTTGCTATAATTGCTTACACTAATCAAATTACTACTATCAATATAACTAGGTTAATGATGCTAGGTCTCAGATTAGTCAATGTTGTGTATAGGTCCTATATTAAGACTTAAGTGCTACAAAATACGATAGTTGTTCAAGAGAATGTACCCGTTGTGCTATCGTGGACATGTTGGGTGATAGGATTTCCTAGGAAGTAAGCTCTGCCACGCGCGGGTGGAATCTCAACGGCCTCATCTTGTGGCCCTTCAATTACTGCTGCTAATTTTGGACGATTTCCTCCTTGGTTAAGATTCCTTTTCAACTTAGGACATGTGTTCCGAAAGTGATCTGGGCTGTTACACTCATAGCATGTCTATTGATTGTTCGTCATATTGCCCACATTCACTGGTTCTCTACACTGGTTTGCATAATGACCAGACTGTCTGCAATTTGCACACATACGGCAGGGCACAGTCTTTTGGTGATGAAAATTACATTTCGTACACTTAGGATGCGAGCCTAAATACTCTCTCTGACCAGAAGTAGTCGCCGCAAAGGTCCTTGTCCTTTTGTTGTCAGCTATCGCGCCTATATGCTTGTTCGACTCACTTGTTCCCTTCCTTTTATCACTGTTCCTCAAGCTTCCATTTCTAACCATCTCATCTGTCAGAGTCCCTGCTCTCAATATTGCACTCTGAATTCTAGAAGGCTCAGTTGTTTTCACAGTCCCACGAATTTCTGGGACAAGACCATATATGTACCTCTCGATCCGCTTGGACTCAGGGGTAACTAGGTGTGGAACTAGTCTGGCTAATTCATGGAATCGATCTGTATAGGCTGCATGTCCAGCCCCTATCATAGAGTGATGATAAAGTTCATCCTCCAGCTTCTGCATTTCATTGTCCGGGCAGTATTCCTCCTTCAGTAACGCCTTAAAATCATCCCATGTCATACCTACAGCTGCCTCTCTACCCCTAGCTTGAACCTGCGTATTCCACCATGTCAATGCCTTTCCTAACAGCAAGCATACGGAGTACTTCACCATTTGATGTGCTGCACAGTTACTAATGTCGATCACCGACTCCATCTTTTCAACCCATCGAGTATACACTAGCGCGCCTCCTACACCATCGAAATCAATTGGCTTACATGATGTAAATTCCTTATACGTACATCCAGTCCTAATGTTGTTGTTGCCATTACCATTCTGGCCTATACCATTGGTGTTGTTAATTCTGCTTTCGTGGTTTGCCAAGTTATTTATATGATCGCCAACTTGAGTGACAATAGTGGGGAGAAAGTTTTGAAGTTGTCGAGCGATGATGGCTTCAAAATCAGTATTTCCACTGTCGTTGTTATCATTGTTTTCAACGCCGTGACCACCTCCTCTACCTCCACGTCCACCAGTTCTTCCACCATCGTTACTTGGGTTACTAGTGTCATGAGCAGCTCCACTACCTCCTCTACCTCCACGTCCACCAGTCCTTCCACCCCTTGGTGTTGCGCCTCCTCGACTAGAGCTACGAGTCACTCTCTTTGGTGCCATGATTTCCTGAGAGGAAGGACATTTAGTGAACGTTAGAGTTGAGGGAAAACCGTTGATTAACCAAAGCCTATACTTAACATCCTTATATATAATACCGTGCCACCAATCGTTTCCTAAGTTGTGCCAACATCGATCTACATATGCATAGTCATATGTCCACGTGTGTCGTGAAACACTTATAATTATGTTGGCCACCACAATTATAAATGTTTCCTTTCACAGGTGTACATATCACCAGGCACACATATCTCAGTGGTAGACGTTGCTTAAATGGGAATCTAGGGAATGTCACGCTCAGTACGAAGGAACAAAGGATTCTCCCTTAAGTGCTAAAGTCACTGGGTAGTCTAGTTTCTAACGGTTTCTAAAGAGTATCTTCAAAAGAACTCCCATCCTCGGGCAAATCATCAGATCTCTACAGCTAAGTAATAACCTTCATTTAACTTAGTCTCATGTCTCATCAAACAAGAACTGTCACAAGATTAAGTTAAATGATCAGTTATTACCGAGCTCCATATTTCTGATAACTTGCCTAGATTTTGGGACTTCCCCATCGGTACCACAAAATATCTAATAGCGTAGGTCTAAGAAAATTATCAGCAAGCGTACGTGTATGAAAAATGCAAGGTGATAGGGAGGAGAGTCTAAATGTATGTAGTTATAGTCTAGACTCTAAAAACAACCTAGTTCTCTATAACCAAGGCTCTGGTACCAATCTGTAACACCCCCAAAATACCGCAGCGGAAGACTGTGTCATTAGGATGCTACTTCAGGGCACAAAGTACAAGATATAGAAACGACCTCTAAATGAGACGTTTTAAAAAGTTACCATTCGAATAGATAAAAGTCATAGTTTACAAAACAAAGATCCCAAAGTAGAAATAATACATAAGTTTTTAAAGTGTTTCGAATGGTAAACGACAAAAGCGAAAGTCTCCAAAAGCATGCCCTATGACTCTCAGCTCCATAAACCTGCTATCGCCCTTCTAACCTGAGATAAACATGCTTAAAAGTGTCAACACAAAGGTTGGTGAGTTCATAGAGTTTGTTTAACAAATAAAGTTTATAGAAAAATGGTCATACAGCAAAGGCATCGTAAATCCACTCAGTTACAAGTCCCGCCATAAGAGACTTGTAACCTGTGTATTCACAACCCACTGCTAATATATATATACATAGTAAGATTAAACATGTATAAGTTCATCACAACAGTTAAGCAATTAGTCGTGAGTCTACACTTCATCACCGAAGACCTCACGTTTGTATGTATGTCTCAATGGTTGTGTCCAGCAACTTAATCTGGGGCCATTGGAAGTCTCAGTATGTATGTCTCAATGGTTGTGTCCAGCAACTTAATCTGGGGCCATTGGAAGTCTCAGTTGCTCAAGAGTACACAATCACAGTTTAGTATAACACAGTTAAGTATAGCACAATCACGTATGTATGAAATCAAGTATAAATGTTTTGAGTATCAAGAAAGTATGTTTTAAGTATTTGTACAAGTAAGTAAGTAGTTGAGCATGTATCTCCCCCCAAAGAGTTAAAACAAGTATAAAGAGTAAAAGTGGAGCTATGACTCACCTGGAGTGAAGATACAAAGATGCGAAATGACAAGGACAACAAGGAGCGAACACTATCCGCAACCTAAAATGAATGATAGTGATTTAATTTAGATCATGTCGTGATGTAATGAATGCACATGCACATGATACCAATACCACTCGTAATTTGGAAATACTAGTTATTGTCAAATAATATACTTTCCATACATAGGAAGAATAAGTCCAATTGGAGTTATAAAAACTTGTCATAATATATATCGTATAAAAATGTTAGCGTTATATTTCCTCGTATCGAAAACCTTAAAATAACGTCGTTAAGTCGTATAAATATTCTTTTGGGTCATACGTATTTCATTTGTTAAGAATATAGTCCTTAGTAACATTTCCAGAAAATATACCATTTAGTGCGTAAGTTATTATTTTTATTTGTGACCATATATATATATATAGTTTTGACGATGTTAAAACGGGTATAACTTTGTGGTTTTAAGCTCGTTTTCCTTGTTCTTTATATCCACGGATTCGTTTTTGTATATACCAATATATTTTTGATAACTCGGCTCCTCTAGGTTACGTTTAACACTTCTTTTTGTCCGACGAAAACTGCCAAACAGCATGCAGTTTTTATAAGAATAGTTTTCGTCATTAAATTTGCAAAAATCATATCTCCTTCGTTATAAGCTCGTTTTAATCCGTTCTTTCGCCCAAAGTTTCGTTTTTGAAAGTATTTTCTAAATCTTTGGTCAAAACTTAACCACCATCTACTGATTTTCCCACGAAATGAAAATAGGGACAGTAGGTATTTTTATTGTTTCAAAAGTCATTTCTAGGGTTCTAATCTAGTTCCATCTTCAATCAAACCACTTTCAATCACCACAAAACTAGTCTAATCCTACCATACACCTTCTTAGGGGGTCATGGGTTCCTAAACATCATAACCAAGTGGATCTAACAAGGATCTAACCAAAAATCACTTTCTAGGGCTTAAAAGTTAAATATATACAAAATAGAGTGGTATAAATCATTATATGCATGAGTTCTTGTAAGAAAAGTATATAACCATAGTAATAACTTGTAAAAATTATAAAAATGAGTTTGTTAACTTACTTGAAGGTTTAGGGAGTTTGGATGATGAAAAACCTACTAATCCTTGAGTTTCTATTTCAAAACTCCAACAAGGATGACTAAATGAACAAGTTTACACCTAGATCTTGGAAAATTTGTTGTTCTTGCTTCTTGACCACCCTAGGTCGATTCTACCATTAGAGAAAATGAGAGAAGAGTTTTCTTGCACTTGTAAAAATGGTAATTGTGAGAAATGGATGAAAAAAGTTTAATATATATTTAGGGGACAAAAGTTAGGTTAGCATTTAAGTGAGTTGGTGGAGTTTAGATTATTAGGACCATGGGGGGGGGGGGGGGGGGGGGGGGTTGGCCGGCCCAAAAAGGAGGGAAAGGGGGGGGGGATGTCTTGGGTTTATTTTAAAAAGTTATTAGTAGTATTATGTAGTTTTGGTTTTAGGTTTAATCGGGTACCGGGTTTGTTAGAAATAAATTTTATTGAAGTTATTCGGGACGTAATAAAGTCGTAAAAATTGTAAAAATATGTCGGGTACAAGTACGGAGAGTTTGGGTGATTATCGTTTAATTTTTGTGAAAACCGTCGTTGTTGAGTTAGACGTACGATACATAATAAATAAATTTCCAAAATACCGGGTAAATTAATATTATAATTTTTATATTATTAAAATGAATATAAAGATATATTGGGATAATAGTCGGGAGTGTCGGACATGTTAGTCACATTTTTATAGTTCGCGTATTAGTGTTTATTTAAAATAAACATACGTAAATCGTTAATTACCAAAAGTATTAATTTAATTATCCTACGAGTGGAATAGTATGCTAGTGCCCTAATGATGATATGCAGACTATTTCTAGTCTGTATGAAATGTCCCTGATAATAATGCATGAATTCGCTCCTGAACCAATACGGTTACGCGAATTTGAACACTCGTAAACTAAATTTACGACGAAATGAACAATGCACGTGAATAGTGGCTTCGCTCCTGAACCAATACGGTTATGCGAATTTGAACACTCGTAAACTAAATTTATGACGAAATGAACAATGCACGTGAATAGTGGCTTCCTCTCGGAAATGAATAGTGTCAAGTGAATAGTAAAATTTCTGAATGTTTTTCAGAATGTCAAATTGACCTCAAAAACAGTGAATAGTAAAACGATGAATAGTGATCGATGAATAGTAATTTGTGAATAGTAGAATGTCGAAGTTTGGAAAATGACCTAAAATTACGAGTTGTGACAATAACATTGTCTTTGTTTAACTTCCACTTCGCGACAACAACCTTTGTTATTATAGATCCTAGATGAGTTTTAAACAATCTTCAAAATTGGTATCAGAGCAAAGTTGCTCTTGATCTAGGATGTACAAGGTATTACATTCGGAGAAAGAATATTTTGTATCCAATAAGACTTAAAGATTTTTTAGGTTTTGTTAGGATTTCGATTTAATTGATTTCCAAATCTGCTGGCACTTATCATGATGGAAGTCAGTTAGCTGTTTCATGGGTATTTAATTCATTCCTTAACTTGTTGAGGCTATCATTTTTTAAAGATTAGACATGGTACTTCTAGGAATCTATTTTGCGATCATATTTATTTTAGATATGGTTTCATATTGTTTCTTTTAGTTGATATGGACAAATTAGGTGATGTTAAAGTTGATATAGATGCATTAAATGCTCGGATGCAACATTTTGAAGGGACAAAAAGATGGGAATGCTGGTGTTCCTCAGCATTGGAAGGCTGTTAGAGTTGTGCGAAACTTTAACTTAGAATATGTGTATAATGAGCCTGCTATTGGTTCTAACAAATCTAATTTAGAAAACATTGGATCTTTGATGAATAACACTAAAAGTTTTGGTGGGATTGATGCGACTGTATTGGAGAAGAACACTTATGGGGATGTGGAGAAAGAGGCATGGTCTACTTACGTTATTGGGGTATTAGTAAGTCTACTTCTTTTGTATCTGCGGGAACAAATACCTCTACTTTTGAATTCCCAATGTTAGCATATTTTTATTCATCACTAGACCTCAATGAGGATCTTTTAAAACTCATCTAGGATCTATAATAACAAAGGTTGTTGTTGTGCATCTCAATTTAAACAAAGACAATGTTATTAACATGGTTTACATTCATATAAGCCGCAATTCTATTTGATCATGATAAAATGTGTTACCTAACTGTAACAGGGATCAAAGGGACCATGATCTTAGGGCTAAAACGATCTCAAATGGTGGGATCGTTGGTGTTTTCCTAAAACATGATTAAAACACATACAAACAATGTATAGGGATCTCATTATATATAGATTCCATCTAGGCTTACAAAGAAAACCTAATTGTATTAGGAAACTAAATCTTTTCCTAATCTTGATCTTTATCTTTTTAAGCAAATCTTCTAGAATCCTCCATCTTCTAGAATTCCATGATGTCGATCTTGATCCTTTTGTATCAATAAATCCCAACACTAACTTCATAAGTCTTTTAGGAATGTGTTGAAATGTGTCACAACTCGTAATTTCATGTCCTTTTTCACATGTCGAAATATCATTTTTAATTTCGGGAAGCTACTATTCATCAGTTACTATTCACTCTTACTATTCACTTTCACTATTCATCTCCAAAATTTTTATTTCATATTCTCGTAAGTTAAACTATTTTAACGATAACCCGAGAGTTTGGCGCTCGTCGGATCATTTCTGCAAAAACCACGAAGCCGTGTCCGAGATTTACTTTTGGGTTTAAACGTCGTTCCTGCATCCCGATATGTCCATAAAACATTAAAAACGATAGAAATATGATTTTCTCTCATTTTACGACAATTCTAAAAGTTTTAGAATTTTACGTTTTTCAGTTCAGCGTTTTACGCGAATTTCGCGTTTTTAACCCGCGTTTCCAGTTTTAACAGCGTTTAAGCAACCCGATGGAACTTACCATTCATTTTATATTTTATTATGGAGTATTTTGACAAGTTTAGTCATTCTCTCAAGTTGCATATTTTTACGATACACGGATTTACGTTTCGCGGTTTAACATTTTACGGTTAGCGGTTAACGGAACTAAAACCGACTCTGTGAACTAGATATTAACAAACTTCCTTCATACTCATCCTAAATATCTAAGAAATATCTAGATACTTTCACTTGTCACTAAAATTACAATTATGCCCTTTTGATAAAATTACAAAATTACCCTTGGAATATATAATGCCTAAACTAGCTCATTTTTCACAAAAAACAAAAACTTCATCTCTTGTTCTTCCTCCCTAGCCACGATCCAAAATAAATACACAAGCAAGATCCATCAATTTTTGAAGATCAAGACATAATCAAGCTCTACTTTCATTCCTTGTTAGGGTTTTGTAATATAAACTCAAGGTTTTATAAGTTTTCATCTCCAAAGCTCACTAATCTTTCAAAGTTGCGGCTAGTGTTTGCGCCTTATTGTCTTGATCATTTTACCATCATTGTATCATCATATCAGGTGAGTCATAGCCCCTACTCTTTCAATTGTTTTGCAAACTCTTTGGGGGAGAATACATGCTCGTTTTACTTAAACGCATTACTCGCTTTACATGGTTGATTACCTGCATTTCATTGGTATGTTTGATTACCTGTATTTCATGTGATTTGTCTCCTAAACATTACTCCATCCGTCCCATAAAAACTGTCCAATTTGACTTTTCAAAGTCAAACAGGTTGAACTTTGACCTTAAATATTTTTTATGTTTTATATAATACTTGATGAAAAATTATACCAATTAAAACCACACTTACAACTCAATCCATTCGTATACTTTTCATAAAGTATTATATAATACTCACAAAAATAGATAAGGTCAAACTTGAACCAGTTTGACTTTGAAATGTCAAACTGGACAGTTTTTATGGGACGGAGGTAGTATTATTTACTTATTTGGCCTCATTGTCAGCATTCTTTATCTGGCGACATTATCAGCATTGTTTATATATAACCTCACTGACTGAATTATTTATATAGCCGTTTTGCTACATTTATCTTTGAATCTAGATACAAGTATTACCTTTGTTCACGTAAACATATTACATTTAGCAGTGGGTTGTAAACACACAGGTTACAAGTCTCTTATGGCGGGACTTGGAACTGAGTGGATTTACAATGCCTTTGCTTGGAAATCTTCATTCATATGCATAACATTCTTTTTCACAAGACTCTATGAACTCACCAACCATTGTGTTGACACTTTAGTATGTATTTTCAGGTATTAAGCAATGGCACGCTACTGGAGGTTTTGGCAGGGCAAGGCATGGTTATAGAAGACTCTGATTATTCATATGGGGACAGTTTTAAAGCATTTTAAGGGCCTACTTCCGCACTACTTTTAACGATGTAAATTCAATATTTTTGGTTAAACGATTTTATTCTAAATAATTAAAGTGAAAACCATTTTGTAGTTGTGTTGTGGTACCGATTGAGTTACACCCCAGCTACATGTATGCTTCCGCTGGACCCGATTTTGGGGGTGTGACAGATTGCCATCAGAGCTTTGGCTATAGCGAACTGAGTGTTTTTAAAACCTAGACTATAGCTACTTTCAAGAAAACTTAACCCTATGACCGTCACGTGCCTGCCTGCCAACATGATGCCTCACTGGTGGTTTGTTGCTGACATAGGTGATGAGATTTGTGTCTCATTATCTGATATATTATATTCATTTATTATAGTTGATTACTATAATTGTCTTTCATATAAGCATGCTCATGTATCATATATGTCACTGCGTTATATTTTTCCTTGCATAGTTTCATCATTTGACCTCGAGTTTGGTCACCTGCCTTAGTCTTTCTGAACGTCTTGGTATTTGTGAAGGACATAGTATTAGTATAACTGAGTTGAGTATTTCAAAATTCATGGAACCTCGGTGGAGTATAGACTAGTTATCTATATTCGACCCGGGATAGTGGGACATAGGCTGACTACCTATATTCGACTCAGAAATGAATTTTGCAACACTGAGAATGGTTATAATAAAATTTTGTCTGGATTAAGTCCTCTACTCAATTTCTAAATGTTTCATTTATGTGTGTATACCCTCGTTGTCAGAACATTCATACTTTTCATCACTTTGTGAACCGCCACTTGGAAGCACGTCAATTGATCATTTCATCTCATGAACATTCACGTCTATGCATGATACACTTACATCACAGTATTTTCTTTTATCACAATATTATTTTGTCGCAGTTGTCACAGTCTCTTCCCTTCTCGCCATCATTATTATTTCCCTTTTCCATCACTATTTATATAAGGAATTAGCTGACACTGTATAGTTTCCTATGCCACTCATCACTCACTATTCCCTATATTGATAAGTGGATATTATCAATGACCTCCATAGGAAAGACTTTCCATACCATCTATAAGGAGAATCCCTCGGTACATTAAGACCACCCAAAACTCAACAGAAATATCAAGATATTGCAAAACTATTCGAACCACTATCACTGGCCTAATCACCAAAATTTCTATCATCTAGAAAGTATTGGCTTGACTGAATTACAGGATTAGTTTCGATATGAGTGCTCATTAAGCAACACCATAGAGATAAATCCAACCTCTTAACCGAGACTATAAACTGAACATGTCCTCACCAATATAATTTATTCAAACATGTTAGACACCTATGCATTTGTGCCGACATACATACCTGGCTATTTTATCCTCTTAATACTTTCACTTTTAAATGGATTTTTCTCCAAACTACAGTTATACAAAACATATATCTTGTAAGAAATACTTTGCTGAGACACTTATTTTGATAAGCAAATTCCTTTTGGTTAATCCTTTACAAAACTATTGAATTGTTAGGAAATTTTAAACATCGATCTTTGGTAAACCATATTATCCACCTTATGTTGAAAACTATCCTATCTTGCATAACTATTTAATTTTGAAACATCAAGAAAAACATTACTTGGAAAGCCGCTTGCTTAAAGTTGTAAATTCATTATTTAGGGAAGGTTTATGAACAAAACACCCAATCTCAAACAAACTTTGAAAATCAATCACTATATTGCATCACTTATACATTTAGGATTTTGTGATTTGAAGACATAGAACTTGGGGAAAATCTTAGTAATGGAGACTAAGCATCGTAGGTGGAGAAAGACTCAATTCATGACATCCTACGGAGGATCACCACCTTATCCTAATCTATTATTTTCACCAACACCCCTTTGACGGACTTAACCTTGTAAGTTTTCTACAAGATTCATGATATCCATTTCAATTAATTCTAATAGAGGAATTTAATTCACCTCAAACACCTAGCGATTACATTAAGATTTCTTTGGAACCACACAACCTATCATCTTCAGACCAATGGTCAGAATTAGAGAACAATTCAAACATAGCGAGACCTGCATTTATTGGGTATGGATTTACCTGCATTATTTGGGTATGGAATTACCTGCATTTATTGGGTATGGATTTACCTGCATTTATTAGGTATCGAGTTACCTGCATTTATTGGGTATAGATTTACCAGCATTTATTGGGTATGAAGTTACCTGCATTTATTGGGTATGGATTTACTTGCATTTATTGGGTATAGATTTACCTGCATTTATTGGGTATGGAGTTACCTGCATTTATTGGGTATGGATTTACCTGCATTTATTGGGTATAGATTTACCTGCATTTATTGGGTATGGATTTACCTGCATTTATTGGGTATAGATTTACCTGCATTTACTGGGTGCATTTATTGGGTATAGATTTACCTGCATTTATTGGGTATGGATTTACCTGCATTTATTGGGTATGGTTACCTGCATTTCATGGGTGTGCTTGATTCTAGAAATGTTTGGACTAACCAATTACCATAAATCAAATTCAGTTGTAACCATAGTTATCGCGCGAGCGTAGAGACTACACCATTTGAGGCACTCTAATGTCGAAGGGCCAACATTCATTAACGGATCGAAATTTAGAAAAGCCCAACTCACTAGTCCAGTAAGTATTCATGAAATAACCAGGAACTTCCTACAAATCAAGAATCAGTTACAAGTTCGATAAGGTGTAAACCCTTAGAATTTCAAGTTTGTGGTAGGGTTATGTTGAAAGTTCTGCCTAGGAAAGGCATGATACCATTCAGAAAAATTCAAAAAAATAAAATTTAAACCCGATATACACTGGACCATTTAATATTTCAGACATATGGGCCTGGTGGCCTACAGACTGGAGCTCCCATTAGAGCTCAGTGGCTTACACGATAAATATCATCATCTTTTCACCAATACCACTTCAGAGACCAACACAAACTGAACTTCGGGACGAAGTTCCTTTTAGAGGGGAAGAATGTCACAACTAGTAATTTCATGTCCTTTTTCACATGTCGAAATTTCATTTTTTATTTCGGGAAGTTACTATTCATTAGTTACTATTCACTCTTACTATTCACTTTCACTATTCATCTCTGAAATTTTTATTTCATATTCTCGTAAGTTAAACTATTTTAACGATAACCCGAGAGTTTGGCGCTCGTCGGATCATTTCTGCAAAAACCACGAAGCCGTGTCCGAGATTTACTTTTGGGTTTAAACGTCGTTCCAGCATCCCGATATGTCCATAAAACATTAAAAATGATAGAAATATGATTTTCTCTCATTTTACGACAATTCTAAAAGTTTTGGAATTTTACGTTTTTCAGTTCAGCGTTTTACGCGAATTTCGCGTTTTTAACCCGCGTTTCCAGTTTTAACAGCGTTTAAGCAACCAGATGGAACTTACCATTCATTTTATATTTTATTATGGAGTATTTTGACAAGTTTAGTCATTCTTTCAAGTTGCATATTTTTACGATACCCGGATTTACGTTTCGCGGTTTAACATTTTACGGTTAGCGATTAACGGAACCAAAACCGACTCCGTGAACTAGATATTAACAAACTTCCTTCATACTCATCCTAAATATATAACAAATATCTAGATACTTTCACTTGTCACTAAAATTACAATTATGCCCTTTTGATAAAATTACAAAATTGCCCTTGGACTATATAATGCCTAAACTAGCTCATTTTTCACAAAAAACAAAAACTTCATCTCTTGTTCTTCCTCCCTAGCCACGACCCAAAATAAATACACAAGCAAGATCCATCAATTTTTGAAGATCAAGACATAATCAAGCTCTACTTTCATTCCTTGTTAGGATTTTATAATATAAACTCATGGTTTTATAAGTTTTCATCTCCAAAACTCACTAATCATTCAAAGTTGCGGCTAGTGTTCGCGCCTTATTGTCCCGATCATTTTACCATCATTGTATCATCATATCAGATGAGTCATAGCCCCTACTCTTTTAATTGTTTTGCAAACTCTTTGCGGGAGAATACATGCTCGTTTTACTTAAACGCATTACTCGCTTTACATGGTTGATTACCTGCATTTCATTGGTATGTTTGATTACCTGTATTTCATGTGATTTGTCTCCTAAACATTATTATTTATTTATCTGGTCTCATTGTCAGCATTCTTTATCTAGCGACATTGTCAGCATTGTTTATATAACCTCATTGACTGAATTATTTATATATCCGTTTTGCTACATTTATCTTTGAATCTAGATACAAGTATTACCTTTGTTCACGTAAACATATTACATTTAGCAGTGGGTTGTAAACACACAGGTTACAAGTCTCTTATGGCGGGACTTGGAACTGAGTGGATTTACGATGCCTTTGCTGGGAAATCTTTATTCATATGCATAACATTCTTTTTCACAAGACTCTATGAACTCACCAACCATTGTGTTGACACTTTAGTATGTATTTTCAGGTATTAAGCAATGGCACGCTACTGGAGGTTTTGGCAGGGCATGGCATGGTCATAGAAGACTCTGATTATTCATATTGGGACCGTTTTAAAGCATTTTAAGGGCCTACTTCCGGACTACTTTTAACGATGTAAATTCAATATTTTTGGTTAAACTATTTTATTCTAAATAATTAAAGTGAAAACAATTTTGTACTTGTGTTGTGGTACCGATTGAGTTACACCCCAGCTACATGTATGCTTCCGCTGAACCCGATTTTGGGGGTGTGACAAAATGTGATATATTGTTCAATCTTATGTCTTAACTAAGTCAAGGGACTAATTTTTCCTTTATTCTTAACAGTTTTGAAGTTTTTTTGTGTTTGACAGGTTTCCTAAATTACGAATGCTAAAGTGTGATGTTTCAGTATATATTCACTGCTATGTGGGAATCGGACCAGGCTTTACCTCTCGAGGGATCTCGAGAAGCTTACAACCCCCACCAGGCAGTGTACCTGATCGTTGTAGTATAGTATAGTGAGAAGTACCGGGGGATTGATCGTTCAACTCAGGAATAGTGACGCTAGGATTAGGAAGCCTAAAAACTAGATCTAGAGGAGAGGGATGATTCTTTTTGTATTTTTATATTTTTATAAATGCAATTGAAATCTCGGGGTTTTTGAAGAGTGGGCAGAATTAGTTGCTAATCAACTAGTGGTGTGAACAATAATGGGGAGAATTGTGTTTACTTAGGTTTCATTACTCCCTAGATATCTTTTACAGGTTGATAGTTTGTTACAATTGCGTGGATGACGGGTTACATTCCTTAATACCATTTATGGGGTGTCGTACATACTTCCCCAACTCTATAAGCTCCTATTTCACTTCTATGTCGAGCCTGCAAGAAGCTCCTAACATGGGATCATTAGAATTCGCTCATGCATTAAATACAACCATAATAACCTAGTACACATTGGTTCATGTTTCTTAAGACATTCAAGCATGTTACCTATGGAAGTCTGCCAGTTTTCTTAAGCCTAACATCGAAATCATTCATCCGTAACAACTATAAACAAACAATCAACCCATAATCAACATCTAGGTTTCACTACATCTAAGCAAACACACAAAAGATCTAGCCTAGCATGTTAAATTCAAGACAAGCGTAAGATATATTCAAACAACACATAGACATATTGAATGAATTGAAAGGATACTTATCTCAATTGAACATGAAAGGTTTCAAAGGGTAAAAACCCTTGAAAGAACAGTAAAATTCGTGCTAGGGTTTCTCCAAAGTTATCCCCTCTTAAGTTACATCTAATGAATGAAATTTGCAAAACTATATATAGATTTTACAGGGTGAGGAATATCTGACGCCATCAACTCGCCACCCATAATGAGATCGGATTGCCTATATCCAAGTTTGACGCCGTCATGTGTAATTTAGTTTTAGGCTGTCACCATATCTTGAACCATGACAGCCAAGCTTGACGCCGTCACGATTTCTCTGGATCGTCACCACTTTCATCTCTTTTTTACTCTTGACGCCGTCACATGAAGCCTCTTGACGCCATCAGGTACTGTTCCCAGCAAGGAAAATTAAGACTTTGCCATTTTCTTCACTTTTTTGCTCCAAAAACGTCCAAAATGCTTCCTTTTCCAGAATTCATTCCAAAAGTACCTAAAATCACGAAAGGAACGATTTAGGGCGATATTTGATCAAATAAATTCAAATCCGGGCTTAAATGACCCCCTAAAAACGGCTCATTTTTCTCCTCATCAAATACCCTTACACTTGAGATTTGCTTGTCCTCAAGCAAATGCGCTTTTATTCTAATGAAAATACAAGTTAGGGGTCATTTAACACTAATATAAAAGTAATTACAACAAATAAACATTCCACTAAAGACCAAAGACAAGCACGGAGGTCATACACTAGGACCTCACAAATAGTGTTTAGATACTCACATCTCTCGGGTGTAATAAAGTATATATCACAATATGGAAATGGAAAACATCTCTCACTACCTGTCATAGCAAAATAAATTACCATAGGCTTGGGAAAGGATCAAACCTCCACCACTTGGCGTAAGCACCTAGGATAAACTGTCAAAGAGGTCTTTTAAAGGGTTATAACGTTAGGTGTGGGGATATGGATTACACGGTTTTGTTGGATATAGGCAATCTTTACTGGTGGCGAGTTAATAATCTTGGTTAATTACATGTACAATATGGCGTTGCTAAGCCAAGACTAGACTCGACTTAAGCTAATAAATGAAAAATAACAAAAACATAAAATAAACATAGAATGAAATGGGATGGTAGTCCGTATGTTTTTTTCTATTTTCTTTTTTCTAATTTTTTTTCTTTTTCTTAATTTTTTTTTGATTTTTGATTTATTTATTTATTTATTTTTATTATTTATTTATTTATTTATTATTTTATTTTATTTTATTTTTTGCGTACACTCCTACCCTACCCTCCAAAATAATACATCATAGGGAATAAACATTCCCCTTACACTTGAATTTTTACATACTTTACAATAAACTAATCTAATGACTCGAATTAAGATAATCAAAACACTTGGAGTACTTTTAAAATTAATGCAAATATGGGGGTAATAAATGATGTTCTTCCCCATTACTCCATCTCATAAGTACTTTACCCATGAGTCCTAATCGTCCCAAAACAATATGTACAAGGATATGACTCAACTTAGCAACCATGTAATCAATTAGATAATTAACTAAGGGTTTAAACAAATAACAATAATGCACTAAAGATGACTGTATACACGGAAGGCTAAGGCGATTTGGGTGTACATTTAAGTGGGTTGTAACAAATTCTTCCTTTAAGTAATATGCTTAAAGTTAGAAACAAAAAGAAAGGCTCGGAGGGGTGTACTAGGGGTTTCGTGTACTAAAAATGAGTACAACGCTAAGGTGTGGGAAAAATTAATTGACTTTACTAGCCAAGTAATATGACTTAAATGGTCAAGTAATTATGATACGGGTTTAACACAAGGGTGATCCTAATGCCTCTTATCATGTAGTAAATCCTACTATACGAATGTAGTCTCACTAGCGGTCTCGGGATGCATCACTAACGCAAGTTCTATAATCTAAATGCTACCGGTACACTCATAAGCACTAATAGTAAATGCTTTTCCTATCAAATCTAAAGGCGAACCTCACATATTTGGGTGGAAAATTTTTCTGAATGATACGGTTTTGTGCTAGTCATACGACTCCTATCCATGAGACGCTTGCTAAGGCTAAAGTTTCACTCCTAAATGTTGTAAAAAAATTTAAATTTGGCGATAAAATTACACTAACAAGTATTTCTCATAGTTTTATTACACACCTACCATCAAACAAACAAACTCAAGTGAAAGTGTATCCTATAAGGTATCATCATTTACCCTCCCCTTACACTTAGGATGAACATTGTCCCCAATGTTCAATTAAAGAATGTAAAAGTGAAATAGGTAAAAGAATGAAATCAAATACTCCCCTGATTCGTTCGGTGTGGATAGTGTGTCAACAAGGTTAGATCTTCCTCCAAGAAAATGAACAATCAAAGCTTCCCTTCCAGAATAATAAATCATCTTATTGTCATACATAACCTGTTAAACCTGAGAAAACAAACAAGGCAACCTCGCGTAAAATCGGCGGCAATCTATATATACTAACAAGTCCTAGAAAACAATGTAAGATATAATGCTTGTGGAATGAATTTTTGCAGATTTCCTAGAGTTTATAAAACTAAAGAATTGACAAAAACTTCAAGACTCCATTATAAAAACAAAACTAGCAAAATTTCCAGAATTTTACACATGACGCCGTCAGGAGTTAACTCATGACGCCGTCAGAAGTGACCTGCAGAAATCTTTATGCTAAGTTTCCAGAAAATTTCTGGAAAAACTTATGTCCTACTTCCTGGAAAATCCTGCAAAACATCATTATGACTCGATACAAGCATTTGACTCTAACAAATACTAATACACATGTTCAATTTCGTTCTTAGAAACAAATTTGGGGTTTTCCCTTACACTTTTCTCTTGCGAAATACCTTTGTATGAAGTTAAGACGAGGTTAAACGACAAAATAAATAATTTTCACAATTTTATTTTGAAACATGATCTACCAACAATAAAAATAAAGCATGCATACAGAAGCAAATAACAATCAAACAATTAAAAATCACACAAAGCATGGGTTGCTTCCCAAGAAGCGCTTTTCTTTATTTTACGAGTCTTGTAGCTAGACTCAAGGTCATGGGTGATTACGTGACCTCATCGTTGGTCTCATTTACCGATTGTAAATGTTCTTTGTAGAGACCAACCACCTTTTTCTCAATTGCTCCTATGATCCTATTGGCAAATTCCTTAACAACTTTATATTTTGGTTCTAGAGTCAATCAATCTTTGTAGAAAAGGCTCTTCTTCTCCCATACATAGTCCATGCCCTTTTTCTTATCCTCTTCATTGATGTCCTCAAAAGCACCAATGTTATCCATGTCAAATCGAGCACAAAACGAAATTCTTTCATTCTATTAGGCATCCTATATGTGATCCTATCGGTTTTACTAGCAAATCGGATTGTCCCTTCTATCTCATCATATTCTAACTTGGATTCTTCAACAAATGGTTTACCAAACACAACATGGGATAAGCAACAATCAATGACACTAGCTAGGTCTTCAACTACCATAAAATCAGTGATATAAGTAAAGTTCCCAACAAAGACATGTAAACCTTTAATTCTCCCAACAAAGTTACAAACTCCACCGGGGTATTTGGGGTCTCTTCTAGGTCCAAGTCTTGTTTTCACTATATCATTATAGACACTTGAGGACATAATGTTGATTGGGGATTTAAAATCAATGTAAGCATTGTCAATGTGTTTATACCCAATCATACATGGTATCTTAGCATTCTTAGGATTGCCTCTCTTTATCTTGGGTTAAATTCTAGTGAAAGGAGGTCGAGGGTTATCAATAAGATTATTATAGTACGTAATCTCCTCCTTAGCGGGGTATATATTGAAATAGTCATCTAGCTTCGGATCTATCTCCCCTTCCTCAAGTTCCTCAACAACATCCTCAAAATCTTTAGTTCCTAGGTCCTTATTTGAATACAAGGCGGTCGCTAGGTCACTAAATGCATGGTCGAGCTCAACATTAATCAACCTATTAAGCTCCCTAAGTTCCCTAATCTCATTTTCGATTTGTTCACGTAACAAAGACACTACTCTAGGGGAAAGGGGTGGATTCGCGTTTTCCATAATGGTCAACAGAATAGTCAATGAATTTGATTTACTAACAAAGACACGAAGAAATAAGATAGACTAAAGAAAACCTAGAAATAAAAATAAAATCTTACTAGAAAGGAATCTAGTAAGTAAACCTAATAAAAAGATATCCTAACGTAGACAATAACTATTTCCCTGGCAGTGGCGCCAAAAACTTGATACTTGGGAAACGCACCAGGCTTCACCTCTCGAGGGATCTCGAGAAGCTTACAACCCCCACCAGGCAGTGTACCTGATCGTTGTAGTATAGTATAGTGACAAGTACCGGGGGATTGATCGTTCAACTCAGGAATAGTGTCGCTAGGATTAGGAAGCCTAAAAACTAGATCTAGAGGTGAGGGATGATTCTTTTTGTATTTTTATATTTTTATAAAAGCAACTGAAATATCGGGTTTTTGGAAGAGTGGGCGGAATTAGTTGCTAATCAACTAACCCAATAACTAAGATGAAATCAAAATAAAATAACAGAAATGAAAATAAAGCTAATTAAACTAGTGGTGTGAACAGTAATGGGGAGAATTGTGTTTACTTAGGTTTCATTACTCCCTAGATATCTTTTACAGGTTGATAGTTTGTTACAATTGCGTGGATGATGGGTTATATTCCTTAATACCATCTGTGGGGTGGCGTACGTACTTCCGCAACTCTATAAGCTCCTACTTCACTCCTATGTCGAGCCTGCAAGAAGCTCCTAACATGGGATCATTAGAATTCGCTCATGCATTATATACAACCATAATAACCTAGTACGCATTGGTTCATGTTTCTTAAGACGTTCAAGCATGTTACCTATGGAAGTCTGCCAGTTTTCTTAAGCCTACCATCGAAATCATTCATCCGTAACAACTATAAACAAACAATCAACCCATAATCAACATCTAGGTTTCACTACATCTAAGCCACACACATAAAAGATCTAGCCTAGCATGTTAAATTCAAGACAAGCGTAATATATATTCAAACAACACATAGACATATTGAATGAATTGAAAGGATACTTATCTCCATTGAACATGAAAGGTTTCAAAGGGTAAAAACCCTTGAAAGAACAGTAAAATTTGTGCTAAGGTTTCTCCAAAGTTATCACCTCTTAAGTTACATCTAATGAATGAAAATTGCAAAACTATATATATATTTTACAGGGTGACGGCATCAAGAAGGAATATCTGACGCCGTCAACTCGCCACCCATAATGAGATTGGATTGCCTAGATCCAAGTTTGGCGCCGTCATGTGTAATTTAGTTGTTGGCCGTCACCATATCTTGAACCATGACGGCCAAGCTTGACGCCATCACGATTTCTCTGGATTGTCACCACTTCATCTCTTGTTTACTCTTGACGCCGACACATGAAGCCTCTTGACGCCGTCAGGTACTGTTCCCAGCAAGGAAAATTAAGACTTTGTCGTTTTCTTCACTTTTATGCTCCAAAAATGTCAAAAATGCTTCCTTTTCCAGAATTCACTTCAAAAGTACCTAAAATCACAAAAGGAATGATTTAGGGCAATATTTGATCAAATAAATTCAAATCTGGGCTTAAATGACCCCCTAAAAATGGCTCATTTTTCGCCTCATCATTCACCTATTCGGATCTAGGATTGCAGTTAACATAATTCAGTGTCTTATTTTCTCTCTTAGGTTTACACACAATTGGTTATCTTGTTAGTATTGTGATAGATCAATCTCTTTATTTGATCTTTCGAGTCTTGTATCACCACATATTAATCTCTTTATTTGATTTGTTGATTTCAAAGTGTTAGTGAGGATCTTTATAGTGTGATTAACAGCATCTAGTTTGGGAACTATCATTGTCTTTATTATTGTTTGGTAAGCATCCCTTTGGAGACTTATTTACTATAGTTGTAGTAAAGCTTTAACCAAAAGGGTTGTTGGCTGGGTGAATTGTTTGTATTGTGGTCGTGATATGAGATTAGTTTGGTAGTTTTTAAATGGTATTAGAGCCACGGCATTGATCTCCGGTGGTTCTTAATATCTCAGGGTTTCTTGGGTTTTAAGATTTTTTTATTTTTTTTTGGGGGGGGGGGGGGGGTTCTTGATTTGGTGGTGTTATTGTTTGATTGGGGTTGTTATCTCAACGACCATAGTGGTTATTGTTTATTTGGGTATAGATCTGTTGTATTATGGGTTGATCGTTTAGGGTTTCTTTAAACACTAATTTTTGTTTATTTGGGGATCTTGAGGTTTCTAGCATAATTGGGCTTGTTATTGATAATTAACAACGTTGACTAAGTGAATCAAGGGTGTTAGTGGTTGTGGCTTGATTTTCGTTGTGTTCTATAATACTTTAAGCAATTTTTTCTTCTTTTAAACTCTGAATACCTTAGTGGCTACATTGCAAACTCAGAGGGTAACATATTGACTTACTTCCTAGAGAAGCAAGGATATTTGCTTTTCCTTATGATAGGTGTGAGGATGGGTATTTTAGTTAGTTTGGGTGTGAGTTGATTTATACTTTCAATTTTTTATTTTTGTCCTTGTTATTGAGTCTAAATTGCTGGAGGTTCGGTTTTGGGCAGTCTTGGAAGTCGGTGGTTTGTGATTATTGGTGGTTATCTATATTGTTTGTGGTTTTGGTTATTTACTGTTCTTATTTGTCTGATTTGTTATTGTTGTTATCTGATTGATACGTTATTCTTATTTTGGTGTTCGTATTGATCTATTATTATAGCTGATGTATTGAATAGCAATTTGGATGCTGTTAATCCTCTGTACTTACATGCTAATGATAACTCTAATGTTCCTATTGTGCATTTCAAGTTAACTGGATCTAATAATTGTAAAACGTGGTCAACTGCTATAAAAATTGTTTTAAAGGTAAAAATAAAATGGGATTTGTTGATGGTACTTGTGTTAAACCTGTACTATTCCTATGTTAGCCTAACAATGGGAAAGGTGTAATGCAATAGTTATTGGTTGGATTGTTGGTTCTTATCGGAATTATATTAGGACAAGTGTACTCTAAAATTGCATCTGAGGTATGGACTGAATTAAGATTAATAGTTTGAACAAGGTGATTCATAAGATTAATAGTTTGAACAAGGTGATCTAGCTGTGCCTGACTATTATCATAAGTTGAACTCTTTGTGAAGAGAATTTGATACTTTAACCCTTTTGTCTGCTTGTACTTGTGCTGCTCATGAGCGTGTTTTGAAACATAACCAGTTAAGGACTTATGCAATTCTTAATGGGTTTAAATGATGTTTATCAACCAATTAGGAGTAACATTTTATCTAAAGAGCCTTTGCCTGATGTCAAAAAGGTATTTAATGTTCTTTCCAGATAGGAGTCTCACAGGGGACTCCATCCTGGTTCTGATAGTAAGGTTTAGCTTGCTGTCTTTGATATTAAAACCAAGGATATTACAAATAATTTTACTAGTAGGATTAATAACAATAATAACAATGGTAACAGGGATCCCAACCCAAATCTAGTTTGAAACACTATGGTTTAATTAGACATACTATAGAAAGATGTTTTGAATTGAATGGTTATCCTCCTAGTTTTATAACTTGCATATTGAAAAAAAAGTTATCTGCTAAGACAAGGTTTGTTAATTATTGTTACTTTGGGGTGGATCATCGATTCAGGTGCTAATCATGAAATGACTGATTCCACTAAATATATGTTTAATTTTGTTGATATTTGTAGTCTTATGCTAATTGTGGGTCATCCGAATATGACTATTGCCAAGATTACTACTATTGGTAGTCTTAGGCTAACACTGGTGTTGTTTTGTTTGATATTCTGGTTGTACCTGAGTATAACATTAGCCTATTGTCTGTTAATAAGATGATTAAGGACAATAAGTTCTTTGTTGGTTTTGATGAACACAAATGTTATATTCAGGAATTGAAACTGGCAAGCTTGTAGGGACTGGTACTAAAACTGGTGGTCTTACTTGTTTGATGTGGATAAGTGTGGTGAGTCTAATTTTGGTACTTTTAATTATGTGTTTGTACATCTAGCTTCCATTAAGTTTTGGCACCACACACTTGGTCATCCTGCTAACCAAGTTGTGTCTATTTTAGGAGATAAAATTGGTTTTAAAAAGTTTGATCACATTTCTCCTTATGACATCTGTCAAAAGGCTAAGCAGATTAGGGAATCATTTCCCTTAAGTGATCATAAGCATGGTTCTGTTGGTGATTTAGTTCACTGTTATGTTTAGGGTCCTTATAGGGTCATTAGCAAGAATCGGTATAAATATTTTTTTGAGTTTAGTTGATGAATTTAGGAGAGCTGTCTGAGTATAGCTACTGAGGTCAAAGACTGAAGCTGGCAATTATATTGAAAGTTTTATCAAACTTATTTCACACAATTTGAAAAAAGTTTAAATTCATAAGGTCTGATAATGGAATAAAATTTGTCAATAATCACTTGTCAAAATTGTTTAATGATTTGGGGATTATTCATCAAACTTCTTTTGCCTATACTCCTCAGCAAAATGGGATTGCTAAGAGGGAACATAGACACCTTCTTAACATTTCTAGGAGTCTTCTGTTTCATGGAGGGGGGAGGGGCTCCTCTATCTCTGTGTCCTGAATTTGTGTTAACTGCTGATTTATCTGATTAAGGATGTATTTATTTTTTTTTCTTAGCTAAGGGTTTATGTGGGTCCCACGTCTATATTAGTCTCTTCATTGGGAGGACACTATAATTTAAGCCTTGTGGATACAGATCAACTAAGGAAAATAGTAGGTGTTATTAAAAAAAGAAATACTATTAAATTATTGGGTCCTACTATTCCTTCCCCATAACTAATAATGAAACACGCCCTAACAGGCTTCCCTCCTCAGTATTGCCTAGTGCTTCTCCGTATTATTTTTAGTTTATGGTAAGGATCCTAGTCTCTCTCATAGCAGCTCTTTAGGATGTCTCTGTTTCTCAACTTTTTTAAATTTTAATGACAATTTAGTTTCAAATCAGAAAAATGTGTTTTAATTGGTTTTTCAAGTGTTAAATAACTTATAAATTGTATGGTCTTGAAAGTAAGTATATGTTTTATTCTAGGGATGTTAAATTTTATGAAACTATTTTTTCTTTTAAAATGAAGTCTGCAAATGTTTTAGAAAAGTGTCAAAATGTTTTCAAATAGTCTCCAAATGATTTAAATGTTTTGAACAAAGTTTTATTGAGTCTGGAGTTAACAACTTAAACTTTTTTGATGTCCAATTTAAATGGTTTTAGTGAACAAACTTTTTTTAGTTAAAAATTTAAATAGTTTGGAACAAAGGTTCTTTGAAGCTATGAATCTTGAAATAAAAGCTTTACATAGAACAATTACTACTGAATTGTCTGACTTACCTGTGGGTTGAATGGCAATAGGTTGTAAATCGATTTTCAAAATCAAATGTACGTCTTCAGGGGAAATTATAGATATAAATCTAGGTTTGTGGCTAAAGGTTATAATCAAAGAGAGGGTCTTGACTATGAGGAAACATTCAGTCCTATAGTTTAAATGGTCACTATTAGATGCTTAATTAGTCTGTTTGTTTACAATAACTGGCCTTTATATTAGTTGGATGTGAATAATGATTTCTTGTATGGTGATTTGTATTAGGAAGTTTATATGGAATTACCACCCGGTTATTATGGTGAGACTAAAGTGTGCAAATTGATTAAATCTCTTCTTAGAAATAAGCCGAGCCGCTTGTGAAAAGCTCGGGATCGGATTGATAAAAAGCTCGAACGAGCAAGCCAAAACGATCTCGATCCCAAGCTCGAGCCTAAATTGCAGCTCGTTTATTAATCGAGCTCGAGCCCGAGCTTTACATACAAAGCTCGTTAGGGCTCGCGAGCCTAAACGAAATTAATATATTTTAGGTACTTAACATATATACGAGCTCGAGCTCGAGCTTATTAACGAGCTCAATAACGATATATTAAGAGCCGAGCTCGAGCTCGAGCCAAGCTTTAATTTTTCATGGCCAGATCGTATAAATGATCCGAGCTCGAGCCGAGCCCGAGCCTATATTACATAGAACAAGCCGAGCTCGAGCTTAAAATTTAAGGCTCGAAACGAGCCGAGCTCGAGCTCGAGCCTTTTAAAACTTAAACGAGATGAGCTCGAGCTCTTGCAGGCTCGGGCTCGGCTCGGCTCGTTTCCACCCCTAGTTAAAAGTCAAAATAGATTGTTTATTGATTTGTTGGTTTAGGAAATGTGGATGAAATTGAAAACTTCAAAAAGTCTTTGAGTTGAAAATTTATGATCAAAGATCTTGTCTATGAGGTTTTGGAAAACAAAAATGGTCTTTGTCTCTCACAGAGAAAGTATCGTCTTGAACTATTCTGTAAATATGGTTTGTTGGGTTGTGAGCCTACACCAACACCTTTGCAACAAAATGTTTTATTGAGTTATAAAGAATCTGATACGTATAAGTATTTTCCTAACATGACCGAGTATCAAAAGTTGGTAGGAAAACTTATTTACTTGTCAGTACTAGACCATATTTTCTCATGTTGTTCATTGTTTGAGTCAGCATATGCATGCTCCTATTCAGTCTCATTTTACAGCAGCTTTAATGGTATTGAGGTATTTAAAGCATGCTCCAGGTATAGGTATTCAATTCAGTTGGGGTGAGAAGCTCAATATGTATACTTTTTCAGATGCAGATTAGGCTAAGTTTCATGTTTCCAGGAAATCAGTTTATGCTTTTTGTGTTTATTTCTGCAGTAACTTGGTTTCTTGGAAAAAAGTAAAAAATAAGCCACTATTTCTAGGTTTTCAGCTGAATCTGAGTATAGGTGCTAAGCTTCAACTACTTGTGAGCTTATATGGATTAATAAACTTTTAAAGGATCTGGAATTGATGGTTATTTGCCTACAAGTTTGTTTTATGTAGCAGTTCTGCTATTCAAATTGCAACAAACCATATGTTTCATGAGAAGATGTTGGGAATTATAGCTTCCAAGATGTTTAGCTCATATGATTACAACTGCTCAGGTTAACAAAAGGAAAATGCTCTAAGTGTGTTTCTACTGCTAGTATGAATATTAGTATTGCTGGTGTATTTTACTAATGCTGGTGATGCTGAAGATGTTCAAGAAAGTACACTAAGTAGTTACTATTGCTAAACTAGTTCAGAGTTTAAAATGCTGCAAGATTACTACTGCTAGAGTTAGAATTAAGAATGCTAGAGTACTTAGTTATAGGTGTTAATGAGATAAACTTGTATAGTAGGTTAGATAAACATAGAAAAGATTCTTTAAAGATTTATCTTGTATAGAAAGTAATAGTAAGTTGACTAGGACTCCTTAGTCCATAAAAGGAGGTCCTAGGGAATAGAGTTCGATACGTATTATTTATTACTTCAAGGTTGTAAACCCTAATACTTTCAGAGTATTTGTATTAATAATATTGAAGTTGTTGGTTTGTTTACTATTGTGATCATTATTCTTATTAATGTTATTGTTTAGATTCCGCATAAACTTTAGTAATCCAACACAGTTTTTATAACTAGTTGTGTTAGTTTATCTACCATAACTAAACATTTAAAACACTAGAACAAAAACTGGATTTGGCTACACCCAATATGTGTGACGAAATACATATAGTCACACATGAATTTTCGAGTGTGTGTGACTAAAGGTCGCGTGCCCATAGGGTACCTATGGTTACATGTTCGAGTTATTTTTAGTCTCGATTACAAAACAGTAACCAAAACCTAAATATGTGTGAGTAATTTGGTACAAAATTGTGAATATGTGTGACCATATGGTGTTTAAAGTGAGAAAATGTGTGTTTTGTGTGACTATTGATCATCCAATGGCCACATGAATTGTATGTTTGTGTGGCCGTTTGCAACATTTAGTCACACAAAATATTTTATTTTTATATATTTAGTCACATACAATTAAGCATAAAGTGGCTAAAAGTGTGAATATGTGTGACCATATGGTGTTTAAAGTGAAAGAAATGTGTGTTTTGTGTGACAATTGATCATCCAATGGCCATATGAAATGTATGTTTGTGTGGCCTTTTGCAAAATTTAGTCACACAAAGCATGTTACTTTTGGGTATTTAATCACATACAATTAAGCATAAAGTGGCCAAAAGTGTGAATATGTGTGACCATATGGTGTTTAAAGTGAAGAAATGTGTGTTTTGTGTGACTATTGATCATCCAGTGGCCACATGAATTGTATGTTCGTGTGGCCGTTTGCAATATTTTGTCACACAAAGCATGTTACTTCTGGGTATTTAGTCACATACAATTAAGCATAAAGTGGCTAAAAGTGTGAATATGTGTGAACATATGGTGTGTAACAATTCGCATTTTCAAATTAATTACTATTCCCGGCAGGTCACCCAAGCCTGTACTACTCTCGCATGAGCACGCTTAACCGTATGGGCGATTAACCGTTAGACCACAAAACGCGTTTCTAAGACAATTTGAGTTTTCAACTTATTAGAAAAAGTCAACATATTTTTCCCTCCTCCTTTGACCAAAAATCATTCTTTGATTTTATAAGTCATTCCTTGATTTTTAGGCTTGCGGTTTTAGGTCTAAAAGACATTTAACACCAACCGACACTAGACTGAGCCCAGCCTAGACATTATAAGTCATTTTAAGTCATTATTATCCTATTAGAGAAGTTACATTTTACTTTTCTCAATTTTACGCAACTTTCGTACGTTTTACGTATTACGCGTTTTAGACCCGTGTTTCCAGTTTATAGCAGGGTTTTAGCACCCGATAGAACCTACCACTCATTTTATATTTTATTATGGACTATATTGACATGTTTGACCATACTTTCAAGTTTCATATTTTTAGGATACCCGGTTTTACGTTTCGTGGCCTAAAAACTTACGGTTAGCAACTTACGGAGTCAAAACTAGCTCTATATCTAGGATAATATCATCCAAGACCAAGTCATCCCTCCTTATCCATTCCAAACCGCCACTAGGGGGGGGCATTCACACTTGTGGCATCATCTCATGACTTTAGCCATTGGATCATTTTTATTTACAACTTTGTCTCCAAGTTTATGTAGTTTCCTAGCCACCTTCCTAACCTCCTCATTCTTGCTATAAATAGAGAGCTCATTCCTTTCATTCTTCATCAATAAAAACGCCACACTACTATATCCTAGCACCATGATCCTTTGATCTTCAATATACAAGTTACACTACAAAGTTCAAGGTCTTAGTATTCTCTACCTAGTTCTCAAGTTTGTTTGGTGATTCCATGGTTGAATTAGGAGCTACACAAGGTTACTAGGGCTGAAGTTAAATGGTTTTCACAAGGGTTAGATCAAGGCTAGCAAGGGTTACAAGAGTTATGGTGAAGGGTTTACAAGCTTAGGTTTAGTGTCCTAGTTCTATACTTGACTTCCTTTCTTTAGAAAGCCAAAAGTTGTAAGCAAACCCTTATACACTTTCTTGCTCAATATCATTTCATGCTTATTATGTTTCTTTCATGCTATATATGGTCTTTGTATTGTGTTCATGATGTTTAAAAATGGATAAAACAAGTATTGGTATACATATGTTAACTTATGACAAGTAAACAAGCAAACTAGTGATTTTTATGGAAAACCACGACCACAATAGTATAACTTTGATATTTGACACTTACTTACTGTTAAATAGGACTTAACAAGGAAAACATAGCAATTTGAATCACCCAAAACGAGTACACGAGTCAAAAGTTATGACCGTAGCGAAACCAAAACGGCAAAACTGCCTAAATAGCATTCTGATCAAATTATGATTTTGAAAGTCCCACTTCTGGTCCGATTCATCAAAAAGTTAAAACACGAAAGTTGTCCGGTACGACGTTTTCGTTCAGGATCAAAGAAGCTCGAGACCTGAAAATGCTTTCTGAGTGATAATGTTCTTCAAATTCTTAACAGCCCATTTTTAGACCAAAGTAACTATATAATTGTTATAATTAGATGAGACCAAGAGGTCTAATGACCTAAAGCCAAGACCACAACCATGGCTAAAGCCAAGGTTGAGTCTCAAGATCATGGTAACAATGACCAAGGTCACGGCAAAGCTACGGCTAAAGACCATATAACTATTAAAGATCAAAAAGCTTATATATATATATATATATATATATATATATATATATATATATATATATATATATATATATATATATATATATATATATATATATATATATATATATATATATATATATGTATATATATATATGTTATCAAATACTACAATAGTAGGGAGCCTCATTTGAGGAGTTCATTGAGTAAGCCGTCGAGACGAGTTGTGGATTTACGAGTTAAAGTGTCCTGGCTCCTCGAACGTTTACTCCATGACTTCTGAATTATGTCGGCCCGAACGGTAGTAAGAGATATACAACCTATACATGTTTCATAGGCCATTTATATTCAGACTTACACATTATACTAAAGTACTACATCATGAACATTATGCAAGACATATATAGGCAATTCGTCGTATTCTTACACGTTACTCCAAACCTAAGTCGCAACGTTCTATTATAGGCTGTTCTTAGAGACTTTCGCGATTCGACTACCACTTTCATTTCTCATTACATAAGCTTAAGGTGAGTCATAGCCCCTACTCTTTTCGTACTTGTTTTAACTATTGGGGGGGATACATGCTCAACTACTTGCTTACTTGTACAAATACTCAAAACGTTTATACGTGACTGTGTTATACTTGATTGTCTTATACTTGATGGCATTATACTTGATTTCATACATACATGACTGTCTTTTATCTTTGGGAATTGACTCCCAGTTGTCTTTGGGAAGTGGCTCCCAGTTGTCTTTGGGAATTGACTCCCAGTTGTCTTTGATACATCCTAACATTTGCGAATGTTGGATACATCATAAAAGTGAGGTCTTCGGATATGAAGTAGAGACTCACTTCTAATTGCTTAAATTGTCTTGATGAACTTATACATGTCTTTATCATACTATATATTGTAGCAGTGGGTTGTGAACACACAGGTTACAAGTCTCTTATGGCGGGACTTGTAACTGAGTGGATTCACGATGCCTTTGCTGTGTGAACATTCTTTTAAGGCTTTTCAACTGTTTTAAGACAAACTCTATGAACTCACCAACCATTGTGTTGACACTTTAGCATGTTTATCTCAGGTTAGTAAGGCGATAGCTAGTGCATGGAACTTAGAGTCAAGCTGCATATTCTGAAGACTTACGCTTTTTATCATTTACCATTAAAAACACTTTGTATACATTTATGTATCATACTTTGGAATCTCATGTTTGTAACTTTGAATTCATTAATCAAATGGTAACTTTTCAAAACGTCTCATTTAGAGTTCGTTTTCTATACCTTGTACTTTGTATTATGAAGTAGCACCCCAGTGACACAGTCTTCCGCTGCGGTATTTTGGGGGTGTTACAGATTGGTACCAGAGCCTTGGTTATAGAGAACTAGGTTGCATTTAGTGCCTAGACTATAACTGCTATATATGTTGGGACCTTCCTCTTTATTTGCCTTACACACAATACATACACATATGCTTTTTGGTTAGAGGTTTGCTTAGTTCCACGCCGTTAGATGATGTGACTTTAGTATTATAAGGAGCCCCAGAGATTCGTTGAGTCATTAAAAACATGGAGCTCAGTAATAACTAATTAGTTAACTTAATCTTGTGTTTGATGAGACACAAGATTTGAGTTAAATAATATTATTGCTTAGCTTTAGGGATTTGATGACTGGATTATCTTACCATCTGCCTCAGAAGGCGGATTTTGTGTCGGAAATTCTTAAGTAGGATGTTTTAGAATCTCCTTATTTAAATGGATTGGGACGCCTCTTCATTTAAATAAAGAAATTGTAAATCACCGAACCATAAGTTTATGATCCCTTACTTACATAAATGTGGACGCTTCTTTATGTAAGTAATGTGTTATAAATAAGTGGGCTTAATTGTAGCCGATACAACTCCTTAACCAGAATCTTAGACGAATCAGAGTAAACACCACTATATTAGAGATCCCGAATTCTCTTAGACACACCATAAGTAGTTAACATCAACTAAACTTCGGGACGAAGTTTCCTGAAGGGGTAGAGACTGTAACAATTCGCATTTTCAAATTAATTACTATTCCCGGCAGGTCACCCAAGCCTGTACTACTCTCGCATGAGCACGCTTAACCGTATGGGCGATTAACCGTTAGACCACAAAACGCGTTTCTAAGACAATTTGAGTTTTCAACTTATTAGAAAAAGTCAACATATTTTTCCCTCCTCCTTTGACCAAAAATCATTCTTTGATTTTATAAGTCATTCCTTGATTTTTAGGCCTGCGGTTTTAGGTCTAAAAGACATTTAACACCAACCGACACTAGACTGAGCCCAGCCTAGACATTATAAGTCATTTTAAGTCATTATTATCCTATTAGAAAAGTTACATTTTACTTTTCTCAATTTTACGCAACTTTCGTACGTTTTACGTATTACGCGTTTTAGACCCGTGTTTCCAGTTTTTAGCAGGGTTTTAGCACCCGATAGAACCTACCACTCATTTTATATTTTATTATGGACTATATTGACATGTTTGACCATACTTTCAAGTTTCATATTTTTAGGATACCCGGTTTTACGTTTCGTGGCCTAAAAACTTACGGTTAGCAACTTACGGAGTCAAAACTAGCTCTATATCTAGGATAATATCATCCAAGACCAAGTCATCCCTCCTTATCCATTCCAAACTGCCACTAGGGGGGGGGGGGGGCATTCACACTTGTGGCATCATCTCATGACTTTAGCCATTGGATCATTTTTATTTACAACTTTGTCTCCAAGTTTATGTAGTTTCCTAGCCACCTTCCTAACCTCCTCATTCTTGCTATAAATAGAGAGCTCATTCCTTTCATTCTTCATCAATAAAAACGCCACACTACTATATCCTAGCACCATGATCCTTTGATCTTCAATATACAAGTTACACTACAAAGTTCAAGGTCTTAGTATTCTCTACCTAGTTCTCAAGTTTGTTTGGTGATTCCATGGTTGAATTAGGAGCTACACAAGGTTACTAGGGCTGAAGTTAAATGGTTTTCACAAGGGTTAGATCAAGGCTAGCAAGGGTTACAAGAGTTATGGTGAAGGGTTTACAAGCTTAGGTTTAGTGTCCTAGTTCTATACTTGACTTCCTTTCTTTAGAAAGCCAAAAGTTGTAAGCAAACCCTTATACACTTTCTTGCTCAATATCATTTCATGCTTATTATGTTTCTTTCATGCTATATATGGTCTTTGTATTGTGTTCATGATGTTTAAAAATGGATAAAACAAGTATTGGTATACATATGTTAACTTATGACAAGTAAACAAGCAAACTAGTGATTTTTATGGAAAACCACGACCACAATAGTATAACTTTGATATTTGACACTTACTTACTGTTAAATAGGACTTAACAAGGAAAACATAGCAATTTGAATCACCCAAAACGAGTACACGAGTCAAAAGTTATGACCGTAGCGAAACCAAAACGGCAAAACTGCCTAAATAGCATTCTGATCAAATTATGATTTTGAAAGTCCCACTTCTGGTCCGATTCATCAAAAAGTTAAAACACGAAAGTTGTCCGGTACGACGTTTTCGTTCAGGATCAAAGAAGCTCGAGACCTGAAAATGCTTTCTGAGTGATAATGTTCTTCAAATTCTTAACAGCCCATTTTTAGACCAAAGTAACTATATAATTGTTATAATTAGATGAGACCAAGAGGTCTAATGACCTAAAGCCAAGACCACAACCATGGCTAAAGCCAAGGTTGAGTCTCAAGATCATGGTAACAATGACCAAGGTCACGGCAAAGCTACGGCTAAAGACCATATAACTATTAAAGATCAAAAAGCTTATATATATATATATATATATATATATATATATATATATATATATATATATATATATATATATATATATATATATATATATATATATATATATATATATATATATATATATATGTATATATATATATGTTATCAAATACTACAATAGTAGGGAGCCTCATTTGAGGAGTTCATTGAGTAAGCCGTCGAGACGAGTTGTGGATTTACGAGTTAAAGTGTCCTGGCTCCTCGAACGTTTACTCCATGACTTCTGAATTATGTCGGCCCGAACGGTAGTAAGAGATATACAACCTATACATGTTTCATAGGCCATTTATATTCAGACTTACACATTATACTAAAGTACTACATCATGAACATTATGCAAGACATATATAGGCAATTCGTCGTATTCTTACACGTTACTCCAAACCTAAGTCGCAACGTTCTATTATAGGCTGTTCTTAGAGACTTTCGCGATTCGACTACCACTTTCATTTCTCATTACATAAGCTTAAGGTGAGTCATAGCCCCTACTCTTTTCGTACTTGTTTTAACTATTGGGGGGGATACATGCTCAACTACTTGCTTACTTGTACAAATACTCAAAACGTTTATACGTGACTGTGTTATACTTGATTGTCTTATACTTGATGGCATTATACTTGATTTCATACATACATGACTGTCTTTTATCTTTGGGAATTGACTCCCAGTTGTCTTTGGGAAGTGGCTCCCAGTTGTCTTTGGGAATTGACTCCCAGTTGTCTTTGATACATCCTAACATTTGCGAATGTTGGATACATCATAAAAGTGAGGTCTTCGGATATGAAGTAGAGACTCACTTCTAATTGCTTAAATTGTCTTGATGAACTTATACATGTCTTTATCATACTATATATTGTAGCAGTGGGTTGTGAACACACAGGTTACAAGTCTCTTATGGCGGGACTTGTAACTGAGTGGATTCACGATGCCTTTGCTGTGTGAACATTCTTTTAAGGCTTTTCAACTGTTTTAAGACAAACTCTATGAACTCACCAACCATTGTGTTGACACTTTAGCATGTTTATCTCAGGTTAGTAAGGCGATAGCTAGTGCATGGAACTTAGAGTCAAGCTGCATATTCTGAAGACTTACGCTTTTTATCATTTACCATTAAAAACACTTTGTATACATTTATGTATCATACTTTGGAATCTCATGTTTGTAACTTTGAATTCATTAATCAAATGGTAACTTTTCAAAACGTCTCATTTAGAGTTCGTTTTCTATACCTTGTACTTTGTATTATGAAGTAGCACCCCAGTGACACAGTCTTCCGCTGCGGTATTTTGGGGGTGTTACAGATTGGTACCAGAGCCTTGGTTATAGAGAACTAGGTTGCATTTAGTGCCTAGACTATAACTGCTATATATGTTGGGACCTTCCTCTTTATTTGCCTTACACACAATACATACACATATGCTTTTTGGTTAGAGGTTTGCTTAGTTCCACGCCGTTAGATGATGTGACTTTAGTATTATAAGGAGCCCCAGAGATTCGTTGAGTCATTAAAAACATGGAGCTCAGTAATAACTAATTAGTTAACTTAATCTTGTGTTTGATGAGACACAAGATTTGAGTTAAATAATATTATTGCTTAGCTTTAGGGATTTGATGACTGGATTATCTTACCATCTGCCTCAGAAGGCGGATTTTGTGTCGGAAATTCTTAAGTAGGATGTTTTAGAATCTCCTTATTTAAATGGATTGGGACGCCTCTTCATTTAAATAAAGAAATTGTAAATCACCGAACCATAAGTTTATGATCCCTTACTTACATAAATGTGGACGCTTCTTTATGTAAGTAATGTGTTATAAATAAGTGGGCTTAATTGTAGCCGATACAACTCCTTAACCAGAATCTTAGACGAATCAGAGTAAACACCACTATATTAGAGATCCCGAATTCTCTTAGACACACCATAAGTAGTTAACATCAACTAAACTTCGGGACGAAGTTTCCTGAAGGGGTAGAGACTGTAACAATTCGCATTTTCAAATTAATTACTATTCCCGGCAGGTCACCCAAGCCTGTACTACTCTCGCATGAGCACGCTTAACCGTATGGGCGATTAACCGTTAGACCACAAAACGCGTTTCTAAGACAATTTGAGTTTTCAACTTATTAGAAAAAGTCAACATATTTTTCCCTCCTCCTTTGACCAAAAATCATTCTTTGATTTTATAAGTCATTCCTTGATTTTTAGGCCTGCGGTTTTAGGTCTAAAAGACATTTAACACCAACCGACACTAGACTGAGCCCAGCCTAGACATTATAAGTCATTTTAAGTCATTATTATCCTATTAGAAAAGTTACATTTTACTTTTCTCAATTTTACGCAACTTTCGTACGTTTTACGTATTACGCGTTTTAGACCCGTGTTTCCAGTTTTTAGCAGGGTTTTAGCACCCGATAGAACCTACCACTCATTTTATATTTTATTATGGACTATATTGACATGTTTGACCATACTTTCAAGTTTCATATTTTTAGGATACCCGGTTTTACGTTTCGTGGCCTAAAAACTTACGGTTAGCAACTTACGGAGTCAAAACTAGCTCTATATCTAGGATAATATCATCCAAGACCAAGTCATCCCTCCTTATCCATTCCAAACTGCCACTAGGGGGGGGGGGGCATTCACACTTGTGGCATCATCTCATGACTTTAGCCATTGGATCATTTTTATTTACAACTTTGTCTCCAAGTCTATGTAGTTTCCTAGCCACCTTCCTAACCTCCTCATTCTTGCTATAAATAGAGAGCTCATTCCTTTCATTCTTCATCAATAAAAACGCCACACTACTATATCCTAGCACCATGATCCTTTGATCTTCAATATACAAGTTACACTACAAAGTTCAAGGTCTTAGTATTCTCTACCTAGTTCTCAAGTTTGTTTGGTGATTCCATGGTTGAATTAGGAGCTACACAAGGTTACTAGGGCTGAAGTTAAATGGTTTTCACAAGGGTTAGATCAAGGCTAGCAAGGGTTACAAGAGTTATGGTGAAGGGTTTACAAGCTTAGGTTTAGTGTCCTAGTTCTATACTTGACTTCCTTTCTTTAGAAAGCCAAAAGTTGTAAGCAAACCCTTATACACTTTCTTGCTCAATATCATTTCATGCTTATTATGTTTCTTTCATGCTATATATGGTCTTTGTATTGTGTTCATGATGTTTAAAAATGGATAAAACAAGTATTGGTATACATATGTTAACTTATGACAAGTAAACAAGCAAACTAGTGATTTTTATGGAAAACCACGACCACAATAGTATAACTTTGATATTTGACACTTACTTAATGTTAAAGAGGACTTAACAAGGAAAACATAGCAATTTGAATCACCCAAAACGAGTACACGAGTCAAAAGTTATGACCGTTTGAAGTTAGCGAAACCAAAACGGCAAAACTGCCTAAATAGCATTCTGATCAAATTATGATTTTGAAAGTCCCACTTCTGGTCCGATTCATCAAAAAGTTAAAACACGAAAGTTGTCCGGAACTACGTTTTCGTTCAGGATAAAAGAAGCTCGAGACCTGAAAATGCTTTCTGAGTGATAATGTTCTTCAAATTCTTAACAGCCCATTTTTAGACCAAAGTAACTATATAATTGTTATAATTAGATGAGACCAAGAGGTCTAATGACCTAAAGCCAAGACCACAACCATGGCTAAAGCCAAGGTTGAGTCTCAAGATCATGGTAACAATGACCAAGGTCACGGCAAAGCTACGGCTAAAGACCATATAACTATTAAAGATCAAAAAGCTTATATATATATATATATATATATATATATATATATATATATATATATATATATATATATATATATATATATATATATATATATATATATATATATGTGTGTGTGTGTGTTATCAAATACTACAATAATAGGGAGCCTCATGTGAGGAGTTCATTGAGTAAGCCGTCGAGACGAGTTGTGGATTTACGAGTTAAAGTGTCCTGGCTCCTCGAACGTTTACTCCATGACTTCTGAATTATGTCGGCCCGAACGGTAGTAAGAGATATACAACCTATACATGTTTCATAGGCCATTTATATTCAGACTTACACATTATACTAAAGTACTACATCATGAACATTATGCAAGACATATATAGGCAATTCGTCGTATTCTTACACGTTACTCCAAACCTAAGTCGCAACGTTCTATTATAGGCTGTTCTTAGAGACTTTCGCGATTCGACTACCACTTTCATTTCTCATTACATAAGCTTAAGGTGAGTCATAGCCCCTACTCTTTTCGTACTTGTTTTAACTATTGGGGGGGATACATGCTCAACTACTTGCTTACTTGTACAAATACTCAAAACGTTTATACGTGACTGTGTTATACTTGATTGTCTTATACTTGATGGCATTATACTTGATTTCATACATACATGACTGTCTTTTATCTTTGGGAATTGACTCCCAGTTGTCTTTGGGAAGTGGCTCCCAGTTGTCTTTGGGAATTGACTCCCAGTTGTCTTTGATACATCCTAACATTTGCGAATGTTGGATACATCATAAAAGTGAGGTCTTCGGAGATGAAGTAGAGACTCACTTCTAATTGCTTAAATTGTCTTGATGAACTTATACATGTCTTTATCATACTATATATTGTAGCAGTGGGTTGTGAACACACAGGTTACAAGTCTCTTATGGCGGGACTTGTAACTGAGTGGATTCACGATGCCTTTGCTGTGTGAACATTCTTTTAAGGCTTTTCAACTGTTTTAAGACAAACTCTATGAACTCACCAACTATTGTGTTGACACTTTAGCATGTTTATCTCAGGTTAGTAAGGCGATAGCTAGTGCATGGAACTTAGAGTCAAGCTGCATATTCTGAAGACTTACGCTTTTTATCATTTACCATTCAAAACACTTTGTATACATTTATGTATCATACTTTGGAATCTCATGTTTGTAACCTTGAATTCATTAATCAAATGGTAACTTTTCAAAACGTCTCATTTAGAGTTCGTTTTCTATACCTTGTACTTTGTATTATGAAGTAGCACCCCAGTGACACAGTCTTCCGCTGCGGTATTTTGGGGGTGTTACATGGTGTTTAAAGTGAAGAAATATGTGTTTTGTGTAACTATTCATCATCCAATGGCTACATGAATTGTATGTTTGTGTGGCCTTTTGCAACATTTAGTCACACAAAGCATGTTACTTTTGGGTATTTAGTCACATAAAATTAAGCATAAATTGGCCAAAAGTGTGAATATGTGTGACCATATGGTGTTTAAAGTGAAGAAATGTGTGTTTTCTGTGAATATTGATCATCCAATGGCCACATGAATTGTGTGTTTGTGCGGCCTTTTGCAATATTTAGTTACACAAAGCATGTTACTTTTGGGTATTTAGTCACATACAATTAAGCATAAAGTGGCTAAAAGTGTGAATATGTGTGACCATATGGTGTTTAAAGTGAAGAAATGTGTGTTTTGTGTGACTATTGATCATCCAATGGCCACATGAATTGTATGTTTGTGTGGCCTTTTGCAACATTTAGTAACACAAAGCATGTTACTTTTGGGTATTTAGTCACAAACAATTAAGCATAAAGTTGCCAAAAGTGTGAATATATGTGACCATATGGTGTTTAAAGTGAAGAAGTGTGTGTTTTTTGTGACTATTGATCATCCAATGGCCACATGAATTGTGTGTTTGTGTGGCCTTTTGAAACATTTAGTCACATAAAGCATGTTACTTTTGGGTATTTAGTCACATACAATTAAGCATAAAGTGACCAAAAGTGTGAATATGTGTGACCATATGGTGTTTAAAGTGAAGAAATGTGTGTTTTGTGTGACTATTGATTATCCAATGGCCACATGAATTGTATGTTTGTGCGGCCATTTGCAACATTTAGTCACACAAAGCATGTTTCTTTTGGGTATTTAGTCACATACAATTAAGCATAAAATGGCCAAAAGTGTGAATATGTGTGACCATATGGTGTTTAAAGTGAAGAAATATGTGTGTTGTGTGACTATTGATCATCCAATGGCCACATGAATTGTATGTTTGTGTGGCCTTCTGTAACATTTAGTAACACAAAGCATGTTTCTTTTGGGTATTTAGTCACATACAATTAAGCATAAAGTGGCCAAAAGTGTGAATATGTGTGACCATATGGTGTTTAAAGTGAAGAAATGTGTGTTTTGTGTGACAATTGATCATCCAATGGCCATATTAATTGTATGTTTGTGTGGCCTTTTGCACCATTTAGTCACACAAAGCATGTTACTTTTGGGTATTTAGTCACATACAATTAAGCATAAAGTGGCCAAAAGTGTGAATATGTGTGACCATATGGTGTTTAAAGTGAAGAAATGTGTGTTTTGTGTGACTATTGATCATCCAGTGGCCACATGAATTGTATGTTCGTGTGGTCGTTTGCAATATTTAGTCACACAAAGCATGTTACTTTTGGGTATTTAGTCACATACAATTAAGCATAAAGTGGCTAAAAGTGTGAATATGTGTGACCATATTGTGTTTAAAGTGAAGAAATGTGTGTTTTGTGTAACTATTCATCATCCAATGGCTACATGAATTGTATGTTTGTGTGGCCTTTTGCAACATTTAGTCAAACAAAGCATGTTACTTTTGGGTATTTAGTCACATAAAATTAAGCATAAATTGGCCAAAAGTGTGAATATGTGTGACCATATGGTGTTTAAAGTGAAGAAATGTCTGTTTTGTGTGACTATTGATCATCCAATGGCCACATGAATTGTATGTTTGTGTGGCCTTTTGCAAACATTTAGTAACACAAAGCATGTTACTTTTGGGTATTTAGTCACAAACAATTAAGCATAAAGTTGCCAAAAGTGTGAATATGTGTGACCATATGGTGTTTAAAGTGAAGAAGTGTGTGTTTTTTGTGACTATTAATCATCCAATGGCCACATGAATTGTATGTTTGTGTGGCCTTTTGAAACATTTAGTCACATAAAGCATGTTACTTTTGGGTATTTAGTCACATAAAATTAAGCATAAAGTGACCAAAAGTGTGAATATGTGTGACCATATGGTGTTTAAAGTGAAGAAATGTGTGTTTTGTGTGACTATTGATCATCCAGTGGCCACATGAATTGTATGTTCGTGTGGCCGTTTTGCAATATTTAGTCACACAAAGCATGTTACTTTTGGGTATTTAGTCACATACAATTAAGCATAAAGTGGCTAAAAGTGTGAATATGTGTGACCATATGGTGTTTAAAGTGAAGAAATGTGTGTTTTGTGTAACTATTCATCATCCAATGGCTACATGAATTGTATGTTTGTGTGGCCTTTTGCAAACATTTAGTCAAACAAAGCATTTTACTTTTGGGTATTTAGTCACATAAAATTAAGCATAAATTGGCCAAAAGTGTGAATATGTGTGACCATATGGTGTTTATAGTGAAGAAATGTGTGTTTTGTGTGACTATTGATCATCCAATGGCCACATGAATTGTGTGTTTGTGTGGCCTTTTGCAACATTTAGTCACACAAAGCATGTTACTTTTTGGGTATTTAGTCACATACAATTAAGCATAAAGTGGCCAAAAGTGAGAATATGTGTGACCGTATGGTGTTTAAAGTGAAGAAATGTGTGTTTTGTGTGACTATTGATCATCCAATGGCCATATGAATTGTATGTTTGTATGGCCTTTTGCAACATTTAGTCACACAAAAGCATGTTACTTTTGGGTATTTAGTCACAAACAATTAAGCATAAAGTGGCCAAAAGTGTGAATATGTGTGACCATATGGTGTTTAAAGTGAAGAAGTGTGTGTTTTGTGTGACTATTGATCATCAAGTGGCCACATGAATTGTATGTTCGTGTGGCCATTTGCATTATTTAGTCACACAAAGCATGTTACTTTTGGGTATTTAGTCACATACAATTAAGCATAAAGTGGCTAAAAGTGTGAATATGTGTGACCATATGGTGTTTAAAGTGAAGAAATGTGTGTTTTGTGTAACTATTTATCATCCAATGGCTACATGAATTGTATGTTTGTGTAGCCTTTTGCAACATTTAGTCACACAAAGCATGTTACTTTTGGGTATTTAGTCACATAAAATTAAGCATAAATTGGCCAAAAGTGTGAATATGTGTGACCATATGGTGTTTAAAGTGAAGAAATGTGTGTTTTCTGTGACTATTGATCATCCAATGGCCACATGAATTGTGTGTTTGTGCGGCCTTTTGCAATATTTAGTTACACAAAGCATGTTACTTTTGGGTATTTAGTCACATACAATTAAGCATAAAGTGGCCAAAAGTGTGAATATGTGTGACCATATGGTGTTTAAAGTGAAGAAGTGTGTGTTTTTTGTGACTATTGATCATCCAATGGCCGCATGAATTGTATGTTTCTGTGGCCTTTTGAAACATTTAGTCACATAAAGCATGTTACTTTTGGGTATTTAGTCACATACAATTAAGCATAAAGTGACCAAAAGTGTGAATATGTGTGACCATATGGTGTTTAAAGTGAAGAAATGTGTGTTTTGTGTGACTATTGATTATCCAATGGCCACATGAATTGTATGTTTGTGCGGCCATTTGCAACATTTAGTCACACAAAGCATGTTTCTTTTGGGTATTTAGTCACATACAATTAAGCATAAAATGGCCAAAAGTGTGAATATGTGTGACCATATGGTGTTTAAAGTGAAGAAATATGTGTGTTGTGTGACTATTGATCATCCAATGGCCACATGAATTGTATGTTTGTGTGGCATTCTGTAACATTTAGTCACACAAAGCATGTTTCTTTTGGGTATTTAGTCACATACAATTAAGCATAAAGTGGCCAAAAGTGTGAATATGTGTGACCATATGGTGTTTAAAGTGAAGAAATGTGTGTTTTGTGTGACTATTGATCATCCAATGGCCATATGAATTGTATGTTTGTGTGGCCTTTTACCAGATTTAGTCACACAAAGCATGTTACTTTTGGGTATTTAGTCACAAACAATTAAGCATAAAGTGGCCAAAAGTGTGAATATGTGTGACCATATGGTGTTTAAAAGTGAAGAAGTGTGTGTTTTGTGTGACTATTGATCATCAAGTGGCCACATGAATTGTATGTTCGTGTGGCCGTTTGCATTATTTAGTCACACAAAGCATGTTACTTTTGGGTATTTAGTCACATACAATTAAGCATAAAGTGGCTAAAAGTGTGAATATGTGTGACCATATGGTGTTTAAAGTGAAGAAATGTGTGTTTTGTGTAACTATTCATCATCCAATGGCTACATGAATTGTATGTTTGTGCGGCCTTTTGCAATATTTAGTTACACAAAGAATGTTACTTTTGGGTATTTAGTCATATACAATTAAGCATAAAGTGGCCAAAAGTGTGAATATGTGTGACCATATGGTGTTTAAAGTGAAGAAATGTGTGTTTTGTGTGACTATTGATCATCCAATGGCCACATGAATTGTATGTTTGTGTGGCCTTTTGCAACATTTAGTAACACAAAGCATGTTACTTTTGGGGTATTTAGTCACAAACAATTAAGCATAAAGTTGCCAAAAGTGTGAATATGTGTGACCATATGGTGTTTAAAATGAAGAAGTGTGTGTTTTTTGTGACTATTGATCATCCAATGGCCACATGAATTGTATGTTTGTGTGGCCTTTTGAAACATTTAGTCACATAAAGCATGTTACTTTTGGGTATTTAGTCACATACAATTAAGCATAAAGTGACCAAAAGTGTGAATATGTGTGACCATATGGTGTTTAAAGTGAAGAAATGTGTGTTTTGTGTGACTATTGATTATCCAATGGCCACATGAATTGTATGTTTGTGCGGCCATTTGCATCATTTAGTCACACAAAACATTTTTGTTTTGGGTATTTAGTCACTTACAATTAAGCATAAAACGGCCAAAAGTGTGAATATGTGTGACCATATGGTGTTTAAAGTGAAGAAATATGTATGTTGTGTGACTATTGATCATCTAATGGCCACATGAATTGTATGTTTGTGTGGCCTTCTGTAACATTTAGTCACACAAAGCATGTTTCTTTTGGGTATTTAGTCACATACAATTAAGCATAAAGTGGCCAAAAGTGTGAATATGTGTGACCATATGGTGTTTAAAGTGAAGAAATGTGTGTTTTGTGTGACAATTGATCATCCAATGGCCATATTAATTGTATGTTTGTGTGGCCTTTTGCAACATTTAGTCACACAAAGCATGTTACTTTTGGGTATTTAGTCACATACAATTAAGCATAAAGTGGCCAAAAGTGTGAATATGTGTGACCATATGGTGTTTAAAGTGAAGAAATGTGTGTTTTGTGTGACAATTGATCATCCAATGGCCATATGAATTGTATGTTTGTGTGGCCTTTTGCACCATTTAGTCACACAAAGCATGTTACTTTTGGGTATTTAGTCACATACAATTAATCATAAAGTGGCCAAAAGTGTGAATATGTGTGACCATATGGTGTTTAAAGTGAAGAAATGTGTGTTTTGTGTGACAATTGATCATCCAATGGCCATATGAATTGTATGTTTGTGTGGCCTTTTGCACCATTTAGTCACACAAAGCATGTTACTTTTGGATATTTAGTCACATACAATTAATCATAAAGTGGCCAAAAGTGTGAATATGTGTGACCATATGGTGTTTAAAGTGAAGAAATGTGTGTTTTGTGTGACTATTGATCATCCAGTGGCCACATGAATTGTATGTTCGTGTGGCCGTTTGCAATATTTAGTCACACAAAGCATGTTACTTTTGGGTATTTAGTCACATACAATTAAGCATAAAGTGGCTAAAAGTGTGAATATGTGTGACGATATGGTGTTTAAAGTGAAGAAATGTGTGTTTTGTGTAACTATTCATCATCCAATGGCTACATGAATTGTATGTTTGTGTGGCATTTTGCAACATTTAGTCAAACAAAGCATGTTACTTTTGGGTATTTAGTCACATAAAATTAAGCATAAATTGGCCAAAAGTGTGAATATGTGTGACCATATGGTGTTTAAAATGAAGAAATGTGTGTTTTGTGTGACTATTGATCATCCAATGGCCACATGAATTGTGTGTTTGTGTGGCCTTTTGCAACATTTAGTCACACAAAGCATGTTACTTTTGGGTATTTAGTCACATACAATTAAGCATAAAGTGGCCAAAAGTGTGAATATGTGTGACCATATGGTGTTTAAAGTGAAGAAATGTGTGTTTTGTGTGACTATTGATCATCCAATGGCCATATGAATTGTATGTTTGTGCGGCCTTTTGCAACATTTAGTCACACAAAGCATGTTACTTTTGGGTATTTAGTCACATACAATTAAGCATAAAGTGGCCAAAAGTGTGAATATGTGTGACCATATGGTGTTTAAAGTGAAGAAGTGTGTGTTTTGTGTGACTATTGATCATCAAGTGGCCACATGAATTGTATGTTCGTGTGGCCGTTTGCATTATTTAGTCACACAAAGCATGTTACTTTTGGGTATTTAGTCACATACAATTAAGCATAAAGTGGCTAAAAGTGTGAATATGTGTGACCATATGGTGTTTAAAGTGAAGAAATGTGTGTTTTGTGTGACTATTCATCATCCAATGGCTACATGAATTGTATGTTCGTGTGGCCGTTTGCATTATTTAGTCACACAAAGCATGTTACTTTTGGGTATTTAGTCACATACAATTAAGCATAAAGTGGCTAAAAGTGTGAATATGTGTGACCATATGGTGTTTAAAGTGAAGAAATGTGTGTTTTGTGTGACTATTGATCATCCAATGGCCACATGAATTGTGTGTTTGTGTGGCCTTTTGCAACATTTAGTCACACAAAGCATGTTACTTTTGGGTATTTAGTCACATACAATTAAGCATAAAGTGGCCAAAAGTGTGAATATGTGTGACCATATGGGGTTTAAAGTGAAGAAATGTGTGTTTTGTGTGACTATTGATCATCCAATGGCCACATGAATTGTATGTTTGTTTGGCCTTTTGCAACATTTAGTCACACAAAGCATGTTACTTTTGGGTATTTAGTCACAAACAATTAAGCATAAAGTGGCCAAAATTGTGAATATGTGTGACCATATGATGTTTAAAGTGAAGAAGTGTGTGTTTTGTTTGACTATTGATTATTCAATGGCCACATGAATTGTATGTTTGTGTGGCCTTTTGAAACATTTAGTCACACAAAGCATGTTACTTTTGGGTATTTAGTCACATACAATTAAGCATAATGTGACCAAAAGTTTGAATATGTGTGACCATATAGTGTTTAAAGTGAAGAAATGTGTGTTTTGTGTAACTATTCATCATCCAATGGCTACATGAATTGTATGTTTGTGTGGCCTTTTGCAACCTTTAGTCACACAAAGCATGTTACTTTTGGGTATTTAGTCACATAAAATTAAGCATAAATTGGCCAAAAGTGTGAATATGTGTGACCATATGGTGTTTAAAGTGAAGAAATGTGTGTTTTCTGTGACTATTGATCATCCAATGGCCACATGAATTGTGTGTTTGTGCGGCCTTTTGTAATATTTAGTTACACAAAGAATGTTACTTTTGGGTATTTAGTCATATACAATTAAGCATAAAGTGGCAAAAAGTGTGAATATGTGTGACCATATGGTGTTTAAAGTGAAGAAATGTGTGTTTTGTGTGACTATTGATCATCCAATGCCCACATGAATTGTATGTTTGTGTGGCCTTTTGCAACATTTAGTAACACAATGCATGTTACTTTTGGGTATTTAGTCACAAACAATTAAGCATAAAGTTGCCAGAAGTGTGAATATGTGTGACCATATGGTGTTTAAAATGAAGAAGTGTGTGTTTTTTGTGACTATTGATCATCCAATGGCCACATGAATTGTATGTTTGTGTGGCCTTTTGAAACATTTAGTCACATAAAGCATGTTACTTTTGGGTATTTAGTCACATACAATTAAGCATAAAGTGACCAAAAGTGTGAATATGTGTGACCATATGGTGTTTAAAGTGAAGAAATGTGTGTTTTGTGTGACTATTGATTATCCAATGGCCACATGAATTGTATGTTTGTGCGGCCATTTGCAACATTTAGTCACACAAAACATTTTTGTTTTGGGTATTTAGTCACATACAATTAAGCATAAAACGGCCAAAAGTGTGAATATGTGTGACCATATGGTGTTTAAAGTGAAGAAATATGTATGTTGTGTGACTATTGATCATCTAATGGCCACATGAATTGTATGTTTGTGTGGCCTTCTGTAACATTTAGTCACACAAAGCATGTTTCTTTTGGGTATTTAGTCACATACAATTAAGCATAAAGTGGCCAAAAGTGTGAATATGTGTGACCATATGGTGTTTAAAGTGAAGAAATGTGTGTTTTGTGTGACAATTGATCATCCAATGGCCATATTAATTGTATGTTTGTGTGGCCTTTTGCAACATTTAGTCACACAAAGCATGTTACTTTTGGGTATTTAGTCACATACAATTAAGCATAAAGTGGCCAAAAGTGTGAATATGTGTGACCATATGGTGTTTAAAGTGAAGAAATGTATGTTTTGTGTGACAATTGATCATCCAATGGCCATATGAATTGTATGTTTGTGTGGCCTTTTGCACCATTTAGTCACACAAAGCATGTTACTTTTGGGTATTTAGTCACATACAATTAATCCTAAAGTGGCCAAAAGTGTGAATATGTGTGACCATATGGTGTTTAAAGTGAAGAAATGTGTGTTTTGTGTGACAATTGATCATCCAATGGCCATATGAATTGTATGTTTGTGTGGCCTTTTGCACCATTTAGTCACACAAAGCATGTTACTTTTGGGTATTTAGTCACATACAATTAATCATAAAGTGGCCAAAAGTGTGAATATGTGTGACCATATGGTGTTTAAAGTGAAGAAATGTGTGTTTTGTGTGATTATTGATCATCCAGTGGCCACATGAATTGTATGTTCGTGTGGCCGTTTGCAATATTTAGTCACACAAAGCATGTTACTTTTGGGTATTTAGTCACATACAATTAAGCATAAAGTGGCTAAAAGTGTGAATATGTGTGACCATATGGTGTTTAAAGTGAAGAAATGTGTGTTTTGTGTAACTATTCATCATCCAATGGCTACATGAATTGTATGTTTGTGTGGCATTTTGCAACATTTAGTCAAACAAAGCATGTTACTTTTGGGTATTTAGTCACATAAAATTAAGCATAAATTGGCCAAAAGTGTGAATATGTGTGACCATATGGTGTTTAAAATGAAGAAATGTGTGTTTTGTGTGACTATTGATCATCCAATGGCCATATGAATTGTATGTTTGTGCGGCCTTTTGCAACATTTAGTCACACAAAGCATGTTACTTTTGGGTATTTAGTCACAAACAATTAAGCATAAAGTGGCCAAAAGTGTGAATATGTGTGACCATATGGTGTTTAAAGTGAAGAAGTGTGTGTTTTGTGTGACTATTGATCATCAAGTGGCCACATGAATTGTATGTTCGTGTGGCCGTTTGCATTATTTAGTCACACAAAGCATGTTACTTTTGGGTATTTAGTCACATACAATTAAGCATAAAGTGGCTAAAAGTGTGAATATGTGTGACCATATGGAGTTTAAAGTGAAGAAATGTGTGTTTTGTGTGACTATTCATCATCCAATGGCTACATGAATTGTATTTTTGTGTGGCCTTTTGCAACATTTAGTCACACAAAGCATGTTACTTTTGGGTATTTAGTCACATACAATTAAGCATAAATTGGCCAAAAGTGTGAATATGTGTGACCATATGGTCTTTAAAGTGAAGAAATGTGTGTTTTGTGTGACTATTGATCATCCAATGGCCACATGAATTGTGTGTTTGTGTGGCCTTTTGCAACATTTAGTCACACAAAGCATGTTACTTTTGGGTATTTAGTCACATACAATTAAGCATAAAGTGGCCAAAAGTGTGAATATGTGTGACCATATGGTGTTTAAAGTGAAGAAATGTGTGTTTTGTGTGACAATTGATCATCCAATGGCCATATGAATTGTATGTTTGTGTGGCCTTTTGCACCATTTAGTCACACAAAGCATGTTACTTTTGGGTATTTAGTCACATACAATTAATCATAAAGTGGCCAAAAGTGTGAATATGTGTGACCATATGGTGTTTAAAGTGAAGAAATGTGTGTTTTGTGTGACAATTGATCATCCAATGGCCATATGAATTGTATGTTTGTGTGGCCTTTTGCACCATTTAGTCACACAAAGCATGTTACTTTTGGGTATTTAGTCACATACAATTAATCATAAAGTGGCCAAAAGTGTGAATATGTGTGACCATATGGTGTTTAAAGTGAAGAAATGTGTGTTTTGTGTGACTATTGATCATCCAGTGGCCACATGAATTGTATGTTCGTGTGGCCGTTTGCAATATTTAGTCACACAAAGCATGTTACTTTTGGGTATTTAGTCACATACAATTAAGCATAAAGTGGCTAAAAGTGTGAATATGTGTGACCATATGGTGTTTAAAGTGAAGAAATGTGTGTTTTGTGTAACTATTCATCATCCAATGGCTACATGAATTGTATGTTTGTGTGGCATTTTGCAACATTTAGTCAAACAAAGCATGTTACTTTTGGGTATTTAGTCACATAAAATTAAGCATAAATTGGCCAAAAGTGTGAATATGTGTGACCATATGGTGTTTAAAATGAAGAAATGTGTGTTTTGTGTGACTATTGATCATCCAATGGCCACATGAATTGTGTGTTTGTGTGGCCTTTTGCAACATTTAGTCACACAAAGCATGTTACTTTTGGGTATTTAGTCACATACAATTAAGCATAAAGTGGCCAAAAGTGTGAATATGTGTGACCATATGGTGTTTAAAGTGAAGAAATGTGTGTTTTGTGTGACTATTGATCATCCAATGGCCATATGAATTGTATGTTTGTGCGGCCTTTTGCAACATTTAGTCACACAAAGCATGTTACTTTTGGGTATTTAGTCACAAACAATTAAGCATAAAGTGGCCAAAAGTGTGAATATGTGTGACCATATGGTGTTTAAAGTGAAGAAGTGTGTGTTTTGTGTGACTATTGATCATCAAGTGGCCACATGAATTGTATGTTCGTGTGGCCGTTTGCATTATTTAGTCACACAAAGCATGTTACTTTTGGGTATTTAGTCACATACAATTAAGCATAAAGTGGCTAAAAGTGTGAATATGTGTGACCATATGGTGTTTAAAGTGAAGAAATGTGTGTTTTGTGTGACTATTCATCATCCAATGGCTACATGAATTGTATTTTTGTGTGGCCTTTTGCAACATTTAGTCACACAAAGCATGTTACTTTTGGGTATTTAGTCACATACAATTAAGCATAAATTGGCCAAAAGTGTGAATATGTGTGACCATATGGTCTTTAAAGTGAAAAAATGTGTGTTTTGTGTGACTATTGATCATCCAATGGCCACATGAATTGTGTGTTTGTGTGGCCTTTTGCAACATTTAGTCACACAAAGCATGTTACTTTTGGGTATTTAGTCACATACAATTAAGCATAAAGTGGCCAAAAGTGTGAATATGTGTGACCATATGGGGTTTAAAGTGAAGAAATGTGTGTTTTGTGTGACTATTGATCATCCAATGGCCACATGAATTGTATGTTTGTTTGGCCTTTTGCAACATTTAGTCACACAAAGCATGTTACTTTTGGGTATTTAGTCACAAACAATTAAGCATAAAGTGGCCAAAAGTGTGAATATGTGTGACCATATGATGTTTAAAGTGAAGAAGTGTGTGTTTTGTTTGACTATTGATTATCCAATGGCCACATGAATTGTATGTTTGTGTGGCCTTTTGAAACATTTAGTCACACAAAGCATGTTACTTTTGGGTATTTAGTCACATACAATTAAGCATAATGTGACCAAAAGTTTGAATATGTGTGACCATATGGTGTTTAAAGTGAAGAAATGTGTGTTTTGTGTGACTATTGATTATCCAATGGCCACATGAATTGTATGTTTGTGTGGCCTTTTGCAACATTTAGTCACACAAAGCATGTTTCTTTTGGGTATTTAGTCACATACAATTAAGCATAAAATGGCCAAAAGTGTGAATATGTGTGACCATATGGTGTTTAAAGTGAAGAAATATGTGTGTTGTGTGACTATTGATCATCCAATGGCCAGATGAATTGTATGTTTGTGTGGCCTTTTGTAGCATTTAGTCACACAAAGCATGTTTCTTTTGGGTATTTAGTCACATACAATTAAGCATAAAGTGGCCAAAATTGTGAATATGTGTGACATATGCTGTTTCAAGTGAAAAAATGTGTGTTTTGTGTGACTATTGTTCATGCAATGGTCACATGCATTTTTTGTTTGTGTAGCCATTTGTATTATTTAGTCACACAAAGCATGATGCTAACAATGACCAGAAGTGTAATAATTGTGACTATATGCATCTTTTAGTCACATATAAGAAATCAGTATATATGAAAACAAATTCAAATATATATAAAATATCAAAACGAATTCAAATACAATAAATTGGAATGTATATAAAATTGTAATGTCGTACGTAATAAAATTTTCAAGAATTTAATGACTTCTGAGTCTTGATCTTCTTAGCAGCTTCCTTTTGCATGCCATTAATAGAGACGTAAATGTTTTTGCGCGTCGTTGTTAATTTAGGTGCAGTTTTGTTCTCAGTAATCTTTTGTATGGTACTTGGTGGTGTAGCCTGTAGGAAACAAAAGCCGGGTGTATCAAACACTGAATTAAATATGAAGAATTATATATATGTAAGTTGATAAATTAAACACATGCATGTATGTACTTGTTCATCAAAAATCACTTGATCCTTTGGCCATGCCCAAAAACCACCACATGCAGCCTGAACTATTTTGAAACCGTTACTTCCTACATCCGGGATGCATGCTGCATCCACTAAAGATTTATCAACAGACACTCTGTAGCAATCCTTTAGGAGTGGTTTGTTATGAAGCATTTGTTTTCCTTCACTCTTGTATACAATACCAACTCTATAATAGTTGTTTTCTTTGTATGCCACAGCTTGCACTTAATTTCCTAAAAAAATGATTTGTTGCATTTACATATGTATCGGAAATTAATTAAACAAAAGAATATATGAACATGTTTAAATACATACTTGTATTGGAGAATCATGTTCTTGTGATTGGGAATCTTGACGTGAAGAATCCTTTCGTTTGCGTCTATTCGGTTTCTTAGATGAGACATATTTAACAGGTTCCTATATATATAAACACGGTAAATAAGTCATGTATGTGGAATTCTAAAATAACAAGGGGATGTTTTATTACTTACACTTATTACCATTTCCTTTTCCAAATTTGCAAGTCCATTAGACTTTTGAATGGTCGCATCTTTCTCACATCTAGCAACACGTGTTTCAGCATCCTCATCAGCAATGCTATTTATAACATTAATGTTCACCGGAGTTACCTGCATTATAAATTGTTTAAGAAGACCACAACAGTATTTAAGGCTGAATGGATTCTATTGTTATATGGAGTAGTGTTTGGATCATGGTTTATCAGCAAACATGTTGAGCAATAATTTGTTTTTGTAAATAGGTGATAAGCTTCCTAGTGTTTTGAAGTTATAATCTGTTATTTGGTAATATAATCTCACATTTGTAACAAAAAAAAAATCAACATAAAAAATGTCTTACTTCTGTTGGTGTCGATGGAGTTGACATTGACTACAACGTCTACCCTTTTTGGGCAGCCAATTGATTCATCAAATCCTGGATTACCTTATCTATTTCTTGACGTTGGCGTCTCTCATTTTCAAGTTCACTTTGAAGTAACACCGCTCTTTCATCAGATGCTTGTCTGATTCGAGGCAGATCAAAATACCTCTTGTAGGTTACTCCACCTCCAACTCCTCTCGCATATCCTCCCTTTTCCTTACCTAATACAACTGTCATGGCATCAGTGCCATGATCAATCTTCAAGGTTCCTTTTTTGATCTTGTCGTCCATTTCTTTCTGCACACACCATATGGGAAATAGGTTATTATATGTTGATCCCACTTTCAACAATGAACATAATACAAACTTTGCAGTAAAACTTACTATTTTTTCTCCCACAATCCTAATCTCATCATCGTGATATTCTCCATCTTTCTTCTCCCTTCCTTTCAATCATAGCGTACCGCCCGGTGGTTCTTCATCTGGTTCAATTTCTTTTCTCTCGATCTTCTAACCATCAAATACATACACATGTAAGATAAACCAATATAAACGATACTAAGATGCTATTAAATGCAAATGTGCAAATGTTCAATGTTACCATTTTATCTATCACATTGGCGTATCCACCTCGTCCCACTGTATGCTGATAAACACACTCGGAACGCTCCTGTTTAGCTGCAGCTGATTTCACCTTGTAACACAAAATCATAAGGCGTGAATATGTATTAATGTTGACATTATAGAACTAATATATATGTGAAAGATAGTGAAATTTAAATAAAAATGACTAATTAACACCTTGTATTTCTCCGTAGCCGTGTACTTTACAAAATTGATCCAATCTTCGGCTTTTATAATTGCACTGTACTTCGCCGGTACTTCATTTAGTTTTGAAGGTGTATTTTGGTTTGGCAATATGTAGTTTTGTGCCAATTTCCTTCTGAAATTCCTTAGAAGTTGACCAAGACGATTCATTATCAGCTTTCTTACTGTCAATTCAACAACAAAAAATCGCTGCAAAGAGTAACACAATGTTGTTAATTAGTTGCACATAATTTAAATGCAGAGATAAACTTATTAACACCTTGTACCTACAACAAGCAACCCACTACTATCACACACACGACATACACTCAAACAAGAACAAACATATCGACATAACAGACACTCACACAAACACAAGTTGTATACTAAACAAGTATCGATCCTTCTTGTATTCTATAGTTTATCCAGGTTCTTATTCGTATTCTAGATACCACATACATGTTCAAATGACCAGATTCACAACCGCATACCACAACATATCAAATCCTTCCAACACTGAAATAAGGGACATATATGTATTATGGATTCTTGATTTCATGGTATGTATAGATTTAATTCTATATTAATGGGGTTGAAAAAAAGTATATGTGTACCGTGATTTCATCCCACATTTTATCCCTTGATTCTGAATCAACTTTCTTCCATGATAGAATCCTGACACTTATATGCTCACGAACCAAGTCACCCAAAAAACTCGAAAACAATGCTCTGTTTTTTCCTGTTAACCTATTTAGAGCGTCAAAGGTTACACTGACCTTTACTCCATCGGGTTTTCCATATTCCCGGCGAAACTTAGCTAACCTAGTTATCCCCCTCTTAACTATATTCCTATTTGAATGGTTGTTTTCATCATCCTCACCATCAATAGAATAAACCTCTGATTCATATCCTAACTGTTTATCATTTAAATCATCATTTTCATGATCATTTTCATGATCAGAATGAAACATATTAGCTATAGTTTCCATGATTCGTCAGAAGTAGTGTATAAAAGAGAATTAGTAAACTTAGTTGGTAAAAAATGGTGTAAAAATTAAAGGTTTTGATGGTATGGTCGAACCCTACTTTTTTGGAGTGAAAATAGGCCTCATGATGGGGCAGTTTTTGAAATAAGGAAACCATAATTTCCTATTTTTTTATTTTTTTTTTATTTCTGGCTAAAATTTTGGCTCCACATTTGAGAATTAAAAATTTTGGCTCCAAAGTTATAATTAAGAGTTTAAATATTTAATTTTGGCTGCAATTTTAATATTTAAACCTAAATATTTATTTCAAACCCGTTGTCCCAAACACACTAAAATCACCACACGGCGCATAAAAATGAACAAACAAAAGCAAAAAATTAGCTTAAAGCAACTAATTAAGAAACTATAACTCATAAGCAGTCCCAGATAAACAATTAAGCACAAAAAAAAAAAAAAGCAAATCCAACAAAGGATTGCTGATACAACAACCAACCAAACACCCCCTTAAAAGGGCTGTTTTGATTTTAAAACTAAATAATGGTTATACAAGCTGAGATTTTGAAAGTTAAATGTTCTAGTAACTATATTAATCACTGAAAAGTATATTTTAACTAAAAATAAGCACTAACAATAAACTTGTTCGGGAACCATACCAGTAAACAACAACATACCCTGTTATATTATCAAGCAGCGTATATGTTCAAAATGGAACCCTATACCTGCAAGCACATATAACAAAACCATAAGAACAAGTAATTATCAACTTAACATAGGTGTTCGGGATCGATTACAAAAACATAAGAACAAGTAATTACCTGCAACCACATAATACTCTAAAAGCTTTCTCAGTCAATAGGTGTATATTCAGTGTGTGAGTCTTTTGCCTCGGCTTTTTCAGCCATGGTTAACTATCGGATGTTCTTTTTTCTTCAAGAATCATACAACACTAGACTTATGTTTAAATTAGGGCTACAAATTAGCCGATTAAGATTAAGTTTGACTTTAAGACTCATCTAGCTTGAATTACCCAATAAATATCGCTTTGTTTGCAGCCCTAGTTACATGTATATTAGTGCTTAAAACTTACATAGGAATCGAAATGCTCAAACAAAATACAGTTGCATTCTTATATTTTCAACCTTGCCTCAAACACCAAAATCACTGAAGCTTGCCTCAAATGATCTCGCATAGAGTTTGTGCTCATATAGCTTTAATACTAGATTTGAGCCCTAAGTTAAATTGACCCAAACGCACACTAACTGAATACTAACTATTGCTAACATATTCAAAGACCACAACATATTCCAAAATGCAAAACAACATCTAAAATAAACTGAAACAAACTATCAAAGGCATTTCTTTTTAATCTAATAATATTGATACCATTAACAACCGATCAAAAGACATAAAACATGTAAATTAAACCATTGATTCCATTAATTTTCCATTTCAAGTGTTCATACATACAAACCATGGAAATTTAACAAAAGACATAAAACATAAACATATAAAACCAAACAAAAGAAACTTCAAATCCCATGGAGACAACTTTTCAACCAGTCATGGCCTCAACCTGTTCTTCCTTGGTCTGGACATCCTCCTCAGCATCAGTAATGAGATCATTCAGGCTTTGCAGCTTAGCATTGACATTCTCTCTGTCATGCCTAAGATCATGCAGAGTGTCAAAGAGGTCTTCCTCTCCAAGAGCTTCCAACTCAGCTATTAAAGCATTAAGCTGCCCAATCTCATTCTTCAATGTGGTGACCTCTTCACGCATCCTGTTTATAAAGCCACGGATACTAGAGATTTGCTGACCCTTGAAGAAACTCATGTAACCATCAACAGAGGTCTCCCCGCTAAACTCAACAAGGTCATCAATCACACGCCTAGCCACTTGGTTTGGTCATGATGGTGCTGCCATTGATAATGAATTTGGGTAAAATAATGATTGATTGAAATGATTTTAAAAATTGATGAAGAAGAGTGGTAGGGATGGTGATGTGGGAAGTAGGGTTTATATAGGGGATTTTTGTGGTGGAGATTAGCGGTGTGAAAGTGGTGTGGTTAATACGCGTTGGAACAATCATGACGATTTGACGATTAAGTTGCAGGCGGCGGGTTCTTTCAGAAAAACGAGGGGAGAGAGTCCTTGTGATGATGAGAACTTATAAATCCTATGTATGACTAGTCATAATGTTTAAAAAATGTCAAACTAATTCCACCTTATTTTAAACTATCACTATAAATTAGGGTTGTTGATCGGTTTGGTTCTCAGGTTTGTTCTTTTAGTTTGGTTTTGTCAAATCGGCTATATTTTTATTCAGGTCATTAAACACAAAAACGTTTAAAACCATACTAAATAAACGAAAATGCACAAAAATGACCAAACCAGAAGAAAGTAAGAAAAAGTATGAAACAGAGGAAAACGTCTAAAATAGATGAAAACGGCTATAAACGGACAAAAACAGACAAAAACGTGTTGAAACGGACTCAAACATGAAATAACAGGGCGAGAATGTGTCGAAAAGGAAAAACATATGGAAAGGGAGAAAACCCTACGAGAAGGGGGAAAACGTGTATAAACGGACTAAATCATGAAATAACGGGCGAAAACGTGTTAACACTGACAAAAACATGTAAACCGGTAAGAAAATGTATAAAAACTGACTAAAAAGGACAAAGACGTAAGAAAACGGATGAAAACGTATCAAAACATATGAAATAGGACAAAACCCTATGAGAAGGGGAAAAACGTGTATAAACATAGTAAATCATGAAATAATGGGCGAAAACGTGTAAACCCTGAGGAAAACATGTAAACCCGTAAGAAAACGTATAAAAACTGAGTAAAAAGGACAAAGCCGTAAGCAAACGGATGAAAATGTATCAAAACATATGAAAAAGGACAAAACCCTATGATAAGGGGAAAAACGTGTATAAACGGACTAAATCGTAAAATAACGGGTGAAAATGTGTAAACACTGAGGAAAACATGTAAACCCGGAAGAAAACATATAAAACCTGACTAAAAAGGACAAAGACATATGAAAATGGACGAAAATGCACAAGGGTCAGGTTACTGTGCCCAACTTATCTTTACACATACCAAGCCGGTGCAACCCATGCATGACCGGTGATAATGGCAAATTCACATGGTGGGTCATGGATATTAGGTTATAACTTGTCACATACATTAATAGTATATATAATTCACATGGTGGGTAATGGATATTATGTTATAACTGGGTTACCGTGCCCAACTTATCTAACACCTACCAATTGTCATGTTACGACATGATTCAATCAATACTATATATAATATTATATTATGAAAAACCCGACCAAATTGTCAATTATGTCTCTCCCCGATAATGAAAATTCTAGTTAGGGCAAAGAAAGCAAAAACACAATATTTTCCAGAAGTATAAGATATTACCGGGTCGTTTTAAGAAAATAAGATGTTCACAAAGAAAAATGAACAGACGTGGCTTTTGTTCATGTTCGTTCACTTAATAAATAAACGAACATAAAAGAACTTACCAAACGGTTCATGAAATGTTCACTGAACGTTCATTTAGTTTACAGCCCTACATACGGGATTCTAAGAGGCCGGAAAATACTAATTTGAAATTTAAAGCCTAATTTATGTTTCTTAAGTCATAGATGACTAAAAATAATTTTAGAAAAAATTATTTTATTTTTTTGACTTTTATTTTATTTGTTATGAATTTAAAACAAATTTAAAGTAATTAAATTATTAAAAATATTAAACTGACGAATAAAACACAAGAAAAATTTTCAATAATTACTTAAAGTATTGAAGTTTGAAGGAACAATAAAAGTGAGAAAACAGCTTATATAAATAAGCTGTAATAAGCTTAAAAGGATAAATAAGCTAAAAGGGTAAAACGTTTGGTTAAATAAATACTATGTTGGAGTATAACCAAAAAAGTTCCAAGGGCAAGTGGTAAGGGTGTGGTGTGTTGAGACGTTCAAAAGGTTGAGGCTGGTGAGGTCTCGGGTTCGAGCCTATGGTTCCCCTTGATTTCCCAGCTTCCCTTTTTATGGTTTTAACAAAACTTTTTGATAAGATATGTATAATCAACTTTCCCTCCAATATGCTTGTCAAATATTTTAGTAAATTCCCTCCAATATGACATGAGAAATACTCAGTTTAAGATTGAGCATTTGTTTAACAACATTGCATAAAACATAATAAATTACAACAAATTCAGATTCATAAAACATGTACAATCATTGCATAATACTAGTATTGTTAGATTACATTGCATAATTTGCATAAGTGACCAAAGTAACATAGATGTCATAAGTACCATTAGTAATACTTACATGTTTCTACTTAATTACATGTTCCTGGTAAAGTACCCCCATCAATGTGTGATTCACAACACACATCCAAAAGAAGTTATATACTAAAGATGGGATATGCAAAAAAATTATCAAATGTACTTCCAGAACATGAACAATAAAATCCTGAATTGAGTTAGCAAAGATGAAAAACGGGATAGACGTTGTCTGGAAAATCATTTCCATTCACGTCAACCTTCAAATGTATAAACTTGAATCTGATCATTTTTTCAAAGTCGAAAGAGCATTCCTTGGCAAACATCCTCCACCTTCCAAACACACTAACAGTTCCAGGCATCTCCGGCTCCTCATTCTCGCACTCCATTGTCATGAAAAATTGAACATCACGATGTTTCATGAGCACTTTACGGTATGGGTGGATAGGATGGTAGAGCAGGAATTCTTTCGGGATTTCCTGCAGTTCTTTCTAGTAAGTAAATATTTTGTTTAAACAACTTGAACAAATGTAAACAATATTTATGAATGGATATATACGTACAAGTTTCCCTGGCAGTAGAATTGCTGAAAATCTTTTGTAGAATGAATGCCCTTCACCAAAGTGGTCTCGATGTGAAGGCCATTGGCAAATATGTTTCATTCGATTGTCATCTACAAAGAATTGTTTTTAATTTTTATTAATAAATAAATGACTGACTATAATAATTTGGAATATGAAAGTATATCATAACTTTTTACCTCTTTCGGTCTCTAACAAACCAGGCTGAACCATTAGCAAATTGGTGGCACCAAGGAAATGCGCGTCTGTACTTAGACTACCGTCACTTTTGAAGCCGGTAAGCAATAACTCTGTAGCGCGTTTCCTTGTGAAGATGATTGTCATTCCAGCTTCTAAACCCAACACTTCTTCAATGTGGTTCCATCCATCCATGTCCAACTCATACACAACGGAAATAGTTTAACATTCGACCTTTAAAGTAATTCTATATATACAAACCAACCCCGACCGAAGCCTACTCATTCCTACATGCAATTACAACCGAACCCGACCGAAACCAACTCATTCCTAAAGGTAATACATTGTTTATACTTGGCAAATATAACTCAAATGATTATCAATTTTATACCAATTTTATACCATTCCTACTGAATTATTTGTGAGTCAAATAACCAATTTTATACCACAACTTCAACCCATTCAATATGTACAATTAGCCCCTAAAGAATCAACAATCTCTCATAACTTATCTCATAACTAATCAACACAGTTACTATACTTGTCGAATATAACTAACATACTCTTAGATTCTAATTTTCTAGGCTTTAAACTGTTTTATACGCAACCCTACATGCAGGTTCTTATCATTCAAATATTGATTAAAACCATTTCACAAAAATGAGTTTAAACTTCATTAACATGAATAAAGTAGTCAATCAGACCAATAAGTATAATGTAAACTCATGGACACATTATTAACAACTATGTATATATAAATTACTTCAAGCAAGATGCAAAACAAGGGAAATTAAAAAATTGACTTTGATGTTGATCAAAATCGAAAAAACCTAACCTGTGGTAGTTGATATGAGTTGGGGATGACGGTTAGTTTGCCGACTTGTGTGTTTTGTGAATAGTAATGGTGTGGTAACCAAATGGCCGGATTTTATTTTTAAGTGACATATATTGGGAGATACAATGGCATCATGGCTTCATATACTATACACGCAAAATTTTTTTGGTCTAACTGGTGGATGTATTTTGTTAAAAGATAATAATAAGAATAAATATTTGATTGATGCTAAACAGTCAACTTAAATTGACCAGGGAATGGTCAACCAAGTCAAACTGCCTAGAATCAATCTCCGTGGAAGTATAGGGGTTTCCCCGGGTCGTTATGTCCCGACGAGGTGTGATGGTATCAAAAACGTGTTTGTGATCGGGTGAATTTGGACTGAAAAAGGGGTTTGAGTGATTTGTATGTTTACACTAAGATATGAGGAATGAAAATAACTTAGAGACACTATATAAACAATTACTGATGATCAGATATACTAAAAGCGTAAGCAAAGTCTAAAAATGCGTTCGTATGATTTAATTCTATGTAGACGTACGAAATAAAACGCGAGCTTTATAAAATAAAATACCTACGGATATGAAAATTAAATTTTTACAATCCTAATGATAAAAGAAAATTTTTAGAAAAAGAAAAATAATTTTTACACTATTTAATTAATTATTATTAATTAATTACTAATTTCCTATTTACTTTTAATTATTTAAAATACCCTAAAATACAAATAATTAGGAAATTAACGTAGAAAAATGAAATTTAAATTTGGAAAAATCTAAAATAATATAAAACTAATTTTAAAATTGAAAATATATTTTTAAGACTATTTAAATAATTATTATTCATTATTAACTAATTATTAATTAATAAAAACGAATATTAATTATTAAAAATACTAAATGAAAAGAGAAAAATATGAAAAAATTACAGAAATTATTTTATAGCTACAGGAACCTAGGAAAATTATAAAAATGAGATTTGCTTTATGAAAAAGCTGAAAATAAGCCAAATGGCTTAAATAGAAGCTATCACTATTTTAAATTTTGACTTTTATGGAATTTTCTTTTACACAACTATTTAAATACTTAAAAGAACAAACTTTAATGAAGGAACTTAAGCTGAATCACATGAATAAGCACAATGACAAGCTAATTGGAATGGCAGATGGCTTATTGAAGCTTATTAGGACTTATGGAATATGATTAGGCTTATAAACAACCACAACAAAGATAAATAAGCTAAGACAGATAAAAGGGGACTTGAAATAAGAGCCAATTGAAACAGAAAAGCACAAGTGGTAAGCTTGAAATAAGCAATAAGCAATCCTACATTCACCACAGTCCAACACAGGCTACTGAGGCAACTTGGGAGGCCTGTGGGGCCCACATGGGAAGTTGGAACCCCAAACTTAAGGTGGAACCAATAAGCTAAGCTTATTGGCTTTCCAAAAACCTATGACTCAGCTTATGGGGCCCACTAATAAAGGCAGGAGGGGGCATGGAATATAGGCACAAAAACTGAAAAATCAGAATACATGTGAGATTGGACCAACTTGAAAGCACTAGCAGCCCTAGTAAATGAGCTCTGAACTCAAAAATAAGACTTGATCCTTAAAGATGAGCTTATTGGCTTTTCAAAAAGCCAATAATCTCATTGTGGGACCCACTAATGAACAGGATATTGACCAATAAAAAATGGACATATTGGCTGAGCCCTGGTGCAGGGGATGAAAGTTTCAGACAGGCTCAAATAAGTAGTTGGAAAAGCTATTAAACAAATATGAAAAATAAGCCACTAATAGATTTCTAAAGATGAGATGACACACATGAACTATCCAAAATATCAAATCCTGAATCAAATCACAAAATTCCCTAAAATTACTTGAAAATCTGAGATTATTCCTAGATGTCCATTTTGACTTTTTGCATTTTACCCTAAGTTTGACTTTTTTGAACTTTAAACGATCCTAACTTATTGAAAAGTAGTTTTAAGCTAAATGGAAACTTATTCAATCTATATTAACTACTTATGCAAGGATTTGATGAAAACTTGGGCTAGAAATCCTAACAGTGACTGAGTATGGGTAGTAAGCATGCAATTTGACTTTTTTACAAAGGACCTATGGTTTTGATGTTTTATCTGACCTAAGTGTATCTAGTGAATACTGACTGAACCACATATGCCATCAACAAACTATTATAACTTAACCAAGCAGCTTCTACCAAACACCCCTATAACAGTCAAAGGCTTGAGTTTTACACTACCAAAGGCTTATTAAAGCTGAGAAACCAAATCAAGGTTCTAAAACATGCTACATTAAATCCTAAACAACAAGAAGTAACAACTAAAAAGTATTCAAACAGAAGCAATTTCACAGAAGCAATTTTAAAACTGAAAATGGAAAATAAGCTGAGATGTGGTTAGTATACCTCAAGTCAGTGACCTAAAGCTCATTTGAGCTTATAATCAAGCTACTCAACCCAGGATAATCATCTAGAACCTGTCTGAATTGGAATTTTACCATGAAGAATTTCCTTTGACTTTCTTTGACTGTTGTGGAATTTTGAGCATTTATTGAATTATAACAAGGTTAAATGCTACTGAGCTTGTAGAAGCTTATAAATATCTTATTTTAAGCTTGATGGAACAGTAAGACAGTCTTAACAATAATTGAGTAAAGATGTCAATTTTACTTAAAAATTGTAAATCACTGAAATAGAACAAGGAACATAAAACTTTTATTGAAAAACTCTTGAAATTACACTGAGAAGTCTAAATTCATTAATCTTAAACTAAACATTGCACTAGAAAGGTAAGAATAATTAAAATGACATGATTAAAACTAAACTATTCTACTACTCTAGCTTCTCTCTTTCTTCTTTCTTTTATAAGCTTCCAGGGGTCCCTAGACTCTTTCCCACTTCTTCTCTGGACCTTTGGATTAGTAAGAATGATCTCAACCCTTGATTTATATTTGGGCGGGAAAAGTAGATATTTGCAACTTGGGAGGTCTGATAAATTGGCAGGGGATTGGTTTGTTGTTTAGTGAAGGAAAGTGAGTAGTGAGAGTGTAGGGTGATGATGAAGGTGGAAGGTGTGATGATGGTGTTTCAGGCTATGGAGTCACGGGGTGGAAGGAGGAATAAGGTGGTTTAACCCTGGTTTGACCTAGGTTATTATTAAACATGGGTGGGTTTTATGGAGTTGGGCCTGTGGAGATGGAGTGGGCTAGAAGGGTAGGATTGGGTTGTGTTTAAATGTTTGGTTAAGTTAATTACAAAAGTCCATTTGGTTTATAATTGTACACAAGGACAAAATATGTAATTTGCTGAAAATTGAGGGTTGGGTTGTGGTATTATTCCAAGGATTAATCAAGGGTTAATCTTGCCAGGTTTCATTTACCAAAGGACCATAAAAGTAAATTTCTAGAATTTGAAATCCCGGGGACTTGTTTTGCCAAATTTCAAAGTTGAGGGGCCGTTTTTGCCATTTTGTTAAAACTTTACTCCAAGGACCATTTGTGATAAATTGTGATTTCCCAAGGACCAATATTGACTTTTCTTCAAAAATATTTCACCAGGGACTGATTTTGTCAAGTTTTAAAAGTTTAGGGACCTTTTATGCCAATTTTGGATTTTGAGGGGTAAGAGTTGCCAGTTTGTTAAAACTTTCATCCAGGGATTAATTTTGAACAAGTTTGATTATCCAAGGATCAAAGTTGACTTTTTATTTATTTTAAACTTTCAGGGACTAGTTTTGTCAATTTTTGAAACTGGAGGGACTGAAACTGCCAATTGTGGAAACTTTATTCGTTTTTCATTTGTTTTTAAACATTTTGAATCTAAAACATATAAAACACACTTTTGGGATAATTTCTGTATTTTGATTCATTTCTGAGTGTTTTTGGATGTTTTGGCAGTTCAGATACGATAAAAATGATGAGTATTTACAGACTTATCAATATTAAAAAAGAATATATAAAAAAATATTAATAAATATTTTTTTATTCAAAATCGGACGTTTACAAACTACAATGATTAAACATAAAACATGTTAATTAAAAACTACTACATGATAATTAAACTACGATACGTAAACATAAAACATCTAAATTAAACTACGAATCAAGAAAACAAATCATCCGACACATAGCCCTCGTGAGTTGAAGCACTCGAATTGTCGTCACTCGAGTCCTAGTTCACCCCTTTTTGCATTTTTTTTTCCTTTTTTTAAACTTGTTTTTAACCTGTGCTACTAGTTGTTAATCGTGGCTAAAGATATTTTCCTTCCAATATTTTCGTAAAATTTTGTAAAATTTCTTAAAAAAATTGAATGTATTTCCCCCAAAGTTTGGATCAATCCCATTTCAAACTAATCAAAAAAAAAAGAACTCCTCCTATCACATCCACAAATCCCTCTCATATCACCACAAATCCGGTAACCACCACAACTCTCCTGTCATAGACCCACGACTCCCGTCACCACTGGTAAGTATTGTTATGTTCCTTTTCTATACATCGTTATAACAAAATATATAAGTAACCATGTTAAGCGTGTTAGGTAATTCATTATTCCTCCTGGAACCAAACACCCCATTAACAACTGTTTCATTAGACTTCAAGGACATATTAGCATAATTCAACACCAAATTCCATCTTTTAGAAGTCCTCATCATTATTTGGAATGTCTTTTTAAATTTTAAGCTCATCAACTGCTTATTCATGGAACAAGAATTTAGATAGTGAATTGGTAATTCCTCATTGACCCAAACACACCTTTAGGAACTGTTTCATTAGACTTCATCAATTGCAGTTTGATGTTTTCTTCTATAATCAATAACTTGTACTTTCTTTTTAACTTGGCTACAGGGACTACATTTATAAACATGGACATGTCTTGGATTGGATCTAATAGGACCGGCAAAGCTTATGTTGATGGAGTAGCAACCTTTCTTGATTATGCAGTAGACAACTTACTAATGATGGGGAACATCGACCCACGATTTAATAAACGACATCTTTTACTGCCATGTCCGTGTACATATTGTTTAAACCACATAGAGCGTAAAGTGGATGAAGTGCAATTCCATTTATTCGGTAATGGGATTGATCTAACCTACATAAACTAGACTAAACATGGAGAGAAGGCTGCCCCATCAATAAGTGACCCAAAACCTGTTAACGATACAATAGAGTTTGTTGATGACACAGATTTTGTTTCAGATATTCCAACAGATGGCCCAGCAACAGTAGAAATGGTTAATGCTACAAAAGATAATTTTGAATCTGAGGATGACCTTGTCAAATTTCAAGAACTATTATTAGATGCAGAGAAGCCTCTTTACGAAGGATGTCCTGACTTCACAAAGATGTCCGCAATAGTTAAACTACTCAACTTGAAGGGTAAGTATAGATGTCCTGATAAGTTCTTTACTGAATTACTAGGATTGTTAAAAAAGATGCTACCTTCTGGTAACGAAATAGTGGGAAAAACTTATCAAGCCAAAAAAAATTATGAAGTTGATGGGTTCAGGATACAAAAAGATACATGTATGTATCAACAACTGCATGATTTACTGGAAGGACAGTGACAAGGATTTGACTGCGTGTCGAACTTGTGGGACATCAAGATGGAAGGTGGATAATAAGACACATAAAGTGTATGAAAACATTCCAGCAAATGTAATGTGTTCCCATTATACCTAGACTGAAACGACTATTTAGGATAGAAAGTATTTCAGAAAATTTAAGATGGCACGCGACACGAAGGATAACCGATGATGTGTTATGTCACCCCGCAGATTCACAGGCATGGCATACCATAGATGAAAAATTCCCTGAAATTGCTAAAGATCTAAGAAATTTACGGCTAGGAATATCGGCTGATGGTGTTGACGTCCACATGGGAAATAGGCATCACAGTGTATGGTCAGTTTTAGCTGTCATATACAACCTTCCTCCATGGTTGTGTATGAAAAGAAAGTTTATCAATCTTTCAGTATTAATATTGGGATACCCGGGAAATGATATCGATGTTTTTTTAGAACTATTGGTTGATGATCTGCAAACCTTATTCGATAAAGGGGTTGATACATATGATGCATCCAAAAAAGATACCTTTAAGCTACGTGCCGTTGTGTTATGGACAATAAATGATTACCCTGCACTTGGTACACTATGTGGCTGCCCGTACAGTGGATTCAAAGGTTGTGTGGTATGTGGGAAAGATACAAACTGTGTTCGACTTACTGCGTCATCCAAACAAAGCTATGTTGGTCACAGACGATATATACCATATGACCATCCTTTCAGAAGGCAAAGGAAGGCATTTAATGGACAACCATAATTTCTCCCGGCTCCAAATCCATTGACCGGGGAACAAATATACAACGAGGTACAACATATTGAAAATAAGTGGGGAAAAGGAAAAGGACCAAACAATAATGCATCAGGAAACCAAGAAGATACGAGAGGCGGAGGTGGGAAGATTAAAAAGAAGAATAGAAACACAACAGAAGAAGAGGGGAGTTCAAGCAAAGTAAACAGACAAAACGATGTGTATTGGAAGAAATTCAACATTTGGTACCAAAAACTTCGGTATTGGAGGCATCATTCTGTTCCACATTGTATTGATTTTATGCATGTAGAAAAGAATGTTGCTAAGAGCTGCATGGGAACTTTGCTACATGTTCCAGGAAAGACGAAAGATGGACTTAATGCTTGATTGGATCTGGCTGCGTTCGGGGTAAAACAAGAGTTGTTTGCTATGCAAGGACAAGACAGTACAACACTACCTCCAGCAGGTTACACATTAAGTAATGCTGAAAAAGACATTTTTTGTGAAACATTACAGAACAACAGGGTACCACAAGGCTATTGTTCAAATTTCTCTAGTTTGGTCAGCCTAAAGGATAGGAAGCTCATTGGCCTAAAATCGCATGACTATCACATGCTAATGCAAGATTTCCTGCCCATTGCAATACGTTCAATCATGTACCCACCCACACAATATGCCATTATCAGGTTTTGCTTTTTCTTTAAATCGATATGTAAGAAAGAAATAATATCGCAAGAACTAGATAATATGTAAACAGAACTGGTAGTCACACTTTGCCTACTCGAGAAGTTCTTTCCCCCGTCGTTTTTTGATATTACGATACACTTGACTGTGCACCTAACTAGGGAGGTAAAATTATGTGGTCCAATATGCTTTCGGTGGATGTATCCATTCGAAAGATGTATGAAGGTTATTAAAGGACATGTGAGAAACAGGAATAGACCAGAGGGATGCATTGCTGAGGAGACTATTGCGCAAGAAACAATAGAGTTTTTTAGTGAATATCATAAATCCATGAAAACTATTGGTATCCCACATGATAAACATGAAACTGATGAAAATGAGGAAGGAAACCCATTGTCGGCTGGCAAATCAAGTGAATTTTCTGCGGAACTCTTTTAGAAAGCACATTTGTATGTATTACAGAATACAGATGAAATTGTACCGTATATCGAGTAAGTGTTACTTAACACATGTCTATTTCTTTAATTACTTAAAATGATCTACGAAATATAATAATCAAACACATTGTTTCAGGCGACACAAGCAAGTTTTGAAAAGAGAAAACCCGGGTATGCGAATAGCATTACTTGAGAATGAGCACAGTAAATCTTTTGCTAAGTGGTTACACAAAGAGGTAATTAATCTTATGTTATTTATAATTGAGTTTTTTTTTTTTTTTTTTTTTTTTTTTTTTTTTTTTTTATATATATATATATATATTTTTGTGCAAATATGAATATTTTATTACTCTTCCCAAAATATACATCATAACAAAATTACTTGTAATGAAATTCAGTTTGAGAGAGAGAGTTGCAAATCGACAAAGAAAGTGTATCCAAAACTGTAAGGTGGATATCATATGGACCACGCGCCAGCTTAGTGAAATACGATGCATAGGACATCAATGGGTATACATTTCGTACGAAATCTCATGAAGGCAAAGTTTACCAGAACAGTGGGGTTAGTGTTGAGGCATTAGATCTGCACATATCTAAAGACGTTGCAACCACAAGGCAAGCCTTTTATTATGGGGTTTTGCAAGAGATATGGGAACTAGATTACCGTTACAGGCAAATTCCTCTTTTCAAATGTGATTGGGTTAATCACAGAGGTGGTGTGAAACGCGATACTATTCTTGGGTATACGTTGGTTGACCTGAATAATTTAGGCCACAAGGTTGATCCATTCATATTAGCCTCACAAGTACGACAAGTGTTTTATGTTCAAGACCAGGTAGATAAAAAATTGTCTATTGTGTTTAAGACACCTCCCAAGAATTACAAAGATAGTATGACGAAGTCGATGAGGAATTTAGTACCGTCATTCACCAGGACAATGATAACATATTGCCACGTGTGGATCGACGTGACTTGGGTCATGAATCACGCAATGACTACTATCGAACCGACTGTGTAGGTGTTGTTGTACAAAAATCCAAGCGAACCATTATATGTAATAAGAGCTTGGGAATTGTTGTGTTATGTTAGGGATGTATGTAATATTGCCTTTGGCTCACTTTGTTAATAAATTTACCTTAAAGATAACAAAAATTGTTATACCTGTTATTTATGTGTATTTTGTGTGGCCTTTGGTAACATTTAGTCACACAAAACATGCTTTTGGGGTGTCTTTAGTCACATACAACTAACCATAGAGAGACCAAAACTGTGAATAAGTGTGATCATATGATGTTTAAAAAGAAGTAATGTATATTTTGTGTGACTATTGGTCATCCAATGGCCACATGAATTTTGTTTTTGTGTTGCCTTTGGTAGCATTTAGTCACACAAAGCATGATTATGGGAGTGTATTTAGTCACATACAACTAACCATCAAGTGATCAAAAGTGTTAATAAGTGTGACCATATGGTGTTGAAAGTGAAGGAATGTATGGTTTGTGTGACTATAGATCATCCAATTGCCACATAAATTTGGTTTTTGTGTGGCCTTTACTAACATTTAGTCACACAAAGCACGATTTTGGGAGTGTATTTAGTCACATACAACTAACCATCAAGTGACCAAAAGTGTTAATAAGTGTGACCATATGGTGTTGAAAGTGAAGGAATGTATGGTTTGTGTGACTATAGATCATCCAATTGCCACATAAACTTGGTTTTTGTGTGGCCTTTACTAACATTTAGTCATACAAAGCATGTTTTTGGGAGTGTATTTAGTCACATGCAACTAACCATCAATTGACCAAAAGTGTTAATAAGTGTGACCATATGCTGTTTAAAGTGAAGGAATGTGTATTTTGTGTGACTATTGATCATCCACTTGCCACATGAATTTGGTTTTTGTGTGGCCTTTGGTAACATTTAGTCACACAAAGCATGTTTTTGGGAGTGAATTTAGTCACATACAACTAACCATCAAGTGACCAAAAGTGTTAATAAGTGTGACCATATGGTGTTGAAAGTGAAGGAATGTATGGTTTGTGTGACTATAGATCATCCAATTGCCACAGCAATTTGGATTTTGTGTGGCCTTTACTAACATTTAGTCACACAAAGCGTGTTCATGGGAGTGAATTTAGTCACATACAACTAACCATCAAGTGACCAAAAGTGTTAATAAGTGTGACCATGTGCTGTTTAAAGTGAAGGAATGTCTATTTTGTGTGACTATTGATCATCCACTTGCCACATGAATTTGGTTTTTGTGTGGCCTTTGGTAACATTTAGTTACATAAAGCATGTTTTTGGGAGTGTATTTAGTCACATACAACTAACCATCAAGTGACCAAAAGTGTTAATAAGTGTGACCATATGCTCTTTAAAGTGAATAAATGTGTATTTTGTGTAACTGTTGATCATCCACTTGCCATGTGAATTGGGTTTTTGTGTGGCCTTTGCTAACATTTAGTCACACAAATCATGTTTTGGCTACACTTAAATAATGTGTCACAAACTGTTTAGTGTGACTATATGTACTGGATTTTGGCTACACTTAAATAATGTATGACAAACTGTTTTGTGTGACCGTATATGGCGTTTGGTCATACTATTAGAAGCAAATGTGACTGTAAGTTTAGTGTGACCATATATGGCATCAAGGTTACTTGTATTTGTTACACGTTCCAAAGCATATGTGACTAAATGTGTGAAAAACTAGAAGGGGGGTTGAATAGGTTTACGTCTTTTTTATTTTATTATGAAAATTTGTTTAGTTTTAAAACCTTGTTTGCTTTTAAAACTTTGATTCAATCTTATGTGAACTCAAATCTTGAACAATATGAACAAGTATATCTAAGTATGAACAATAATAATAATGTAAGCTAAGTATGTGAAATCAACACATGCATAATACAAACAATTATAGCTATATACGAGAGACAAGTACGTAATCGTTTATTTTATAATCCTTAGTTATATTTTGTATGAAAACTATACTTGATCGAAATAATCAATTATACGTATGTAACCTTTTTAGTTTGATTGTAAAAACTTTGTTTTGTGAATGAAACTTTCGTTTGATCTTTAAGTAAAATCAATACTAGCACTATTTGAGCAACTATATATATATATACGTCTACGTCTACAAAAGTAATAACGATATAAGCAAGATAATAAGTAAGATATGGAAAGATCTAACTGCGAGACAAAGGATTTATAGTGGTTCGGCTACAAGGACACCTTCCTTGCCCTACTCCATTCCTCGAGTCACCTACTCAAGAGTTTTCTTCACTATGTCAACAAGCTCCTTATGGCGGAGAAACCTTACACACCAATATACACACCACAACTTCGTCACAACTTATTCACACCTTCTACACAACTTCTTCACACCTATCTATCTTCACAACTATCTACTTCACAACAATCTTCTTCACAACTATCTACTTCCCAACTTCTCTACTTCACAACTATCTACTTCCCAACTTCTCTACTTCACAACTATCTACTACACAATCTCTCTATCTACACACCTTGCTAATCTATTTTCTATCAAGTATTCACAACTAGTTACACAAAGAAATAGATATAATGGATGATGCACTAACAACTTGAATGTGGAGGTCACAACAAGTTGTAATACTTCTTCTCTTGGTAGATTGAAGTATTCTTCTCTTGCACTTAAAAGGTAGATGTTTGGATCACTTTGAAACAAAGATTTATGTATGTATGATCAAAGGATTTTAGAGAATAGAAATGAGATCTAGAACAAAAAGTTTTGGGGTGCAAAAGGTGAGAAAAGTCTGTGGAATAAACCAGTATTTATAGGGGAGAAAATGTTGTTTGGGAGCGTGGCTGGTCCCCTTAATTGTCTGGCCGGTCCCCTTAATTTACTAGCCGGTCCCCTTAATAATTAAGGGGGCCGCCTAACAAAAAAATATATTTTCTTCAGAATTTTTGTCTTCTTGTGGGGAAGGTTTTTCCTGAAGAGTATAGCCGCTTTTTGGGTAGAAATTTGAATTCAAAATATTTATTTTGAATAAAACATTTCTTTATAAATACAAAAATATTTTGTATAAGTTTAAAAATGTTTGTCCCACTTTATAAAAAATTTAAGGTTTGTAAATATAAAAATTCCTTTGATCATAATATGCATTAAACACTTTGTTTATTCATACCTTAAGTGATTTGGATGTAAAGTGAATATTTATCACTAAATACTTGTTTACGTCATAATTTTTAGCTCAATGGGTTTACGTTTTGTGATTATCAAAACATAGAGATTGGTCCCGAAACAGTCAGATATTATTGACCAAGGTCAACAAGTCAAAGACAGCCTCGTTCGAATACTCCGGTGATAGTATAGTGTTTTCCCGGGTCGTTAAAGTCCCAACGAGATTGAAATAGTGTATTTAGAAATCGTTTATGTGAGAGTGGCACTGAGGACAGTAGCCCAGATGATGTAGAATTGATATTGCTACTGTTATTTTGGTATTTGTACACATATATAATATTCACAAAAATCAGATACCAGTTATATGTACAAATTTACAATTCAGATCACGTAACAGACAGAGAAAGTGGGATTTGGTATTTAACAAACTACAGGGGGTGCTTTTGACACTTTTTGAAACTTAAAAGTTAAAAAGAAATTGAAAATGAAATTATGAAAATGATTAAAATATTATTTAAATATTTATTTAATTAATAAAACTATTTAAAATCTAAATTAAAACCTAACTTAAATTAACTAAAAATGACAAATGATATAAATTAAACTAAAAATTAGCAAAAAATATTTTCTAAACTTAAATTAGAACTTGAAAAAAGTATAAAAAATAAAAATAAATATTTTTGTCTTTTTATGGGTTTTTTTATTAATTAAAAACTATTTAACTTAATTAAACAAATTTAAATTACAATTAATACTAAATTAACTTAGAAAATTAAGAGAAAATTTATAAAATTACTTAACCATCACAGGAATCCTACAAAATTATAAAAAATCTAAAAATTATGTTTTAAGATTAATCCACTAATTATTTACCTTTTAATTAACTTAAGTCTAATTTAAACAATTAAAATAAGAAAAATGTAACATGAACAGTAGAAATTCAAAATATATTTTCTAAAAGTCTATTATACTATATTAAGGCTAGGAAAAATATAAAATCTAGGTTATGCTTTATAAAAACTAAATATGATATTTAATACTTAATATTAATTAATAATTAAGAAAACTAAAATTAAATCTAATAAATACTAAATGACAGAATAAAAATCTAGAAAAAATACTAAATTTACTTTAATATAAGAGGTAATTAATAAAAACATAAAAATACTAAATACTTAATAAAAATCTAAAAATGAAAATTAAAATTAAATTGAATTAAATAGAAACTATCTAGGGGTGAGCAAACAAAACCGAAAAAACCGAAACCGAACCGAAAACCAAAAAAACCGAACCGAGAAAACCGACCAAAACTAAAAACCAATGGTTCGGTTTTTAATTTTTCAAAAACTGAAAAATACGGTTCGGTTTCGGTTTTCGTCCAAAAACCGAATCGTAAAATCGTAAAAACCGAACCGAACCGATTTTATTATATAATAATATATAATTAATATAAAATGAATAAATAACTAAACAAATCAAATTTATAAATACATATTCATTTTGTGGGTAGATTTATAATATATTTATCATAACGTTTATGTTTATGTGTGTATTTGTCGTATCGTGTTTTTACTTGAAAATATATCAATAAATATATGACGATGATCATACTATGTGCATGTTCACGTGCATGTGTGAGTCTCATCTATACGACTATATATGTGTAATTATAAAATTATGAATAAACATTATTATGCTTAGATTGAAAAAAAAAAGTAAAAATAAGAATAACCAATTTTTTATGTAATACAATAAGTTTGTTGTTATAAATTTTTCATGCCCAAATATGAACGGTTAGAAACCGAAAAAACCGAAAAACCGAACCGAAACCGATTAGAAACCGGAAAAACCGAACCGCCAAAAACGAACGATTTCGGTTTTGGGTTCTATAAAAACCGAACATTTCGGTTCGGTTTCGGTTTTAGCCAAAAACCGACCCAAACCGAACCGTGCACACCCCTAAAACTATCACTTAATTTAAACTTGGTTTTTCTTGGATTTTCTTTTATAACTTTACTTTACTACTGAGGATGAAAAACTTTTGTGAAGACACTTTAGAAAATAGCTTATTTATAAGCTATAAGCACCCCCATTGGCTAGACAGTTGACTTCTGTTGACTGTGTGGACAAATAAGCTCAAATGGGTGTAGGTGGGGTCCACAATGGTGAAAATGGGTACAATCAGGCTTAAAAGCTTACGTGAAAACAAACTATTACAGTGCTTAAAAGCTTAAGAAACAAATAGAAATTCAAATTACACTAAATTCGACCTAAAAGCTATTAATTTTCTAACTATCTTCTTCCTTGCACTCCTCTTCTATTTATAGCCATCCATTAGGGTTTCTTTGCCCTCTCTGATCAAATCCCAATAATAATTGAAGCCAATTGATGTCTGAAACTCACTAATTTGGTGCCACGTGTTTTGGCGGGAAACTATGAGGTGTGGATATTTGGACTGATATACCAACTGGGGGGTGGCATTAATTGTGGTGTGATAATTAGGTGCAAGGGGGTTTGGGCTGTGGCTTGTGATGGGAGTTGATGGGACCTGCAAGTTGTGGGCGTATGGGGGAGGCTGAGAGGGAAGGAGGGTGGAGTTTGACCTCGTTTGACCGAGGTGGTCAAACGTTGACCCGGCTAATAATATTAAGGGTGAGTTGGTGTGGGCTGTGGTGTGGGCTGGTATTCATTGGGACCAAAAATAGGAAATGGGGTGGGCTAAGGATGGATTGGAATAAGGGAATGGGGTAGTATTTATAATATAGGATCCGGTTTTGGTTTTGGTTTACACAAGGACCTTTTTTGCAATTTTACGAAAGTTGAGGGGTGGGATTTGGCATGTTTCCAAATTGTTTCCAAGGGTGTAATTTGCCAAATCATTAATAGTATAAGGTCCTGGCATGAATTTTCCAATTCATTTTCACCAGGGACTGAAACCGTCAAACTTTCAAACTTCAGGGACCATTTGTGTAATTTTTCACCAAAGTTTTCACCAATGACCAATCCTGTCATAAAAGGTTAGTACAAGGACAAAATTTGTTTTTCTCAAAGTTTTTCATATCCTAGGGACCATTTCTAACAATTTTCAAAGTTCAGGGACTAAACTTGATATTTCGTGAAACTTTTCACCAAAGGACTAATTATGTAACTTTTTGATTTATAAGGACCTTTGGTGGCATTTTCAAGTTTATAGAACAACTAGGGACTAGATTTGACAACTTTTGAAACTTGGGGGACTGAAACTGCCAATTATGCAAACTTTGTGCGTTTTTCATCTATTTTTGGTATTTTTGCATTTGAAACATGTAAAACACTTTCCTGGGATATTTTCACTATTTTGATTCATTATTGAGTGTTTTTAGATGTTTTGGCAGCTCAGAAATGGTAAAAATAATGAGTATGTACACACTCATCAATCCCCCACATTAAAACATTGCTAGTCCCTAGCAATCTTTTGAGAAAAACCTGATGGATTTGAAATTCTCTTTACCAAAAGCCATCACTTCTGGAGTAGCCAGGTGTAAGAACTGTGGCACACCTGATAACCGTGTGATTTTGAGCAAACCACTAGCTGTCAACGGATTTGATTAGTCTTTACCAAAAGCCGTTTGCTTCTGGACTATCCAGCATCTTGATGGACTAAGTCAACATCTTGGTGAGCTGATTACCAATTATGGATTTTCCACGGCCTTTACCACAAGCCATAATCTTGTGGGCTATCCAACTCATTTGTTTTTGGGGAGCTGAGGAACCATACAATTTTTGGAAAATTGCAAGCCATCAACGGGTTTGAGATGTCTTTACCAAGAGCCGTTTGCTCCTGGACTAGCCAATCCATTTGTCATTTAGACCTTGGCGGACTGATTACCACAAAAATTTTGAAATAAAGTGAAAAATTTTTGAAAAATTTAGGCCTAAAAATGGGGGTACTTAGAAATTTTGTGATAAAATTCGTAAGAATTTCCCCCCCCCCCCCCCCACACTAGAATTGAATATTGTTCTCAATATTCAAATGCCCGGCTATTATGCCGAATCTCTGAACGGAAAAAGCTAATATTTGAATCTAACTGTGGAAATATCGATTTTATTTTTCACTTTATTTATCTGTACATACAACCTTTTTTTTTTTTTTTTTTTTTTTTTTTTTTTTTTTTTTTGAAACAAGACTTATATACATATTTACTTTTCAAATGGCGGGGGACGGCCACTCACCCACACTACGGTGGTAGAAAGTAGAAAGAAGTCTGAAATACGGGTGAAAACCCATATATGTTGCTAATTTTTGTTCACCGAGTCACTAGCTTGACTCGATCCCCGAATTCATTGGTCCATGGGGAAAGTTTGGAGATCTGGGACAACCATGGGTGGTATGTCCTCTCCAAAATAATGTTTCAATCTATGACCATTCACTTTGAAGTTGGGACCTTCGGGTTGAGATAACTCAACAGTCCCGTATGGATATACTTTAGCAATAGTGAATGGTCCAGTCCATCGAGTTTTTAATTTCCCCGAGAAGATCTTTAATCTTGAGTTGAAAAGAAGGACTCTGTCACCGACGTTGAAAATGCGGTTCTTAATCTTAAAGTCGTGGATCTTCTTTGTCTTTTCTTTGTAGATCAAAGAGTTCTCGTAGGCTTGATCACGAAGTTCGTTTAATTCATTGAGTTGAACCTTACGGTGATCACCCACTTTATGAAGGTCGTAGTTAGCATGTTTCAAGGCCCAGTAGGCTTTGTGCTCGAGCTCGATCGGTAAATGACACGCCTTCCCGTATACAAGCTTGTATGGAGTACACCCAATGGGTGTTTTGTAAGCTGTACGGAAGGCCCAGAGTGCATCATCTAGTTTATCCGTCCAGGAAGCACGGTTTTCACCTACTGTCCTCTCAAGAATCCGTTTTATACCACGGTTGGAAACCTCCACCTGCCCACTTGTTTGGGGGTGATATGCGGTGGAAAGACGATGAGTAACACCGTACTTAAGCATGACTTTTGCAAATTGATCATTGCAAAAGTGAGTACCGCGATCACTAATGATGGCACGTGGAGTTCCAATACGAGCAAAGAGGGATTTCAAGAATTTCACAACAACTCGGGCATCGTTAGTGGGTAAGGCCTTAGCCTCAACCCATTTTGACAAATAGTCAACAGCCACGAGAATATACTTGTTTCCACGAGAAGATGGGAATGGCCCCATAAAATCAATGCCCCAGACGTCAAAGATTTCACAAACTTGAATAGCATTTTGTGGCATTTCATTCTATTGTGAAATATTCCCGTGACGCTGACAAGCATCACAGGATTTGACTAACTCGTGGGCATCCTTATAGATCGTGGGCCAATAGAAACCGGAATCAAACACCTTTTTGGCGGTGTAGTTAGGACTATGGTGGCCCCCAGTGGGTCCAGCATGGCAAGCCTTGAGAATATGAGCGGCTTCCTGTCCGTATACACATTGCCTGATGACTTGATCGGAACAGATTTTGAAGAGGAAGGGGTCGTCCCAGAAATAATGTTTGACGTCTTTAAAAAATTTCTTTTTCTGTTGGGACGTCATCCCCTTCACGATGAAGTTACTCGCATGGTAATTTGCAAAGTCGGCAAACCATGGGGTAGTAGAGTCACCACGAAAAGAAACCGCACTGAGTGTCTCGAGAGGGAATGTTTCATTTATTTCTTGTTTCTCAGACACATCTTGATGTGGGTTTTCTAATCGTGAGAGATGATCAGCAGCAAGGTTCTCAGCTCCTTTTTTATCACGGATAATGATATCAAATTCCTGAAGGAGGAGAACCCAACGGAGAAGCCTCGGCTTTGCATCTTGCTTTGCAAATAAGTACTTCAAAGCCGAGTGATCCGTATACACCACGCATTTGGTCAGGATCAAGTATGGCCGGAATTTATCAAAGGCATACACCATAGCTAGGAGTTCTTTTTCAGTGGTGGTGTAATGACCTTGAGCCTCGGTCATAGTTTTACTTGCGTAGTGTATAGGCTGAAAGTATTTAGCTTTACGTTGCCCCAAGACCTCACCTATGGCAAAATCACTAGCATCGCACATAAGCTCAAAAGGTAGGTCCCAATCAGGGGCAACAAGAATCGGTGCCTCGGTAAGCTTTTTCTTTAATGTTTCAAAAGCTTCGATGCACTCAGGAGAGAAGATGAAAGGATCATCCTTCTCGAGGAGATGGGTCATTGGCCGGGCAATCTTAGAAAAATCTTGGATAAACCTACGGTAGAAGCCGGCATGACCCAAAAAGCTCCTAACACCTTTTACGGTGGTGGGATGAGGTAATTTAGCAATGACATCGATTTTGGCTTTGTCAACCTCAATCCCGTTTTTTGAAATTTTATGGCCGAGGACAATGCCCTCCTTGACCATAAAGTGGCTCTTCTCCCAGTTGAGACTTAGATTCATTTCTTTGCAACGTTTAAGCATCTGTTCCAAATGGGAGAGACAGGTCTGGAATGAATCCCCGATGACTGAAAAGTCATCCATGAATACCTCCATGGTTTTCCCGATCATGTCGGAAAAAATAGACATCATGCACCTCTGGAACGTGCCTGGAGCATTACATAAGCCGAAAGGCATACATCTGTAAGCAAAAGTTCCGTAGGGGCATGTGAAGGTAGTCTTCTCTTGATCCTGGGGATCAATGGGGATTTGGATGTAACCCGAAAAACCATCGAGGAAGCAGTAGTATTCATTCCCCGCAAGTCTTTCAAGCATCTGGTCCATAAAAGGGAGAGGAAAATAGTCTTTACGGGTAGCTTCATTTAACTTCCGATAGTCAATACATACTCGCCAACCCGTGACCAAACGAGTTGGAATCAACTCGTTATCCTCGTTGGTGACAATTGTAATGCCACCCTTTTTAGGGACACAATGAATTGGGCTAACCCAAGGACTGTCAAATATAGGGTAAATCAATCCCGCATCAAGAAGTTTTAGAACTTCTTGTTTGATAACTTCGTGGATTTTTGGATTTACCCTCCTCTGTTGTTGCACTGCTGGCTTAAAGTCATCCTCCATTAAAATTTTATGAGTACAAAAGTTCGGGCTTATGCCCTTAATGTCTGAGAGTTTTCAAGCGATTGCTTGTTTATGTGACTTTAGAACCTTTAGGAGTGCTGCCTTTTCCTCAACTTTTAAGTCTTTAGCAATAATGACGGGCAATTTATCATCACCCTCCAGAAATGCATATTCGAGATGAGGAGGCAAGTCCTTGAGCTCAACCTCGGGAAAGTCTTCAGTTATTTCAACATTTTTGACTTCCGCTTTATGAAGTATTTTTAGAGACGGAGAGGGTGAAGGATCGTCATTTAACAATCTTTCAAGGAGAAGAATGTCCCCCTCCGGGTCAAGATAGTTTTCATCAATCCCACTTGGGATTGAGCTATCTCGAGCAAGAAATGCCTCGACCTCTTCCAGAAGGAAGTCACTTCCCTCAAACGGAGTGAGGGAAGGGGAAGGGTCGGAAATGATAGGGTCAGTAGAAAGACTGCCACTGGATGAGAAACCAAGGACTTCTTGAGAATACTCCTCAGACGCAACATCGATAATGTCAATTCGGTTAACCGTTTCAGCGTCATAGTTGGAGGAATATCTTGAAGTCTGATCAAGATTGAATGTGATGGCTTCGCCACCAACACGTAGAGTGATTTCTTCTTCGAATACATCGATTAAAGCATGACCCGTTCTTAAGAATCCCCTTCCGAGAATGAGAGGGACTCGTGGGTCAGCATCGAAATCAACAATCACGAAATCTGCCGGAAAATGGAACTTTCCTACTTTCACGAAGATATCTTCGGCAATGCCGAGAGGACGAGATATGGTACGGTCTGCAAGCTCGAGTGTCATGCAGGTTGGAGTGAGAGCAGGAAGTGAGAGTCTTTTCCAGACTGTGTAAGGCATCAGGTTAATGCTTGCGCCAAGATCTGCCAAGGCAAAGCATTCAACCATCCCCGGGAAAATACAAGGAATGAGAAATTTCCCGGGATCTCCAAGCTTTTCGGGAAGCTTTTTCAAGAGCACTGCTGAGCAATGCTCATTAAGAGGAGTTTTTGCCATCTCACAAAGTTTTTCTTTGTTGCTTATCAGATTTTTGATTGTTGAAGCAAATTTAGGCATGAGAAGAAGAGCGTCCGCGAAGCTAATATCAAAGTGTAATTCTTGGAAAATTTGATAAAACTTTTCCATCTGATGGTTAGCTTTTTCGCGGTTCTTTTGATCATTCAAACGTGAAGGATATGGAATTGATGGCTTAGGATCATTCTTTGGGATTTCATCAGAACTCACAGGGGGATCAAATACAACTTTCGGCTTACGAGCCGGGACCGGGACAACTTGAGGGTGGACGTTGTTGATACCTCCGTTATTAGTAGGAAGTACCGTGTCCGTGGTAACCTCTGGTTCACGTTCCGCTACCTTAGTAGGAGGAAAAGAAGAGGTAGAAGGAATCGAGGGTCCATTGTAAGATGCCCCACTTCGGGTGGTGATCGCTTTGACATCGCCCCCCGGGTTAGCGATCGTGTTGCTCGGTAATGTACCCGGGCCCGAGGGTCGATCATTTAAAGACTTCTGAAGCTCAGAGATCGTGCTAAGCAATAACCAATTCGTTTCCTCTTGTGCTTTCATGAATTGTTTAAATTCAGCATTGGAGGAAGACGAGGGTGGAACAACGTTTTGATTTTGAACAGGAGGATTTTGAACACGGTTGTTTTGAAAATTCCCTTCATTTTGATTGTTGTTACCCTGAAAAGTGTTTCTCTGATTGAAATTACCCTGATTGTAATTCCTTTGATTCTGGTTTCTTTGAAAATTTCCTTGAAAACCTTGATTTTGATTGCCATTTTGAAAATTGTTTTGATTAAACTGGCCTTGATTTTGATTCGGGTTTTGGAAATTTGAGTTTTGACTTTGGTTAAAATTTTGATTCGCGTTACGGTTTTGATTTTGATTAAAACCTGGAGGTCCGAGAAAATTGTTGGAACGATAGCTTAAGAGATTACGGTCCCCTTGCGGTTGGTAAGAATTACCTCCCGTATTGTAGGAACCGTGAGCAGCATATACGTTATCTTGAGGAAAGCCAGTAGTACCTGGACACTCGGAATACAGATGAGGGCCCCCACAAGTTTCACAACCTCGGGCCACGGCTTTCACTTGCTGATTTTGAACCTGATTTTGCATCGTTTGGCTCATTCTCAACACAGCCGTAGAAATATCATCCATCTTTTTGGTAAGAGCAATTATTTTAGGAGATGATGATGAAGGAGTAGCGGAATTACATGACGCATCCCTCTCCGCAGAGGAATCCCAAAAGTTATGGTGGGCAGTCATGTTCTCGATTAAGTCATAGCACTCCTCGGGACGCCTTTTCATAAAGGTCCCAGCAGCAGTAGCATTGAGAATATCCCGGTGCCTCAATGTCAGACCATTATAGAAGGTATCTATGATGGTAACTTGCAACATATTGTGGTTAGGGCACCGATCAATAGCTAGCTTATAACGTTCCCAAGCCTCAAAAAGAGACTCATCGGGACGTTGCCGGAAGTTGCTGATATCATTTCGTAACTTGGTAACCATGGATGGTGGAAAATATTTTGCTAAAAACTTGGTTACCATTTCATCAAAGGTGTGAATAGAATTCTTTGGGAGTCGGTCAAACCATGCAGTGGCATGATGAGTGAGAGAATAGGGGAAGAGGTACAGCCGGAGGTCATCATTGGTGACACTATGCTGTTTCATGCTTTGGGTGACCGTGAGATATTTGTCAAGATGCTTATTGGCATCGTCACCCGGTAATCCATGAAATTGACACGAATTCTGGACTTGTTGGTAGGCTGGCACAGCTCCTCCATCGTTCGGAGATCGGGAGCTGGCACATCCCCGGGAGGGTCAGGGGGTGGTAAAGGTGGTGGTGGCCCAGCGGCCATTTAGGTCTTTGGTTCATGTGTGTCAGAACGTAGCTCGGGTACGTTTTTCTGATGTTTACGTTTTGTTTGTGACCGAGTGCGCATGCACTAAAAACAATTTTTCAAAACAAGATCGAGGCAAAACCACATTGAACTTAAACCAGAAATCACAAGTGAATGGCTTCTTTGAAAAAGGTACACCACTCACAGGGATATAAAGGCAAGTTTTAATCTTAAGTTTGGGAACTTATTATGGGTTTATTTATTAATTTGAAAAACTGCTTTAGGCTTATGGGTGTGTGTGCAGAAAACTTGGGAAATATTTTTGGAACTGATTCGTTAACCGAAATCGTCCCTTTAAGATTTCTCGCAGGCTGGCGGGAGGAAGTAAATAGGTTTCCTCTTCAGTTCGCAATTTAATGTCAGAACTTACCTTAAACCAACTGTTTCAGGTTGTAATCTTAAAGAAAACGAAGTAATTTCACTTCACAGTTTGTTTTGTTGTTTTTAATTTTTTTGGTGTTTTCAACACTTCAGGAGAAGTGTTAATGAACGTTTTTGATATGATTATATTTTTACAAAAACTTTTTACAAATTTGTGTGAAATTTGTATAGGGAGGGTTTTGATAAACCAGTAAACAATTTTTTAAAACACGCAACAACCTCCCCGGCAGCGGCGCCAAATTTTGATTGGTCCCGAAACAGTCAGACATTATTGACCAAGGTCAACAAGTCAAAGACAGCCTCGTTCCAATACTCCGGTGATAGTATAGTGTTTTCCCGGGTCGTTAAAGTCCCAACGAGATTGAAATGGTGTATTTAGAAATCGTTTATGAGAGAGTGGCACTGAGGACAGTAGCCTAGATGATGTGGAATTGATATTGCTACTGTTATTTTGGTATTTGTACACAAATATAATATTTACAAAAATCAGATACCAGTTATATGCACAAATTTACAATTCAGATCACATAACAGACAGAGAAAGTGGGATTTGGTATTTAACAAACTACAGGGGGTGCTTTTGACACTTTTTGAAACTTAAAAGTTAAAAAGAAATTGAAAATGAAATTATGAAAATGATTAAAATATTATTTAAATATTTATTTAATTAATAAAACTATTTAAAATCTAAATTAAAACCTAACTTAAATTAACTAAAAATGACAAATGATATAAATTAAACTAAAAATTAGCAAAAAATATTTTCTAAACTTAAATTAGAACTTGAAGAAAGTATAAAAAATAAAAATAAATATTTTTGTCTTTTTATGGGTTTTTTTATTAATTAAAAACTATTTAACTTAATTAAACTAATTTAAATTACAATTAATACTAAATTAACTTAGAAAATTAAGAGAAAATTTATAAAATTACTTAACCATCACAGGAATCCTAAAAAATTATAAAAACTCTAAAAATTATGTTTTAAGATTAATCCACTAATTATTTACCTTTTAATTAACTTAAGTCTAACTTAAACAATTAAAATAAGAAAAATGTAAAATTAATATTAGAAATTCAAAATGTATTTTCTAAAAGTCTATTATACTATATTATGGCTAGGAAAAATATAAAATCTAGGTTATGCTTTATAAAAACTAAATATGATATTTAATACTTAATATTAATTAATAATTAAGAAAACTAAAATTAAATCTAATAAATACTAAATGACCGAATAAAAATCTAGAAAAATTACTAAATTTACTTTAATATAAGAGGTAATTAATAAAAATATAAAAATACTAAATACTTAATAAAAATCTAAAAATGAAAATTAAAATTAAATTGAATTAAATAGAAACTATCACTTAATTTAAACTTGGTTTTTCTTGGATTTTCTTTTATAACTTTACTTTACTACTGAAAATGAAAAACTTTTGTGAAGACACTTTAGAAAATAGCTTATTTATAAGCTATAAGCACCCCCTTTGGCTAGACAGTTGACTTATGTTGACTGTGTGGACAAATAAGCTCAAATGGGTGTAGGTGGGGTCCACAATGGTGAAAATGGGTACAATCAGGCTAAACAAACTTAAATAAGCAGAGAATAGCAAGCAATAAGCACAAATAAGTTGAATGCAATCAAATAAGCACTTTGCAATATGAACTGAACACAGATCTGGGGACAGACTTGATAGGCTAAACCAGGTGGGGTCCACTGAGTCCTAGGTCAAACAAGGGGTCAACTTATGATCCCTGGTAGGAGGGGGTTCAATGGTACCAAGTATGACAAGTAGGGCCCACTGAGGTGGTCATAAATCACCACCAAAGTGGTGGTGATGGACTGAGTCTGCTGGTGCAGGGGAGATGCTTGCCCTGCAAGTGATTTCCCTAGCTTGTGGGGCCTAGGGTAAAATTTGCAAAAATATAAGCTAAGTGAGATCTTAAAGGTGAGCTAGTAGAAAACAAATCCACAAAAGCTCAAAGCTTGAATCACAATACACAAATCTATAAAAATCCCACTAGTTTTGAGAAAATCTGAGAATGACAATTTGACTTTTTATGAAACTTGAACTAGTTTGACTTATGTGAACTTCTAATGATCCCTACTGATTAAAAATGGTGTTATATGATATATTTAAGCTAGTTTACACTATATTAACAACTAATGTAACTAATGAGATGGATTTGAACAACAAAAACTTTCACAGTTAATTGTGAAGTGAAAATTTGTGAGATTTTGACTTTTAACCCAAACACTAACTGGTTTAAGACTTGTAACTATCAAATAGGACTTATGGTATGCTGTCTACACTATTGTTGCCTTCTGGGATCCAAAATAACACACCCAATCAGACTAATCCAAACACCCCTATTATCTTAACTGTTTAGTGAATTTCAAAGCAGTTGGTAACTAGGGTGTGTAAGCTTGATTCAAAACTACTAAATATGATTAAGTGACTATGTCTAAGTACTTAAAAACAGGTTACAGCTATAATCACACAATTTTAACACTAGAACTAATAAGACAGTTAAATAAGAAAATAAAAGTACTAACTATTGTAATAAACAAGTAATGAATATTATTCTAAGAACCACTTAAACAACAATTAACTATCACAAATGATCATAAAATGGCAATGAACAAGCAATCAAACAAAGGCTACTCAGAACTAGATTTTTAGTGGAAAAATGAAATAAGCAAGATCTTACAAGGATACCCTCAGCATGAACAGAGGGTTTTCCTATAAAGCCTATGTTTAGATAGGCAAATGCCAGCTCCAATCTTGCTCACCAATCCTTCTTCAAACCTGAAAACAAGAACTAAACACCACAGTTAACCAAAGTTGACTATTTTTAGGTTTTTGGTTTTCTTCTAGTATAACTGAATTTTAAAGTCTCTAAAGCTTTAATAAGCTTATTGGAACCTATGTGACCCTAACTCAGTCCATGATTATTGCTTTTACTTCACAACTCAGTACACTAAAAACTCAAAATTAACTTGAAAATGGCACAATCTGAGACACCAATTAAAACTTGAAATTGATTGCTTAAAAACTTGAAATTACATGAAAACAAACTATTATAGTGCTTAAAAGCTTAAGAAACAAATAGAAATTCAAATTACACTAAATTCGACCTAAAAGCTATTAATTTTCTAACTATCTTCTTCCTTGCACTCCTCTTCTATTTATAGACATCCATTAGGGTTTCTTTGCCCTCTCTGATCAAATCCCAATAATAATTGAAGCCAATTGATGTCTGAAACCACTAATTTGGTGCCACGTGTTTTGGCGGGAAACTTTGAGGTGTGGATATTTGGACTGATATACCAACTAGGGGGTGGCATTAATTGTGGTGTGATAATTAGGTGCAAGGGGGTTTGGGCGGTGGCTTGTGATGGGAGTTGATGGGACCTGTAAGTTGTGGGGGTGTGGGGGAGGCTGAGAGGGAAGGAGGGTGGAGTTTGACCTCATTTGACCAAGGTGGTCAAACGTTGACCCGGCTAATAATATTAAAGGTGAGTTGGTGTGGGCTGTGGTGTGGGCTGGTATTCATTGGGCCCAAAAATAGGAAATGGGGGTGGGCTAAGGATGGATTGGACTAAGGGAATGGGGTAGTATTTATAATATAGGATCCGGTTTTGGTTTTGGTTTACACAAAGACCTTTTTTACAATTTTACGAAAGTTGAGGGGTGGGATTTGGCATGTTTCCAAATTGTTTCCAAGGGTGTAATTTGCCAAATCATGAATAGTATAAGGTCCTGGCATGAATTTTCCAATTTATTTTCACCAGGGACTGAAACCGTCAAACTTTCAAACTTCAGGGACCATTTGTGTAATTTTTCACCAAACTTTCCACCAAGGACCAATCCTGTCATAAAAGATTAGTGCAAGGACAAAATTTGTTTTTCTCAAAGTTTTTCATATCCCAGGGACCATTTTTGACAATTTTCAAAGTTCAGGGACTAAACTTGACATTTTGTGAAACTTTTCACCAAAGGACTAATTATGTAACTTTTTGATTTATAAGGACCTTTGGTGACTTTTTCAAGTTTTGAGAACAACTAGGGACTAGATTTGACAACTTTGGAAAGTTGGGGGACTGAAACTGCCAATTATGCAAACTTTGTGCGTTTTTCATCTGTTTTTGGTATTTTTGCATTTGAAACATGTAAAGCACTTTCCTGGGATATTTTCACTATTTTGATTCATTATTGAGTGTTTTTAAATGTTTTGGCAACTAAGAAATGGTAAAAATGATGAGTACTTACACACTCATCAATATCGATAAATGTTAATAATGTTTTTAGACATTATTTATATCAACAATATCCCCCTTTTTGATGATTACAAAACCTAAACTCATTAAGTCTAAAAATTAATTTTAGACAAGTACTTAGTGAGTTTATATTCACTTCTCCTCTGTTTTGTAGAATAAAAAAGGTTATGACGTCTAGCTTCATAAATGAAGTTAGATGGTATGAAAGCTCCCCCTTGATGTGTGCTCCCCCTCGTTCGAGTGCACCAAGGAAACGAGATATGGAATTCTCGCAAGAAAAATATTAGAAGCACACGCATATATAGAAGAATATGCAATATACAAATAACAAGCATAGCAAAAGAATATTAAGGATACATAACAATTAATTCAAAGTGATTATGTTAAAGATCCTAATATGCCAAAGAGAGCCATCGGACTTACTTGTAACAAAAGGTTGGTTGATTCGTATTTGAAAGTGAAAATCATAAGCATATAGTATGCTTAGATAGTTGATGATGGAGTGTTTGGGATGAAGATGGTTGAGTTAGGGTAAGGTTGTTGGATTGATGGAGGTATATGTTTGGGTCATGAATGTTGGAGATTTTGGTGGTGGAGAGTTTCTAGCGGAAGAGGTTGATTAAGGTTTTGGATGTTGTTCAAGTGAGGGTATTGGATATGATCTAGTGAGAAGACATTCAATCCAAGTGAAGTGTTCATTGAGGGCAATGGTTTTTAGGAGAAAGATGCAACACGGTCAATTGTTGACATGCTTCTCAAGTTGATTTATGTTGTGTGGTGATGAGGGTGATCTAGATGAAGGTGGATCCAAATTGCGTTGAGCAAGATGTAAGGCTAAAAGAGCACTAAGCTCATGGGATTCTTTTAGCACCTCAACGAACATTAAGTGTTCGGAGGAAGGTGATGGTGGTGGAGTATGATAGTTGTCTTGGGTAAGGGTTTGAACATGCAACATAGGAATGGCATGTGAAGTTGTAGGATGTGGTGGTGATACTCTTGGTGGTGGAGACATGTTTGAGCTTGGATAATCATGAAAACATGATATGGGTGGAAGAGATTCTACATGAGTGGATGGTGTTTTTGTTGAATGAGCAACATGTAAAGTGTTGGTAATGAGGTTGGGATTATTGTTTTGGGATTGTGCATGCTCATCATAAGAAGGAGCATTAGTGGATGCATGAACGGATGATTTGTTGTTAAATGGATCATTTGTGTGAGAGTAAGGTTTAGGTGTTGGTTGATTATGAACAACATCGCTTGAGTTGTGAAAAGATTATGAGGTTTGAGTGTAATGTAGAAGGATATGGGTGAGTAAAGGTTTTTGATATGTAATGTTGGTGAGAAGGAGAGTGAGGTGTTAGGTATGTGATGTTGAAGACATAGGAGGAATTTGGTGTTGGATGTTTGACAACATCATTTGGTTTGACGGGCTTTTAATGGAAGTTAGGCTTTCTTCTCCAAACGGGTTATTTGGTGGTTTTGGTTTAATGGGAGAGGTCATGAAGAGATGAGTATAGATTGAGAGGAATGAGAGTGTTTATAATGTAGGATTGGTGGGATTAAGGATGTATAAATTTTGATAGAAGGTTTAGGATAAAATAGGTTTATGAATTTTGGGAAGTGTAGGATGAAATGGGCTAAAAAGTAGAAAAAGGAAACAACACCTTCGACCATCAGATGGCCGGTCCCCTTAATTGGAGGCCGGTCCCCTTAATAATTAAGGGGGCCGCCTTATGATTTAAGGGGGCCGCCCATCTAGTGATTCCCAGATTGCCAGAAAAGGGTTTTTGGTAGTGAATTTCAGAAAGGTTGTGTTTTGGTTTCAAACAAGTCCAACTCTTTGAGGCAATTAAGCATATACTAATTATGTAGGCAACTATGTAGCCAAAACATGTTAATCAAAGAGATTAAGTAAACAAGCAATTTCATCTAGCATGCGAACATACTCATCAAGCAAGTAAAATATAAGTGCTAGGAAACAATAAGCAACATCAAGTATTTCATAACTACATAACTAGGAGGATTAATCCTAATGTGTATCAATGTGCAATAAGTGGGTAGTTATGATAGCACGGATTTCTAGACTTGTTACAAACAAAGTCTTAATGAACAAACCATGGTCCTCTTTATTTGATTTAGTTCACTTATAAGTGTCATTTATATAAATATAGAGGACAAATATGAGATCACCATGCATGATTTTAAAAGAGACGTTTTTAGCATTATTCAACAATGTTTGAAAGTAAGTTTTCACTTAGATGTGAGAGTTATTTGAATAAAATAGATTGGGTTTTTACTTCAAAATGTGTGAATGAATGGTAAAGAATATTTTCCCAATCTTTAGTTTTGATCAAAACAAAATTGTAGATATTGATAGTGAAAACATGTTATTTAAAAGTGTGATAGTTATTTGAAAAACTATTTTCCAAAATGTGAGGTTTTTGCATATTTTTAGAGATATTAGATTTTTGACAACAAATATCATAGATCAAATATTTAAAAAAAATGTTTATTAAAGATCTCATGCTTAAGAGGATTGGTTAAGCCTACTATTATCTCATGCTATCGTTTCTACATATCCTATGATCCTAAAGGAAATGAAGACGATAATTTATATGTTAGATGCGAGAGTGTTGAATGGGGTATAATCTAACATCTATAGTTCCTTTGTTTTCGCACGCTTATCTAACTTAATGCCATAGTCTACGAGAGCTTGTTTCATCCATAGTTTTCTTACGCGAGGGATCTAATCCTACTTCTATATTAACGATCGATCCACTTAACTCATTTCACTTCATCACCATGAGTTTGCTAATAGTGGATATAGAAGATTTCCATTTTCTATTTCGTTCGGCAATGAACAATTTTATCTTATTCCTAGGAGAGTCAACCAATGAGGTTTCTAGGTTATAAGAATATAAGCAAGTATGTACTAAGCATTAATCTAACTAATCATTTATCTAAGCATGCAAATTAAAGTGATGAACTTAAAAGAAACACGTACCTTTTAGTCTTCAATGGAATATCTTCAAGCACTTCAAGTGACCATGTTGACTTATAGAAGTCATTTGTAGATGATATTCCAACTTCTTCCAAGATTGACAACTTAGCCACTTGGTCCCCATTGTCTCATTGATCCAAAGTTGTTTGGTCCAAACATATTTAATATTTGGCTAGGATGCATGTATGGTGGTAATATTTCCCAAGGATTGTAACTTGGTTGATAATTCCACATTTGATTTCTAGTGTTATTGTAATATTGTCTATTTTGATTTCTTTTAGGTTGATGTGTTTTAGATCTTGGATGATGATTGTTAGGTTTTCTTGGTGGTGGGGTTTTAGATCTTAATTTAGGTTTAGAGGATCCTACTTCGATCTTTAAGGATGGTTTATAAAAAGTCTTTACTTTTTCATCATTTGCAACGGGTATTTTTCTATCTTTTGTAAGTATATACTTAGGATTTGATTCTAAAGATTTTTGTTTACTAGATTCACATTCAAACTTTATACTTTTATTTTCACTAGTTGAAACATTAGTTGAAGTTAATCCTAGACCGGTTTTATCTCCCGAAGTTTCTTGAACACTTATTATTTTCTTAAGTGGGTTACTACAATTTTTAAACTTGTCAAGTTTGAAAATTTCATTTTTAAGTTTTTCGTTTTCATTTTTAACCTCTAAGCATGTTTTACATTTTGTAAAAACTTCTTTTCCTTTTTCCAAATGTTGTAGTTTAATTTTTAATTCGAGTACTTCATTTTCTAATAGATTATTAATATGTTTTAGTGACTTATTTTTAGCTATAACCTTTTGACCTAATTTGCATAACCTATTATATTCACTATCTAGGTCTTTTTCGTCTAATGATAAATTTTTGTCACTAAAGTACTCGATTTCGGAACGTACCTCGCTTGATGTATTAGCCGTAAGACACTTTTCTTCATTCGTGGTTTCTTTCTTGCCCTCATCGCTATCACTCCAAGCACCTCCGATAAATGCCTTTTGATTTTGATCTCTTGACATCATTGGACACTTTCCGATGAGATGATTTGGATTGCCACATTTGAAACACTTCCTTTCATTATATGGTTGCCTAACATTTCTTCCTCGTCTTTTGAAGTATTTCTTGAAGTCTCGTACGGCCATAGCATACTTTTCATCGTCACTTTTGGAGGTTGAGCATTCTTCGTCACTAGAGTCCTTTTTAGCTCTCAATGCAATTGATTTGCTTTGCTCCCTTTTTTCTTTGACCATCTCGGAGTCGTTCTTTATTATTTCTTCGTAGACCTTTAAGTTGCCGATCAATTCGTCAAGTTGTAGAGTTGACAGATTCCTTGATTCTTCAATAGCTGTGACTTTAGCTCGCCATTTTGGATGAAGAGCCCTAAGAAATTTCCTAACAAAATTCTTACTAGAAGAATTCTCATCAAATGCTTTGAAACTTGTGATAATAGTGTTAAATCTAGCAAAAGCATTATCTATTGATTCCTCCTCCGAAATCGTAAATTATTCAAATTGTTGAACAAGAAGATCTATTTTGTTATCTTTAACTTGACTATTACCTTGGTGAGTGATTAGTAAAGAATCCCAAAATTTCTTTTGCGGTTTTACACATAAAAATTCTTTCGTATTCTTAACGTGGTAACGCATTGTAAATAACCATTTTTGCTTCATTGTTTTTTGAAAGTCTTCTTTTTAAATATTCATTTTGTTTTTCAAAAGGTACTATTTCATCTTTATTTGTTTCGGGATTATTTTGAGTAGGTAAAAAATCACCATTAGTAATAACATGCCAAAGATCTAGATCTTTTGACTTCACATAAGTTTCTAATCGATTTTTCCAATATAAAAATCCATCACTTTCAAATAGTGGTGGTCTTTGCATAGATTGCCCTTCTAAATATTTTTCAGATTCCATAGATCGTTACAAGTTTTAAAATACAATATATTTTAAAGATCTTGCTAGACGTGGCTCCTGATACCAATTGTGAAAAACTAGAAGGGGGGGTTGAATAGTTTTACGTCTTTTTAATTTTATTATGAAAACTTAGTTTAGTTTTAAAACCTTGTTTGCTTTTAAAACTTTGATTCAATCTTATGTGAACTCAAATCTTGAACAATATGAACAAGTATATCTAAGTATGAACAATAATAATAATGTAAGCTAAGTATATGAAATCAACACATGCATAATATAAACAATTATAGCTAATACAAGAGATAAGTACGTAATTGTTTATTTTATAATCCTTAGTTATATTTTGTATGAAAACTATACTCGATCGAAATGATCAATTATACGTATGTAACCTTTTTAGTTTGATTGTAAAAACTTTGTTTTTTGAATGAAACTTTCATTTGATCTTTTAGTAAAATCAATACTAGCACTATATGAGCAACTATATATATATACGTCTACGTCTACAAAAGTAATAACGATATAAGCAAGATAATAAGTAAGATATGGAAAGATCTAATCGCGAGACAAAGGATTTATAGTGGTTCGGCTACAAAGACACCTTCCTTGCCCTACTCCACTCCTCGAGTCACCTACTCGAGAGTTTTCTTCACTATGTCAACAAGCTCCTTATGGCGGAGAAACCTTACACACCAATATACACACCACAACTTCGTCACAACTTATTCACACCTTCTACACAACTTCTTCACACCTATCTATCTTCACAACTATCTACTTTACAACAATCTTCTTCACAACTATCTACTTCCCAACTTCTCTACTTCACAACTATCTACTTCCCAACTTCTCTACGTCACAACTATCTACTACACAATCTCTCTATCTACACACCTTGCTAATCTATTTTCTATCAAGTATTCACAACTTGTTACACAAAGAAATAGATATAATGGATGATGCACTAACAACTTGAATGTGGAGGTCACAACAAGTTGTAATACTTCTTCTCTTGGTAGATTGAAGTATTCTTCTCTTGCACTTAAAAGGTAGAGGTTTGGATCACTTTGAAACAAAGATTTATGTATGTATGATCAAAGGATTTTAGAGAATAGAAATGAGATCTAGAACAGAAAGTTTTGGGGTGCAAAAGTTGAGAAAAATCTGTGTAATGAACCAGTATTTATATGGGAGAAAATACTGTTTGGGAGCGTGGCCGGTCCCCGTAATTGTCTGGCCGGTCCCCTTAATTTACTAGCCGGTCCTCTTAATAATTAAGGGGGCCGCCTAACAAAAAAATATATTTTCTTCAGAATTTTTGTCTTTTTGTGGGAAAGGTTTTTCCTGAAGAGTATAGCCGTTTTTTGGGTAGAAATTTGAATTCAAAATATTTATTTTGAATAAAACATTTTTTTATAAATACAAAAACATTTTGTATAAGTTTAAAAATATTTGTCCCACTTTATAAAAAATTTAAGGTTTGTAAATATAAAAATTCCTTTGATCATAAAATGCATTAAACACTTTGTTTATTCATACCTTAAGTGATTTGGATGTAAAGTGAATATTTATCACTAAATACTTGTTTACGTCATAATTTTTAGCTCAATGGGTTTACGTTTTGTGATTATCAAAACATAGCGATATCGATAAATGTTAATAATGTTTTTAGACATTATTTATATCAACAAAATGATTTGGAACAAAATCACCAGTTATGTTTAGTCACATAAGGGTCGATTGTGTGGCAATAGAGGTCTTATGGTCACACATTCGAAATGCTCATGTGTGACAAATTCGTAAGTGCTGTCAATTTTCCTACCTTCAGCCACAGAAATATTTGAATGTGTGGCTGTTCCAAATCAAGCATGTGTGACCATAGGTCGTTTTTGTACTAGTGAAAGCTAAGGGAATTCGATCAAGTACATTGGTGGGATCAACATAAGACAAAACACTCTGAAATTGACCTTTGTTTATTAAGAGAAAAAATGTCTTTTGGGTTTATTAAAACTTTTGAAAGTGGCTTATACTAAAAATGCAGCAGATTTGTTTATAAAGGGTTGAGTGTGTCTCAACATAAACAACTTTGTGATAAACTTGGATTGGTTGACATGTTCAAACCGCAAGCTTGAGATGGGGTGTTGATATGTGTTACTTTTTCAATCTTATTATGTCTTGACTAAGTCAAGGGACCAATGTTACCTGTATTATTTATAGTTTGGAAGTTTGTTTTGTATTTGACAGGTTTCCTAAACTACAAGGGCTAAAGTGTAATGTTGCATTTTATATTCACCTATCGGGATCTAGGTAGGGGTGGAGATAAAGGGGGCTCCGGGGGTCACGTGACCCCCCAGCAAAAAAAAATGTAGTGGAAATTTTCGAAAAATTTTGGCTATTTTTGTAATTACCGCCCCCCCCCCCCCCCCCCCCAACGGACCAATTTTTAGTGTAGTTTCTAAAAATTATCATATTTTGCCCCCCTCGACAATAAAGTTCTGGCTCCGCCCCTGGATCTAGGCTTTCAGTTAACACAATTCAGTCTCATGTTTTCTCCTCAGTTTTACACACAGTTCGTTATCTTGTTAGTATTGTGATAGATTAACCTATTTCTTTTTGATTTTTCTAGTCTTGTATCATCACAAATCTGCTGAATTTTGAGTGTTTGTGCGGATCTTTGTAGTGTGATTAATTGATAGCATCCAGTTTGGGGACTATCGTTGTTTTTTGTATTGTTTGGTAAGCATCATTTTGGAGACTTATCTACTATAGATGTAATAAAGATTTCACCAAAGGGGTGGTTAGCTGGTAAATTGTTTGTGTTGTAGTTGTGATATGAGATTAGTTTGATAGTTTTTACAGAGTTCTACGTACGTGGTTTGCTCTGTTGTATCAAGATGTTGATATTTAGTCAACTTTATACCTAAAGAGTTACCGTCTTGAACATTTATTACGTCACCAACACATATCTACATTCGAGCATCACTTATGACATGCTATGTGAAACACTTATAAACGTTATGCTGGTCACTAGTTGGCAAAATGGAAAGAAAAATGCGATATTAACTCATTCAATACCATTGAAGTGTAAGAACGAACAAGGCTAAATAACTTAATCACCATAACATACAGAAAAAATATTTACAGGGTAATGCATGGCAGATGGTTTTATATATGAATTGCATAATGAAATGTTATATATTAAAGTTTTCTATAGGAATTCATGCACCACACTAATAATTACACACCTGCATAAGCTAAATTTATATTTTACATCCATGCCACACATGTATAATAATCACATTTTCAACTAATTGAATAAAGATGATGAGGTAGACGAGGCTTCGCTAGGGCCAACAATGGCTTGGCCTTTTTTAAGTCGCGCAGGTTCTCGTTCATATCATAATGTTGTTCGTTGGGTGGCACTTCCCAAGTGAACCCTTGTACGAGCCTGGCGAGTAGCATTACAGTCATGGTGAAGCCTAGCAACACTCCAGCACATCCACATCGGCCAGTGCTAAATGACAACATTTTAAGGTTGTGATCAGTTAGAACCACTTTGGTATTGCCGTTCATATGACGGTCAGGATTGAAAGTCAATGGGTCATCCCAGACATCAGGGTTTAGTCCTAAGCCAAGACGGCTGAGTAGCACATGGCTAACTTTTGGTATGAAGTATCCAGCAACATTTGTCTCTACGGATGATACATGAGGAACATTGAAAGGTGCAACAGGGTGCAGCCTGAATGATTCTCGAACGTATGCTTTGATATAATTAAGGAATACCAAATCAGATTCTTGTACAAGTCTGTCTTTTCCAACCACAGAATTGAGCTCAAGAATTGCTTTGTCCATAATCCTTGGCGCATTGATCAATTCTGCAAGTGCCCATTCGATAGCGTTGGAAGAATTATCCAAACTTGCTATCATCACATCCTTCAATATACCAAATTTAACTAGTTATATATATCACATGAAAGAAAGAATTTTAAGTTTTGAAGACCAAGGCATAGCATTTGTGATAATCATACAAAGGTCTGGGCTTTTATTGTGTCTGGGGTTAGCTTAGGGTTCTTTAAGTTGATATAAATATCAAGCAAGTCGTCTTCTTTCATCCTAACACCATCTTTCCATTATTGAATCCTTTCATCGATCAAGGGATCTTGATACTTTCTTACTGTACGAATAGCCTTCCTTATGATCTTCTCATGCCCATCAAAATCAGTTATCCAACGTAACCATGGTAAGTAATCACTAGTACAAACGAGGCTTTCCCCGGTGACTTTTTTACGCCCTTTCCGTCGACATGTCGACATAATCATACCTTCCCGTCGACATGTCGACGGGAACATAAAGACGGCTATGCTTCGTCGGGAACAGTGTTCCCGTCGACAATCACCGTCGACACTGTGGGTCCCACATCTTTTTTCAGTCAAAGGAATTTGATGTCTGTCAAATTCTTCCCGTCGACATGTTGACGGGAACATATAACTAATTAACGTTTTAGTTAGTTGATTATAATTATGTTTTATATAATACCGTCGACATGTCGACGGTATCAATAAAACAAAAATATTGTTTTTAATATTATGCCGTCGACATGTCAACGACATAATATTAAAAACAATATTTTTGTTTTAATGATACCGTCGACATGTCGACGGTATCTTAAATACCCAATATTTATGGTTTAATGATGCCATCGACATGTCGACGGTATCATTATTACCATCCTGCTAACAGCAGGCTGCAAATATTGCAATCTTCCAGATTTTTTCCGGATTTTCCCGAAAAAATCTACCAAAACCTGTAACTGTAATAGCACCTATAACCACTCAATATCAACATGTCCTAAATGTATAACTCGCCATCCGCTATAACACTTGCAAAATATCGCTAAACACCCTCAAAACGCATAAAAACATATAAAGTCTACAAAACGGAGTGTGATAATATCTAAACCTAGCTGCCATATCCACAAATGTTTTAAAGACGGCGACGTTCAAGTCGCCAAAAGGTTAAACTATACAATACTGTCATATGGGTCGCCAAAATATTGTTTCAAGCATAAGTACAACACAAAATACCCAAGTTTGTACCTCTACATCCAAAATCACTCGTGATCATCAGTAGGACCCTCATCATCGCCAGAACCATCCTCATCGCCTCTGCGACTCCCGCTCCCTCCAGTTGAGCCACTACCTCCAACGCCACTACCTGAGCCATCCACGTGCTGAGAACCCGCCTGACTAACATACTCGTTCCATCGCGGGTTGGAGGAGATAAAACCTGTGATCAAATCAATCTCCACCTTCAAGGCCTTACGCTCTTCAGCTTCTCGACGGCGATTCTCCTCGGCCTCAGCAATCTTCTTCTCGGCCTCAGCAAGCTTTTTCTCCATCTCAGCGTATTCTGAAAATGAAACAATCAAAATTAAAAAACATCTAATGCAATACTTAATTTGAGTCATGATCGAGTAATCTATAATTAATATATTGTCAAACTGTACATACCTGGAGGTGGAGGCTTTGTGTATGGTAACGGTGGCCTAGAGAGCCCGGGTACGACCCTACCCCGTCCGGCGATGTGGCCCCACTGCTTGCCCTTCAAAACCATCACAAGTATCTGCTCCTCCGTGTACGCCACCCTTCCGGCGTATTCGCTCCCAGATCTCGCAGCCGGACCATCTCTTCCTATTTAATTGAGAAAAAATTGAGAAAATTTATATATATATGTAAGTGTGTGTATATATATATATATATATATATATATATATGTATATATATATGTGTATATATATATATATATATATATATATATATATATATATATATATATATATCAGGTTAATTACAAGATTATGTTTCAATAAATCATTAAAGTGCGTGTTTGGGGAAATAAATAAATAAATAATAAATTAAAAAAAAAGATACTTACATATTGAACACGAGCCTCATCCTGCAACCACATACTATCATTGTCGCAGTGTGTGTCGTAAAACGACTGGATGGGTGACGGGTATTGTTTGTCCTTGCTGTTCTCAAACTGTATATACACATGCATATATATAAGATGAAACAAATTAAAAATGGCAAATCAAACACCATATTTATTTTAATTAAACTTAAATACTTTTGTGGAAAACTAGAAGGGGGGTTGATTAGTTTACCGCTTTTTCGATTCTTATTTAGCTTAAATAACCTTTGAGAACTTGACGTTTGGTTAAAGACATAAACACAACTTAATATGTTTGATTCTTTGAAAAGACTTTACATGTGGATAACAATTCCAACTTAACTTGTTTCATACTTTGAAAAGCTTTACTTGTAATGATCCTAACTTTGCTTGTTTAGTTCTTTGAAAAGCTTTACTTATGTTTAAAGATATAAGAACAACATTACTTGTTTTGGTTCTTTGAAAAGCTTTATATGTGATCAACAATTCTAACTAAACAACAACATATAATAAGCAAAGATAGAGAAAGAAACAATCAAACCACAACACGATAGTTTATCGTGGTTCGGCTACAAGGACTCTTTTTCCTTGCCCTACATCTACACCCCGAGTTTCCAACTCGATAGTTATAAACACTAATCAACAAGCTCCTTTCACCGGCGGAGAAAACCTTACACGTCGCTTATACTTTTACCGACACAAAGCTAGATGTCGAGTTCTTTTACAAGGGTACAACCACTCCCATTCGCCGCTTACACTTTTACCGACACAAAGCTAGATGTCGAGTTCTTTACCAAGGGTACAACTACTCCCGTTAGTTCTTTTACTAGGGTAAAACAACTCCCAACACACTACGTATTTTGAGGCCTAAAATACTAACCTATAACTTCTACATACAAGACACACATGAAGTATAAACTACCAAAGCTTATACATGACCAAGCTACCAAGACTTGCAACTTTAGAGTTGAAGCTTGCAACTTCTTGAATGATCTTGTGGAGTTCCTTGCTACATAAGAGAATTACACAAGTCAAGGGTTACTGAGTTAGTTGAGCGAATATGTGAGAATTAGTCCTAAAGGGTTACCCAAAAATCAAGTTATGGCTTGGTATTTATAGCTCACCACACTGCATGCTTGGCGGATCAGGCGGAACCCTCAGATGGGTTCCGCCCGTGTACCCCCACGGTACCGCCGGGTCTGCAGTAGGTTTTTGCAATAACTCTTCAAACCAAACAAGGTCTTGTCTCATAACTCCTAGCAACCAAAAAATGTCACATCACTTAAATCAAGTCAAACACAAAACTTGTAAGCAACATCAAAGCTAGTCAAACACATTTCTTTCCATAAATGCATAATGACAAAACTTGCCCTAAGTGTGATGTGACCTTACTATATTAAGAAATTAATATGATGTGACAAGACTCATTTTAGTTTAAGAAGTAAAAACAATGTTTTGTTTAAAAAAGAAATGTTAACCTTAGTTAAACAAGACTTAAACACTTAAAGTGATGATTTACTTATAGCTAAACTTCATACTTTGTCATTAACAAAACTTAGCAAAGATCGTAAAATATAAATAACGTTTTTAGGCGATATTTGTATTAACAATCTCCCCCTTTTTGTTGATGACAAAACATAAACTTTATTTATAAGTATGTCACTAGTTTTAGTGTTAAGTCTTATAAAGTTAGGTATAAAAACTTGTTTTTGCTAAGATGATGTGATATGCACAAGAAAAAAGTTTTTTTGAAACAAGTTTATATCTAAATCCTCCCCCTTTTTGTCAAAACAAAAAGAAGAGTAGCGAAGCGGAAGTAACCACTAGCTCCCCCTTGGACGATACTCCCCCTAAATGGAGTGCCAAGAGAGGAGACATAGATTTTGAACCTACAAGAAAAAGGTTAGTTGTTGCACAAGATAAGCATGAAAGAATTTCATATTTAAAACACAACTAAGAGTTGTGAAGTGAAATAGTACAACACTCATGCTCCCCCTTGAATATTACTCCCCTAAATGGAGTATCAAGGAAGGAAAACATGGAAAATGAACCTACAAAAAGAGAGGTTAGTTTTTAAAGCACAAGATTTATGTATGGTATCATAACAAGGTAGAGTTCACATATCATATCTAAATGGTCAACATACAATGCAAACCTTGTACTAGAATGAAATTCATTTCATGTAAAAGTTTGCCTCTTAAAAAGACAAGAAATTTGGATGACAACATCCTACCTAAAAAAAAAATAAACTAAGAGCATAAAAAGCTACAAGGAAATCATAATTCTCCTTAATGAGAAACATTTTCCAAAAACAAGGCTAAGGTTGTTTAAGGATGAAAATGTGTGTTGAGGGTTGTAGCGGGCTTTATTTTGAAGGTTGAGAGGGTGACACGGGTTTTGGTTTGTTGGTTTAAATGGGAAACATTTTCCAAAAGAAACGGTTTTGTTTCATTTTGGAGACTCTAAACTTGAGAGGTTCCACAATGTGGTTTAGGATAAACCTCATTACATTGTTTAGGGGATTATGGGTCTCTTTGTAGATAAGGTGAGACATCAATGGTTTTGGATGGTGATATTCTTGTTGTGGTGTTTGGTTGTGGTTAAAAGACTCATTTTGGTCAAGCAATGACCTTGGTTTTTCATTTGTGAAAGGTGGTGATTTCGTTGGTCTTGATGGAAGATCGTTGAGATGCTTCTATTTTCTTATACGAAGAAAATAGAGATTCAAAATGTTGGGAAGGTTCATGTGGTGGTGGTAGTTGAACAAAGTGATGAAGGCTTGGTTCTCCGAAAGGATTACCATGAAAGTTTTTGTGAATGGGTTGAAACACAAATGATTGTAGGTGTGTATGACCTTGATCATTTGGAAAAATTGAGGATTTAGCATAACGGTAGGCCAAACTCTCAAGCAATGACGGTGGATGAGGTGCATCATCCAATGACTCATTTGGTTGAAATGTTGTTTGTTGTTGGGTTTCCTTTTCGTCAATGGTGTTAAAAAGCTACAATGATGGAGGGCTTGATGGTTTAGGTGATAGGTTTTCAAAAGTTTCCAATAGTGGATGTGGTGATGTTGGTGGTGTATGGAAAAGTTCCATTGGTGTAAGTTTTGAAGTAGCAAGATTAAGCAAATCTTGAATAGTGATCACATTGGTATTGAAATGTGTTGAGGATGGTATTGAGGTAGTGAGGTTAAGGAAATCTTGGATAGGTGAAGAAATGTTAAGCGAAGCATCACTTGAAGAGCTTGACTTGACGGTTTTGTTGAAGCAACAAGGTTTGACACTAATCCTAGTGGTTTTTGAGAAGGATTTTGATGGTTATGGTGTGATTTGAATTGTTTCAAAACTTTCAAATTTATAAGGTTGAAAAGGTGTTGAAATGGGTGTTTGGATTTGATATTCTACCATTCAAAGAATGAGGTTTCAAATGATTTTCATGACCATGTCACATCATTTGATGTTAATTCAATGGAATAGGGTGGAGTGAAAGATCAACATATGCACTCAATGCTTTGTGATCATGGGATGTGATTTGGTTGAAAATGTTTCAATGGTTTGAAGGATCCTTTAAAAGGGTTCCTTGGGTTAGTTATCTTTGAATTTGAATTTTTGGAGGGAAGTGGCTTCCTAATTGTTTTAGTGAGTGAGAGTTGTTCTAATATGGTTATTGGAGTTAATGGAAGATGTTTCTCACTTAGGATAATGGTTTGACACTTTACAAGTTTTGGACTTAAGAAAAATGACAAAAATTTTCTGCAGGTGACTGGTGGAACCCTCACAATACACAGGCGAAACCCTGTTTTGGGTTCCGTCTGGTCCGTTGGGCCGTTTCTGGGTTTCCCAGAAATTACACTGGCGGACCCCAATTTTGGGTACCGCCAGATCCGCCAGGGCTGAAAAAATTGGCAGTCAGCGATTTTGACCCGCGAGACGATTTTCAAATTTTTCGAAAACTCCTAAAATCAAAAAGATACTGCATATCTAGTTAGGAAATGCAAGAATTGAACATGTAAACACACATATCATAGGACTTTGACCTTGAGGTCGAGAATTTCACTATTCTCAGTGAAAATTTCATAAACATGAAAATTTGACAACTTTCCAAATGTTGTCTTCCTGCATCATTGTTAGTTCCTACAAGTTCCAAATAGTACCAAATATCTTACCAAGACACAAATACATAACACGTAATGTTTAAATAACCAAATCGTTCAAATAGTACCCAGTGCCAGACACTCATACACACCCGCTCTCATAGATGGTCAATCTTCTTCTTGAGCATTTCAAGAAATCTCTCGATGTTTTTGAACATCCCTTTTGTTTGCTTGAACTCCGCCGACTCATTTGGAATATCCAAAAGTTGGACAATGTATTCTAGATGTGGGAGCCTAGAGTTGGGCAAAGTCTAGAATTGGAAAATGTTTACCATGGGCTTTGTAGATTCTCCTATCACTTAGTGGGACAAAAGCGTGTGGAATAAGAGAGCAGTCTAGGTGAAGACTTCTAGGAGTTGATGGAATGGGAGAGATGAACCTAAAGAGACGGGTTAAGAGCATTCCATATGACATAGACGTTGTGCCTTGCACGGGAATGTTGGTCATTTTCTTGATCATGAGTAGGCAAGGTTGAAGGGTTGTCTAACGGACAAGGAGTAGAACATGTAGCGAAGGCAAACATTGATGTGATCCCGGTTTCCTATGGTGCTAATTACATTGACTCTAAGGAGTTCTTCCCATTCCTTGAATTGGGGCTTGAGTTCATTGAATTCCATTCCATATGGGTCCTTGATGACCTCATTTCCAGTTCTAGTTCTTCTAGTGTTGGTGGTCCTAATGAAGAGGTGGTCACGAAGTTCATCTTTGGACACAAGGGGGGTATCATAGGGATAGATGCGGTCAAAGAGTGTGTCAAGAGTTGAGAGGAAGTGCAAGTCGGAGTAGATGCAAGTACCATGGTTTGGGACACCTAGGATTTGAGCAAACTCTTCGAGGGTGAAGGAGTATTGATGACTACGAGCCCTAAAGTTAATAGACAAGCGACCATACTCATCCTTGGAGAGGGTGATGGATTCATAGAATTCTAAAATAAACCTAGAACAAATAGGCTCGTCGATTTCTAAGAGACACTCAAAGTTGATAGTGGCAAATTCCGTGTAGAGGTTTGTATCTTCAAAGAAGGATGGATCAATGGTTCTACCCTTATGGACATATTGTTTTTCTAAGGCTTTGAAGACAACGATTTGAGTTTGAGTACGACCTTTGGTTTTGTGGTGTTTAGGTAGGTACTTAATGGTGTCCTTGTGGTCGTAGTGAGTTAGAGGAGGCATTATGATTCCTAGAAAATCAAAATTTCTCATTTTAGTCTAAGTGAACGACTATTGTAATGTGTATGTTCTAGTGTATGCCTATATGAAAACAATGTGGAGGTGCGGTTAACTTGACTCATTTTGATGCTTAGAAATGTTTTATAATGCAAGTGATGTTTTAATGACGTTTTTCATTTGTTTTAACAATGTGGTGAACGGTGGTAAAGTATGGTTGACGACCGAGAGTGGATATGTGAAATGAGGTGGTGATTGCTTGTCAACACTTAAAGCTTGGATATCTTCTTTGTGTTCTTCACTTGCTAGAAAGTGGAAGAGACGCATTTCATAATGAAATTCACTTGACTTTTGATGACATAGACAAATATGTTAATGAGAGTATGGATATGACAATAGCCTTTTGTTTCAAAGAGCGACACAAAGGTGAACATAGGTTTATGTATCATGAAAGGTGGTTTAGTCTTAATAGGTTAGGTTATAGTGGGGATGACACACTTGTTTGGTTACATTGTGGAATCTTCTTGTGAAGATGACTAGGTGGACTTATTGGTGAAGATGATATAAACTCTTGGTTTCTTTGAGGGCATGGAAATGGTGGATGACTCGATATTGATAGGACAAAGGATAACTCGGTTTCTCTTTTCACATTGGTTGCTTAAGGTTTGAGTGATGAAAGGTTATGAGGAAGATGCTTGAAATTTTGCTCATTTTGTGAATCTTATGGGCTGAGATATATCACAAGGTGAATGTGATGAGATGATGGTGAAAGAACAAGTGAACTTAAGTGCTAAATGTTTAAGAATGAAACCCTATTGACATGTTCTTGTTCCTATTGATTTAGAAAATTTTCATGAACATATCAAACCATTGATGTAAGTGAGAGCCCTAATTTTCGTATGGTAAGGTGTTTCTGAGTGAAGAATGGCTGTTAGTAAGTTGGAGTTGTGAGTAAAGAGGTGTTTGGTTTTGAAATTAAAAATAAAACAATCTGTAGCTTTGGCGGACCAGGCGGAACCAAAAAGTGGGTTCCGCCCGTATGATCTGAGGGTGCCGTGGGATCTGCAGGGAAATCTCAAAAGGAATTGTCTTGATTTTTGTGGTTTTATCCTAATGTTCAAAACTAAGGTTTCAGATCTTATGAGTCCTTGACTAAGCCTAGGGATGATGAATGCTTCTCATTCAAGAGGTTTCGTAAAAACGTTGATAGAATGGTTAACGTATAAGACTTTCTTAGTTAAGATGTTCCTCAATGAACTTTTTTACCAAGACGATGATGATGGATCACAATATGTCAATTAAGAACATAATGGATTGAATTGTCGCTGAAGTCGATGCTTCCTTTGTTGAAGGTATAACAATGTTGATAAGATGAATTCCGTTGTTGATGCGAGTTTGCTTGTTCAAGCGGAGCTTGTTGATGTGCTTCTCCATCCGATACTAATTTGAGAATCATATGCGTTTTGGAGAATCATTGGGTAAGTAAGTATTAAAGTGCAAGTACCACTTGTGCTTTTCTTATCAACTTATTACCGACATAATTCCATTTGTCAAACACTATGGTTTCTATTCCCGTTCTTTTGGGAGACCATAATCCTAGTTGTGTAGTACCTTATGATGTATCCAAATAGGCTCACCTAAATAGTTGTTTTAGGATCTTCTTTAACATGAGCACATAGACAAAAGCTAAACATAATGTTGAATCTAATTGTTATGAGAACAAGTAGTCTTCCAAACATTTCTCTACATTTAGTTTTACCTACGGATTTACTAATCTCATTCTTGATAAGTCATCAATAACTTAACCATTGAGAACAAGAGAGCAACTAGGAATGTCTTTAAGTTAAAATCCCTTGCTTTTGTGGCTTGCTTTTATTATCAAAAGGTTTTTCAAATATTGACACTATACTCACTTGATTACTTTGAAATATCAATTTCGTTTCACTAGTTGTTTTATTCTAAATTCCAAAAATTGTTTTTGTTGAATTTGTTTAGACACAACTATGACCGATAAATCAAGTTTTATAACTTACGTCAATTTTGCTTGATTCAATGTTTTGATCAAGGTGAGAAGATGTTATTTTGTACTTTTACTCTTAACGTTTTACACAACATACATGCCTTGCTATCATTGAACTTTCGACTAAGTTATCATCTACCAAAGATGATATCTTAGAAGGAGGAGATCACTCGTTAAATGTTATATTCAACGAATCCTCGACTCTTTGGGTTTTCTTATTTAAGACACTATGAACTCTATTTGTTTTGAAAAAGTCCAAGAGGTACAACATCATGAGACTAAGTGTCACAGTTGATATGTAAATCCTAGATGTTGAAAACTCATTTTCTTCCACACATCCTAATGTAATTTATTTCACCTTGTGTGTTTTATGTGAGATTATCATAAAGGTGTGATTGAAGAAAAACACAATTTAAGACTCAAAGTATGGTGTTTGAGAATGTTGTTTAACAAAGGTTTGTTTTGCAAGCATCACAAAAGTGTTAGACATTTTAACACTAAGGAAATTCTTAGTTAGCTTACTTGTAAGCAAGAGTTGAGTGAGACTCACTCAAGAGTTTCTCGTGTTTATCTCTTGATGGTTAAAGAACCAAAGCACCTTATATCTCCTACTAGTACTAATGACGAAATTCCTTGTTGCATAGAATCTAATCTTAGTTACTACTAATAGCAAGTAAACACTTTTAGAGTATTACTAATAACACATATTCCAACACATAATGCTAGAGACAAGAGACAATCAAAGTCAAGTTGAAGTAATGCGTACCTTTTAAATTGCCTAGAGATGTTATCAAGAGGATAAACACAATGCGTAAAATCTTGGTTTGACGACACGCTTTGAAACTCAATTACTCATATATCCAAGAAGGTTAGACAATCATATACAAGCATAGATCATGATAATCTTAATTCTTTTATCATGAGTTTCTATTAGAGATTGAATTATCTCTAAATCTCTCTTCTAGGTTTGAAAAATTGTACTTTCTTTGTTTTATTAGTTAATGGTGCTTTTGAGTTAAATCCTAATCCAGTTTTATCTTTAAACAACCTTTGACTCCTCAACAATCTTTCAAGAGATTTTGAGCTTTCATCGAATTTAACTAATATTTTTCCTTTCTCATTTTGCATTTTAATCTTATGTTTGTAATCTAGACACAATTTACATTCTAGATCAATTTCAACATTACTCTTAATTCTAGACATTTTATCTTCTAACAAGATTTCCTTTTCAAAGATATTCTTAAAAGATTTTGAAGACTCGTTCTTGAAGATAATTTTAGGTCCATTTTGCATAAACGTTTAGACTCATTTTCTAGTTTAGAAAACTCTAGGATAAATTTGTCAAAGCAAAAGCGTTTGGTTTCAAAGTGTACCTTGCTTGATGTTTTATCTAGTTTAGAATCACAAACCGGATGGTTGGCTTCATCTTCATCCGTGTTATTCCGTGAATCGTAAGCAAGTCCACTAAGAGCTTGTCATGAGTAATCATCTTCACTTACACCTTCATTTAAAACATTTAAACTAGTAGTACATGTATTCATCTCAACTAAAAATCAATCAATTAATATATCCAAGATTTCTAATACATTTGTGAGATCAACTTGATCATCTTTGGCTTGACATATTTCTTGATCAAAATTTAACATATTTTTCCAAATATCATTCTTTCATATTTGGTACTAAAGCTTTATAAATCATTGTTTTAGCTTTAGTATTTTTACCAAGTTTAAGTTAGTTATCTTGGTTTTCAAAAACTTGTTTTCTTTGATTTGAAATTACCAAAAGAATTAATATGCCAAAGATCTTGATCAATTGATTTCACATAGTTTTCAAAATTACTTTTCCATTCAAGTAAGTTTTCTTTTTCAAATAGCGGTGGGTTTTGAATAGGTTGCCCTTCTTTAAGATTTTCAAAATCCGTGGATCGATCCAAGTTTTAAAATACATTCTATTTTAAAGAACTTGAGTAACGTAGCTCCTGATGCCAATTGTGGAAAACTAGAAGGGGGGTTGAATAGTTTACCGCTTTTTCAATTCTTATTTAGCTTAAATAACCTTTGAGAACTTGACGTTTGGTTAAAGATATAAACACAACTTAATATGTTTGATTCTTTGAAAAGACTTTACATGTGGATAACAATTCCAACTTAACTTGTTTCATACTTTGAAAAGCTTTACTTGTAATGATCCTAACTTTGCTTGTGTAGTTCTTTGAAAAGCTTTACTTATGTTTAAAGATATAAAAACAACATTACTTGTTTTGGTTCTTTGAAAAGCTTTATATGTGATCAACAATTCTAACTAAACAACAACATATAATAACCAAAGATAGAGAAAGAAACAATCAAACCACAACATGATAGTTTATCGTAGTTCGGCTACAAGGACTCTTTTTCCTTGCCCTACATCCACGCCCCGAGTTTCCAACTCGAGAGTTATAAACACTAATCAACAAGCTCCTTTCACCGGCGGAGAAAACCTTACACGTCGCTTATACTTTTACCGACACATAGCTAGATGTCGAGTTCTTTTACAAGGGTACAACCACTCCCATTCGTCGCTTACACTTTTACCGACATAAAGCTAGATGTCGAGTTCTTTACCAAGGGTACAACCACTCCCGTTAGTTCTTTTACTAGGGTAAAACAACTCCCAACACACTACGTATTTTGAGGCCTAAAATACTAACCTATAACTTCTACATACATGACACACATGAAGTATAAACTACCAAAGCTTATACATGACCAAGCTACCAAGACTTGCAACTTTAGAGTTGAAGCTTGCAACTTCTTGAATGATCTTGTGGAGTTCCTTGCTACATAAGAGAATTACACAAGTCAAGGGTTACTGAGTTAGTTGAGAGAATATGTGAGAATTAGTCCTAAATGGTTAGCCAAAAATCAAGTTATGGCTTGGTATTTATAGCACACCACACTGCATGCTTGGCGGATCAGGCGGAACCCTCAGATGGGTTCCGCCCGTGTACCCCCAGGGTACCGCCGGGTCTGCAGTAGGTTTTTGCAATAACTCTTCAAACCAAACAAGGTCTTGTCTCATAACTCCTAGCAACCAAACAATGTCACATCACTTAAATCAAGTCAAACACAAAACTTGTAAGCAACATCAAAGCTAGTCAAACACATTTCTTTCCATAAATGCATAATGACAAAACTTGCCCTAAGTGTGATGTGACCTTACTATATTAAGAAATAAATATGATGTGACAAGACTCATTTTAGTTTAAGAAGTAAAAACAATGTTTTGTTTAAAAAAGAAATGTTAACCTTAGTTAAACAAGACTTAAACACTTAAAGTGATGATTTACTTATAGCTAAACTTCATACTTTGTCATTAACAAAACTTAGCAAAGATCGTAAAATATAAATAACGGTTTTAGGCGATATTTGTATTAACAACTTTTATAAAATCAAAATTAATTACTTTTATATAATTATAATTAAATAATTTTATAAAAATAAAATACTTGTATAAAAATAAAATGTGTCTTACGTAGTCGTGGCCAATAGCGGCCAATGACTTGACAGTGGCGGCTGTACACCTTCAACTTCTTTCGGTTCTCCTTGTTCACAGCAGCACGCTTCAGGTTCTTATCATTCATGTAAAACTTGATATGCTCCTCCCACACAGATGGCTCGACGTTCGAAGGAGGGTTTCTTCATATCTCATCCACTTTTTCAGGCCCACCCTCCCCGTCGAAGTAAACTCTCTTCATCGTGCCCTTGTTGTCGGAGTAGACCTTAGCAATGTACGCATTGAGGCCCGCCGAAATGGTTCTCCAATCGGGTGAGCGCATGTGGGTCTGCAAGTCGAATAATTCCTGCAAACAAATTTAAACAAATATACACAATTAAACAAATTTAAATAAATGTACACATTCAAATAATTAAATATAAAGATATTATTAAAAGGAAAATAAAATAACTGACCCCGAGTCGGTTCATGAAGCCCTGTCGAGTCGGTTCATCAAGTTTGTGCCGGGAGGGATAGAGCAACGGCAAGGACCTAACCAGCTCGCCACATAGTTACTGAACCATGCGCGGTTGGGCCCAACAAGATTAAATGTCCTCTGATCACAATACTCGAACTCGATCGATTGTGGGCCCGAGGCAGCAACAGCTTTCCTGAGGTCTTTGTTTTTGTTGGCTTCACAGACATGTGCCCTGCCGCCATCCCGACCTCTACCCCTGCCGCCAGCTTGTCTCGCTCTACCTCCTCGTCGAGGTTTTTTTGACGAACCTACAATTGAAGTGAGTGAAAATGTTAAAAAATAACAAGTAACAAAATTCAAATTATCAAGTTTAATTTTCTTACCACTACGGTGACCGCTAGTAATCGAACAATGAGGTGGTGGTGGGTCATCAGCACCGTCACCACCGTGACCTCGCGCTACTGCTGCCATCTGTAAAAGTACAAGTTGAATTAACATATAGAAATTCGGGAACAAATTAACATAAGCATGCACACATTCAAATCACACATTTAAAATAAATATACACATTTAAACAATCCATAACAATTTCATTCAAATAAGCTAAGTGTCGTTTAACTAGTTACAATTTCAGATCAATCTGCTACATCTACATCACTATCATAAACAGCATGAGTCGCATCTTCAACTTCATCATCAGAATTGTTTGCATCAGAGTCTGCTAAATCATAAGGATCGTCTTCCTCATCATCAATAAATTCATCGTCGTCATCAACATGAATGATTAGTGGTGGTGCCTCAACTAACATTGATCGACCATCGATATTTAAGGTTGCAAATGCCAAATCATTCAAATTAGCAGACAGTTGGAGATTCGATGAGTTGTTGCCATGTATCACATCATCATCGTCTTCTGCCACAATGACATCCCAGGTTGTGTTGTGATTCACTTCTTGGACGACCTTCCAATGGAGTGGTTATCTGGCAGGATCTTCAAGGTAGAAGACTTGTTTTGCTTGTGTTGCGAGAATGTAAGGTTGATCTTCAAACGCTGTGCTACATGCCCAAATTTGTGTCATGTTGTTTCTAGTGTTATAACGTTCGACTCTACCTCTTTTGACCAAGTCGAACCACATAACTCGAAACAGCATAACTTTGAACTGGGTATACGCGAACTCCAGAATTTCTTCTAGCTAACCATAATACATTTCTCCTTCCTTCTCGCCAGGAGAACAAATTCCGCTGTTCTGAGTTGTACGTTTTACATCGCGGCTGTGTACAATAAACTTCACACCGTTGACTACGCAAGAGTGAACTGCGGTTACGGTCGATAATGGTCCACAAGCCAAAGCGAATAAGTCGGGAGTACAACTTGGGTCATTGTCTGTGTAAAGTTTACCGATCTATGAACAAAGATAAGAATAGATGGAGATGAGTAATATATATATTCGTTATTTATACAAGGAAATACATATAATAAGTTTACCTTCGTCTGAAACCATCTAGGAAATTCTTGTCGCATGTCGCTATCAGGATGTTCACTGAAAATGGACATGATATTAGAATTAATCGAAAAGATAACTTGGGAAAAAGATATTTCAAAATAAAAACGCGTACCTCTCGAACTCGTTCATGTACGCGTCGATCGCAGGACTGTTGTGAAGTACATACCATATCACTTTCTTCATTTCTTGGAGACCTAACCGAATAATTGTCACTTTACCAGACGTTTTACATAGTGATCAGAACACCTGGAAATCACTTGTTGGGCGAGGACAGCCCTGAGATTCAATTGGACGATTAAATTTCGTCCCAATTTCGCCCCAAAAATAACGAGAACAAAAAGTTAATGCTTCGTCTGCAACATAACCCTCCGCTATTGAACCTTCCGGCTTAGCTTTATTTCGTACATAGTTTTTTTAGCTTCTTCATGTATCTTTCAAATGGATACATCCACCGAAATGAAACAGGCCCGCCTTGAAGAGCCTCTTCAGGTAAATGCATAACCAAGTGAATCATAATGTCAAAAAAAGCAGGAGGATATATTTGCTCGAGACTGCACAAAATTTTGATCAACTGTTCTTTAGCTTTCACCATGTCATTCAGCATCAAAGTTCGATTAATGGTATATAAGTCGGTGTGTCCAGGTATTGCTGAAGTCCATAAGGAAGTAACCGCTGCATCATTATATGACAGTCATGAGACTTCATGCCCGTTATATTGTTATCATCTTTGGTCACTTTCGACTTGAACTTGGATCCGAACCCATCTGGCAGTTTAATTGTTTTGATGTATTGACAGAACAGTTTTCTTTTATCGGGTGTGAGGGAGTACTTAGCTTGAGCCTTCGAGCACTTCCTGTTTTCTTTGTTTCCCAGCCACAAAACCGGTCGAATGCCCAAAGCTTACAAGTCTTGTCTTGCCTTAGCAGTGTCTTTAGATTTGTCATTCGTTAACAAAGTGTTCAAGATACTCTCCAACACATTTTTTTCGATATGCATAACATCCAAACTATGTTTTAGAGTAAGAGAAGACCAATATTCAAGCTCGTAGAAAATAGACCGTTTAGTCCAGTTCAGGTCGGTTGTAGTATTACGTTTTATCTTCCCAACCCCATAATCTGGATGTTTTCCCGGAAAACTGTAGGCAATATTGCAAGTTGAATGTAGTAGTATCCCTCCTCCATTTATGGTTTTTTTTTAAGAATCTTCTATGGCCAACATAACCTATTTGGCTTATCACACGCGTAGCCGAAGTGCCTACTTTGCATGTATGGCATGCGTAGTAACCTTGCCCACTCCAACTTGACAAACTACTATGAGCAGGAAAATCATTGATGGTCCATAAAAGCATCGCTCTCATGTTGAATACTTTGCCTATAACAGCGTCCATAGTCGGGACACCTGGTATTTTCCATAATTCCTGAAGGTCATCAATCAAAGGCTTTAAGTAAACATCAATGTCCTTCGCGGGTGATTTAGGTCCAGGAATCAACAACGTCAGCATCAAAGTAGTCTCTTTCATGCATAACCACGGAGGCAAGTTGTATGTTGTTAAGAAACAGGCCACATGCTGTAAGTCTGACTAAGGTTGCCGAACGGATTGAAACCATCAGCAGCAAACCCTAATCGAACGTTTCTCGGTTCGTTAGCAAATTCCCAATATTTACCGCTGTCAAACTTCTGCCATGCTTCACCATCAACCGAGTGTTGCATCATACCTTTTACCGTAGACTTTCCAGTAGCATGCCAAGTCATATGTTTTGCGGTTTGAATATATTTGTACAAACGTTGTAGCCTAGGAATGATAGGAAAGTAACGCAACACCTTGTTAGGAACTTTCTTCCCCGTTGTGTTCTTGTCTTTCCATCTACTCGTTTTACAGACCGGACAATACTCCAAATCTTCGGCACCAGTCCCCCGATATAAAAAGCAATCATTTTCACAAGCATGTATCGACTCATACCCTAACCCGAACTTTTTAAATGTTTTTTTTATAGCAGAGTATGATGGTGGGAGATTGAAACCTAACCTGGCATGAAATACCTCCTAGAGAAATTTTAGCATATTGTTAAATGAAGTATCACTCCATTTACCGCTAACCTTGAGATGCGTAAACTTTGACATAAAATCCAAGGTTGTCATAAAGTCACAACCCGGGTATTTGGAAGAGTTGGCTCATTTTGTTCATTATTTGGAGGAATATCAAAAATATCATTAATGCACGCACGCATGTCACTCATCTCACATTGTGTTGTGTTATCTTGTATAGGAAGAGGATCCGGTTCACCGTGTTCACGCCATTGTGTATAAGTTGGGTCCCACCCATTTTCGCTTATGTGGCTTTTAAGTAAGTCGAGAGATACCCATGGAACATTACAACAAAGACGACATGGACATTTTATGTTGCCGTAACTATTCAATAACGGCTTGCAATGTTCAACGAATGCGGCAAGACCATCAAAAAACTCTTTTGAAACACGACTGTCTAAACGGGTCCAACTCTTATCAAGTATCGTAACTGCATATTTTTTGTTCAACTCTTAGTTATTACACATTTAAAATATTCGACACATAAACACATATAACCATGGAATAAAGGAAAGTTGTTTTGTTCACCTAGTGCAACTATGGAAGGCAATCCTAACCCACTCTTTGAATGATTCATCTCATATATGAATGCGCATAACTGATTTACTATCTGAGAAAATTTCGGCAGCATTCCCCCTCAACTCCCCAAATATGTGCATTAAAGACATATTCGTAGGAGTAAAGGAGAAACACTGTCGGAATCATCTCAAATAGTAAATCAATTATATGCATCCATATCCTACATGAGACAAAACATTCAAAAAGCAGTCCCAAATAGGGGACTTTCTGAAATTAATTTCTAATAAATTAATTTCGGACGGGTTTTCTATAGGATGATTAACTTCGGACGGGGACTTTCCGAAATTAATCACTAAAATCCTAAAACATTCACAAAAGTCTAACAATAGCATATATTTTAAGTTAAACAATTAATAGCATATATTTTAAGTTAAACAATTAGAATATAAACAATTGTTTGGTTTTCGGCTTATGTTTCATAAGCTTATTTTTTGTGACTTATTTTTGAAACTATTTTGTTTATTTTGAAACTTATTTTTTAAACTAATATGAAACATAAGCCGAAAACTAAACAATTAATAGAAAGATATCAAATATATCTAAGGGGTTGTGTGTTTAGGCTTATATAACGGGCTTATGTCTTATTTGTTTTTCGGCTTACGTTTCATAAGCTTATTTTTTGTGACTTATTTTGAAACTATGTAAGGTAAAAAGTTTCAAAATAAGCCATAAAAATTTAGCTTATGAAACATAAGCCGAAAACCAAACAAACCATAAGCCCGTTATATAAGCAGAAACTATTTTTTATATAGTTACTAACCAAACTATTTTTTTCTTTCTTTTACTAGTTCAATACCAAGTCCCCCAAGGTGCTATTTGCACCGTGGGTACACAATGAGCACAACCGACCTTGGTTGTGTCGTTAAAAAAACCAAATAACTAACCAAACGCAGTATCCTACTTAATACTTAATCCGTAAACTAATACTTAATCACATTTCACAATCCGCAATAATCCCTTTTATACCAAAACCTAATATACTAACCAAACTATACATACGGCTGCAAGCACTAAACTAGTAACCAAACGCTACGGGATACGAAACTACAACAAAGCATTAATATGAAAAAAAATTTAAAAAAAAAAAAAAAAAAAAAAAAAAAAATACATACCGTCTCGGCTACTGTATCGGCTGTGGTCTCGGCTGTGGCTCGGCTGTGGCTCAGCTGTGGCTCGGCTGTGGTCTCGTCTTGGGCTCGGGCTATAATAAAAGAGATGAAATATATAATGGTTATATCAAAATTTAAAAAAAAAAAAAAAAAAAAAAAAAAAAAAGAAAAAAAAAAATTGTTGTCGTCGACTGATGAGTGCTCAAACACTCATAATTTTTACCGTATCTGGACTGCCAAAACATCCAAAAACACCCAAAAACGCATCAAAATGCACAAATTATCCCAAAAGTGTGTTTTATATATTTTAGTTGCAAAATGTTTAAAAACAAATGAAAAACGAACAAAGTTTGCACAATTGGCAGTTTCAGTCCCTCAAGTTTCAAAATTTGGCAAAACTAGTCCCTGGAAGTTTAAAACGAAAGAAAAGTCAACCCAAGGCAAAGAAAAGTCAAAAAAATTATCAAAATAAGTCCTTGGGTAATAAAGTTTGAGAAAATTACACTTTTACCCCTTAAAATCCAAAATTGACAAAAATGGTCCCTGGAGTTTTGGAAATTGACAGATTTGATCCCGGGTGGAATAATTTTGAATGAAAAATCATCTAGGGTCCTTGGAAAATCATAAATTGTCAAAAATAATCCTTTGGTGTGAGTTTGAGGAAATTACAACATTAGTCCCTCAATTTTGGAAACTTGTCATTTATGGCCCCCAGGAATTTCAAAAGAGCAAAAATTACATTTATGGTCCATGGGAATTCAAACTTGGCAAAATTACACCCTTGGGATATTTTTGGGAACATATCATTTACACCCCCCATGTTTCGGTAAATTGCATGAATGGTCCTTGTGATTTAAGAGTTACCTAAACCAACCGGACCCTTGTTTTTCTTTAACCCACAAATCCAAAACCAAACCCACCAGGCCCATCTCTCTTTTAGCCCACTCCATAGCCCATTCACCACTTCACCCCGTTTTAAACTAACACCCCAACCTTTCACCCTCCACTTCCCAGTCAACCGTAGTCAAACCCCCCTCCAACTTGCTACCTGCTCCCCCCTCCTCCACCTCAGCACACCATCCCTCCCCTTTGACTCTTAAGCTATGCTCCAAAGTTCTTTAATTGTTCTCCTTTCCCCCACTCAACCTCAGTCTGACAAAGGAAGAAAAAAAATTGGCGCCAAAAGATTTTAAAGGTCAAGATTGATGATTGATAATCCAAGGGCTCAGAAAGGAGATGGGATTCACTCATTAGGGTTTCAAAACCCTAATGGTTCCATATAAAAGAAAAGAGAAGTAGCAGTGGAGAGGAGAGTAGCATAATTTAGTAAAACTTAGGTCGAGTGTAATTTCTTTAAGTTTGTAATTTTATTTTTCAGCTTTGTATTATCAAACTCATTAATATAAGTGTCATGTGAATGTTTTTATTAATGAATTTTAGTGTTTCATTTTGCTTTTCATTTTGCTAAATTTTCATTAAAATCTGAAGGAGGTCTCAAATGGTAGTTATAGCTGTTATCATGGACTAAATTAGATCACTTAAGCTCCCAAAAGCTTATAAGAGCTTTTAGTAACCTAAAATCCAGAAAAAACACAAGAACACTCAAAAGAACACATTGGTCAACGAAAGTCAAACTAAGATTTTTGAGGTTTGGATTCTGATTCAGAAGTGGATTGGATGCATGCAGCTTTGGAGTATTTGGTTTAGATCCTCAAGGGAGGAAATAGGTTGGTTCTTTTGGGTCTAATTCTACTTTCTCAGATTGGATGGTTTTGTAAGAAATTCTCTCTTTTATAAATTTTATTGTTCAAAAGCTTAAGTATTGTTTATCTCAGCTTAATTGTAGATTTTAGTTGTAATATTGTTCACAAACTAAATTGATTTTAAGAAATTAGATTTGAGTTGATGGATTTCTTGTTTAACTGTCATTTATAGTCTCTTAAGTAACTTTAGTCATTTCCTGTTCTTGATTATTGCTCATCTGTTTACTTATGCTTTGTTTGTTATAATAAGGATTTGGGAATCAAATTTCATGTTCTAAATCAGTTTATGCCTTTGTTTCTCAAAACAGATTAGGTATAAAAGGGTGTTTGGATCAGTGGATTCATCCACTAAAAACTAGGTTGTGTTTGGTATTTGTGATTTAGAAACATTACTTAGGTCTGATTGTGCTTGAATCAACCCTCAAATTGGATCTTAGTAGCTTAAAAGTCAAAATGGCAAAGTTCCACCACCACAGTTAACTGTGGTGGTTTTTGGAGTCTCAAATCTCTTTAGTTCATTAAATAAGTTAATGTTTTAACTTAATTCAGTCCTTAGTCAACTTACAAACATGATTTGAGGCAATTATTTCCTTCACAAGTTCATAAAAGTCAAAGAAGCAATTTTAGTTGAAAAGTCAAAACGTGTCTCAGTCATTTTGAGCAATCTTGGTAAGCCTGCAACTTGTTTGATCTTAGGTGTTAGAGTCTGAAATTTGGTGTGCTTAATCTCTGCCACTTTGTCAATTTTTGTGAATTTTATCAAAATTTTAGGATTTTGTTTGGTGGGTCCCACAGCCCCTTGAAGTAGGCTGCAGGGCATACCTCTGCTCTGCACATCAGTTACCACCTTCACACCACCACCTTTTGTGGTGGTTTGTGGTCACCACAGTGGTCTATTCCACTTGATTCTGGTTCCCCTCAACCCCCCTCCTACCAGGGAGTGTTTTTGACCCTTTTGTTTGACCCCTAAGACTGTGGACCCCACCTTATTTTGACCCTTAACCTTGTCCCCTAATCTGCTCAGTTTACAATAAGCTTGTGCTTATTTTTGGTCTTTTTGGCTTATTCAGGCCAATCCTTTGCTCATTAGTTTCTTATTATTGATTGTTAAACTCAGAGAAACCAATCTCAACCATTGTGGACCCCACATTTCACCATTTGAGCTAAAACACTCCACAGTCAACAAAAGTCAACTGTGGGTGTAATAAGCACTTGAATTGCTTATTCATTGGGTTAAAACAAAAGTGTTTTTATTAAAGTTAGTTGTTTTTAGCTTATTATCAGTTTAGAAAAAGAAAAAATCAAAAAAAAAACCACTTTTAAAAATAGTGATAGCTTCTATTTAATAGGATTTATCTATTTATTTTTCTTTTTAATTAATTTCTAAGTAATATGTCACTTTTATATTTTTAGAAATTATATTTTAGGTTAAAATAATTTTACAAATTTTTCCAGATTTTTATTTTGTCATTTAGTGGTATTTCTAATTAATTTTAGTTTAATTTAGTTTTAATTAATATTAATCAATTAAATAGCATAATTAGTTTTAATATAGTATAACCTAGTTTTTATAATTTTTCTAGCTTTTATTTTAGTTAAAACATTTTTATAAATTTTTCTAGAATTTTTACTGTTCATTTTCTATTTTTTATAATATAATTAGTTTAATTAGTAATTAATAAGTAATTAGATTAATAATTAGTTAATTAGTTTAAAAATACATAAAATTAATTTTTTATAATTTTTTAGGATTCCTGTAATGGTTAATTAGATTTGTAAAATTTTTCTTAATTTTCTAAGTCTTTTTAGTATTTTTAATAATTCTAATTAATTTAATTAGTATTAAATAGATAATTAGTAATTAATTAATTATAAATAATTAAATAGTGTAAAAATAATTTTAATTTTTCTTAAAATTTTCTTTTATTATTAGGATTGTAAAAATATTAAATTTACACTTTTAACCCTTACCATCCTTCAGTTGTACTTTTTGTTTTGTGCGTCTGTATACGTTTTTTAATTAAAACGTACGTTTTTAGTTTTTAGCTCAAATCTCCGTAATCTAAATTCCCGTAATCAATCACGTAGCTTTCCTAAGCTATATTTGTTAATAAATTCCAAATAATTCTGATCATAACCCTTTTCTGTGAATAATTACCCGATCACAAATACGCTAAAGTTACAATCCACACTTCAACGGGACTTAACGACCTGGTGATACCTTATATTACCCGGAGTATTGACCTAGGCTATTTGACTTTGTTGACCATTATTTGGTCCACATAAGTTAGGTGGTTCGGGCTCAATCAAAATTTGGCGCCGCTGCCGGGGAAGTGTGCGCGTTTCTTTAGCGTTATTTGAGATTAGTGTTATCTCACCTCACTCACTGTATAAATACCACCACTTGTGTATATTTTCATAATCAAAATACAAAAAAGTCATTAACACTTTTCCTAAAGTGTTAAAACACCAAAAAAATTAAAAATAACAAAACAGATCGTAACGTTTTCTGATTCGGTTTTCTTTTAAGGTGATTCTTAAAGAAAAACGATTTTGGTGAACGAGACGATACCAAAAATATTCTCCAAAAGTTTTTAAGCCCATACACAAAAACACAAAAACATTCGTCTTTTTCTTGTGAATAATAAATCTACATAAAAATAAACCGTCGCAAACCAAGATAGAACACCTTCCAACTGGGGGTGTGAACAAATAAGTTCCCAAACCAAAAAGATTAAAACTTGCCTTTGTATCCTTGTGTGTGGTGTATCTTTTCTAAAGAAGCCACTCACTTGTGATTATTGGTTTAAGTTCACTGTCGTTTTGCCTCGATTTTGTTTTGAGTGAGTTTTTAGTGCATGCGCACTCGTTCTTCTAGGTCTACTAGCCCATTACGTGAGCTTGTACGAAAACCTAGAAGACCTCGTAGACGTTCAGCACCAACAGTCAGATCTGAGATCCGCACTGTTACCACACCCACTGTCACCATGGCGGAAGACCGTCCCATGTGTGAACTTCTCCAAGCACCCATCGAGGGTTACGGAGATGCCATTATTGTCCCAGCCATCGTGGCTGATACTTTTGAGCTCAAAACCGGGTTACTCAATCTTGTAACCTCAAGTCAGTTCTACGGTTTTGAGAGGGACGATCCTCATGCTCATATTCGATGGTTCAATAAAATCACATCCACCATCAAGTACAAAAATGTCCCATGTGAAGCAATAAAACTTCTTCTCTTCCCATTCTCATTGGAGGGGCAAGCCCGGATTTGGCTTGAAAAACAACCTCCACGATCTATTGAGACTTGGGAAGATCTTGTCAAAAAGTTTGTGAATGAATTCTTCCCACCTTCCAAGACCACGAGTCTTAAGAACGAAATCACCAAGTTCACTCAAAAATATGATGAATCTTTTGGTGAAGCGTGGGATCGTTTCAAAGAATTACTTCGCAAGTGTCCACATCATGGTTTCTCTGAGTTGATGCAACTCGATACGTTTTACAATGGCGTGAGCCAAGCTGATCAGGATTCACTCAATGCCTCCGCGGGAGGCAACTTCTTGAGTAAAACCACAAAAGAAGCTTTGCAAATCATAGAAAACAAGTCTAAGGTCCGCTCTACACGAAGCAAACCGATTGTTTCCCAAATTAATGCGGGTCCTTCCACTTCATCTTCTGTGAGTCAATCTAGCACGGATGCTAAGATTGACAAGCTCACTGAAGCGATCCAAGCTTTGGTTCTCGCCCAAACAAAGAAAGTTTCATTTCCACAACATCCTCCCCCTGCTGAGGTTAAAAAAGTGGAAGTTTGTGTAACTTGTGGTGGGCCGCATGCCTACTACAATTGCACAGCTACTGATGGTACTCCATACGAAGCTCATGCTTTAGCGGGGTCCCAAAATCAAGGAGGCAATCAATATCGCCCTCCTATGGACCCTAGCTATCGTCCTCAACATCATTATCCTGGACCTCCTGGTTTTAATCAAAACCAAAATGTCCAAAACCGTGGTCAAAATCAAAATAGAGCTAACCAAGGTTATCAAAACCAAGGTTATCAAAACCAAAGTAACTTCAATCAGGCCCACGGTTTTCCAAATCAAAACCAAGGGTTCCAAAATCAAGGTTTCCAACAACAAAATCAAGGAAACTTTAATCGGAACCAAGGTCAGGGTAACTTCAATCAGGGATATTTTCATGGAAACAACAACCCTAATCAGGGTAATTTTCAAAATCAAGGTCCTAATCCGAACAATCGAGCTCCAAATATTCCTAATCCGAATCAAGCCATTGTTCCAACCGGGCCTTCATCTGACGAGTTGTTGAAACAATTCATGAAGTCCCAAGAAGAGTTGAACAAGTTGCTGGTCAGCCAGATTTCTGACATCAAGAAGTCTTTAAATGATCGACCCTCTGGCTCAGGTACTACTTTACCGAGCAACACGATCGCTAACCCGAGGGGCGATGCTAAGGCGATCACAACACGAAGTGGTGCTTCATATGATGAACCCGCGATTCCTACTACCTCTTCTTCTCCTCCAAAGGTAGTGAATCGTGAACCTGAGGTGACAAAGGACAAAGTGCAAAATCCTAGCCCACGAAGTACAGCACACGTCCAACCTCAGGTTATTCCTGAAACCAGATGTAAGCCTGGAGTTGTCTTTGAACCACCAGAAACTCCAGTGGACAACCCTAAATCCAAAACTTCTATTCCCTATCCATCACGTCTCAGTGAACAAAAGCTCCGCGAAAAAGCTAATCACCAAATGGATAAATTTTTCCAAATCTTCCAAGATTTGCATTTTGATATTAGCTTCGCGGATGCTATTCTCTTGATGCCCAAGTTTGCATCGACAATCAAAAATCTGTTGAGTAACAAAGAAAAATTATTTGAGATGGCAAGAACTCCTCTGAATGAGAACTGCTCTGCGGTTCTTTTGAAAAAGCTTCCTGAAAAGCTTGGAGATCCCGGGAAATTTCTCATTCCTTGTACTTTCCCGGGTATGGTTGATTGCTTCGCCTTGGCCGATCTAGGTGCTAGCATTAACCTGATGCCATATTCTGTGTGGAAGAAACTCTCTCTCCCCGAACTTACCCCCACGTGCATGACTTTAGAGCTTGCCGATCGTTCGATTTCTCGTCCCATTGGCATTGCCGAGGACGTATTCGTTAAAGTGGGGAAGTTCCATTTTCCGGCAGATTTTGTGATTGTTGACTTTGATGCCGATTCAAGGGTCCCTCTCATTCTTGGGCGGGGATTCCTTAGAACTGGGCGAGCTCTTATCGATGTATTTGAGCATGAGATCACATTACGTGTTGGAACGGAAGCCATAACCTTCAACCTAAATCAAACTTCGAGATACTCCTCCAATTATGATTGTGAGTCGGTGAATCAAATTGATGTCATCGATGTTGCTGCTGAGGAGTATGCTCAAGAGATTTTAGGTTTCATTGATGATTCTTCGAGTGAAAACCTCACTCAGTCTTCTCACCCCATCATAGCCAATTCTTCTCCTTCCCTCACTCCGTTTGAGGGAAGTGACTTCATCTTAGAAGAAATGGAGGCGTTTCTCAAAAGTGATTCAATTCCCGATGGAGTTGATAACCAAGAGATCGACCTCGAGAGGGATATTCTCATGCTTGAAAAATTGTTAAACGAAGATCCCTCTCCTCTTCTTGTTCTACCACAACAACTTCATAAAGAGGAGGTCAAAAATGTTGAGAAAACTGATGACTTCCCTGAGGTTGAACTTAAGGACTTGCCGCCTCATCTTGAATACGCATTTCTGGAGGGTGATGATAAATTACCCGTCATAATTGCCAAAGACTTAAGTGATGAGGAAAAGGCTGCTCTCATAAAGGTTTTGAAGTCTCATAAACAAGCAATTGCTTGGCGTCTCTCCGACATAAAGGGCATTGACCCTGAATTCTGTACTCATAAAATTTTAATAGAGGACGACTTCAAACCTGCAGTCCAACAACAAAGAAGGGTGAATCCAAAAAATTCACGAGGTTATCAAACAAGAGGTTTTAAAACTTTTTGATGCCGGATTGATTTACCCTATCTCAGACAGTCATTGGGTCAGCCCAATCCATTGTGTTCCAAAAAAGGGTGGCATTACCGTTGTCACAAATGAGGAAAATGAGTTAATTCCCACTCGTTTGGTTACGGGGTGGCGCGTTTGTATTGATTATCGTAAGCTAAATGACGCTACCCGTAAAGATCATTTTCCTCTGCCCTTTATGGATCAGATGCTCGAGAGATTATCGGGGAATGAGTATTATTGCTTCCTCGATGGTTTCTAGGGTTACTTTCAGATTCCCATTGACCCGCAAGACCAAGAAAAGACCACTTTCACGTGCCCCTATGGAACTTTCGCATATAAACGTATGCCATTTGGCTTATGTAATGCTCCGGGCACGTTTCAAAGATGTATGATGGCCATTTTTTCCGACATGATCGGAAAAACTATGGAGGTCTTCATGGACGATTTTTTGGTCATTGGGGATTCGTTTCAGACATGCCTCTCCCATTTAGACAATATGCTAAAACGTTGTGAAGACACAAAGTTGTGTCTAAATTGGGAGAAGAGTCACTTTATGGTCAAAGAGGGCATTGTCCTCGGCCATAAAATTTCAAAAAACGGGATTGAGGTTGATCGTGCCAAAGTGGACGTCATTGCAAAATTGCCTCATCCCACGACTGTGAAAGGTGTTAGGAGCTTTTTGGGTCACGCCGGCTTTTACCGTAGGTTTATTCAAGATTTTTCTAAAATCGCCCGGCCTATGACCCATCTCCTCGAAAAGGATGCTCCTTTTATCTTCTCCCCTGAGTGCATCGAAGCCTTTGAAACATTAAAGAAAAGACTTACCGAGGCACCGATTCTTGTTGCCCCCGATTGGGACTTGCCCTTTGAACTCATGTGTGATGCTAGTGATTATGCTATTGGGGCAGTCTTGGGGCAACGAAAAACAAAACATTTTCAGCCTATACACTATGCCAGCAAAACTATGACCGAGGCACAAAGTCATTACACCACCACTGAAAAAGAATTATTAGCTGTGGTGTATGCTTTTGAAAAATTCCGGCCATACTTGATCCTGACAAAAAGCATAGTGTATACGGATCACTCGGCTTTGAAGTACCTTTTTGCAAAACAAGATGCAAAGCCGAGACTTCTTCGTTGGGTTCTCCTCCTTCAGGAATTTGATATCATTATTCGTGATAAAAAAGGAGCTGAGAACCTAGCTGCTGATCATCTCTCCCGTTTGGAAAACCCCCATCAAGATGTTTTCGAGAGGAAAGAAATTAATGAAACATTCCCTCTCGAAACACTCAATGCGGTTGCCTTTCGTGGAGATTCTGTTACCCCTTGGTTTGCCGATTTTGCAAACTACCTTGCGGGTAACTTCATTGTGAAAGGGATGTCGTCCCAACAGAAAAATAAGTTCTTTAAAGATGTAAAACATTACTTCTGGGACGACCCCTACTTGTTCAAAATCTGTGCGGATCAAGTCATCCGGCGGTGTGTATATGGTCAAGAAGCCACTGAAATCTTAAAGGCTTGCCATGCTGGTCCCACGGGGGGCCACCACAATCCAAATTACACCGCAAAAAAGGTGTTTGATTCCGGTTTCTTTTGGCCCTCGATTTACAAGGATGCCCAAGAATTAGTCAAATCCTGTGACGCGTGTCAACGTCACGGGAATATTTCACAAAAGAATGAAATGCCACAAAATGCAATCCAAGTTTGTGAAATATTTGACGTTTGGGGCATCGACTTTATGGGGCCATTCCCGTCATCTCATGGAAACAAGTATATACTCGTGGCAGTTGACTATTTGTCAAAATGGGTCGAAGCAAAAGCTTTACCCACAAATGATGCCCGAGTAGTTGTGAAGTTTTTGAAAGCTCTCTTTGCTCGATTTGGAACTCCACGTGCTATAATTAGTGATCGTGGTACGCATTTTTGTAATGACAAATTCGATAAAGTCATGCAAAAGTATGGTGTAACTCACCGTCTTTCTACTGCGTACCACCCTCAAACAAGTGGACAAGTAGAAGTTTCCAATCGAGGCATAAAGAGAATATTGGAGAGAACCGTTGGGGAAAATCGTGCATCTTGGTCGGATAAATTAGATGATGCACTTTGGGCTTTCCGTACAGCGTATAAAACACCCATTGGGTGTACACCTTATAAACTTGTGTACGGGAAAGCGTGCCATCTTCCGATCGAGCTTGAGCATAAAGCCTATTGGGCTCTCAAGCATGCCAATTTCGACCTCAAAACTGCGGGTGATCATAGGAAAGTTCAACTCAATGAATTAAATGAACTTCGTGATCAAGCTTACGAGAACTCTTTGATCTATAAAGAAAAGACAAAGAAGATTCATGACTCCAAGATCAAAAACCGCGTTTTTAACGTTGGTGATCGAGTCCTTCTTTTCAACTCTAGACTCAAGATCTTCTCGGGAAAGCTCAAAACCCGATGGACTGGTCCATTCACTATCGTTAAGGTTTATCCTTATGGCACCGTCGAGTTATCACAAAATGACGGACCTAATTTCAAAGTGAATGGACATCGGTTAAAACATTACTTTGGAGAGGACATACCATCTATGGTTGTCCCGGATCTCCAAACTTTCCCCAAGGACAATTGAATTCGGGGATCGAGTCAAGCTAGTGACTCGGTGAACAAAAATTAGCAACATATACGGGTTTTCACCCGTATTTCTGACTTCTTTCTACTTTCTACCACCCTAGTGTGGGGGAATGGCCAACCCCCCGCTATTTGAAAAATGTATATATGTATATAAGTTCAAAAAAAAAAAGTGTGATTGTATGTACAGATAAATAAAGTGAAAAATACAAAACAAAATTCCACAGTTAGCTTCGAATATTATCTTTTTACGTTCATAGATTCGGCATAATAGCCGGGACTTTGAATATTGAGGACAATATTCATTACTAAGTGTGGGGGGAATTCTAGCGAATTTTATCGCAAAATACTTTCAAGTACCCCCATTTTGGCCCAAATTTTTCACTTTATTCCAAAATTTTTGTGGTTATCAGTCCGCCAAAGTCTAAATGACAAAGGGATTGGCTAGTCCAGGAGCAAACGGCTCTTGGTAAAGACATCTCAAATCCGTTTACGGCTGGCAATTTGCCCAAAATTGTATGCTTCATCAACTCCCCGATAACAAATGAGTTGGCTAGCCCGCAAGATTATGGCTTGTGGTAAAGGCCGTGGAAAAACCATAATTGGTAATCAGCTCACCAAGATGTTGACTAGGTCCATCAAGATGCTGGCTAGTCCAGGAGCAAACGGCTCCTGGTAAAGACTTATCAAATCCGTTGACAGCTGGTGGTTTGCTCAAAATCACACGGTTATCAGGTGTGCCACAGTTCTTACACCTGGCTACTCCAGAAGTGATGGCTTTTGGTAAAGAGATTAAAATCCATCAAGTTTTTCTCAAAATATTGCTAGGGACTAGCAATAGCTTAGTGTGGGGGATTGATGAGTGCTCAAACACTCATCATTTTTACCGTATCTGGACTGCCAAAACATCCAAAAACACCCAAAAACGCATCAAAATGCACAAATTATCCCAAAAGTGTGTTTTATATATTTTAGTTGCAAAATGTTTAAAAACAAATGAAAAACGAACAAAGTTTGCACAATTGGCAGTTTCAGTCCCTCAAGTTTCAAAATTTGGCAAAACTAGTCCCTGGAAGTTTAAAACGAAAGAAAAGTCAACCCAAGGCAAAGAAAAGTCAAAAAAATTATCAAAATAAGTCCTTGGGTAATAAAGTTTGAGAAAATTACACTTTTACCCCTTAAAATCCAAAATTGACAAAAATGGTCCCTGGAGTTTTGGAAATTGACATATTTGATCCCGGGTAGAATAATTTTGAATGAAAAATCATCTAGGGTCCTTGGAAAATCATAAATTGTCAAAAATAATCCTTTGGTGTGAGTTTGAGGAAATTACAACATTAGTCCCTCAATTTTGGAAACTTGTCATTTATGGCCCCCGGGAATTTCAAAAGAGCAAAAATTACATTTATGGTCCATGGGAATTCAAACTTGGCAAAATTACACCCTTGGGATATTTTTGGGAACATGTCATTTACACCCCCCATGTTTCGGTAAATTGCATGAATGGTCCTTGTGATTTAAGAGTTACCTAAACCAACCGGACCCTTGTTTTTCTTTAACCCACAAATCCAAAACCAAACCCACCAGGCCCATCTCTCTTTTAGCCCACTCCATAGCCCATTCACCACTTCACCCCATTTTAAACTAACACCCCAACCTTTCACCCTCCACTTCCCAGTCAACCGTAGTCAAACCCCCCTCCAACTTGCTACCTGCTCCCCCCTCCTCCACCTCAGCACACCATCCATCCCCTTTGACTCTTAAGCTATGCTCCAAAGTTCTTTAATTGTTCTCCTTTCCCCCACTCAACCTCAGTCTGACAAAGGAAGAAAAAAAATTGGCGCCAAAAGATTTTAAAGGTCAAGATTGATGATTGATAATCCAAGGGCTCAGAAAGGAGATGGGATTCACTCATTAGGGTTTCAAAACCCTAATGGTTCCATATAAAAGAAAAGAGAAGTAGCAGTGGAGAGGAGAGTAGCATAATTTAGTAAAACTTAGGTCGAGTGTAATTTCTTTAAGTTTGTAATTTTATTTTTCAGCTTTGTATTATCAAACTCATTAATATAAGTGTCATGTGAATGTTTTTATTAATGAATTTTAGTGTTTCATTTTGCTTTTCATTTTGCTAAATTTTCATTAAAATCTGAAGGAGGTCTCAAATGGTAGTTATAGCTGTTATCATGGACTAAATTAGATCACTTAAGCTCCCAAAAGCTTATAAGAGCTTTTAGTAACCTAAAATCCAGAAAAAACACAAGAACACTCAAAAGAACACATTGGTCAACGAAAGTCAAACTAAGATTTTTGAGGTTTGGATTCTGATTCAGAAGTGGATTGGATGCATGCAGCTTTTGAGTATTTGGTTTAGATCCTCAAGGGAGGAAATAGGTTGGTTCTTTTGGGTCTAATTCTACTTTCTCAGATTGGATGGTTTAGTAAGAAATTCTCTCTTTTATAAATTTTATTGTTCAAAAGCTTAAGTATTGTTTATCTCAGCTTAATTGTAGATTTTAGTTGTAATATTGTTCACAAACTAAATTGATTTTAAGAAATTAGATTTGAGTTGATGGATTTCTTGTTTAACTGTCATTTATAGTCTCTTAAGTAACTTTAGTCATTTCCTGTTCTTGATTATTGCTCATCTGTTTACTTATGCTTTGTTTGTTATAATAAGGATTTGGGAATCAAATTTCATGTTCTAAATCAGTTTATGCCTTTGTTTCTCAAAACAGATTAGGTATAAAAGGGTGTTTGGATCAGTGGATTCATCCACTAAAAACTAGGTTGTGTTTGGTATTTGTGATTTAGAAACATTACTTAGGTCTGATTGTGCTTGAATCAACCCTCAAATTGGATCTTAGTAGCTTAAAAGTCAAAATGGCAAAGTTCCACCACCACAGTTAACTGCGGTGGTTTTTGGAGTCTCAAATCTCTTTAGTTCATTAAATAAGTTAATGTTTTAACTTAATTCAGTCCTTAGTCAACTTACAAACATGATTTGAGGCAATTATTTCCTTCACAAGTTCATAAAAGTCAAAGAAGTAATTTTAGTTGAAAAGTCAAAACGTGTCTCAGTCATTTTGAGCAATCTTGGTAAGCCTGCAACTTGTTTGATCTTAGGTGTTAGAGTCTGAAATTTGGTGTGCTTAATCTCTGCCACTTTGTCAATTTTTGTGAATTTTATCAAAATTTTAGGATTTTGTTTGGTGGGTCCCACAGCCCCTTGAAGTAGGCTGCAGGGCATACCTCTGCTCTGCACATCAGTTACCACCTTCACACCACCACCTTTTGTGGTGGTTTGTGGTCACCACAGTGGTCTATTCCACTTGATTCTGGTTCCCCTCAACCCCCTCCTACCAGGGAGTGTTTTTGACCCTTTTGTTTGACCCCTAAGACTGTGGACCCCACCTTATTTTGACCCTTAACCTTGTCCCCTAATCTGCTCAGTTTACAATAAGCTTGTGCTTATTTTTGGTCTTTTTGGCTTATTCAGGCCAATCCTTTGCTCATTAGTTTCTTATTATTGATTGTTAAACTCAGAGAAACCAATCTCAACCATTGTGGACCCCACATTTCACCATTTGAGCTAAAACACTCCACAGTCAACAAAAGTCAACTGTGGGTGTAATAAGCACTTGAATTGCTTATTCATTGGGTTAAAACAAAAGTGTTTTTATTAAAGTTAGTTGTTTTTAGCTTATTATCAGTTTAGAAAAAGAAAAAATAAAAAAAAAAACCACTTTTAAAAATAGTGATAGCTTTTATTTAATAGGATTTATCTATTTATTTTTCTTTTTAATTAATTTCTAAGTAATATGTCACTTTTATATTTTTAGAAATTATATTTTAGGTTAAAATAATTTTACAAATTTTTCCAGATTTTTATTTTGTCATTTAGTGGTATTTCTAATTAATTTTAGTTTAATTTAGTTTTAATTAATATTAATCAATTAAATAGCATAATTAGTTTTTATATAGTATAACCAAGTTTTTATAATTTTTCTAGCTTTTATTTTAGTTAAAACATTTTTATAAATTTTTCTAGAATTTTTACTGTTCATTTTCTATTTTTTATAATATAATTAGTTTAATTAGTAATTAATAAGTAATTAGATTAATAATTAGTTAATTAGTTTAAAAATACATAAAATTAATTTTTTATAATTTTTTAGGATTCCTGTAATGGTTAATTAGATTTGTAAAATTTTTCTTAATTTTCTAATTCTTTTTAGTATTTTTAATAATTCTAATTAATTTAATTAGTATTAAATAGATAATTAGTAATTAATTAATTATAAATAATTAAATAGTGTAAAAATAATTTTAATTTTTCTTAAAATTTTCTTTTATTATTAGGATTGTAAAAATATTAAATTTACACTTTTAACCCTTACCATCCTTCAGTTGTACTTTTTGTTTTGTGCGTCTGTATACGTTTTTTAATTAAAACGTACGTTTTTAGTTTTTAGCTCAAATCTCCGTAATCTAAATTCCCGTAATCAATCACGTAGCTTTCCTAAGCTATATTTGTTAATAAATTCCAAATAATTCTGATCATAACCCTTTTCTGTGAATAATTACCCGATCACAAATACGCTAAAGTTACAATCCACACTTCAACGGGACTTAACGACCTGGTGATACCTTATATTACCCGAAGTATTGACCTAGGCTATTTGACTTTGTTGACCATTATTTGGTCCACATAAGTTAGGTGGTTCGGGCTCAATCATCGACATGTCGTCGGGATAACAAAAGTTAATAAAAATAAATAAAACGAGGCTCTCACCCTGCTGTCTTGGTTGTCTCGGCTCTCACCCTCGGCTCTCACCCTCGGCTCTCACCTGCTGCTACTGTATAAAAAAAATAATAACAAAAATTAACAAAATTTTAATAACAATTTTATTAACAAAATTTAATAGCAATTTTATTAACAATAATAATAACAATTTTTAAACAAATTTATTAACAAAATTTTACTAAAAAAATTACCTGCTGCTGTCTTGGTGGATCTGTGAAGAAGAAGAAGAAGTGGGGAAGAAGAAGAATTAAAAAATGGAGGGGTAGAGGAGAGAATTAAATAATGGAGGGGTAGAGGAGGAGGAGGTGCACAGTGGTGCGAGTGTCGGAGTTGTGGTGGTGTGGTGAGCTGTGGTGGAGGTGGTATAATGTGGTTGGGGTGATGGTGGTATAATGTGGTTGGGGTGGAGGAGTGGTGGAGGTGATGGAGATGTAATCGCCGGCGAGAGGGGGAGGCGATGGTTTTTTTTTTTTTTTTTTTCTAAGTTATGAGAAATAATTGACCAGATCTGGTGTTGGTATTGCTTTATATTATCCCGTCGACGGGAATAGAAAGGGATTTTTTTTATATTATTAATACTCCCGTCGACATGTCGACGGTAATATTACGCTATTGTGTCGTTTGCGTTTGGCGGGACGTATTAAATTTTCACGAAAAAATTTGGCGGTTTTATTCCCGTCGACATGTCGACGGGAACATAACTTTTATTAAAAAAAATTATTTATAAAAAATACTTTTATAAAATTACTTTATTATAAATACTTTTATAAAATATTAAAAAATAAGTTTTATAAAATTAATAAACTAAATTTATATAATTGAAAAAAAATATTTATTATAAATACTTTTATAAAATTAAAAAAATATATATATTTAAAATTAACTACTTATATTATAATTAAAAAAAATCATTTATTAAAATATAAAATAAATAATAATTAGAATATCACAAAATCATTTATTAAAAAATCATGAGATGTTAAACAAATGAGTCGAGATGCAATGGTTATACATGAGATGTTAAACGAACGAGTTGAGATGCAATGGTTATACATGAGTTTGAGTCGAGATGCAATGGTTATACATGAGATGTTAAACGAACGAGTCGAGATGCTATGGTTATACATGAGATGTTAAACGAACGAGTCGAGATGCAATGGTTATACATGAGATGTTAAACGAACGAGTCGAGATGCAATGGTTATACATGAGATGTTAAACGAACGAGTCGAGATGCTATGGTTATACATGAGATGTTAAACGAACGAGTCGAGATGCTATGGGTACCGCCAGATCCGCCAGGGCTGAAAAAATTGGCAGTCAGCGATTTTGACCCGCGAGACGATTTTCAAATTTTTCGAAAACTCCTAAAATCAAAAAGAAACTGCATATCTAGTTAGGAAATGCAAGAATTGAACATGTAAACACACATATCATAGGACTTTGACCTTGAGGTCGAGAATTTCACTATACTCAGTGAAAATTTCATAAACATGAAAATTTGACAACTTTCCAAATGTTGTCTTCCTGCATCATTGTTAGTTCCTACAAGTTCCAAATAGTACCAAATATCTTACCAACACACAAATACATAACACGTAATGTTTAAATAACCAAATCGTTCAAATAGTACCCAGTGCCAGACACTCATACACACCCGCTCTCATAGATGGTCAATCTTCTTCTTGAGCATTTCAAGAAATCTCTCGATGTTTTTGAACATCCCTTTTGTTTGCTTGAACTCCGCCGACTCATTTGGAATATCCAAAAGTTGGACAATGTATTCTAGATGTGGGAGCCTAGAGTTGGGCAAAGTCTAGAATTGGAAAATGTTTACCTTGGGCTTTGTAGATTCTCCTATCACTTAGTGGGACAAAAGCGTGTGGAATAAGAGAGCAGTCTAGGTGAAGACTTCTAGGAGTTGATGGAATGGGAGAGATGAACCTAAAGAGACGGGTCAAGAGCATTCCATATGACATAGACGTTGTGCCTTGCACGGGAATGTTGGTCATTTTCTTGATCATGAGTAGGCAAGGTTGAAGGGTTGTCTAACGGACAAGGAGTAGAACATGTAGCGAAGGCAAACATTGATGTGATCCCGGTTTCCTATGGTGCTAATTACATTGACTCTAAGGAGTTCTTCCCATTCCTTGAATTGGGGCTTGAGTTCATTGAATTCCATTCCATATGGGTCCTTGATGACCTCATTTCCAGTTCTAGTTCTTCTAGTGTTGGTGGTCCTAATGAAGAGGTGGTCACGAAGTTCATCTTTGGACACAAGAGGGGTATCATAGGGATAGATGCGGTCAAAGAGTGTGTCAAGAGTTGAGAGGAAGTGCAAGTCGGAGTAGATGCAAGTACCATGGTTTGGGACACCTAGGATTTGAGCAAACTCCTCGAGGGTGAAGGAGTATTGATGACTACGAGCCCTAAAGTTAATAGACAAGCGACCATACTCATCCTTGGAGAGGGTGATGGATTCATCGAATTCTAAAATAAACCTAGAACAAATAGGCTCGTCGATTTCTAAGAGACACTCAAAGTTGATAGTGGCAAATTCCGTGTAGAGGTTTGTATCTTCAAAGAAGGATGGATCAATGGTTCTACCCTTATGGACATATTGTTTTTCTAAGGCTTTGAAGACAACGATTTGAGTTTGAGTACGACCTTTGGTTTTGTGGTGTTTGGGTAGGTACTTAATGGTGTCCTTGTGGTCGTAGTGAGTTAGAGGAGGCATTATGATTCCTAGAAAATCAAAATTTCTCATTTTAGTCTAAGTGAACGACTATTGTAATGTGTATGTTCTAGTGTATGCCTATATGAAAACAATGTGGAGGTGCGGTTAACTTGACTCATTTTGATGCTTAGAAATGTTTTATAATGCAAGTGATGTTTTAATGACGTTTTTCATTTGTTTTAACAATGTGGTGAACGGTGGTAAAGTATGGTTGACGACCGAGAGTGGATATGTGAAATGAGGTGGTGATTGCTTGTCAACACTTAAAGCTTGGATATCTTCTTTGTGTTCTTCACTTGCTAGAAAGTGGAAGAGACGCATTTCATAATGAAATTCACTTGACTTTTGATGACATAGACAAATATGTTAATGAGAGTATGGATATGACAATAGCCTTTTGTTTCAAAGAGCGACACAAAGGTGAACATAGGTTTATGTATTATGAAAGGTGGTTTAGTCTTAATAGGTTAGGTTATAGTGGGGATGACACACTTGTTTGGTTACATTGTGGAATCTTCTTGTGAAGATGACTAGGTGGACTTATTGGTGAAGATGATATAAACTCTTGGTTTCTTTGAGGGCATGGAAATGGTGGATGACTCGATATTGATAGGACAAAGGATAACTCGGTTTCTCTTTTCACATTGGTTGCTTAAGGTTTGAGTGATGAAAGGTTATGAGGAAGATGCTTGAAATTTTGCTCATTTTGTGAATCTTATGGGCTGAGATATATCACAAGGTGAATGTGATGAGATGATGGTGAAAGAACAAGTGAACTTAAGTGCTAAATGTTTAAGAATGAAACCCTATTGACATGTTCTTGTTCCTATTGATTTAGAAAATTTTCATGAACATATCAAACCATTGATGTAAGTGAGAGCCCTAATTTTCGTATGGTAAGGTGTTTGTGAGTGAAGAATGGCTGTTAGTAAGTTGGAGTTGTGAGTAAAGAGGTGTTTGGTTTTGAAATTAAAAATAAAACAATCTGTAGCTTTGGCGGACCAGGCGGAACCAAAAAGTGGGTTCCGCCCGTATGATCTGAGGGTGCCGTGGGATCTGCAGGGAAATCTCAAAAGGAATTGTCTTGATTTTTGTGGTTTTATCCTAATGTTCAAAACTAAGGTTTCAGATCTTATGAGTCCTTGACTAAGCCTAGGGATGATGAATGCTTCTCATTCAAGAGGTTTCGTGAAAACGTTGATAGAATGGTTAATGTATAAGACTTTCTTAGTTAAGATGTTCCTCAATGAACTTTTTTACCAAGACGATGATGATGGATCACAATATGTCAATTAAGAACATAATGGATTGAATTGTCGCTGAAGTCGATGCTTCCTTTGTTGAAGGTATAACAATGTTGATAAGATGAATTCCGTTGTTGATGCGAGTTTGCATGTTCAAGCGGAGCTTGTTGATGTGCTTCTCCATCCGATACTAATTTGAGAATCATATGCGTTTTGGAGAATCATTGGGTAAGTAAGTATTAAAGTGCAAGTACCACTTGTGCTTTTCTTATCAACTTATTACCGACATAATTCCATTTGTCAAACACTATGGTTTCTATTTCCGTTCTTTTGGGAGACCATAATCCTAGTTGTGTAGTACCTTATGATGTATCCAAATAGGCTCACCTAAAGAGTTGTTTTAGGATCTTCTTTAACACGAGCACATAGACAAAAGCTAAACATAATGTTGAATCTAATTGTTATGAGAACAAGTAGTCTTCTAAACATTTCTCTACATTTAGTTTTACCTACGGATTTACTAATCTCATTCTTGATAAGTCATCAATAACTTAACCATTGAGAACAAGAGAGCAACTAGGAATGTCTTTAAGTTAAAATCCCTTGCTTTTGTGGCTTGCTTTTATTATCAAAAGGTCTTTCAAATATTGACACTATACTCACTTGATTACTTTGAAATATCAATTTCGTTTCACTAGTTGTTTTATTCTAAATTCCAAAAATTGTTTTTGTTGAATTTGTTTAGACACAACTATGACCGATAAATCAAGTTTTATAACTTATGTCAATTTTGCTTGATTCAATGTTTTGATCAAGGTGAGAAGATGTTATTTTGTACTTTTACTCTTAACGTTTTACACAACATACATGTCTTGCTATCATTGAACTTTCGACTAAGTTATCATCTACCAAAGATGATATCTTAGAAGGAGGAGATCACTCGTTAAATGTTATATTCAACGAATCTTCGACTCTTTGGGTTTTCTTATTTAAGACACTATGAATTCTATTTGTTTTGAAAAAGTCCAAGAGGTACAACATCATGAGACTAAGTGTCATAGTTGATATGTAAATCCTAGATGTTGAAAACTCATTTTCTTCCACACATCCTAATGTATGCTAATGTAATTTATTTCACCTTGTGTGTTTTATGTGAGATTATCATAAAGGTGTGATTGAAGAAAAACACAATTTAAGACTCAAAGTATGGTGTTTGAGAATGTTGTTTAACAAAGGTTTGTTTTGCAAGCATCACAAAAGTGTTAGACATTTTAACACTAAGGAAATTCTTAGTTAGCTTACTTGTAAGCAAGAGTTGAGTGAGACTCACTCAAGAGTTTCTCGTGTTTATCTCTTGATGGTTAAAGAACCAAAGCACCTTATATCTCCTACTAGTACTAATGACGAAATTCCTTGTTGCATAGAATCTAATCTTAGTTACTACTAATAGCAAGTAAACACTTTTAGAGTATTACTAATAACACATATTCCAACACATAATGCTAGAGACAAGAGACAATCAAAGTCAAGTTGAAGTAATGCGTACCTTTTAAATTGCCTAGAGATGTTATCAAGAGGATAAACACAATGCGTAAAATCTTGGTTTGACGACACGCTTTGAAACTCAATTACTCATATATCCAAGAAGGTTAGACAATCATATACAAGCATAGATCATGATAATCTTAATTCTTTTATCATGAGTTTCTATTAGAGATTGAATTATCTCTAAATCTCTCTTCTAGGTTTGACAAATTGTACTTTCTTTGTTTTATTAGTTAATGGTGCTTTTGAGTTAAATCCTAATCCAGTTTTATCTTTAAACAACCTTTGACTCCTCAACAATCTTTCAAGAGATTTTGAGCTTTCATCAAATTTAACTAATATTTTTCCTTTCTCATTTTGCATTTTAATCTTATGTTTGTAATCTAGACACAATTTACATTCTAGATCAATTTCAACATTACTCTTAATTCTAGACATTTTATCTTCTAACAAGATTTCCTTTTCAAAGATATTCTTAAAAGATTTTGAAGACTCGTTCTTGAAGATAATTTTAGGTCCATTTTGCATAAACGTTTAGACTCATTTTCTAGTTTAGAAAACTCTAGGATAAATTTGTCAAAGCAAAAGCGTTTGGTTTCAAAGTGTACCTTGCTTGATGTTTTATCTAGTTTAGAATCACAAACCGGATGGTTGGCTTCATCTTCATCCGTGTTATTCCGTGAATCGTAAGCAAGTCCACTAAGAGCTCGTCATGAGTAATCATCTTCACTTACACCTTCATTTAAAACATTTAAACTAGTAGTACATGTATTCATCTCAACTAAAAATCAATCAATTAATATATCCAAGATTTCTAATACATTTGTGAGATCAACTTGATCATCTTTGGCTTGACATATTTCTTGATCAAAATTTAACATATTTTTCCAAATATCATTCTTTCATATTTGGTACTAAAGCTTTATAAATCATTGTTTTAGCTTTAGTATTTTTACCAAGTTTAAGTTAGTTATCTTGGTTTTCAAAAACTTGTTTTCTTTGATTTGAAATTACCAAAAGAATTAATATGCCAAAGATCTTGATCAATTGATTTCACATAGTTTTCAAAATTACTTTTCCATTCAAGTAAGTTTTCTTTTTCAAATAGCGGTGGGTTTTGAATAGGTTGCCCTTCTTTAAGATTTTCAAAATCCAAGGATCGATCCAAGTTTTAAAATACATTCTATTTTAAAGAACTTGAGTAACGTAGCTCCTGATGCCAATTGTGGAAAACTAGAAGGGGGGTTGAATAGTTTACCGCTTTTTCGATTCTTATTTAGCTTAAATAACCTTTGAGAACTTGACGTTTGGTTAAAGATATAAACACAACTTAATATGTTTGATTCTTTGAAAAGACTTTACATGTGGATAACAATTCCAACTTAACTTGTTTCATACTTTGAAAAGCTTTACTTGTAATGATCCTAACTTTGCTTGTGTAGTTCTTTGAAAAGCTTTACTTATGTTTAAAGAAATAAAAACAACATTACTTGTTTTGGTTCTTTGAAAAGCTTTATATGTGATCAACAATTCTAACTAAACAACAACATATAATAACCAAAGATAGAGAAAGAAACAATCAAACCACAACATGATAGTTTATCGTAGTTCGGCTACAAGGACTCTTTTTCCTTGCCCTACATCCACGCCCCGAGTTTCCAACTCGAGAGTTATAAACACTAATCAACAAGCTCCTTTCACCGGCGGAGAAAACCTTACACGTCGCTTATACTTTTACCAACACAAAGCTAGATGTCGAGTTCTTTTACAAGGGTACAACCACTCCCATTCGTCGCTTACACTTTTACCGACACAAAGCTAGATGTCGAGTTCTTTACCAAGGGTACAACCACTCCCGTTAGTTCTTTTACTAGGGTAAAACAACTCCCAACACACTACGTATTTTGAGGCCTAAAATACTAACCTATAACTTCTACATACATGACACACATGAAGTATAAACTACCAAAGCTTATACATGACCAAGCTACCAAGACTTGCAACTTTAGAGTTGAAGCTTGCAACTTCTTGAATGATCTTGTGGAGTTCCTTGCTACATAAGAGAATTACACAAGTCAAGGGTTACTGAGTTAGTTGAGAGAATATGTGAGAATTAGTCCTAAATGGTTAGCCAAAAATCAAGTTATGGCTTGGTATTTATAGCACACCACACTGCATGCTTGGCGGATCAGGCGGAACCCTCAGATGGGTTCCGCCCGTGTACCCCCAGGGTACCGCCGGGTCTGCAGTAGGTTTTTGCAATAACTCTTCAAACCAAACAAGGTCTTGTCTCATAACTCCTAGCAACCAAACAATGTCACATCACTTAAATCAAGTCAAACACAAAACTTGTAAGCAACATCAAAGCTAGTCAAACACATTTCTTTCCATAAATGCATAATGACAAAACTTGCCCTAAGTGTGATGTAACCTTACTATATTAAGAAATAAATATGATGTGACAAGACTCATTTTAGTTTAAGAAGTAAAAACAATGTTTTGTTTAAAAAAGAAATGTTAACCTTAGTTAAACAAGACTTAAACACTTAAAGTGATGATTTACTTATAGCTAAACTTCATACTTTGTCATTAACAAAACTTAGCAAAGATCGTAAAATATAAATAACGTTTTTAGGCGATATTTGTATTAACAACTTTTATAAAATCAAAATTAATTACTTTTATATAATTATAATTAAATAATTTTATAAAAATAAAATACTTGTATAAAAATAAAATGTGTCTTACGTAGTCGTGGCCAATAGCGGCCAATGACTTGACAGTGGCGGCTGTACACCTTCAACTTCTTTCGGTTCTCCTTGTTCACAGCAGCACGCTTCAGGTTCTTATCATTCATGTAAAACTTGATATGCTCCTCCCACACAGATGGCTCGACGTTCGAAGGAGGGTTTCTTCATATCTCATCCACTTTTTCAGGCCCACCCTCCCCGTCGAAGTAAACCCTCTTCATCGTGCCCTTGTTGTCGGAGTAGACCTTAGCAATGTACGCATTGAGGCCCGCCGAAATGGTTCTCCAATCGGGTGAGCGCATGTGGGTCTGCAAGTCGAATAATTCCTGCAAACAAATTTAAACAAATATACACAATTAAACAAATTTAAATAAATGTACACATTCAAATAATTAAATATAAAGATATTATTAAAAGGAAAATAAAATAACTGACCCCGAGTCGGTTCATGAAGCTCTGTCGAATCGGTTCATCAAGTTTGTGCCAGGAGGGATAGAGCAACGGCAAGGACCTAACCAGCTCGCCACATAGTTACTGAACCATGCGCGGTTGGGCCCAACAAGATTAAATGTCCTCTGATCACAATACTCGAACTCGATCGATTGTGGGCCCGAGGCAGCAACAGCTTTCCTGAGGTCTTTGTTTTTGTTGGCTTCACAGACATGTGCCCTGCCGCCATCCCGACCTCTACCCCTGCCATCTGTAAAAGTACAAGTTGAATTAACATATAGAAATTCGGGAACAAATTAACATAAGCATGCACACATTCAAATCACACATTTAAAATAAATATACACATTTAAACAATCCATAACAATTTCATTCAAATAAGCTAAGTGTCATTTAACTAGTTACAATTTCAGATCAATCTGCTACATCTACATCACTATCATAAACAGCATGAGTCGCATCTTCAACTTCATCATCAGAATTGTTTGCATCAGAGTCTGCTAAATCATAAGGATCGTCTTCCTCATCATCAATAAATTCATCGTCGTCATCAACATGAATGATTAGTGGTGGTGCCTCAACTAACATTGATCGACCATCGATATTTAAGGTTGCAAATGCCAAATCATTCAAATTAGCAGACAGTTGGAGATTCGATGAGTTGTTGCCATGTATCACATCATCATCGTCTTCTGCCACAATGACATCCCAGGTTGTGTTGTGATTCACTTCTTGGACGACCTTCCAATGGAGTGGTTATCTGGCAGGATCTTCAAGGTAGAAGACTTGTTTTGCTTGTGTTGCGAGAATGTAAGGTTGATCTTCAAACGCTGTGCTACATGCCCAAATTTGTGTCATGTTGTTTCTAGTGTTATAACGTTCGACTCTACCTCTTTTGACCAAGTCGAACCACATAACTCGAAACAGCATAACTTTGAACTGGGTATACGCGAACTCCAGAATTTCTTCTAGCTAACCATAATACATTTCTCCTTCCTTCTCGCCAGGAGAACAAATTCCGCTGTTCTGAGTTGTACGTTTTACATCGCGGCTGTGTACAATAAACTTCACACCGTTGACTACGCAAGAGTGAACTGAGGTTACGGTCGATAATGGTCCACAAGCCAAAGCGAATAAGTCGGGAGTACAACTTGGGTCATTGTCTGTGTAAAGTTTACCGATCTATGAACAAAGATAAGAATAGATGGAGATGAGTAATATATATAGTCGTTATTTATACAAGGAAATACATATAATAAGTTTACCTTCGTCTGAAACCATCTAGGAAATTCTTGTCGCATGTCGCTATCAGGATGTTCACTGAAAATGGACATGATATTAGAATTAATCGAAAAGATAACTTGGGAAAAAGAAATTTCAAAATAAAAACGCGTACCTCTCGAACTCGTTCATGTACGCGTCGATCGCAGGACTGTTGTGAAGTACATACCATATCACTTTCTTCATTTCTTGGAGACCTAACCGAATAATTGTCACTTTACCAGACGTTTTACATAGTGATCAGAACACCTGGAAATCACTTGTTGGGCGAGGACAACCCTGAGATGCAATTGGACGATTAAATTTCGTCCCAATTTCGCCCCAAAAATAACGAGAACAAAAAGTTAATGCTTCGTCTGCAACATAACCCTCCGCTATTGAACCTTCCGGCTTAGCTTTATTTCGTACATAGTTTTTTAGCTTCTTCATGTATCTTTCAAATGGATACATCCACCGAAATGAAACAGGCCCGCCTTGAAGAGCCTCTTCAGGTAAATGCATAACCAAGTGAATCATAATGTCAAAAAAAGCAGGAGGATATATTTGCTCGAGACTGCACAAAATTTTGATCAACTGTTCTTTAGCTTTCACCATGTCATTCAGCATCAAAGTTCGATTAATGGTGTATAAGTCGGTGTGTCCAGGTATTGCTGAAGTCCATAAGGAAGTAACCGCTGCATCATTATATGACAGTCATGAGACTTCATGCCCGTTATATTGTTATCATCTTTGGTCACTTTCGACTTGAACTTGGATCCGAACCCATCTGGCAGTTTAATTGTTTTGATGTATTGACAGAACAGTTTTCTTTTATCGGGTGTGAGGGAGTACTTAGCTTGAGGCTTCGAGCACTTCCTGTTTTCTTTGTTTCCCAGCCACAAAACCGGTCGAATGCCCAAAGCTTACAAGTCTTGTCTTGCCTTAGCAGTGTCTTTAGATTTGTCATTCGTTAACAAAGTGTTCAAGATACTCTCCAACACATTTTTTTCGATATGCATAACATCCAAACTGTGTTTTAGAGTAAGAGAAGACCAATATTCAAGCTCGTAGAAAATAGACCGTTTAGTCCAGTTCAGGTCGGTTGTAGTATTACGTTTTATCTTCCCAACCCCATAATCTGGATGTTTTCCCGGAAAACTGTGGGCAATATTGCAAGTTGAATGTAGTAGTATCCCTCCTCCATTTATGGTTTTTTTTTAAGAATCTTCTATGGCCAACATAACCTATTTGGCTTATCACACGCGTAGCCGGAGTGCCTACTTTGCATGTATGGCATGCGTAGTAACCTTGCCCACTCCAACTTGACAAACTACTACGAGCAAGAAAATCATTGATGGTCCATAAAAGCATCGCTCTCATGTTGAATACTTTGCCTGTAACAGCGTCCATAGTCGGGACACCTGGTATTTTCCATAATTCCTGAAGGTCATCAATCAAAGGCTTTAAGTAAACATCAATGTCCTTCGCGGGTGATTTAGGTCCAGGAATCAACAACGTCAGCATCAAAGTAGTCTCTTTCATGCATAACCACGGAGGCAAGTTGTATGTTGTTAAGAAACAGGCCACATGCTGTAAGTCTGACTAAGGTTGCCGAACGGATTGAAACCATCAGCAGCAAACCCTAATCGAACGTTTCTCGGTTCGTTAGCAAATTCCCAATATTTACCGCTGTCAAACTTCTGCCATGCTTCACCATCAACCGAGTGTTGCATCATACCTTTTACCGTAGACTTTCCAGTAGCATGCCAAGTCATATGTTTTGCGGTTTGAATATATTTGTACAAACGTTGTAGCCTAGGAATGATAGGAAAGTAACGCAACACCTTGTTAGGAACTTTCTTCCCCGTTGTGTTCTTGTCTTTCCATCTACTCGTTTTACAGACCGGACAATACTCCAAATCTTCGGAACCAGTCCCCCGATATAAAAAGCAATCATTTTCACAAGCATGTATCGACTCATACCCTAACCCGAACTTTTTAAATGTTTTTTTTATAGCAGAGTATGATGGTGGGAGATTGAAACCTAACCTGGCATGAAATACCTCCTAGAGAAATTTTAGCATATTGTTAAATGAAGTATCACTCCATTTACCGCTAACCTTGAGATGCGTAAACTTTGACATAAAATCCAAGGTTGTCATAAAGTCACAACCCGGGTATTTGGAAGAGTTGGCTCATTTTGTTCATTATTTGAAGGAATATCAAAAATATCATTAATGCACGCACGCATGTCACTCATCTCACATTGTGTTGTGTTATCTTGTATAGGAAGAGGATCCGGTTCACCGTGTTCACGCCATTGTGTATAAGTTGGGTCCCACCCATTTTCGCTTATGTGGCTTTTAAGTAAGTCGAGAGATACCCATGGAACATTACAACAAAGACGACATGGACATTTTATGTTGCCGTAACTATTCAATAACGGCTTGCAATGTTCAACGAATGCGGCAAGACCATCAAAAAACTCTTTTGAAACACGACTGTCTAAACGGGTCCAACTCTTATCAAGTATCGTAACTGCATATTTTTTGTTCAACTCTTAGTTATTACACATTTAAAATATTCGACACATAAACACATATAACCATGGAATAAAGGAAAGTTGTTTTGTTCACCTAGTGCAACTATGGAAGGCAATCCTAACCCACTCTTTGAATGATTCATCTCATATATGAATGCGTATAACTGATTTACTATCTGAGAAAATTTCGGCAGCATTCCCCCTCAACTCCCCAAATATGTGCATTAAAGACATATTCGTAGGAGTAAAGGAGAAACACTGTCGGAATCATCTCAAATAGTAAATCAATTATATGCATCCATATCCTACATGAGACAAAACATTCAAAAAGCAGTCCCAAACAGGGGACTTTCTGAAATTAATTTCTAATAAATTAATTTCGGACGGGTTTTCTATAGGATGATTAACTTCGGACGGGGACTTTCCGAAATTAATCACTAAAATCCTAAAACATTCACAAAAGTCTAACAATAGCATATATTTTAAGTTAAACAATTAATAGCATATATTTTAAGTTAAACAATTAGAATATAAACAATTGTTTGGTTTTCGGCTTATGTTTCATAAGCTTATTTTTTGTGACTTATTTTTGAAACTATTTTGTTTATTTTGAAACTTATTTTTTAAACTAATATGAAACATAAGCCGAAAACTAAACAATTAATAGAAAGATATCAAATATATCTAAGGGGTTGTGTGTTTAGGCTTATATAACGGGCTTATGTCTTATTTGGTTTTCGGCTTATGTTTCATAAGCTTATTTTTTGTGACTTATTTTGAAACTATGTAAGGTAAAAAGTTTCAAAATAAGCCATAAAAATTTAGCTTATGAAACATAAGCCGAAAACCAAACAAACCATAAGCCCGTTATATAAGCAGAAACTATTTTTTATATAGTTACTAACCAAACTATTTTTTTCTTTCTTTTACTAGTTCAATACCAAGTCCCCCAAGGTGCTATTTGCACCGTGGGTACACAATGAGCACAACCGACCTTGGTTGTGTCGTTAAAAAAACCAAATAACTAACCAAACGCAGTATCCTACTTAATACTTAATCCGTAAACTAATACTTAATCACATTTCACAATCCGCAATAATCCCTTTTATACCAAAACCTAATATACTAACCAAACTATACATACGGCTGCAAGCACTAAACTAGTAACCAAACGCTACGGGATACGAAACTACAACAAAGCATAAATATGAAAAAAAATTAAAAAAAAAAAAAAAAAAAAAAAAAAAAAAAAAAAAGAATACATACCGTCTCGGCTACTGTATCGGCTGTGGTCTCGGCTGTGGTATCGGCTGTGGCTCGGCTGTGGTCTCGGCTGTGGCTCAGCTGTGGCTCGGCTGTGGTCTCGTCTTGAGCTCGGGCTATAATAAAAGAGATGAAATATATAATGGTTATATCAAAATTTAAAAAAAAAAAAAAAAATTGTTGTCGTCGACATGTCGTCGGGATAACAAAAGTTAATAAAAATAAATAAAACGAGGCTCTCACCCTGCTGTCTTGGTTGTCTCGGCTCTCACCCTCGGCTCTCACCTGCTGCTACTGTATAAAAAAATAATAACAAAAATTAACAAAATTTTAATAACAATTTTATTAACAAAATTTAATAGCAATTTTATTAACAATAATAATAACAATTTTTAAACAAATTTATTAAAAAAATTTTACAAAAAAAATTACCTGCTGCTGTCTTGGTGGATCTGTGAAGAAGAAGAAGAAGTGGGGAAGAAGAAGAATTAAAAAATGGAGGGGTAGAGGAGAGAATTAAATAATGGAGGGGTAGAGGAGGAGGAGGTGCACAGTGGTGCGAGTGTCGGAGTTGTGGTGGTGTGGTGAGCTGTGGTGGAGGTGGTATAATGTGGTTGGGGTGAAGGTGGTATAATGTGGTTGGGGTGGAGGAGTGGTGGAGGTGATGGAGATGTAATCGCCGGCGAGAGGGGGAGGCGATGGTTTTTTTTTTTTTTTTTTTTTTCTAAGTTATGAGAAATAATTGACCAGATCTGGTTTTGGTATTGCTTTATATTATCCCGTCGACGGGAATAGAAAGGGATTTTTTTATATTATTAATACTCCCGTCGACATGTCGACGGTAATATTACGCTATTGTGTCGTTTGTGTTTGGCGGGACGTATTAAATTTTCACGAAAAAATTTGGCGGTTTTATTCCCGTCGACATGTCGACGGGAACATAACTTTTATTAAAAAAAATTATTTATAAAAAATACTTTTATAAAATTACTTTATTATAAATACTTTTATAAAATATTAAAAAATAAGTTTTATAAAATTAATAAACTAAATTTATATAATTGAAAAAAATTATTTATTATAAATACTTTTATAAAATTAAAAAAATATATATATTTAAAATTAACTACTTATATTATAATTAAAAAAAATCATTTATTAAAATATAAAATAAATAATAATTAGAATATCACAAAATCATTTATTAAAAAATCATGAGATGTTAAACAAATGAGTCGAGATGCAATGGTTATACATGAGATGTTAAACGAACGAGTCGAGATGCAATGGTTATACATGAGATGTTAAACGAACGAGTCGAGATGCAATGGTTATACATGAGATGTTAAACGAACGAGTCGAGATGCAATAGTTATACATGAGATGTTAAACGAACGAGTCGAGATGCTATGGTTATACATGAGATGTTAAACGAACGAGTCGAGATGCAATGGTTATACATGAGATGTTAAACGAACGAGTCGAGATGCTATGGTTATACATGAGATGTTAAACGAACGAGTCGAGATACTATAGTTATACATGAGATGTTAAACGAACGAGTCGAGATGCTGTGGTTATACATGAGATGTTAAACGAACGAGTCGAGATGCAATGGTTATACATGAGATGTTAAACGAACGAGTCGAGATGCAATGGTTATACATGAAATGTTAAACGAGCGAGTCGAGATGCTATGGTTATGCATGAGACGTTAACCGAACGAGTCGAGATGCAATGGTTATACATGAGATGTTAAACGAACGAGTCGAGATGTTAAACGAACGAGTCGAGATGTAATGGTTATACATGAGATGTTAAACGAACGAGTCGAGATGCAATGGTTATACATGAGATGTTAAACGAACGAGTCGATATGCAATGGTTATACATGAGATGTTAAACGAACGAGTCGAGATGCAACGGTTATACATGAGATGTTAAACGAACGAGTCGAGATGCTATGGTTATACATGTGATGTTAAACGAACGAGTCGAGATGCAATGGTTATACATGAGATGTTAAACGAACGAGTCGAGATGCAATGGTTATAGATGAGATGTTAAACGAACGATTCGAGATGCAATGGTTATACATGAGATGTTAAATGAATGAGTCGAGATGCGATGGTTATACATGAGATGTTAAACGAACGAGTCGAGATGCTATGGTTATACATGAGATGTTAAACGAACGAGTCGAGATGCGATGGTTATACATGAGATGTTAAACGAACGAGTCGAGATGCTATGGTAATACATGTGTGGAAAACTAGAGGGGTGGTTGAATAGTTTTACGTCTTTTTAATTTGTTATAAAAGATAGTTTTAGTGTATTCTTAGCTTTTAAAAACTTAGATTCGATAATTTGTGATCTCAAGTCTTGCACAATATAAACAACTATCAATCAATAAGATATAAAAATGATAAGTAATGAAATAAATAAGAGATGGAAAGATCGAACCGCGAGACAAGAGATTTATAGTGGTTCGGCTACAAGGACACCTTCCTTGCCCTACTCCACTCCCCAAGCACCTAATTCGAGAGTTTTCTTCACTATATCAACAAGCTCCCTTATGGCGGAGAAAATATTACACACCAATTAACACACCACAACTTCTTCACAACTAAGTCACAACTTCTACACAACTTCTTCAAATCAATCTACTTCACAACTAACTACTCCACGCCTATCTTCTTCACACCAATCCACTCAACAACTAACTACTCCACACCTAGCTTCTTCACTACAATCTAATTTCTAACTTTTCTTCTTCACACCAAGCAACTAACTAATCACACAATCTATATATCTAGCACAACTATCTACAATAAAATATACACAACAATCTTCACAAAGAATGATGTAAATAATCTTGATGATGTACCAACAACTTGTATGTGGAGGTCATAACAAGTTGTAATACTTCTTGTCTTGGGCGATAGAAGTATTCTTCTCTTGCACTTGAGAGGATGATGTTCGAATCACTTTGAAACAAAGAATTATGTACTTATGATCAAAAGATTAAGAGAAAGGAAATGTGGATCTAGAATAGAAAGTTTAGAAGTGCAAAAGGTGAGAAAATTCTGTGGGATGAACCAGTATTTATAGGGGAGAAAAATATTGTTCTAGAGCGTGGTCGTTCCCCTTAATTAATGGTCGGTCCCCTTAATCATTAAGGGGGCCGCCTAAGGAATTAAGGGAGCCGCCCCTTCAGAACGTTGGTTTTTCTTGTCTTTTAGTGGGGAATATTTTTCTGGATAAAATTTGCCATTTTTGGTTGGAAATTTGAAATCATATATTTATAATGAATTAAACATATTCTTTTAATTCCAAAAGTAATTTTGTAAAAGATATAAAATGTTTAATACATTTTATAAAATTTCTAGTGATAAGAAAATTTTTCTTTGATCATGAAATGCAATAACCCTTTGTTTATTCATACCTTAAGTGATATGGGAGCAAAGACAAATATTAAGCACTAAAAACTTGTTTACGTCATATGTTTTAGATTAATGAGTTTATGCTTTGTAATTATCAAAACATAGATGTAGAATACTAACTATATGTGAAACATGTTTATCTTGTGATTAGTGAGACGTTAGAATTGAGGAGGAGGGGAGGAAAGAAATAAAGAAAGGAACCTTGAAAGAAAAAGAGAAAATATTAGATTAAGGTGAATGAAGGTCCAACCCTCTCCACATGTAGAGAGGGATATTTATACTTACAATATTACGCCCACTCCCGGACTGTGGATCAGGCATACAGTGGGTGAAGGCCCGTCCTTCTTCCAAGGTGTTACTTAAACTAAAACTAATTAACTAATAAATAAACTAACTACGAGCTGACTTAATGCTATTACAATCATTAGGTGACCGAGACTTTTACAGGAATATTTGTATTCCTAACAATCTCCCCCTAAGTGAGGTCACCTTTGAAGTTAAGATCTTTGGTCTTTAAGCATTCTTTAGTCTTTGTAGCTCGTAGGATCTGATTCTTCTCTTTTCAGCACACTTCGTACTTCAACCAAGCGAACTTGTGATTAGAGTTCCTTTGTGATGTGTGATCTTTGAGCTTCTTTGAGATCATCAGCCAAAGTAAATCTCCAACCTCATCCATAGTAGTATAGCCTTCATGTGATGTAGTGACTAAGGACCATCATGCTCACACCCTTCTGTATCTAGAGACGTTGCATTAGAGTTGTAGATCAGGAGACTTTTTCATTAGAGTTGCGGAAACGTTGTTGATAGTCTCTCAACATTTGTTGTAGCAAGTCTCTCATCTTCATTGATAGTGTGGAGGATGTGTGAGCATGAGGTATGGATTGACCCGATTCAGCTGGAAACTGGAGCCATCAACGCCATCTTTATATGTGTCCCTGAAGTAAAACAGTTAGCAATAAAGATAGAGAATGAACATGGCTTTGTCATTCGTTCTGCGAGGACAGACTACCCTCCGGTTTTGTGAAAACCAACCTGTGATCAGGTAGAGTCTCTTTTAAAGAGGACTCTCCTTGACAGGAATTTCCAGCTTGTAGTAATGAACTTTCCAAAGAATCCACTTTGGAATCTTCATACACAGCATGTTCTCATACCGGAACGTCTCAAAGAAGACAGCACAATAGAGTGAATCGGTGAATGAATATTCACGGATTGATGAGAAATAGATTTATAGAAATCACTCGTGTGTCCTCTGATAAACATTTTTTAGACACGACGAGACTTTTGTACTTTGAATCACATTTCCATCAAAAATACTTTTGTTTGAAATATTGTACACAATCAATGTGCTCGAAAATTTGTTTGTGAGCACACCGAAAGGTTTTTGCAAAAGTATCCGTCAATCCATATCCTGGAACAAGTTTGATTCAATTTTGAATCGCACCATTGTTGCTTTCCAGTTGTCACTTGATCATCGATCCAAGATGGATCTCACATGTTACCTACCAAGAGCTTGAGAGATGTTCACTCTAGAAGGATTTCCATCGTCATTGTGAATATTATCATATCACTCGGATGTTCTGGCAATACCACAAGGATAATGCGTAGGACTCTAAATATTTTATCTTATTTTCCACATTGTGTGAAACAATAAGCATATTTGGAATGTGTGTCCTATAGAGATTTATGGATGATCTCATGGCTCTTGACTCAATAGTGCGTTTTGATCCGCTCCTGGAGACTGGGGAGGCGTCTCCTGTTTTAGGTATCAACATAGCTCGCAATGAGCGGTCGATACATTGCACAGGGTTCCCCGTGAGAATGAAACAAGCTCTTTTAAGAGAACTTGAGTGGTTGGGAGTTTTAGTGCAGTGCGTCACTGGGTTCATGACGTCTTGTCTTCAATACTAGTGTTACTTTAGTAACCACTAGTAGATTATGAATTGAACCCGGTTTCTGCCCTAAGGTTGAATAATTGGAGGGCTATTTCTTTTCACCCTTTCTCATTTCATTTCTTTTTCATTCTTCAACCCCTTCAGTGCTTACCGAGACTTCACCACTAGAACCTTGTTGGGTTTGTTCCAGTCCTAGCTCTATCTCAGTCTGCACTCTTCCCTTTCTCACTTTACTCCTTTTTTCAATCATTCCTAAGGACTTCTAATCTATCTATGAATTGTCCCTAGGAAGATCCTTCCGGTTCTGGTGGATCATGGGAACTTATACCTAACCTTAACCAACCTTATAACTCCGTGCATTAATGTAAATGGTCGGTTTTAGGTATTATTTCCACAAACGCCTTTTGCTCCCCCTCAATATGTGCATCGATATTCGAAAGTGTTTAGCACATATGTGGGAGCCTATTATTGAGTCGAAAAGATCACATTTGATATCAGATTGCATATTTAAATCACATTCTCTCCCCCGATCAAAAATTTCAAATCTTTCGAGATTTTTGATCTCAATTGATTTAAATAATTTAGAAAGCGTTTTGGGAGAGAAATGCGGTCAATTTTAATATTTTCTGATAAAAAGGAACTTTTACTTGCTCCCCCTCAAACTGTGAGGGAGGTTGTTATGTGTCAGATTTGAAGAGTTATCAAAATATTCGAAGTTTTGACGAAAACTCTTTGAAAGTTTACTCATTCTGACACATAACTATCACAAATTGTATTGTTGTTTTTGTACAAAGTGGGGAGTTTTGATGATACATAAAATTTTAGAAAATCATTCTCCCCCTTAATCAATGACGGATGTAAAAACTGAAATATTTTCATAAACTATTAACGTCATTGATTGAGTGAAAATTTTTGTATCAAACTTTTGAGTTTAATTTGATTTTCATTCAAAATTTCATGGTACCACCAAGTTTTGCACAAACACTTTCCGGAAAAATCATAGAAGGGAAAGTATTTGGCGATAAAAAGAAGATTTCTCTTCTTTATCACGAAATAATGCACTGAAGCGTACATTAGATCGAGGGTGCATGAATATAAAGTAATTCACACTCGGATGAACGGCACCCTTTGTTAGGAACAACCGTCTTTTTGGCGACGTGTTTTCCTTAATTTTGAAAACCGGGTTGCTATCTGAAGTAATAGCAAGCCATATTTTTGAAGTGCGGGTTGTAGCCTGAAATGACTACAAGCCATAATATTAAGAACATTTTGAGATACGACATGTTTTTGAAAAGAACTTTATTTGAAACCGAAAAACTCTTGCACAAGCATATGTATGATTCCGTGTCATTATTGAATGACATTTCTAGAAACGTACATAATATCGAATATACAAGAGATATGTCGAGAGAAGAATATTTTTGAGTTTTTGTGATTTTTCAGATTTTTATGGTTTTTATAGGTTTTATATTTTTCTATTTTCTTTTTGATTTGATACTATACAAGGATATGTGAAGCAACCCCTTTACTCCTCTTGATCTTCCTGAAGACAACTGAGATCCTCAGGTGTGAGACTCTTCAAACCAAGGCGTGGGAGGATGAAGTGAAACCGTTCCCTAGAAAGTGCTTTGGTGAAGATATCGGCTAGTTGGAACTCAGTCCTCACAAAGTAAAGTTCCACAATTCCTTTCTCAACTTGCTCCCTGATGAAGTGATGACGAATGTCAATGTGTTTAGTTCTTGAATGCTGGACATTGTTGCAGCAGAGTGCAATTGCACTTTTGTTGTCACAGTACATAGGAATCTTATTGCACATGAAGCCATAGTCAGAAAGTTGAGATCGCATCTAGAGGATCTGAGCACAGCACGATGACATAGCAATGTATTCAGCTTCAGTGGAGGAGACAGATGTACTCATTTGTTTCTTTGAAGACCAACTGACAAGCTTGTTTCCTAAAAACTGTGCACCCCTAGATGTACTGCGACGAGTGTCTAGACATCTAGCATGATCAGCATCCGAATATGCTGTGAGAGCCATAGAAGTTTCTTTAGGGTACCAGAGGCCCATGTGGATTGTTCCTTTAAGGTATCGAAAGACTCTCTTGACAGCTTCCAAATGTTTCTTGGTGGGTTTGGATTGATACCGGGCACAAATGCAAACTGCAAATAGAAGGTCGGGTCTGCTTGCAGTAAGGTACATTAAGGAGCCAATCATACTTCGATACATGGTTTGGTTGACCGGAATTCCCACATCATCTTCGTCAAGTTTTGATCGTTCAATCATAGGAGTATCAACTGAATCACTGGAGTCGAAACGAAATTTCTTCAAAATTTCATTGGCGTATTTGGATTGATTGATGAATATGCCATTGGGGTTTTGAGAAATTTGCAGTCCTAGAAAGAATGACATTTGACCCATCATAGACATTTGGAATTCGGAGCTCATCTCTTGGGAGAAACGATCACATTCTGTGGGATCAGATGAGGCAAAAATGATGTCATCGACATAGATTTGTACATGTAGGAGGTTTTTGCCCGTTTTTCTGGTAAAGAGTCTAGGATCAACAACGCCTTTGGAGAATTTGTTGGCCAGAAGAAATTTAGACAAGGTGTCGTACCACGCCCTGGGTGCTTGTTTAAGCCCATATAGAGCCTTCTTTAATCGATACACGTGATTAGGGCGTTCTGGATCCACAAAACCTTCGGGTTGAGATACGTACACCACCTCTTTCAGATCCTCATTTAAGAATGCGGTCTTGACATCCATTTGATAAACCACCATGTTTTGACTTGCAGCATTTGCGAGAAAGATCCTTATGGCTTCGATTCTAGCAACTGGGGCGAAGGATTCTTCAAAGTCAATACCTTCTTCTTGTCGATAACCTTTTGCCACAAGCCTAGCTTTATTTTTCAAAACATCTCCATGCTCATCAAGTTTAACCTTGAATATCCATTTGAGTGCAATGATCATAGCATACTCGGGAGGTGGTACTAGTTCCCAGACATCCAGTCGGTCAAATTCATGAATTTCGTCCACCATTGCAGTGAACCATGAGTGTTTGGACATTGCATCCTTGACGCTTTTTGGTTCAGCTTTAGAAAGGACTGAATTGAAGAAACACCACAATGCGTCGGTTGCAAGTTGCTTGCGGGTTGAAACTGGACGTGAAGGGTTTCCAATAATGTTGTCAATAGGATGATCATTGGTCCATTTTCGAAGGTATTCATGGGGTTGAGAATGAGGAACTGAGGTTGCCGTGTTAGATTCATCAGAGGATGTTACATCATTTGATGATTCAGGAGCAAAGATGTTAACAAACGGCTCATTATCAAGTGGAGCAAAAGGATTAACTTCAGATGTATTATCTACATTTGCCGCTCGCTGTACAGGTGAAGGTTGGACATTTGACGTGCTAACCGATTGACTGATGGCGGGAGCTTCAGAATCCCATGACAGTGAAGTGGATAGACCGTTATTGTCATTTTGATCATTCACCACCCCATCTGGTGGTTGAACTATTGTAGCTTCAGGAGCATTCATCTGTTGAGGTTCAAAGTATTCATCAAACATTGGGTCAAACAGTTTCTTCCAATCTTCACTTGTAGGAGGTACAAAAGGAGCAGCAGGTATGGGATTCTGTACAAGCCTGGAGCTAATTGGTCCAGGAGACAAAAAATTAGGTACGAGTCCAGAACTTGATTGTCCAGGAACCGGTTGCTCAGTCAGCTCATCGAAAGTAACGTGGATTGTTTCCATTATGTCTCTAGTACGTTTGTTGTAGATTCGGTACCCCTTTCGATCTGGAGCATAGCCAACGAAGAAACCAATGTCGGCCTTGGCCTTGAGTTTCCCAAGGTCTTCACTGTCATTAGTTGGATAGCAAAGTGCACCAAAAACTCGAAAGAAAGAAAGATCGGGTTTTCTGCCATGAACCAGTTCATAGGGAGTCTTGCAGTGGAGAGGATGTATCAAGGATCGGTTCTGAGTGTAACATGCGGTGGCAATTGCCTCAGCCCAAAGAAATAGAGGAGCTTTGGAAAAGATGAGCATAGTCCTTGCAGCTTCAACTAAGGTGCGATTGCGTCTTTCTACAACTCCATTTTGTTGAGGAGTTCGTGGAATGCTCTTTTGATGACTAATCCCGACACCTTCATAAAACAGAGTAAGTTGTCTGTTCACAAATTCTGTTCCATTATCAGTACGAATGACTCTAACCGTTTTGTTAAGGCGGACTTGCAACATCTTGATAAGTTTGATGATGGTTTCAGGAGTTTCATCTTTTGATCGTAGAAATTTCACCCATGTGAATCGAGAGTAATCATCAACAATAACCAGCACGTATTTCTTTCCATTGATACTTTGAATCCTCATTGGTCCACAAAGATCCATATGAAGGGTATGAAGAACTTCCATGATTGAATTGACAGTTTTGGGTTTATGGGTATGCTTTTTGCTCTTGCCCATTTGACAGGCGGAACACAGATGGTCTTTTTCATACTTAAGTTTGGGCAAGCCTCGAACAAGATCCTTACGTGTAAGTTCATTGATGGTACCGAAGTTCAAATGGTTTAAACGACGATGCCACAACCATGACTTGTTCTTGGATGCTTTAGAGAGCAGACAAATTGGAGAGGACCGTAGCATATCTTCGATGGAGATGGTGTAAAGATTAGTGCCCCGACTCCCCTTGAGAAGATCAACACCATCTAATTCTCTAACAAAACAGGTGTGCTTTCTGAAGGCGACTTCGAGATCTGAGTCACAGAATTGACCAACAGAAAATAGATTGTGCCCAAGTCCTTCCACGTAGTAAACTCTGGATATAACACTGTCTCCAAATACGTAATCACCATAACCCATTATAGAACCAAAATGGTCATTCCCAAATCTAACCGTACCAATAAACTTTTCCACGAAATTCTTGAGCCTTGAGCGATCACCAGTCATATGTTTTGAGCAGCCTGAGTCCAAATACCAAAGGACGATTTGACCTGCATTTGAAACCAGGCAATCGTGGATAACTGAAAAAGCTAGAGCCCCACACACTATTGGGGTCCGTTTGGTTAGAACACACAAATATTGGATTATCATAAGTAACAGATATCTCACTGGAGTATTCACATTTTGATGCACTAGAACTAGAAGTGGTATTTATTGCTTCTATTGGAAATAGTCTACCGGTAGGTCTCCACTTCCTAATAGGCACAACTCTAGAGTTAGTAATCCTAGTTACTGGGCACTTTTCCCTCAGAGTGAATTTCCTTCCAGTAGGTCTCCATTGATAACCAACATTAGTGAAAACTTTTCCTGTTTTATTCCATACTTGTTTTGCCCGTTTAACACTAGAAGCATTCATAACTGGTGTTTGCATAGTGGATTTAAGAAAGGACACAACACATGCATCATGATTACCATAAAATAAGCATTTGTTACACTTCTTACAAATAGCATCAGAATTCGAATTAATTACATCATTGTTCACACAAATGTTTGAATCAACTCGATTCCTTTCACTAAGCAACACTTTATTGTTCCTAGATGATTCTTCTACTTCCTTCATAAGTGAGCTCTTAGCCGGCAAAGTCCTATCATTCTTTGTATTGCATTTAGGCTATGACTTGCTAGCATTAGATACACCTTTTACTCCTATAGAAGCAATGACGGGAACATTAGTCTGATTAGTTGCTACTTGTTTATTGGTGATCAAGATGGAGGATTGTGACATGGTTTGGGGAAAGTCAACTATGACATGCTTGTTGCCACTGAGATGGTGCAATGCAGTTGTCCTATCCGACTTGGTATCATTCTTGGGGCATGATCCTATGGCATATTCTAATAATTCCTGGGCCCTATTAGTGAGGAAGCACGCACCCATAATAACATCATCAAGTGGTTTAGAAGTCCTCTCATCTTCAATGGTTTCTCTAAGTATGGCCAGACAATCCTTAAGATTTCTAAGATAGTTGTTATGAACTAACTTATTGTTCCTAAGGGGAAGAGAAACATTCACAGCATCGCACGCATATTTATTACAAGCATGTACATTGGAAATTGCATGATCACATGAAACAACGGGCATTTTACCCTTCACCATGGTCTTTAGATTCTCAATTTCATTTAACAAAGAAGTGACTTTCTCATTGTTTTGGTCACGTGTTGTTTTGATAGACTCAAACAATTATTTATAACGTTGTTTAACGTTAGACATTTCAGCACGAAGCCACTCATTTTCATGTTGTAACTCATTGATAATGCCCTGTTTTTGAAAATTTTGAGAATCCATAGACTTCTGGTAATTGGTATTGGTCACATCGCTTCTGTTCAATTTTAATTGTGCAATTTGGACCTTCAACTTCCGAATCGTGTTTGAGTGAGCTTGAATTACTTCATCCTTTTTGGCTAATTCAAAACATGTATCAAATTCAGGAGCATCCGAAGATATCTTGGCATTTGATATTTTTATACTTTCTTCTAGATGTTGATATTTTAATTGTAGGTTCAGATTATCAACTTCTAGTTTTGAGAAATTCCTGACCATGTTATCATGATCATCGTTTTGAATTTTTTCAGTAAGTTTGTAATTCTCCCCCTCCAGCTCAATCACACGATTTTGGAAGACATTCAAAGTAACCGACATTTCATGAAATTGTCGAGCAGATAGTGCAGAGTCGGTAACAGTATAAAACACATCTTTAGCAATGCAGTTAGCAATCAAATTTTCATTCATGATGAGAATGTTCTTCCTGTCAATTTCACTGTGTTTGAGATCAATAGCAAGTTGGTTACCCTCACTTTCCACTTCATCAAAAACCTTTTTCATTTGAGTCACATCATCAATAATGGTGTTTTTAAGTCCCTCAAAATGTTCTTTTAGAAGTTTAAAAAATGGCATAACTTCAGTTAGGTAACACTGTTTTGTTTGCTCAAAACCCCTTTCCCCTTCTGTAATCCCTGTAGGTGTAATTCTTATTTTACAGGTTTTCTCAAAGTCATTGAACAATTGACCTAGCACATACAGCCCAATTAGAGTATTACATTGTGTGGGAAGAGTGAAAGGTACAAGGTGCCCAGGTGTGTTCAGGGGATAGGCAGTTGGGTGAGCAATTCTAAACATAGTGCGTGTGTTACCTACAACTTTTTCAGCTTGCATTTTCTCAATGTCAATATTCCAAAACACTTTTTCAGGAAAAATTCTCTTTTGAGGAACAAAAATTGCAGTATGATTGTCATTTGCATAATCATAATGAAACACGAGATTCTTAGCAATGCATTTAGGATCCTTTAAACGTTCAACAAGTTTTGCCCTAGTTCTATCCTCTGCCTCATTGATGTGGTCATAGGATCGTGTATCAGGAGGGGCATGGTTAGGTTCAAGCATAGTTTTTGCATCATATAATGCAGGTTGTGCACCTAGACCTATTCTAAGGAATCTTGCTTTGGGTTTGGAGGTATCATGTTCACTAAATTCATCACTTAACTTCCTGTGGCTTTCCATCATTTGAGCAGATTGAATGGTTTGGCCCTGTATGTACAACTTATCTTCCAATTTATTTTTCAACATTTTTAATTTTGGAAGTCAATTAGAAGTTTAGTTTCTTTATCTTTGAATTCTTGTTTGATTGTAGTCAAACCTTTTTGAACCTCAAGTTTTTGTTTGACGGTTTGATTCAATTAGTTCTTTAAAGAAACTAGTTCCCTTTTTAATGATTCTTGTTTGGAATTGTTTTCAGATATGTAAGTACGCAGTTGCCATTCCATTTTCTGCTCACGTTCATTCAGCTCAAACTTAGCACGCTGCTCATAAATGTTTACTTGGTCCTTAAGGGTGTTAATTCTAGTGATCAGAGAATCATCAGGGTTGTATATAGAGTGCTCATATACCTCATGTTTACTAGATCAATAGACGGCATCTCACTTTGTACAACTGGGGGTCCATTGTCATTCACATGCATTTCATATGGGATATTATTGGTATTACCCATATCAGTGATGTTTGTGTTGACAATATTCTTGAGTTGTACAGAGTCACATGCCCCCTGTACATGTGTAGAATTATTTAGATCATGTTTAGGAGATATTGGTACCTTAGAGATGGCAGACGTGATGAATAAATCAGAATACTGTGAAAAGGATGCTGCTGCAAACAGATTAGCCATGAAAATTGTTTGAGCAGTTGGTTCATCATCCACATCTGAGTCAAATGCATCACACTCTTCAACTTGAAAGATATTTGGGTCATTAAGAGCCATGTCCTGAACAGGTTGATCATCCACATCGGCATCAAAGGTGTTCCCATCATTACCAGCCAGAAAGAGCAAAGCTTCTTCATCCAACACAGTCCCATTTTCTTGTGCCTGCATCAGCAACATCTTGTCTTTGAAGTACTCAGAGTTTTGGGGACGTTTTGGGAGAGTGCAATTCCTAGCAATATGGCCCAACCCTCCGCAGTTGTAGCATTTCGGCTGTTTAGCTTGTGCTTGAAGAGCATTCCCAACTTTGTACTGCCCATTCTCTCTACCAGCCTTTCTTTGGTTGAAGTTCTGTCTTCCCTGCACATTCTGCACCACTACCCGACTATCTTCAATGACTGCCTGATTACGTGGATTAGATGAGATTCTGAGCTGGTTGTTGGTAGATGGGAGTGCAGCCCTGAACTGTTGGACCAGTAAAGACACTTGGTTGGAGAGATTATCAATCATCATGTCAGTGTGAGAATACCCAGAATCAAGTTGTGTATTCAAAGCAGATGGTGAGGGAGTTGATGATTGACTATTGGTAGGGGTAGACCTGGAGGATGATTGTGATGGTTGAACTTGATCATTAGAGGTTTGATTAGGTTGTTGAGCATTGGAGATAAAAACAAGAGATTCATTTGTTGCAGTCGGATTGAGCTTTTCTCGCATTAGCCGATCATAAGCTGCATGTTTCTCATGTTGTTGGAGATACGCATACAGCTTTGCATGATTGGTATGCCTGAGACCCTTGTTGAGCTTAACAGCTGTGACAAACCTATCCCATTCCGGTGCCATGTTGTTCACGAATTTGGAATTAAGCTGTATGTTGGGCATTGTCATCTTGATGGCTCTCATATCATTGACCAGCTTGTGAAATCTGACGTAATAGTCAGTAATGCTTTCACCTGGATTCATTTTGAAATGCTCAAATTCATCGTATAGCTGTGACTCACGATCTTCTTTAGTTAACTCAGACCCTGCAAGAAGCATTTTGACATTATCCAGACCGCCTTTGCTTCAGTGTTAAAGTTGATCAGTTTGTAGACATCTTTGGGAAGGCCTTGAATGATGATATTTGATGCTCTGATGTCTGCATCATAGCGTTTCTTTTCTTCTTCAGACAACTCATTGTAAGTGCGAGGTCTATCAGGACCAAACACGGCCGGTAATTGATCAGTTGCTTCTGAAATCGTGTCTCTAGTAGTACCCACTTGAAAGGGTCCCTCATCGATGGATTTCAGGATGTTAACCCCATTATCTTTACCCAGACAGTACAGCCGTATCCTTTGAGCCCATGATTCATAGTCAGTTCTATCCAACATCGGAGGTCGGGTGTCAGACCCCGCAGCTTGAATGTCATCGGAAGATGTCGACATCATAAATAAGAAATTACCAAACCAAGAGTGGGAGATACTCGCAATGTAAGGTAGTAGTCGCAGGACAATTTAACCACAATTTGACCTAACCGCAGAACACTAACCTCAGAAAATACCAACCGCAACAAAATCCAGTCGCAGTATGAACTAATCGCAACCTAAGCAAACTGCAGGCCAAAGATACTAACCGCAGGACACTAACCGCAAATAATACCAAATCGCAGAAAAATCCCACTCGCAGACTGATCTAATCGCAACCTAAGTAAACCGCAAACCAAAGATACTAACCGCAAGACACTAGCCGCAGAAACTACCCAACCGCAGAACAGTTAACCGCAAATGATTAACCGCAGAAAACTAAACGCAGGCAGATAACTAATCGCAGTGACAATGGTCCAAAAGTGTCACTATCGTTGCGTTTTGTTTGTATTCCCGAAATAGTAAACGCAGCAAGTTAATCGCAGATAGCAGAACTTAACCGCAACCAAGCAATGAAACAGTGGACTTAACCGCAACCAAGAAATCCGCCCATAATCAACTCTAAACTTCAAATAGCTTAATGATATGGTAACACAAACTAAACTACAATGTTCTACAAATACTAATGAACATAAAAGTACATCACAAACATGTATAACAACACTAGAGAGATAAAACCAAGATGTTTTCCAAGAAAGTGACTCCAAACTCACAAAACCACTCAAAACATCATCAAATTTGATTCTACAAGGCCCTAAGATGAAACCTTGGCTCTGATACCAATTGTAGAATACTAACTATATGTGAAACATGTTTATCTTGTGATAAGTGAGACGTTAGAATTGAGGAGGAGGGGAGGAAAGAAAGAAAGAAAGGAACCTTGAAAGAAAAACAGAAAATATTAGATTAAGGTGAATGAAGGTCCAACCCTCTCCACATGTGGAGAGGGGTATTTATACTTACAATATTACGCCCACTCCCGGACTGTGGATCAGGCATACAGTGGGTGAAGACCCGTCCTTCTTCCACGGTGTTACTTAAACTAAAACTAATTAACTAATAAATAAACTAACTACGAGCTGACTTAATGCTATTACAATCATTAGGTGACCGAGACTTTTACAGGAATATTTGTATTCCTAACAATAGAGACATTGTTAATATACTAACAATGTTTTAAGACATTATTTATGTCAACAATCTCCCCATTTTTGATGATTACAAAACCTTAAACTCATTAGGTCTAAAAATTAATTTTTAGACAAGTATTATTAGAGTTTAACATTCTCTTCTCCCCCTTTTTGTAAAATCAAAAAGGTTAATGCTCTCTCTTGATGTATGCTCCCCCTCATTTGAGAGCACCAAGGGAATGAGCTATGGAAATCCTTGCTACACAAAATATTAGAAGAGAACAAGGCACATATACATGCAAAACAATAATTATGCAAATAAAAATAGATTTATTCAAACATCATAGAAAGCATTACAACATTTAATATGCTTAAGGCATATTGAACATAAAAAAACAAAAGAAAAGACATAGTCCTATATTGCCTAAAAGAGCACTTGGACTTGCTTGCAACCCATGGTTGATTGTTTTATTTGCTTGAAGGATTACATAAGCATAAAGCTTAGTTGTTAGATGGAGAAGGATATGGAGTGGGGTATGGAGCGGAAGAGGTGGACCTTACGATATTGTATCGTGTTAAGGGTGGGATGGGATGAGGTCGAGTGAGGAGATATTCAATCCAAGAAATATCTTCACTCAAGTATAGGATTTGTTTTTGAAGGAAGATGCAACAAGGGCAATAGTGAGTATGGTTTGTAACTTGATCCAAGTTGAGAGAGTGAGGAAGGCAATTGTTGTAGGGTGATAATGGAGGTTGCCCTTTGTTGCGTTGTGCAAGATGCATGGCATTGAGATCACAAAGATCATGGATTTGTGATATTTCATCACAGAACTTTTGATTTTCCGTGGCAATGCGGAGAAAGTCATTGTATTGATACGGATGAATTGGGTTTGTGTAGTTGGAATTGTAGTGGGATGGTTGATCAAACTTGTATGGATCATTACAAATGGTTGGAGGATGAGATGAGTGGTTTGGCATGAAGGAAGATGTTTGGCCAATGTTGTATGGTTTGTAGAGAGGATCAAATGAATGTCCTTGTGAATTTGGTGTAAAGTTAGGGAAGTAAGTGGTTGGAGGTGTTGAGTGATTTCCAACTTCATTGCTTATGATGGATTTGTTTCGAGGGCTTTTTCTTCGCCAAACAGATTTTTCCGTCATTCTTGCAAGCTTTGAGGCTTTTGGTTTTGGTTTGTTTGGAGAAGTCATTAAGAGATGAATGGAGAGTGTGGAAGATTTAGGGTATTTATAGGGTAAGATTTGTGTGTTTCAGGATGGATTACGTTTGTTTGGGAGACTAGGACAAAATATGTTGGTGAAAAATGGGAAATGTAGGTTGAAATGGGCTAAAAAGCAGAAAAGATTCTGTAAATCTGATCATCAGACGGCCGGTCCCGTTAATTAGGGGGCGGTCCCCTTAATGATTAAGGGGGCCGCCTTACAAAATTAAGGGGGGCGCCCATCTGGTGATTTTCAGGTTGCCAGAATTGGGTTTTTGGTAGAAAATTTGCATAAAGGTTTTGTGTTTGGATTGGAATTCAAGCAAGTTCAATTCCTTTAGGCAATATAGCATCTAATCTAATCAAGATATAACATGCATGTAAAAACACATAAGCAAAAGAGCAAATAAGCAACACATAATAAACAAGAGGAGATAAGTAAAGGCAAGAGCACTTAAACTTCCTAAGGCACCTATCTTAGATCAAAGGCAAAGGCAACTAATGAGTGGAAAACTAGTGATGGAGCAAGATGACAATATTATAAGTGAATTTGTCCTAGTGTGTGTCTATATGCAACAAATGTGGAGTTGTGATTGTTTCGACTCCTAAATGCAAAGAGAAATAATGATCCTAAGAAACAATCCAAAAGATCTCCTTGATTCAATTTTTGCTCGATCATGAATATCAAAGATATATATTAGATTATATACCTTGACAATTTAGATGAGAGTTTATGCATGATTTTGGAAAAACAATGTTTTTAGCATTAGTCAACAATGCAAGGAAAATGATGTTCATGTGATTCCTAGATGTGAGAATAATTTCTTTTTTTTATTTAAAGAAAATTGATTGGGTTTTACAAAAGAGTTTATGCAAAGAAAATGAACTTTCCCAATCTTTAATTTTGTGCGAAATAGATTCCTAGATTCAGAAATGAAGAAGTGGACGAAAAGTAAATTTTATGCAAGTATAAATTTGTATTAATTCAATATAATTTAGTCAACTTGTTCCATCATTCCTAATCCTAAACGCAAGTGGTTGAATAATTCACACTTAAGGGGTTTTGTGAATATATCCGCAATGTTGTCTTCCGATGCAACCTTTTCTATAGATATATTTCCTTTTTGTACATTATCCCTAAGAAAATGATGGCGTATTTCTATATGTTTAGTCCTAGAGTGTTGCACCGGAGTTTTACTTAAATCTATCGCACCTTTGTTATCGCACATAATGGGGACATTTTCTAACCTAATGCCATAGTCTACGAGAGCTTGTTTCATCCATAGTGCTTGTTGACATGCCTTTCCAGTGCTTACATATTCGGCTTCGGTGGTAGAAATAGCAAGAGCGGTTTGCTTCTTCGAAAACCAAGATGTTAGACAACATCCCATAAACGTGCAAATACCTCTAGTGCTTTTTCTATCTATGTAGTCTCCCGCATGATCCGAATCCGCATAGACGATGGTTTCTATGCCAGATCCTTTAGGATACCATAATCCTAAGTGTATAGTACCTTTAATGTATCGGAAGATACGCTTAACCACTTCTAGGTGTGAGCTTTTGGGATCCTCTTGAAAACGGGCACAAAGGCAAACACTAAACATGATATCGGGTCTACTTGCCGTCAAGTATAGTAAACTACACTACTACATAAAAGGCTATAAACATCCCCAAATAGACAATGGTTATATAAAACCCTGTTCCTATGATGAAAAACTATCAGAAATGGAACGAATTGAGACTGGTTTTCTTGAAAACCCCAGTTTCCATAATACGAAACGCGTAAAAACTGGTTTTGCGGGAGATAACCGGTCTTTTTACACAATCAAAGACACATGTACATAGGTAACAACATGTCTTTATGTATTTATGTTATAGACACCATTTTTTAAGAAACAACCGGTGTAAGTACTCTCTATAATAAACTTCCATCCCTTAACAACTCTCCAAACCTTGCACACCAAATTCTGAAAATAATGTGCAAATACTAGTAATTATTAATATTTTAAATCACCATCTAATAACATAACCAATAAAAATAAATAAACGTAATTGCTAAAAACAAGCAGATATACAACATTTTATTTACATAATTGTAACCATTAATATATACTAGGTACTATCATTTATTATATTCTTATAAAAGATATCATCTTTTATATATGGTTGTTTTGTAAATTTGTGTGCTTTTTTACTATATTACATGTACAATCGAAGATTTTGTTTCATATGTACCAAAGATATTGAATTGATAGCTGAACATATAATGATCCGTCAATATAAGGTATTTTGCTAAAACTTTTGTGTTAGCGGTATTTGGATAATTTATCTTTTCTAACATTCATCTGTTGTATATTTAAAGTACAACTCGTATCTCGTTCGGTATTTGTCTAATAGAGGTTATATTTACAGAGAAAAGTTTATTTAAAGACTAAGTTTTTGTTGTATATTGAGGGTTTAATCTCCACTATCTATTTAGTTAAATCTAATGGTGGAGATCAATTTAAGATTTAATTTTTCAACGAATTTCCTTGTCTTTTCTTTACTTTTTTTATTTTTTTTTGGTTTTCCTTTTTTTTTCACGCATACTAAAAAACTTCTTGTTTGTATAGGTTTTTGTTCGTTAGCTTTCATACGTTTTCGTCGGTTTACTTACCTTTTCATCCATTTTCATGTGTTTTGGTACGCTTTCATACGTTTTGGCCCGTTTTCATACGTTTTTATGCATTTTCGTCCGTTTTTATACTTTTTCGGCCATTTTCAGGCTCTCTATACGTTACATACATTTTCGTCCGTTTTCTTATGTTTTTGGCCATTTTCTAGACGTTTTCCTACATTTACATACGTTTCCGTCCATTTTATGCCGTTCTCACATGTTTTCGTCCGTTTTCATACATTTTTAAAATTTTCATACGTTTTGGTCCGTTTTTGTACGTTTTCGTCTATTTTCATAGTTTTCGTCCATTTTTATATGTTTTCATTTGTATTCGTACGTTTTCGGCCATTTTCAAACACTTTTATACATTTTCATGCATTTTCTTTCGTTTTCCTACATTTTTGGCCGTTTTCCTACATTTTCATTCGTTTCATGCCGTTTTTATACGTTTTATGCCGTTTTCATATGTTTTGGTCCATTTACTTACGTTTTGGATGGTTTTCATATGTTTTGGTCCATTTTGTTTAGATCAGTTTTCATACGTTTTCGTCTATTTTTTCCATTTCATACGTTTTCAATTATTTTCAGATGCTTTTATACGTTTGCATATATTTTCGTCCGTTTTCATACGTTTTCGGCCGTTTTAGACGTTTTCCTACATTTTCGTCCGTTTTTATACATTTTATTCCGTTCACACACGTTTTTATACATTTTCGTCCGTTTTCATAAGTTTTCGTCTGTTTTCATACGTTTTCGTCCATTTTTTTAGCTTTTCGTTCATTTTCACATGTTTACGTCTATTTTCATACTTTTTCGTCCGTTTACATACATTTTCGTCTGTTTTCGTCCATTTTCATACGTTTTCCTCCGCTTCCATACATTTCATCCGTTTTTATACGTTTTGTCTGTTATCATATGTTTTCGTCCATTCTATTACCTTTTCGTCCGTTTTTGTTTGTTTTTCATACGTTTTCGGTTGTTTTCGTCTGTTTTCATATGTTTTCGTCTGTTATCATACATTTTCGTTAGTTTTTATACTTTTTCCTTGGTAAAAATTCAGTGACAACTTACAAGTGGTCACTAAATTTATATGTTAGGTATTTTTTATCTAGAATAGTGACAAGAAATTTGGTCATTAACATGATAAATATTAGTGACGAAATGTTGGTCACTATTTCATGCAACGCTATGACTAAATTCTATAAAATGATTAAAGATAAGGGAAATTACATATATATACTTACTAAAATTGAAAATTCATATACTTATCCCAAAATTTGTAAACACTATCACGCGATACGAATCAAAATTTTGTATTAAAGACAAATATGCAAATATTTACCTTTATTTAGTACAATCTCCCCTAAATATATCATTTGAAACATAAACTTTCAAAAATAGTATAGTTTATTAGAGCTGAGCATCGGTCCCGGACCGGACTGGACCAAAAAAGATCAAGACCGAATTAGCCCAAAAGCCGAGACTGAGGACTGGAGCGAATGTGGTCGGTCCGGTCCGGTCCAACAAAGCAAAATAGTTGGTTCGTGGTCTGGACCGGACCGGACCAACCAAGACCGAGACCGAATTAGCCGAGACTGAGGACCGGACAGAATATGGTCGGTCCAGTTCTATCCGGTCCGGTCCGTTCGGGTGGTTTGCTCAGCCCTATAGTTTTTCATTAATATGTTAAAATGTAAACATAACATGTATATTGTGAAAAAAATAACTTAGATTTAAAAAAAAAAAAAAAAAAAAAAAAAAAAAAAAAAAAATCATATTTATAAACGTGTCTTGTACCCATTAATCTTTTATAACAATTGTTCCTCATATTCATCATCGCGAGACTTTTTCCTCACATTCATCAAACATGCCTTGTATTAATTGATCAATTAATACAATGGTGTATTCATATTTCTTCAATGCCTTGTATTAATTGATCGATTATATTACGATCGACCAGTTAACATGCTATCGGAAGTTACTTTTCAGGTACCGTAATTATCAATCATATATGCTTTATTGATTGAAGGTATATAGCTTGATTATCATACATATATCTCATTTTATTTTGATTTTGATTGTGGTCTCATAAAATGATTTAAGCTATGTTTGTTTAGTGGATCTATTATTATAATTTATGGTGATTTTAATTACATGATTTTATAGGTTCAATAGCTGTTTAGTCCATCAATTGTATAGTACTTGCGCATTTTCTTTTGCGTGTGCGCAAGTGTTTGATAAGATGCTTCAATTAAAGCATTAGTAGTTGTAGCCCAGGTGTTTGATAAAATGCTTCAATGAAAGCATTAATAGTTGTAGGCCAGTTGTTTGATAAAATGCTTCAATTAAAGCATTAGTAGTTGCAGGCCAAGTGTTCGACTAAATGCTTCAATGAAAGCATTAGTAGTTGTGGTCTAAGTGTTTGATAAAATGCTTCGGTGAAAACATTAGGTGTTGACTGGGTTGATGTGGTTTCATGTGGAATTAGGTCGTAATTTTCTTTGGACTTAAAGTTGCTGTTAACTGATTCCATCTCATTAACGGTTGTTAACAGTTGTAGAGATTGGTTGAGTTAATAAGTAAAAGTTTAGAAGTGTATTAAATTTCATGCAACCCATAGTCTGACCATTTTTTGAACCTTTTGGATCCGTTTTGACTTGTTACCAATCGACTCAATCGTTTTCTCACATCTATTAAACCCTCACATTGTACAAAGGGAGCCTTCTCTAAGTCAAACATAAACTAATTATATAATACTAATGTTAGTGTAATGGAGTATTTTATATGGGAATGATAAGAGAGGTTCAATCTTCTTGGACCTAAGGTAAAAGTTTTTTGTTTCGATCTTATAAATTGTTATATATTTAAAAAGTTGTATATTCTTCTATAAAACAGTTTATGTAAATAATATTTAGTTGTACAAAGTAATGCTGATGGGTCAATGCAATTTAGGGGGTGCTAAAAAGCTCCCGTTTTGACCCTTTATCAGATCCAACAAGTTTGCCACTTCTGATGAGTGTTCTTACACGCTTCTTTATGTTTTAAATGTAGCATTCATCCCATATATTACATCCTATATGATCTTGACTTATCAACAATGGTAGAAGCATTGAAGGTGCTTGATTCTTGTGGATCAGATATAATTGAATTGGTTGTTCCATATTCTGACCCATTGGCTGATGAGCAGTCATCCAGGTTATATAGCGTAAATCGCTACCTATTGTTTAAGAATTGAATATTCCTTCAGGTCTACATGTAATGCTCATTTTTGTTCTTGTTTTTCATGTAGGCTGCAGTCACACAAGCATTGGCTAGAGGGACCAATTTTGATTCAATTCTTAATATGTTGAATAAGGTACGCTTTGTTCATCATGAATGAATAATATTTAATAAATTATTTAAAAAGAGAAGAGTTTAAAGGGTTAGAAGTTGTCCAGAGTATAGTTTACTGTTCACAGCTATTGTAAGTTCTTTATTCAAATAATTTAGATCATGTTAATAGCTGCTTGAGGTAATCATATTGCTATAATAGTTGTATATGTATATGATTTGAAAATAATGTAAAAACTGCAGAGGGCCAACCCGACTACAACACCCCAAATTTGTCTCCTGTAAGTTCAAACTTGGGCTCTAATCAGAACTTCATAAAGTAAAATATCATATGGCGTCACCATTAGGTATGACTTAATAATGTGACTTAGTTGCACCTCTGCAGTTTTCTTGATACAGTCTTCTTTTGTAGAATTGGCTGGAGTTGAGGTTGATCCGCTCGGGGACTTTAACAAAGAATCAGAAAGAATATTAGGAAAACTCGTATTTGGAAAAGTAAGTCCTCATTTGTCATTGTTAAATAAGTTAGCAATTTGTTTCTCACACTGAAATCCCGTGTTATTTGTTGTATAACCATTTGTTTCCTTAATTTACATGTAGGTACCTTGCAGTGACGAGCGTCCATTAGAGAACAAAAAGTAGAATGCCATGATTGGTGCATGATTTACATTGTGGCGCGGCTAATCCCAGAGAATTATGTTCATTTTTGTTGGATTCTAGCGTTTTTCTCTATTGTTGTTCGTTGAATTCTAGTGTTTTAATTTGGATTTTGTCGAGAATTTATGTTCAGTTGAATTGAAGTATTACTATATCTTAAATTACTTTGTTGTTTTCGACATTTGTGGGGTATTTTATTCACTATATATATATATATATATATATATATATATATATATATATATATATATATATATATATATATATATATATATATATATATATATTGTGTGTCAAATTGTAGATTATAGGATTTCTAAAAAATTGGAAAATTTTAGAAAATAATTTTTTTGTTAAAATAAAATAATAAAATAGATTTTCAAAAAGATAGGTTTTAAGATAAAAAAAACTTGTCTTTTTACTCTATATAAAGACAGGTTGGATGCTTTTATAAAGACTTGTTATAGGAGAACCGGTGTCAATGTCAAATAACAATATGTTTACTTACTCTATAATGAAGACCGATTTTTAGGAGAAAACCAGTGTCGATGCTTCTAATAGAGACAGGTTGCCAAACCGGTTTCTATATGTTTCGATTATAGAGATACCCCCCTTCAGAGAGTGGTTGAAAAACCACTCTTCGTGGGCGATTTCGACCGGTTTCTATGAGATTTTTTGTAGTAGTGCTACCTATCATTCCTCTATACTTGATGTAATCTACGGACTCACCTTCATCGTCCTTTGTGCTACCTTTCATGGGTTTTGAGTCTTCTAGGCCAAATTTCTTAAGCATTTCCTTAATGTACTTAGATTGGTTAAAAAATATTCCATTTTCTAATTGTTTTATTTGTAATCCTAGGAAGAAGTTAAGTTCACCCATCATACTCATCTCAAACTCATCATGCATGATTTTGGCAAATTCATCACACATGTCTTGACAAGTCGATCCAAATATAATGTCATCAACATATATTTGGACAATGATGAGATTTGGGTCTTTCCTTTTAGTGAAAAGAGTGTTATCTACCATTCCCATGGAATAATCATGTTTAATAAGAAAAGCTTTTAATCGATCATACCAAGCTTTGGGAGCTTTTTTGAGTCCATACAAAGCTTTCTTTAACTTATAAACATAATCAGGTTTTGCGAAGTCAATGAATCCTGGAGGTTGTGCCACATATACCTCCTCATTGATAAAACCGTTAAGGGATGCACTTTTCATGTCCATTTGGAACAACTTAAAATCTAGGGCGCAAGCATAGGCAAGTAATATCCTAATTGATTCTAGTCTAGCTACGGGGGCATAAGTTTCGTCATAATCAATTCCTTCTTGTTGATTTTAACCTTGGGCAACTAACCTAGCTTTGTTAATAGTAACTATTCCATTCTCATCTAACTTATTCCTATATACCCATTTAGTTCCTATGATGGTCATATTCTTTGGATTTGGGACTAATTCCCAAACATCATTTGCCTTAAATTGACTTAATTCTTCTTGCATAGCTATAACCCAACTTTCATCTTTTAAAGCCTCATTAATATTCTTAGGTTCTATTGCTGAGAGGAAACAAAAGAAATTGTTTTTATCTTGGGCTTGTGACCTAAGGGTTCTTTGGTTAAGATGTCCGATTATATTATCTAATGGATGTGATCTAGATTCTTTTATATTAACAGTTTCATTATTTTCTAAGTGAATGTCTTCATTATCATTTCCTATGGGTTTTGTTTTACTAACCTCAATAGCTTCATCTTCGACTAAATCATTATCTTCTAAAGGTAATGTTTTAGGAGGTGGTGGTGTTTCATCAAATGTTACATTTAGTGATTCCTCTACTTTCAAGGAGTATTTGTTAAGTATTATATATGTTTTGCTATTTTGTGAGTATCCTAAAAATATTCCTTCATATGATTTTGGATCAAACTTAGTGAGGTAATCTTTAGTGTTTAGAATATAACATTTACTTCCAAATACCCTAAAGTAGCTTAAGTTTGGTTTTCTACCTCTTAATAACTCATAAGGAGTTTTTCCTAGAATTCTCCTAATTGATACCCTATTTAAAATATAAGTCGATGTATCTACGGCGTGACACCAAAATTTTTGTGGGATGGATTGTTCATTTAACATAGTTCTACTCATTTTTTGTAGTGACCTATTTTTTCTTTCTACTACGCCATTTGATTGAGGAGTACGAGGAGCGGAGAAATTGTGAGATATTCCATTTAACTCACAATATTTTCCGAATTATACTTCGTTATCAAATTCCCTACCATGGTCTGTCCTAATGGCAACTATTGAGCATCTTAATTTATTTTGAATCATTTTACTAAATATTTCAAATTTTTCAAAGGCTTGGGTTTTGTCACTTAAAAACCTAGTCCACGTGTATCGTGAGTAGTCATCTACTATTACTAAGGTATATTTGTTTCCTCCATAGCTCCGCACAGCGGATGGACCAAAAAGATCCATATGTAATAATTCTAGGAACCTAGTAGTGGATACTATATTCTTAGCTTTGTGACTAGCATGAGCTTGTTTTCCAATTTTACATGCATCACAGAAATGTTTGTCATATTTTAGATTAGGCAAATTTCTAACTAATTCCTTAGAGGCCAAAGATTGTATTTGTTGCATGTTAGCATGTCCTAATCTCCTATGCCACAATGTAGAGTTTTCATCTAGGGTCGTTAGGCATATCCTATCCTCAGGCTTGTTTACTAGTTTCATAACATATATGCCACCTTTCCTAATTCCTCTACCTATAATTTTTCCATTCTTAACTATTTCGCTATCCTCTTCGGTAAATGTGACTCTACATTTATTATCACATATTTGTCCTACACTAAGCAAGTTATATGTTAAATTATCTACATGCTATACATTTTCAATGGTAAGTGAGTCTTGAGAAATCGTACCTTTGCAAATGATTTTTCCACGTAAGTCACTACCAAAAATAACGTTACCTCCATTGTATGCCTTGTATGTAGAGAATAGCTTGCGGTTCCCCGTCATGTGCCTCGAACATCCGCTATCTTTGATCCATTCGTCAGGTTCCAAGTCAATTCCTAAAAATATTTCGTCGGTTTCTTTTGCCATAAAACACTTTTCGTCTCTTGGCTTTTCAACTTCTTCTTTGTCACTATCACTCCATGTTCCACTAACAAAAGCGCCTTGATTTTCATAACCTGGTGGCTTTAGACATTCGCCAATGAGATGATTTGGACTTCCACATCTAAAGCACTTTCTTTTCCCGTAGTTTTCACTTCTATTTCTTTGGAATGCTTTTCTTTCGTCTCGTGATGATCTAGTGAATCTTCCTCGTCTCTTGAAGAATTTCTTGAATTCTCTTACGGCCATTGCATATTCTTCATCTTCACTTTCGTCACTTGAATCATCATCATCACTAGGTTCCTTTTTGGCTTTTAGAGCAATGGATTTGGTTTGTTCTTTCTTGACTTTGACCGTTTCCGAATCTCTTCTTATGATTTCTTCATGAACCTTCAAGTTGCCAATTAGTTCATCTAGTGATAACGTCATCAAGTTCTTTGATTCTTCAATTGCCGTGACCTTAGCTCGCCATTTTGGATGCAATGCCCTAAGAAATTTCCTAACACAATTTTTACTAGAAAATGTCTCATCAAGTGCTTTTAAACCTGTGATAATAGTGTTAAACGTAGCAAAAGCATTATCAATTGATTCCTCTTCCGGAATCGTAAATTGTTCATATTGTTGTACAAGAAGATTTATTTTATTATCTTTGACTTGGCTATTACCTTGGTGAGTAATTAGTAAAGAATCCCAAATTTCTTTGGCGGTTTTACACATAAAAATTCTTTCATATTCTTTGCGTGGTAACGCATTATAAATAACCATTTTAGCCTCATTATTTTTTGCTAATTTCTTTTTCTAATCATCATTTTGTTCTTCGAAAGATACAATTTCATCTATTTTAGTTTCAACATTATATTGAATAGGAGGAAAATCACCAAAGGTAATAATATGCCAAAGATCAAGATCTTTTGATTTCACATACGTTTCGAATCTATTTTTCCAATATAAAAATCCATCACTTTCAAATAGTGGTGGTCTTTGCATAGATTGCCCTTCTAAATATTTTTCAGATTCCATAGATCGTTACAAGTTTTAAAATACAATATATTTTAAAAATCTTGCTAGACACGGCTCTTGATACCAATTGTAGAAAACTAGAAGGGGGTTTGAATAGTATTACGTCTTTTTAATTTGTTATAAAAGATAGTTTTAGTGTTTTCTTAGCTTTTAAAAACTTAGATTCGATAATATGTGATCTCAAGTCTTGCACAATATAAACAACTATCAATCAATAAGATATAACAATGATATGTAATGAAATAAATAAGAGATGGAAAGATCGAACCGCGAGACAAGAGATTTATAGTGGTTCGGCTACAAGGACACCTTCCTTGCCCTACTCCACTCCCCGAGTACCTAACTCGAGAGTTTTCTTCACTATATCAACAAGCTCCCTTATTGCGGAGAAAACCATACACACCAATTTACACACCAATTAACACACCACAACTTCTTCACAACTAAGTCACAACTTCTACACAACTTCTTCAAATCAATCTAATTCACAACTAACTACTCCACGCCTATCTTCTTCACACCAATCCACTCCACAACTAACTACTCCACACCTAGCTTCTTCACTACAATCTAATTCCTAACTTTTCTTCTTCACACCAAGCAACTAACTAATCACACAATCTATATATCTAGCACAACTATCTACAATCAAATATACACAACAATCTTTACAAAAAATGATGTAAATAATCTTGATGATGTACCAACAACTTGTATGTGGAGGTCACAACAAGTTGTAATATTTCTTGTCTTGGGAGATAGAAGTATTCTTCTCTTGCACTTGAGAGGATGATGTTTGAATCACTTTGAAACAAAGAATTATGTACTTATGATCAAAGGATTAAGAGAAAGGAAATGTGGATCTAGAACAGAAAGTTTAGAAGTGCAAAAGGTGAGAAAATTCTGTGGGATGAACCAGTATTTATAGGGGAGAAAAATACTGTTCTGGAGCGTGGCCGGTCCCCTTAATTAATGGCCGGTCCCCTTAATGATTAAGGGGGCCGCCTAAGGAATTAAGGGGGCCGCCCCTTCAGAACGTTGGTTTTTCTTGTCTTTTAGTGGGGAATATTTTTCTAGATAAAATTTGCCATATTTGGTTGCAAATTTGAAATAATATATTTATAATGAATTAAACATATTCTTTTAATTTCAAAAGTAATTTTGTAAAAGATATAAAATGTTTAATACATTTTATAAAAATTCTAGTGATTAGAAAAATTTCCTTTGATCATGAAATGCAATAAACCCTTTATTTATTCATACCTTAAGTGATATGTGAGCAAAGACAAATATTAAGCACTAAAAACTTGTTTACGTCATAAGTTTTAGATTAATGAGTTTATGCTTCGTAATTATCAAAACATAGAGACATTGTTAATATGCGAACAATGTTTTAAGACATTATTTATGTCAACAACATGAAATGCAATGGTTCTACCTAATAACTGTTTTTTCTACCTAACACTTTATCCTCACAATATAAACACACACACACACATACTCATCTCACTATATATCTCTCTCTCTATCTCTCTCTAGCAGTTTCTGTTTTCTGGCGACACCTGCATTTTCCGGCCGTCGGAATCTTTTTCAGGCCACCACGTTTTATCACCTCAACTTGTAGATCGGGCCACCCCGGTCACGATTCAACCACTCAACCTCACAACCACAAACATACACTGTTATCATGGTGAAGAAGATTACAGAATTTGAAGCTTTTCCTTGTCCTTGTGAAAGAGGAGACGTGATTCTGTGAGAATCGTGTAAATCTTACTCCCGTGGTAAACTATACTATGCGTGTCCTTTCTCGCAGGTGAACAATTACATATTTTTTCGTGTATTATATAAATAATTTGGTTAGTTGTTAAAAATAATAGTTTTTACTCTTTAACAGCCTGGGACTGAAGACCATGGATGTAATTTTTTTTTTATGGAAGGAGGAACGACTCGCCAAAATGATGATCGGTTCTCTGGGAGCTTCAACATCAAGCGGTTCTGGATCTGCTCCAAAAAGGTGCTCAAACTGGCATGAAAAAAAATCTTAGAATAAACATGCTGGAGGCACAAAAACAGGTGCTGGAGGCAAAAAAACAGGTGCTAGAGACAAAATTAAGGGTGCTGGAGGCAAAACTTGACATGGCAACGTATCCCAACCATGACCACGCATGTCAGTCGGATGCATACTCCGTGACCTTTTAGGTGACATGGATAAATTTCATATGTAGTACTGTTATCGTTGTTGTTGATGTTGTTTGCTGTTGTTGTTGATGCTATTGATGTTTAATAAAATGTTGTTGTTGTTGTTGTTGTTTAATAAAATGTTGTTGTTGTGGTAACTGATGTTGAACGTTCTTTATATTTTAAATTTGTACGCACAAATAATAGAACTGAAGGAGCAATAATTATCAAACACAAAGGAAAACTGTTTATTTAAAAAAAGCAAGAGTTCTTAACCACATGCATTTTCATAAAGACTCAAACTAAACAACTCGACAACCAAACTAAACAACTCAACAACCAAAGGAAACAACTCAAACTAAACAACTCGACGACCAAACGAAACAACTCAAACTAAACAACTCAACATCCAAACGAAACAACTCAAACTAAACAACTCGACAACTAAAACAACAGATCAAACGAAACAACCCGTTTATTTTATTTTTTGCGGCTTCTTCTCGCTTTAGTCGAACTCGCACCATCTTTTCCCTTCCTTGCTCTCATTTCCTTGATATGTGCAAACGTAGCTTCAAGATTTGTGACCCTATTTCCCAGATTATCAAGTTTGGTTTTCAACGTACTTTCAGCTTCGTCGTCACCTACAACAGCAACAACTTGAGCTTCAGCAGCAGCTTGAGCTTCAGCAGCATCTAGCTCGTCCATGTACTCTTTGTAGTACGACTTTTTCCTACACCATTCGATAATCTTGTCTCTCATCCACGGTTCAACGTTCTTAAAAGAACCATATTCCTCATAAACTGCATGACCAAAAGTTAACATAACTTCATTAAAGAGGAGCTCGTGTGACAAGTTTTTTGAGTACTCCTCTTCAACTGTAACCACGCCAAGTCATGTGTGTCTTGTAAGAATTGACGATTAAATTATTTGTGAGATGTGTAAAATGAGACGGAAATAATTTTGTGAGAATGTATATATAGGTAAAAAAAATGAGACGGGAATGTATTTGTGAGGATATATATAGCCTGTTTTTTTAAGATATATTCCCATCGACATGTCGACGGGAAAAAGAACGCGGGAAAACTCCCGCCAAATATTTTCCCATTTATTAAAAATATTTATAATTAGTAATATACTCCCGTCGACATGTCGACGGGACTCTCAAAACAAATAATTATTATGCTTAATCACACGTTAATTGCGAGAAAAAACGTGATTAATATATTCCCGTCGACAAGTCAAGGGGAATATATTAGCGGGTAAATTTCGCGCCCAATTTTGGTGAATTATTGAGGTGAAAAAAATATGTTAAAATCTTCCCGTCGACATGTCGACGGGAAAATACGATTATGAAAAATTCAACGCAGTTGGGCTCGGTCAAGCGTTTTTTTTGTCGTTTAGTGGGTGATGCCGTCGACATATTGTCGACGGGAACCCGTCGACGCCTGTTCTCCTGTTTCTTGTAGTGAATCCGTTATACAAAACGCGTAAAGGTAATCAATAATTGTTAACACTGAATTCACATGTTCTATCTCTTCATCCCCAGGTCCACCATCTGGACTCCCTTTACCAAGATATCTACTCCCAAACATGAGTTTTCTGCTGATGTTGCTCGAGTATTGTTGTACGACAATCCTCATGTTCACTACGCCTTTGGTCACCGCAATATTAGTCTCACATTGGTTGTAAATGTACCTACAAGTAAAACAAAGTAATATGTTAAACAGTAGTGGATACCATATTTATATGGAAAATGATTTGGAGGCCTAAAAATATGACTAATTATGTGCCTAAATGGATGTGTCAAGAAGTTATTAGTTTGTGAAGAAGTGGGTCCCATGCTGTCCACCAACAGGATCCTGACACATAGGTTTAGGCATATAATTAGGCATACCGGTTAGACATGCCAATCAATGCTCTATTTATATATCGTTGTTCCTTTGTTTTTGCATGACCCACTGTAATTAAGAATCTTATGCCGCTAGATTTTATCTGCATGTATTTTTGGGCTGTAATTGAGAACAAAACCCTAGATTTTATACATCTATGTTATTAAAAAATGTTTTATTCTAATTGCGTACATTGAGACATTCCAATAAGCCGGCGAACCAATTATGGCATCGGTTCTGCGATCGACCGTAATCAAGCTCATTTACTTAGGCCTATTTAGTTATTAAGCTTATAATTAACTTACAGGTTCAGATGACAGTTTGCATCGGAAACCAACCAAACACAAACATGTCTTTTATATAATAAAATAAAACCTTAAGTGGTACTTTTCCATTTAAAAAAAAAACTAAAACATATCTTATTTAGTTATAGTATTATTTTTAAAACAAAACATATATTCTCTTATTAGTTAACATTTTATAGTTATCCATAACACAAGTAGAAGATAAATATAAAAAATATAGATAAGATGTAATTAACAATATGGTTAAAATTTTTAAATAATTATCTTTAATAATAAAAAAACTATAATTAAACATCATAAATAAAAAAAATATTAAATTATTTGTTTTTTAATAAATAAAAATATATGATTCAAAAAAATTTAAAAAAAAACCGCGCGTGCTCGGGCAGCAGTAGTATACTAGCACATGCATTATGATGCGTGGGAATAGCAACAGGCTTTACCTCTCGAGGGATCTCGAGAAGCTTATAACCCCCACCAGGCAGTGTACCTGATCGTTGTAGTATAGTATAGTGACAAGTACCGGGGGATTGATCGTTCAGCTTAGAAATAGTGTCGCTAGGATTAGAAAACCTAATTAATAGTTCTAAAGGTGAGGGATGATTATTTTTGTATTTTTATATTTTTATGAAAGCAAGTAAAATCTCGGGTTTTGTAGGAATGGGCGGAATTAGTTGCTATTCAACTAACCCAACACTAATATATAATCAAAATAAAATACTGAAAATGAAATTAAACTAAATTATACTAAGGTTGTGAGCAGTAATTGGAGAAATTGTGTTTGCTTAGACTTCACTATTCCCTAGATATCTTTTACACGTTAATTACTTGTTATACTTGTATGGATGACGGATTGTATTCCTTAATACCATTCGTGGGGTAGCATACATAACTCCCCAACTCTATGAGCTCTTATCTCCTCCTACACCATGACCCAGCACAACTATAGGGATTGTAAACAGTGGCTCATGCATTAAATACAACCAATAAAGACCTAGTACGCCTCGGTTCATGTTTCTTAAGATGTTCAAGCATGTTACCATTTGGAGATCTGCCAGTTTTCTTAAGCCTAATATATAAAATCATTCATCCAAGACAAGAATAGACAAGTAATCAACACATAATCAACATCTAGGTTTCATTAGATCTAAGTAAACACAAAAGAGATCTAGCCTAGCATAATGGAATTGAGACAAGAACAAGATATAAACAACCAACACATAGACATATTGATTGAATTAGAAGAACACTTATCTCAATTACAATGCAAGGTATCAAGGGTTTGAAACCCTTGAAAAACCTGTAAAAGATGCACCAAATTCGTCTTTAGGGTTTCACCAAAACTTCTCTCCCTTTTTAATGAAAAAACTAGAAAACTATATATAGGAAAACTGGGCTGACGGCGTCAAGACAAGCATGTGACGCCGTCACCTCGCCGCCAAATACTTCCTCGGACGGCCTTGATCTACTTATGACGGCCTATGTGACGCTGTCACCAACCACGGTATTTTATTCTTGGCACTTTGACGCCGTCAGGATGACTTTTGACGCCGTCATCAACTACGGTGTTTTATTCTTGATGTCTGACGCCGTCAGGGTGTAACTCTTGACGCCGTCACCTAGTGTCTTCAGCATGAAAAATTGATACTTTGCCGTTTTCTTCACTTTTATGCTCCAAAAACGTCCAAAATGGCTTCTTTTCCAGAATTCACTCTCCAAACACCTAAAATCACAAAAGGAACGATTTAGGGCAATATTTAATCAAATAAAGTCGGATTCGGGATAAAATGACCCCCTAAAAACGGATCATTTTTCGCCTCATCATATACCCTTACACTTGAGATTTGCTTGTCCTCAAGCAAATGAGCTTTTATTCTACTCAAAAGACAAGTTAGGGGTCATTTAACACTAATATAAAAGTAATTACAACAAATAATCGTTCCACTAAAGACCAATAGACAAGCACGGAGGTCATACACAAGCACCTCACAAATAGTGTTTAGATACTCACATCTCTCGGGTGTAATAAAGTAATATAACATTATGGAAATGGAAGATATCTCTCACTACCTGTCATAGCAAAATAGATTACCATAGGCTTGGGAAAGGATCAAACCTCCACCGCATGGCGTAAGCACATAGGATAAACTATCAAAGAGGTCTTTTAAAGGGTTGTAACGTTAGGTATAGGGATATGAATTACATGGTTTTGTTGGATAAAGGAAGTTTTACTGGTGGCGAGTTAACAATCTTGGTTAATTACATGTACAAGATGGCGTTGCTAAGCCAAGACTAGACTCGACTTAAGCTAATAAACGAAAAATAACAAAGAAATCAAATGAACATAGAATGAAACGGGATGGTAGTCCGTATGTTTTTTCTCTTTTTCTTTTCTATTTTTTTTTTCTTTTTCTTAAATTTTTTTTTTTTTTTTTTTTTTTTTTTTTTTTTTTTTTTTTTTTTTTACATACACTCTTACCCTACCATCCAAAATAATACATCATAGGGGTATGAACGTTCCCCTTACAATTGAATCTTTACATGCTTTACAATTAACTAATCTAATGACTCGAATTAAGAAAATCAAAACACTTGGAGCACTTTTAAGATTAACGTACATATGGGGGTAATAATATGATGTTCTTCCCCATTACTCCATAAAATAAGTACTTACCCATGAGTCCCAATCGTCCCAAAACAATATGTACAAGGATATGACTCGACTTAGCAACCATGTAATCAATTAGAAAGTTAACTTAGGGTTTAACAAATAACAATAATGCACTAAAAATGAGCGCATACACGGAAGGCTAAGGCGATTTGGTTGTACATTTAAGTGGGGTGTAACAAATTCTTCCTTTAAGTAAGATGCTTAAAGTTAGAAACGAAAAGATAGGCTCGGAGGGGTGTACTAGGGGTTTCGTGTACTAAAAATGAGTACAACGCTAAGGGTGTGGGAAAAATTAGTTGACTTAACTAGCCAAGTAATATGACTTAAATGGTCAAGTAATTATGATACGGGTTTAACACAAGGGTGATCCTAATGCCTCTTATCATGTAGTAAATCCTACTACACGAATGTAGTCTCACTAGCGGTCTCGGGATGCATCACTAACGCAAGTTCTAGAATCTAAATGCTACCGGTACACTCATAAGCACCAATAATGAATGCTTTTCCTATCAAATCTAAAGGCGAACCTCATATTTTTGGGTGGAAAATTTTTCTGAATATACGGTTATGTGCTAGTCATACAACCTCCTATCCATGAGACGCTTGCTATGGTTAAAGTTTCACTCCTAAATGTTGTAAAAAAATTTAAATTTGGCGCTAAAATTACACTAACAAGTATTTCTCATAGTTTTATTACACATGTACTATCAAACAAAACAAACTCAAGCGAAAGTGCATATGTAAGGTATCATCTTTTTACCCTCCCCTTACACTTAAGATGAACATTGTCCCCAATGTTCAAGTAAAGAATGTAAAAGTTAAGAAGTAAAGAGAATGAAATCAAATACTCCCCTGATTCGCTCGGTATGGATTATAGGTTGGCCAGGTTAGATCTTCCTCCAAGAAAATGAACAATCAAAGCTTCCCTTCCAGAATATCAATCATCTTCTTGTCATAAATAACCTGTAAATCCTGAGAACAATAGACAAGGCAACCTCGCGTAAAATCGGCGGCATCCTATATAAGTTACTAAATCCTAGAAAACAAAGTAAGATATAATGCTTGTGGAATGAAGTTTGCAGATTTCCTGGAGATTATAAAACTTAATAATTCACAAAAACCATAAGACTCCGTTAGAAAAACAAAACCGGTAAAATTTCCAGATTTTTAACTCCTGACGCCGTCAAGAGTAATACTCTGACGCCGTCAGAATGGACCTGCAGAAATTCTTATGTTAAGTTTCCGAAAAATTTCTGGAAAAACTTTGTCCTACTTCCTGGAAAATCCTGCAAAACTTTATTATGACTCAATACAAGCATTTGACTCTAACAAATACGAATATACATGTTCATTTAATATTGTGGAGAATCATGATCGGTTTGTTTCTTAAAAACATATTTGGGGTTTCCCCTTACACTTATCTTTTGCAAAAATACCTTTAGGTTGAAGTTAAGACTAGGCCAAACAACATAATAAAGTACTTCCACATTTTAATTGAGAAACATGATCAACCAACAATAAAAAAAATAAAACATGCATACGGAAGCAAATAACAATCAAACAAATAAAATCACACAAAACATGGGTTGCCTCCCAAGAAGCGCTTTTCTTTATTTACGAGTCTTGTAGCTAGACTCAAAGTCATGGGCTATCGTGTATCGCTTATGCTCACGTAACCAAGTGTGAGCCATCTAACAGTCACCTCATCCTTCTTATACTCTTCTCCTAACTCTAAGCACCCGCGATAGTATTTTTTATTCTTTTCGTGCGTGTACTTAAGTCCCTTTCTCTTATCATTCTCACTTAGCATTTCCATGGGCGGATACCTACTACACTTTTCCATGGAAAAATCTTTCAACCTGGGATGTGCGCGTGGCATTTGATAAACAAAATCTTCATCCCCATCCGAGAATGTAATTAGCCCTTCTATGAGTTTTTCATCGAGGTTGGTCAATCGTTTGAAGGGTTTTCCAAACACAACTTGGGTCAATTTATTATCAATAAACTCTCCTAGATTTTCCATAACCATGAACTCAACAAGATAAACCAACTTTCCTACAAACACGTGCAATGGTATTGCCTTAGCAATAATGTTGTCTCCTTTGTATTCTAACTCATCTACCATGATTTTATTGTATTCGTTACGTGAAATTATGTTCATCGGAAGAGATGAGTTGAGATAGGCGTTAAAGCTCTTAAATCCAATCTTACAAGGGAATTGCATGTTAAATGAACTATCGCACTCGATTCTAGTTCTAGGGTCAACATACCTAAGGGGGTTTATCTCCTCCTCCATTCTATCCTCATTAATTACGTCACCATCATCAAGATCCTCATCGGAGTCTGAATAGTAAAAAGGACTAGCCCTACGGTCATCATCATGATCAGACTCCTTTAACTCAGAATTATTGTCAAAGTGGTGGTTAGGTGAGAGGTTAGGTGGGTTCTCATTTTCTGCTAAAGGAAGTGGGGCGGGCAATTGGAACATCCTACGAAGAAAAACACGAATAACAGGAATCAGCCGATCAATGTTATTGTTATCCATCGAAACAGTTTACGAACAAAGACACAAAGAAATAAGATAGACTAAAGAAGACCTAAAAATAAAAATAAAATCTTACTAGAAAGGAATCTAGCAAGTAGACCTAATAAAAAGAAATCCTAACCTAGACAATAACTATTCCCCGGACTGCGGCGCCAAAAACTTGATGCGTGGGAATCGCAACAGGCTTTACCTCTCGAGGGATCTCGAAAAGCTTACAACCCCCACCAGGCAGTGTACCTGATCGTTGTAGTATAGTATAGTGACAAGTACCGGGGGATTGATCGTTCAGCTTAGGAATAGTGTCGCTAGGATTAGAAAACCTAATTAATAGTTCTAAAGGCGAGGGATGATTATTTTTGTATTTTTATATTTTTATGAAAGCAAGTAAAATCTCGGGTTTTGGAGGAATGGGCGGAATTAGTTGCTATTCAACTAACCCAAAACTAATATATAATCAAAATAAAATACTGAAAATGAAATTAAACTAAATTATACTAAGGTTGTGAGCAGTAATTGGAGAAATTGTGTTTACTTAGACTTCACTACTCCCTAGATATCTTTTACACGTTAATTACTTGTTATACTTGTATGGATGACGGATTGTATTCCTTAATACCATTCGTGGGGTGGCATACATAACTCCCCAACTCTATGAGCTCTTATCTCCTCCTACACCATGACCCAGCACAACTATAGGGATTGTAAACAGTGGCTCATGCATTAAATACAACCAATAAAGACCTAGTACGCCTCGGTTCATGTTTCTTAAGACGTTCAAGCATGTTACCATTTGGAGATCTGCCAGTTTTCTTAAGCCTAACATATAAAATCATTCATCCAAGACAAGAATAGACAAGTAATCAACACATAATCAACATCTAGGTTTCATTAGATCTAAGCAAACACAAAAGAGATCTAGCCTAGCATAATGGAATTGAGACAAGAACAAGATATAAACAACCAACACATAGACATATTGATTGAATTAGAAGAACACTTATCTCAATTACAATGCAAGGTATCAAGGGTTTGGAACCCTTGAAAAACCTGTAAAAGATGCACCAAATTCGTCTTTAGGGTTTCACCAAAACTTCTCTCCTTTTTTAATGAAAAAACTAAAAAACTATATATAGGAAAACTGGGCTGACGGCGTCAAGACAAGCATGTGACGCCGTCACCTCGCCGCCAAATACTTCCTCGGACGGCCTTGATCTACTTATGACGGCCTATGTGACGCCGTCACCAACCACGGTATTTTATTCTTGGCACTTTGACGCCGTCAGGATGACTTTTGACGCCGTCATCAACTACGGTGTTTTATTCTTGATGTCTGACGCCGTCAGGGTGTAACTCTTGACGCCGTCACCTAGTGTCTTCAGCATGGAAAATTGATACTTTGCCGTTTTCTTCACTTTTATACTCCAAAAACGTCCAAAGTGGCTTCTTTTCCAGAATTCACTCTCCAAACACCTAAAATCACAAAAGGAACGATTTAGGGCAATATTTGATCAAATAAAATCGGATTCGGGCTTAAATGACCCCCTAAAAACTGATCATTTTTCGCCTCATCACATTACTAAACATAGACTTAAACAATATTTATTTATTTATTTATTTATTTATTTATTATTATTATTATTATTATTATTTTTATTTTTTTGCCGGAGGAAGCACAAAACACATTTCATACCTAAGGAGATTATCGGCTTCTTCATCGCGCTTGTTTTGAAGCAACTTATGCCTAGCCACCGAAAGGATCTCGGAGGCTAGTATTTTTCTCATACTCTTCCAATGACTACTCATTGGAACAAGGGCAATGTCCAAGTAACCACCGCTCGTCAAGTTCCCCGACATGCAATTAGGTCTTGACCCAAATATCTCATCTTTGTCCTTCAAAAACTCACAAGCAATCTTTGGATCGGTCACAGCTATTACATGGACATTTCCTAGACGAATGCATATGATCTTTGTGTTCATTTCGTCCATCTTCCCATGAATCCATCTGAACGCAGGCTTGTTTCGAAGCACGGTGGGATCAACATAAGACAAAACACTGTGAAATTGATCTTCATTTATTAAGAGAAAAAATGTCTTTTGGGTTTATTAAAACTTTTGAAAGTGGCTTATACTAAAAATGCAGCAGATTTTTTTATAAAGGGTTGAGCGTGTCTCAACATAAACAAGTTTGTGATAAACTTGGATTGGTTGACATGTTCAAACCGTAAGCTTGAGATGGGGTGTTGATATGTGTTACTTTTTCAATCTTATTATGTCTTGACTAAGTCAAGAGACCAATGTTACCTGTATTATTTATAGTTTGGAAGTTTGTTTTGTATTTGACAGGTTTCCTAAACTACAAGGGCTAAAGTTTAATGTTGCATTTTATATTCACCTATCGGGATCTAGGCACGGGCGAAGATAAAGGGGGCTCCGGGAGGTCACGTGACTCCCCAGCAAAAAAAATGTAGTGGAAATTTTCGAAATTTTTTTGCTATTTTTGTAATTTGCCCCCGCCCACCCCCCTCCCAACGGACCAATTTTTAGTGTAGTTTTTAAAAATTATCATATTTTGCCCCCTCAACAATAAAGTTCTGGCTCCGCCCCTGGATCTAGGCTTTCAGTTAACACAATTCAGTCTCTTGTTTTCTCCTCAGTGTTACACACAGTTCGTTATCTTGTTAGTATTGTGATATATCAACCTCTTTCTTTTTGATTTTTCTAGTCTTGTATCATCACAGATCTGCTGATTTTTGAGTGTGATAGAAACCGATTCAAGATGGTTATTCTCCTTCGAGATGGTTATTCTCCTTCTAAACTATCTACCGACTAATTACTAAAACAATATAAGACTACTGCAATTTTCTCTTCTTCATATTCCAATGAAACATGTTACATATAAATACTTGAAATGAAACTGCCACTAGCCTATCTTTTAGGAATAATATTCAAACATGGGAAACTAATTAAAAGTAAACGTGATTCTAATGCACTGTGGTATTGACTTCTTTCTCCTAAATCCATGCAAATACACTATCGTGTGCAGATCATGGACTAACTTATCAACTGCTTGAGACTTGGTCTTCACCGTACCTTCATGCACGTATCAATACCCCCATCTTTAAAATGGACCTTGTCCTCAAGGTCCGGCATTGTCGTAGTACTCAACAGTGGATATACCTGACAGGGGGTCTATTGTTGTAGGCTTGTGCTCATGTTCCGACTGAAGAAGGAGAAATTTAGGCGGCTTACATTGGTGACATGGGTGGTACTTTTCAGGGCAGTTGTAACACAAGCCTTCAGCACGTCTTTTTTGCATATCAGCAGGAGTTAATTTTTTTATTGGTAGTGATGGAGTCTGATGGAGAGGATTGTCTAACACAGGCTTGGATGTTGGCGTAAGTTGTGATGCGGTACTGGAAGATGCAATGGGCTTTGGACGATCGAAGGTTTGATCGTGAAGTTTGTCTTCAATAAGCTTGGCCAAACCGATTGCTTCGGTGATAGTTTGTGGGCGTAGGATTGTTAGTTCATGTTGGATGTCGCGACGGAGACCAGATATGAAACAATTAAGTAGAGCATGTGCGGAGAGTCCCACAACACAATTACTTACGCGTTCAAATTCTGTTTGGTACACCGTAACAGTGGACGTTTGACAAAGCTTAAAAAGTGTAGCTTCATGGTTGTCGTAACTAGAAGGGCCAAAACGGGTTTCAAGATCGCGGGTAAAATTTTCCCATGTGGTAAGTAGGCGATTGTTAACAAGGTATTTGTACCAACTAAGTGCATCCCCTGACAAGTGAAATGCGACCATGGGAAGGCGTTGATGGGTGGCTATGTCGTAGAAAGCAAAGTATTGCTCGGCTTGAAAAAGCCAATCAAGTGGGTTCGAACCGTCGAAGGTGGGAAGAGTGATTTTAGGAGGGCGGATTTGCAAGCCATGAGCTGTATTGGTGTTTGGTGGGGGCGGCGGCGGCGGTGGGGCTTGGAGAAGGGTTGCCAAGATATTGGCAAGGGCATCAAATTTTGCGTTTAGAGCGGATAATTGATCCTGAAAGCTTGTGGGTGGATCGTCATTTGATGTGTCTTTACGAGGAGGCATGGTGAGATCGAGAATGAAAGCACCAATTGTTAGAAACCGATTCGAGATGGTTATTCTCCTTCTAAACTATCTACCGACTAATTATTAAAACAATATAAGACTACTGCAATTTTCTCTTCTTCATATTCCAATGAAACATGTTACATATAAATACTTGAAATGAAACTGCCACTAGCCTATCTTTTAGGAATAATATTCAAACATGGGAAACTAATTAAAAGTAAACGTGATTCTAATGCACTGTGGTATTGACCACTTCTTTCTCCTAAATGCATGCAAATACACTATCGTGTGCAGATCATGGACTAACTTATCAACTGCTTGAGACTTGGTCTTCACCGTACCTTCATGTACGTATCAGAGTGTTTGTGCGGATCTTTGTAGTGTGATTAATTGATAGCATCCAGTTTGGGCACTATCATTGTTTTTTGTATTGTTTGGTAAGCATCATTTTGGAGACTTATCTACTATAGATGTAATAAAGATTTCACCGTGGTTAGCTGGGTAAATTGTTTGTGTTGTAGTTGTGATATGAGATTAGTTTGATAGTTTTTACAGAGTGCTACGTACGTGGTTTGCTCTGTTGTATCTAGACTTTGATATTTAGTCAACTTTATACCTAAAGAGTTACCGTCTTGAACATTTATTACGTCACCAACACATATCTACATTCGAGCGTCACTTATGACATGCTATGTGAAACACTTATAAACGATATGCTGGTCACTAGTTGCCAAAATGGAAAGAAAAATGCGATATAAACTCATTCAATACCATTGAAGTGTAAGAACGAACAAGGCTAAACAACTTAATCACCATAACATACAGAAAAAAGATTTACAGGGTAATGCATGGCAGATGGTTATATATATGAATTGCATAATGAAAAGTTATATATTAAAGTTTCCTATAGGAATTCATGCACCACACTAATAATTACACACCTGCACAAGCTAAATTTATATTTTACATCCATGCCACACATGTATAATAATCACATTTTCAACTAATTGAATAAAGATGATGAGGCAGACGAGGCCTCGCTAGGGCCAACAATGGCTTGGCCTTTTTTAAGTCGTGCAGGTTCTCGTTCATATCATAATGTTGTTCGTTGGGTGGCACTTCCCAAGTGAACCCTTGTACGAGCCTGGCGAGCAGCATTACAGTCATGGTCGAGCCCAGCAACACTCCAGCACATCCACGTCGGCCAGTGCTAAATGACAACATGTTAAGGTTGTGATCAGTTAGAACCACTTTGGTATTGCCGTTCATATGACGGTCAGGATTGAAAGTCAATGGGTCATCCCAGACATCAGGGTTTCGTCCTAAGCCAAGACGGCTGAGTAGCACATGGCTACCTTTTGGTATGAAGTATCCAGCAACATTTGTGTCTACGGATGATACATGAGGAACATTGAAAGGTGCAACTGGGTGCAGCCTGAATGATTCTCGAACGCATGCTTTGATATAATTAAGGAATACCAAATCAGATTCTTGTACAAGTCTGTCTTTTCCAACCACAGAATCGAGCTCAAGAATTGCTTTATCCATAATCCTTGGCGCATTGATCATTTCTGCAAGTGCCCATTCGATAGCGTTGGAAGAATTATCCAAACTTGCTATCATCACATCCTGCAATATAACAAATTTAACTAGTTATATATCACATGAAAGAAAGAATTTTAAGTTTTGAAGACCAAGGCATAGCATTTGTGATAATCTTACAAAGGTCTGGGCTTTTATTGTGTCTGGGGTTAGCTTAGGGTTCTTTAAGTTGATATAAACATCAAGCAAGTCGTCTTCTTTCATCCTAACACCATCTTTCCATTGTTGAATCCTTTCATCGATCAAGGGATCTTGATACTTTCTTACTGTACGAATAGCCTTCCTTATGATCTTCTCATGCCCGTCAAAATCAGTTATCCAACGTAACCATGGTATGTAATCCGTTATACAAAACGCGTAAAGGTAATCAATAATTGTTAACACTGAATTCACATGTTCTATCTCTTCATCCCCAGGTCCACCATCTGGACTCCCTTTACCAAGATATCTACTCCCAAACATGAGTTTTCTGCTGATGTTGCTCGAGTATTGTTGTACGACAATCCTCATGTTCACTACGCCTTTGGTCACCGCAATATTAGTCTCACATTGGTTGTAAATGTACCTACAAGTAAAACAAAGTAATATGTTAAACAATAGTGGATACCATATTTATATATCGTTGTTCCTTTGTTTTTGCATGACCCACTGTAATTAAGAATCTTATGCCGCTAGATTTTATCTGTGTATTTTTGTGCTGTAATTGAGAACAAAACCCTAGATTTTATACATCTATGTTATTAAAAAATGTTTTATTCTAATTGCGTACATTGAGACATTCCAATAAGCCGGCGAACCAATTATGGCATCGGTTCTGCGATCGACCCGTAATCAAGCTCATTTACTTAGGCCTATTTAGTTATTAAGCTTATAATTAACTTACAGGTTCAGATGACAGTTTGCATCCGAAACCAACCAAACACAAACATCTTGTTTATATAAAAATACAATAAAACCTCAAAGTGGTACTTTTCCATTTAAAAAGAAAAAACTAAAACATACCTTATTTAGTAATGGTATTATTTAAAAAAATATTATTTTCTTATTAGTTAACATTTTATATTTATCCATAATACAAGTAGAAGATAAACACAAAAAATATATAAGATGTAATTAATAATATGATTAAAATTTTTAAATAATTATCTTTAAAATAAAAAAAACTATAATTAAACATAATAAATAAAAAAAGTATTAAATTATTTGTTTTTTAAAAAATAAAAATATATGATTAAATTTTTTTTTAAAAAACCCGCGTGGGCTCGGGCAGCAGTAGTATACTAGCACATGCATTACTAAACATAGACTTAAACAATATTTATTTATTTTATTTTATTTATTTATTTATTATTATTTTTTTTTCCGGGGAAGCACAAAACACATTTCATACCTAAGGAGATTATCGGCTTCTTCATCGCGCTTGTTTTGAAGCAACTTATGCCTAGCCACCGAAAGGATCTCGGAGGCTAGTATTTTTCTCATACTCTTCCAATGATCACTCATTGGAACAAGGGCAGTGTCCAAGTAACCACCACTCGTTAAGTTCCCCGACATGCAATCAGGTCTTGACGCAAATATCTCATCTTTGTCCTTCAAAAACTCACAAGCAATCTTTGGATCGGTCACAGCTATTACATGGACATTTCCTAGACGAATGCATATGATCTTTGTGTTCATTTCGTCCATCTTCCCATGAATCCATCTGAACGCAGGCTTGTTTCGAAGCATGGTGATTAAGCTTCCGATGTAGGGTAATGGTTTAGGGCCAGGTGGAAGCGGTGATCGACGTTTGAAACGCTTGAGGAAGAAGATTAATATTGACATGAAGAAAAGAAGGAAGATGATCATGGTTAGAATTGTTTAAAGCAGAACGGTGAGACTTGAAGAAACTTTTTCTAAAAGATAAACTTGTTTTACTTCTTGTATCTTCATTCACAATTCCATCTTATTTATAATGGAGCCATCATTTAATTTCCTCTAACTAAAATCATGTTGATAATTTTTTTTTTTTTTTTTTTTTTTTTTTTTTTTTTTTTTTTTTTTTGTAGTTTGTCTTGGTCATCAAGCATAATACGCCTAAAAAAAAGTCAATACAACACGAAATATTTTAAAATTTCATTTTACTAAACAATTTCGTGGCATTCGAATGCATGTTTATTATTGTTGAAATGATATCAAAGAAATATAAATAATAATCACACAGCATAGAGTTTTAAGAGAAACAGTCGGCCCATTGCCAATCTTTTAACTTATAACTACATATAATATAAAAACCTGTTGACATAAATAATGTTTAAAAAGGTTATTAATATCTCTCAATAAACCTATGTTTTGATAATCACAAAACTCAAATCAAATTAAGTCAAGATTAAGACGTAAACAAGTATTTGGTAACAAATATTTACCTCTACATCTTATATCACTTAAGGTATGCATAAACTAAGCATCTTACGCATTACATGATCAAAGGAAATTTTGCCTTAAGACATAATGTTGGACCTTAGATATATCAAATTTAACACAAATATAAGCACTAGAAGAAGGAAAGATGGTGACTTGATGTTATGTATATGTCGTGTATATATGAGAGAATAAGAGATGAAATAAGAGAGCTTTTATTAATAAACACACACACTTACACACACAAGCACACCTTACAAATGAGAGCTAAGGTGCCTTTTATAGTTTCATACATAGGCTTTGATGGGCTTGGACTTGGACTTGGTTACATGGTTGGATAGCTAGGCTTATGAAACATAGCACATAACATATTAGCTTGCCAAGTCCAAGGCCCAATGACTAAACTATTACTAATCTTAACAAACGACACAAAGTTACAATATGAGAATGACCATCACTTCTATATATATATATATATATATATATATATATATATATATATTTAATGCTAACAATCTCCCCCTAAGGGGTGGTCATTCAAATGATGCTCCACGTAAGTGGGTCTTCCGTGTTCTTTGTCTTTAACTTTGTATGTCATTGTAGAATAGTCTTTAGTCTTTGTTCCTTCATGCTTTGTGATCTTTGATAACTGATTTTCATCGTTCTTTGTTCCTTTGTGATGTGGAGTTATCTGCCTTTCGTCACTTCTGCGTCTGTGGTGGTTGTTTGCCATTCCAACATGCTCATACATCTTTGGATTTTTGATATTCATATGCACGTAGTTCCCTTTCTTTCACTTTGATCTTTAGTCTTTATACTTTGTAGATTCTTCTTTTTGGCGTAGAATCTTTCTTTGAACTTTGTGTTGTATAGATCTTTGAGGGAGCTTTCATTAACTTTCAGATGTATGTATGAGCACGTGGAATCTGTCGCCATGGAGATGAAGTGTCCCTACATATAAACAGTTAGCAATAAAACATCCGGTATTTACAGATAACAATTAGAGAACGTCAACAACATAGTGTGAAGACTCCTTCTAACCCTTACCAAGGCCGTTCCCATATCAGATACTCTCGAGAGAGCTTACGAGACCTACTTAGTAGCTCAATGACTGGGTGAGTCGCTGGGGATCACTCCATGACTGTAGACCATTTGAAACCACCGTGAACACTAAGCGTAACCCATAAAGAATTACCGAAGTGACCTGCTGTCAGGGCTGTTTGATTTTGACCCTATCAGGAATTTCCATTCAATCATTGAGAATCACAAATGTGAATCCTCTCATAAATGTTCTGGCAGATTGCTAAGATCTGCGTAGGACTCTAAAGTTTACATCTGGCGTCCTTAATGATGAACAACCAGTGTAGAAATATCATGTGTTCCTATGAGATCTTTTGATGAATCTCGGGGCTCTAGACTCGATAAGTGCACATTTGGTTTCCTATGCGGAGATTAGGGAGAAGTCTCCTGTTTCAATATCAACCATCTCTAAGAGACAGATCGATAGATTACACCGGTTCCCCGTGAGAATGAAACAAGCTCTTTTAAGAGAACTTGAGTGGTTAAGAAGGTTTAGTGCATTGCGTCACTGGGTCCATGACGTCTTTATATTCAATACCGGTGTCACCTTAGTAACAACCAGTAGCATACGAATTGTACCCGGTGTCTGCCCTAAGGTTGAACATTTGGAGGGCTATTTCTTTTCACCCTTTTTCACATCATTTCTTTTTAATTCTTCAACCCCTTCTTTCTCCTTTCTCATTTTCTCCTTTTTTCAATCATACCTAAGGACTTCTAATTCTAATCTATTGGAATTGTCCTTGGGTAGATCCCTCCGGCTCTGGCGGATTATAGGACGGTTTTTCCTAACCTTAGTCACCTTATAACTCCATGACTATCCTATAATTGCCATGAAACCATTTATGAAAAATCTCTCAAAGTGTTTATGATAATAAAACACATTGTTGTTACCACTTTGAGAGTTTTGCATTTCATTTGAAGGACTCCCCCTTCACATGTGCTCATGAATTTTTAAGAAATTTGCACATGCGTGAGGAGTTTGCACTTTTTGAATTGATCCACTTTCAGTGAACATGACCGATTCGAGACACGCTTACATCACTAGTTAAACTAGCTTGAAATTATTACCCGTCCTGGTCAAGTCCAAAGAAAGTCTCTCGATATGGTACATTCTACTCAGACAAGTTCTATTCGAGACACGCTTACATCACTAGTTGGACTAGCTTGAAGTTATTACCCGTCCAGGACAAGTCTTTTCGATTACTGACATTTTAAGCTTCGTCAATTCATTGGTACTTACTGAGTCGAGCTCTTTTGAGATTTAGTCACAATCTTTAAACATATTTGATCACATTTTAATCATGTCTTCTCCCCCTCAAAAATAGCATAGCGTGATATTTTTGATATCAACTGATTAAGAAAAACTTTTGGAGAGAAAGACAGATTTGATTTTGCATGAAATTGGAACATTTTAGTGTTTGTACTCCCCCTTAATGATAGCATATTTAAAATTTCTTAAGGCTTTTGAGGGAGTTATCTTGAGCACTAATTTTGAGAAATCTTTTGAACAATCTTGAAAAAGTGCTCAAGAATTTTGTTTGAAAACGAGTTTATGCTTGAAATCTTTTTCGTTTGTTTAGACTCGAACTTTTTGAAAAAGAGTTCGTCATTGAACGTACGAGTCCTTGATTTAAAAATAATCAGAAGTCGTCATTTTAGTCCGGGTTTTGTACTGAAGTATACGAAAGCCATTGTGAAGAAACTTTTGAGAAACGACATGTTTTAGAAAAAAACATTTACAAGAACTCCCGTTCAAGCATCTGTACATGTCCGTATCATTGTTGAATGACATTTCTAGAAACGTACAAAATATTGATTTATACGAGAGACATGTCGTGAGAAGAATATTTTTGGATTTTTTGATTTTATATTGTTTTTGTATTTTTGAAAATTTTATATTTTTGTATTTTGTTTTTGTTTTTTCAAATTTTGTATTTTGTTTTTTCAAAAATATTTACAGCGAAGCGATTTTGAAAACTTTTTCAAGATGATTTGAGAAGACGTTCTAGGTCCTCAGGAGTTAGGCTTCGCATGCCAATTCGTCGAACTAAATAGTCAAACCGTTCTTTTGGAAGGGCTTTAGTGAATATATCGGCGAGTTGGTAATCAGTCTTAACGAAAAATAATTCAACAGTACCCTCTTCCACGTGTTCTTTGATGAAATGGTAGTGGACTTTGATATGCTTCGTCTTAGAGTGCTGTACGGGATTGCACGAGATGGCTATGGCACTTTTTGAGTCACAATACATAGGTATTCTGTCAAAAGTAAAGCCATAATCTGTGAGCTGTGTCCCCATCCAAAGAACTTGGGCACAACACGCAGATAGAGACACATACTCGGCTTCGGCGGTTGATAGCGCAGTACAATCCTGTTTCTTTGACGACCAGCTTACTAGCTTTTCACCTAAAAATTGTGCTCCACCTGATGTACTCTTTGCTGTAACTTGATCACCAGCATGGTCTGCATCTGAAAATGCTGTTAGATTAAACCCCGAATCCTTCGGATACCAAAGTCCCATGTTAATGGTGCTTCGTAGGTACCGAAAGATCCGTTTAACCTCTTTGAGGTGAAGTTCGGTAGGCTTTGCCTGAAACCGTGCTAACAAACAAACAGCAAATTGAATATCGGGTCGGCTAGCAGTTAGGTACATGAGAGAACCGATCATGCTCCGATATTTTTTCGGATCGATGGGTTTTCCAAACAAATCAACACCTATTTTTGGTGAAGTGACCATTGGTGTACCAACAGAATCACAATTTTCCATTCCATGTTTTTTCAAAATCTCTATTGTATATTTAGCTTGATTGATAAAAATACCATGAGGGGATTGATGCATTTGTAAACCAAGAAAGAATTTTAGTTCCCCCATCATGGACATTTCAAACTTGCTTTTCATGAGATTTTCAAAATGTTTTGAATGGTTAGGATTGGTTGATCCAAAAATTATGTCGTCCACGTAAATTTGAACGATCAAAATGTCATCATTGAATTTTTTGATAAACAAGGTGTCATCAACCGTTCCTTTTGTGAAATTTTTTTTGAGCAAGAAAGATGATAGTTCGTCATACCACGCTCTTGGAGCTTGTTTTAAACCATAAATGGCTTTCTTAAGCTTGTAGATGTAGTCTGGATGATCTTTGTCGATGAATCCCTCTGGCTGACTCACATACACTTCTTCTTTCAGAGTTCCATTCAAGAACGCAATCTTAATATCCATCTGATAGACTGTGATGTTTTTGTGAGCTGCATAGGCTAAGAAAATCCGGACTGCTTCAAGTCTAGCTACAGGTGCGAATGATTCTTCGAAATCTATCCCTTCTTCTTGTGGATAACCTTTAGCCACGAGACGAGCTTTGTTACGAATTACAGTCCTTTCCTTATCCAGTTTGTTCTTCCACAACCACTTGAGATCAAGAACACGTTTATCAAGTGGTCGTTCAACTAGTTCCCAACTATCATGTAATAGGTATTGAAGAAATTCCTCTTGCATCGCTTCAATCCAAGGGTTTTCTGCCATTGCTTCTCGAATGTTCTTTGGTTCTTTGAGGCTGATTGAGCAAATGTAAATGCACAATTCGAGATCAGTGGCAAGTTGTCTCCTTGTCTGAACTGGCTTTGAAGGTTCACCAATAACTTGTTCTATTGGATGGTCTTTTGTCCATTGTAACGTAGAAGGGTACCTTGGGTTTAACAAATGTGTGTTAGATGGTTCTTGTAACCTTGAAGAAGATTCAGCAGAGTCTGTTGCAAATGGGTTTTCAAATATTTCTTCTTCTTCTAACGCATCATTGTTTGAATTATTTGTGGGTTCTTCTTGAATTGGTTTTGCTCATCAACTCTTGGTAGATCAGTTTCCATAACTGGAGTTGCTGGAGTAGATGTTGATGATGTTGATGTAGTTGGTGCTTCAGCTTCGATTGTGGTAGATGCATCTTGTGATGGTGGTGGTGGTTGATGGTTTTGAGCGGGTGTAGCGGAATGTTGTTGAGATGCATTTGTCGAAGTTCCACCATAATATTCATCAAACATTAACTCGAAGAAATTTTCCAGTTCTTGTTCTGAAGGTTTATCCGTGTTTGTTGACTGAGCTCCTTGAGGTACGAGTCCTGAACTGATGTGTCCAGAAGTCTGCTGGTTTGGTGCGGGTCCTAATCCGTTTTGATTAGAAGCCATTGGATTAAGCGCGGGTTCTAGAGCAAGTCTCTCAGAAGCCATTTGTGAAATCACGTCAAACTTCACATTCATCGTCTCCATTATTTTTTTCGTTCTTCTATTATACACCCTGAATGCCCTCGAGTTTTCTGAATATCTAATGAAGATTCCAATATCACCCTTAGCTTTTAACTTCCCTAGATCTTCTCTGTCATTCGTCGGATAGCACAAAGCGCTAAACACGTGAAGGTAAGAGATGTCAGGTTTATGGTTGTTCACTAGCTCATATGGGGTTTTATTGAATCTTGGATGTACTAGGGATCGGTTTTGAGTGAAACAAGCAGTGGCTACAGCATCAGCCCATAAGAATAGTGATGCACTAGAAAAAATCAGCATTGTGCGAGCAGCTTCCACAAGAGTTCGATTTCTTCTTTCAACTACCCCATTCTGCTGTGGAGTTCTAACAACTGATGTTTGGTGAGTGATTCCAACATCTTCGAGGTAAGTTCTTAACTCCTGATTTGTGAATTATGTGCCATTATCTGTTATTATAATCCTTACTGGAGCTTGAAGTAGAACTTGAATACGCTTCAAAAAGGTGATGATGATGCCTGGTGCTTCGTCTTTTGATCTCAAAAACTTTACCCAGGTATATCTTGAATAATCATCAACAATAACAAGAATATACTTCTTCTCATTAATGCTTTCAACTCTCATTGGGCCACATAAGTCCATGTGCAACATATGTAACCTTGCTTCCGAACTAGGTATGGTTTTGGGTTTATATGATGCTCTTTTACTTTTTCCTTGTTCGCATGATGGACAAAGGTGTTCCTTGGTGTATTTGAACTTAGGAAGTCCGGTGACAATGTTGTCTTTGGCTAACTTGTTGATCGTGTCGAAATTAAGATGGGATAATCTTCCATGCCACAGCCAGGACTTACTTTCGGTTGCCCTTGTCATAAGACAAATTGGTGATGTAGAAGCCATTTGGTTGATGTCGATAACATAAAAATTTGTACCACGATTACCAGTTAAGAGATCATCACCAACCAAATTTCTTATAAAAACCATGTTTCTCCTAAATGCAACTTCTAAATCTGCATCACAAAACTGCCCAACTGAAAACAAGTTGTGTCCCAACCCTTCAACGTAGTAAACTCGAGTGATTAAGAAATTCCCAAATTGTAGATCTCCATAACCCTGAATAGCTGCTACATGATCATTTCCAAATCGTACAGTTCCCATGAATTTCCAGATAAAATTAATCAACAGCTTTAAATTCCCGGTCATGTGCTTGGAGCAACCTGAGTCGACGATCCAAAGACATATTTTGATAACCTGCCAAGAACAGAAGAGTTTGTATTTGGAAACCGTGTTGAATTTGGTTCCATGGGGTTAGGAGTAAAAGCAGAATCACACTCAACAAAGATTGCAACATTTTTATTTGAACAACTTCCAATTTGCCATCCTTAAGAGTGAACTCTTTACCCGTCGGAATCCACATACAATACTTAAGATAGTTCTTAGGCATTCGACTAATAGTGGTTGACCTAAAGTGTGCAACTAATCTTTCTATAGATCTAGATCTAGCACTAGGTTTTTTTGGAACATTCTTCTGTTCAGGCGTAACATTCACATTCTTAGAAACACATTCATCATGAACATCATTAATTAAACATTTCTTGCATATTAAACAAACAGAGTCATTACATGCATTAGAACCAGTACTTTCGACATTACATTCAGATGAATCATGTTTCTTATTACAAAGCGATAAATTCCTAGGGTGTTCTTCTACTTCTTCAACTTTATTCTTGCTACTACTCGTAGAAACAGGCGAGACTCTATTGTTCCTTGTATTGCTCCTAGGCTTTAGTCTGCTGCTCCTAGAGGTGCTTTCTAATCCTGTAGAAGGTAAGGCACACACATTAGGATTTATATTGTTGTCCTTTTTAGCATCCCTAGATTCTTTAGAGTTAGCCTTTATGCACTTGTCATTTGTCTTAGATGTTGAGGCAGACGCACTAGTGGGACTAATCCTAAAAAGGCCAGGTGCTATCACTTTTGGTGTTTCGACAACCGCTTTTCCTTTATCAACAATCTTAACATTTTAACTTTTCTTTTGCAAGGGTGTTGGAGTGACTGGTTTTGTGAAATCCTTTTTCTCATCGACTTTTGAAGCAAACCGTGAAATTGACATTTTTGGTTTTTGAACCGTGTTTGAAACATTTGGTTTCTCCGAAGTCAATGGTTTTGCAAACTTGGTTTCCTCACCCTTTCCTTTTTGACTTTCAAGCTGAGCCATCAAAAGATCATTTTGCTCTTTCATGTTCTTTAAGGCACGCTCATATGACAATTTGTCATACTTGCATTCTTCCTTTTTTCGATCAAGTTGTTTAAAATATGACACATTTTCTTTTTCAAGCTTATTAAGAGCATTTTCATATTTTGAAACAATTGCGGAGGTCTCAGCTCTTAGTCTTTCATCGTCTTGAACAGAATATGTTTGTAAAATGATGGACATAATATCAGTGGTCATAACAGCTTCGAAGAGAGAATCATTTAGGTTTTCCAAAACATTCATGTTTTCACGAGTATCATTAGCTTCGTTTACCAGGGATTTATGGTCCTTGACAAAGTCGGCCGTTTCTTTTAAGAAAGCTTGTTCAAAATGGATTACCCTCGCACTGATGTTATTCAGTGGGATAGTAATTTCGTTTTCCAAAACTTTTTTCTGCTCAATATGAAAACTGGAATGCCAGTTGTTAATATTGATTGTAGTTTTAGAAGCAACAATATTTTGAAGTTCTTGAATTCTCTTTTTACCGTCATCCAAAATGTCTCTAGCCTCACTTGTATTAAAAGTGTTGTTAGAAGACATTTGTTCTATTTTTGAAAGAGATTTTGAAGTAATTACTTTCTTAGAAAACATATTTGAAAATGGTCATTTTATGGAAAACACAGATGGTTCTTTTTGTGGAACAAAAGTAATTCCCGAAAGTTTGTTCAATTTGTTGTAGTCAATGGGTTTCAAATCCTTTTGTTTCATTTTAATTATGCTCTCTTCGACATGTTCTATTGTTTGCACAGAATCCCGAACGACGGGAGGATCATGTTTAGTGTAAATCACATTACCATTATACAAACAATTCTGTTCTTGCTAAGCTTTCTTGAGATTACAGGGGGTGTTGTTCCCAAGAGCCACTTTATGCTTCGTATGGTAAATCGGATTAGTTTGGTTTAAAATCATTTTCATTGTTTGACTTGACTGACCCGACTTAACCACTAATTCTTCTAAATGTGCAATCATGTGTTCTGACTCTACTATTTCGGCCAAAAGTTTGTCTTCTTTCTTTGCAAAGTCCTTTTTCAGCTCGTCCCTTTCTTTTTCAAGATTGGTATAAGCTGATTTTTGTTTAGAAAGTTGGTTTTGTAAATCAGAAATTTCCGCGTTTAAAGATTTTATCTTTTTTAAAGAATTAACATCAAGTTTATCAAACTTGAGTTGCAATTGTTTTTCCCTTGAAACGGAATTTTGATAACCAATTTCTAATTCAGACAATCTTTTGTTATGAAATTCAAAAGCTTTAACGTTTTCTTTGTAACTCTCAAGCTCAGCGGTCAATTTAACATTCGCGGCCTTAACATCACGATTGACCTTTTTCACATTCTCAATTTCAATACGACAATTATTCAATAATGATTCAAATAAAGCACGTGTTTCCTCATCATTCTCAGCATGCTGTGAAACGAAGCCTCCATTATGATTCACATCTGGAGTTGCTGAAGGAGTATTGCTACAACTTGGCGTGTCCAGGTATGTATCATAAGTGGGTGCTAGCTTCTAAGAATGTTGTTCCTTATGAGGAGAAATATCAAATATATCATTATTGTGACATGTGTTGAAGTTTGATACCTCAGCTGGTGCATTGGTGTCATAAACAGGAAGTGTGTCAGAAGCCGTGTCATACTTAGCTTCCTGAAGATTCGCCATAAATATGCAGTTTGCATCGATATCCTCTCTATCTTCCATGTCATCCATAAGAGCCATAAAATCATTCTCCTCTGCGTTCAACTGAAATCCTGCCTTATTCTTTTGTGCCAATAGTAATGCTTTCTGCAAATACGCTGTGTCTTTCTTGTTCGGCTTAGTAGGACAGTTCCTTGCCATATGACCTACACCCTGACAGTTGAAACACTTTACCGGATTACCCTGATTCACATTTCCAAAATTCCCAACTACTGGAGCTGCAACATTTCTATTCCGATTACCCATTTCCTGATTACCAACATTCTGACCCCTCTGATTTCCAACAAACTGACCCAAGTGATTCCCTGCATACTGACCTGCATTCTGCATATTCTGATTGCCCATATTAAATCCAGTAGCATATCCTTTGTAACACCCCCAAAATACCGCAGCGGAAGACTGTGTCATAGGGGTGCTACTTCATAATACAAAGTACAAGGTATAGAAAACGAACTCTAAATGAGACGTTTTGAAAAGTTACCATTCGATTAATAAACTCCGAGTTACAAACTTGAGTTCCATAATACATTACATAAGAGTTTTAAGACATATCGAATGGTAAAGATAAAAGCATAAGTCTTCAAAACATGCCAAGCGACTCTATGCTCCATGCAACAGCTTATCATCTTACAGACCTGAGACAAACATGCTAAAGTGTCAACACAATGGTTGGTGAGTTCATAGAGTTTGTCTTAAAATAGTTGAAAAGCCTTAAAGAATATTCGCACAGCAAAGGCATCGTGAATCCACTCAGTTGCAATTCCCGTCATAAGAGACTTGCAACCTGTGTGTTCACAACCCACTGCTAACATATATTATGAATAAGACATGTATAAGTTCATCAAGACAATTTAAGCAATTAGAAGTGAGTCTCTACTTCATCTCCGAAGACCTCACTTTTGGGAGCCAATTCCCAAAGACAACTGGGAGTCAATTCCCAAAGACAACTGGGAGCCACTTCCCAAAGATAACTACTAGCCCATAAATAGAATAACGCAATTAAGTATAACGCAGTCATGTATGTATGCAATCAAGTATAACATAGTCAAGTATAAACGTTTTGAGTATTTGTACAAGTAAACAAGTAGTTGAGCATGTGTCTCCCCCAAAGAGTTAAGACAAGTATGAAAAGAATAGGGGCTATGACTCACCTTAAGCTTAAGTGATGTGAAATCAAAGTGGTAGTCGAATCGTGAAAGTCACTAAGAGTAGCCTATAATAGAACGTTGTGACTTAGGTTTGGAGTAACGTCTAAGAAAACGAAGAATTGCCCATATATGTCTTGCATAATGTTCATGATGTAGTACTTAGTATATAGCGTAAGTCTTTAAATATAAATGGTTTATGAAACATGTATAAGTTGTATATCTCTTACTACAGTTCGGGCCGACATAATTCAGAAGTCATGGAGTAAACGTTCGAGGAGCCAGGACACTTTAATTCGTAAATCCACAACTCATCTCGACGGCTTACTTAATGAACTCCTCACATGAGGCTCCCTACTATTGTAGTATTTGATAACAAATGTATAAGTTTTGATCCGAAAAGTTACATGTCCGATATTTGAATAAACTTAGGAAAGTCTATTTGTACATGAAGAGTGTTATTAGGGTAAGTTTATTATAACTTGTATCTCATGGTTCTTTAGGTGGAGTAGATCCAAATTGTTTGTTCAAGTTATCGTCAACTCCTTGTTTCATGTTTTCGCCTAAGTAAGTTTATATGGTCATTTAGTCATGGCTTCGCCGTGACCTTGGTCAGTTTTCCATGGTCTTGAGACTCAACCTTGGCTTTAGCCATGGTTGTGGTCTTGGCTTTAGGTCATTAGACCTCTTGGTCTTAATAAATGATAACTATAATATAGTAACTTTGGTCTAAAATGGCCTGTTAAGATTTTGAAGAAAATTATCACTCGGAAAGCATTTTCAGGGCTCGAGCTTCTTTGTTCCTGAACGAAAACGTCGTTCCGGACAACTTTCGTGTTTTAAATTTTTGATGAATCAGACCAGAAGAGGGACTTTCAAAATCAAAATTTGATCAGAATGCTATTTAGGCAGTTTTGCCGTTTTGGTTTCGCTAACTTCTTATGGCCATAACTTTTGACTCGGGTACTCGTTTTGGGTGATTCAAATTGCTATGTTTTCCTTGTTAAGTCCTCTTTAACATTAAGTAAGTGTCAAATATCAAGGTTATGCTATTTTGGTCGTGGTTCTCCATAAAAATCACTAGTTTGCTTGTTTACTTGACATAAGTTAACATATGTATACCAATACTTGTTTTATCTATTTTTTAAACATCATGAACACAATAACAAGAACATATATAGCATGAAAGGAACACAAAGAGCATGAAAATGATAATTAAGCAAGAAAGTATGTTAGGGTTTGCTTACAACTTTTGGCCTTAATGAAAAAGGGAAACTAGGATAAGAACTAGGACTTTGATTGAATAAGCTTTCCTCCTTTGCAATCTATGATAAACCGAGGTTATTTGAAGATTATAACGACGTCTTTTTGGAGACTTTAAAGTTATAACAACTTTTCTTAGAAAATTTCCAATATTGAAGATCAAACACTAGTTTTCTTTCAAAAACTAGTTAACTTTCTTACAAAATATAAGAAAAGTGCCTTAGGTTTTAGGACTTGAAGGTTATAAGAAGGTGTGGTGCAAGTTTTCTATGTGTTTTAGCTTGGTATTTATAGGGTAGGAAAAATAGTTAACCATATATTGGGTTAGAATTTAACCATGGTTAGTTTTAGACACTTGTAACCATCCTAAAGATCAAGGGTTAAGATTTAACCACCCATGGTGACTCCTCCCCCCACATTGGCGGTTTGAATGAGGATAAGGTGACTAGATGATGACTCTTGGTGCTATCTTGCTTAGTTTGTGCATTTTGACTCCGTAAAAAGCTAACCGTAAATGATTAATCCTCAAAACATAAAACCGGGTATCGTAAAAATATGAAACTTGAAAGTATTGTTAAACATGTCAATATAGTCCATAATAAAATATAAAATGAGTGGTAGGATCTATCGGGTGCTAAAACCCTGCTAAAAACTGGAAACACGGGTCTAAAACTCGCAATTCGCGTAAAACGCTGAACTGGAAAACGTAAAATTCTAAAACTTTTGGAATTGTCATAAAATGATAGAAAATCATATTTCTATTGTTTATAATGTTTTATGGATATATCGGGATGCGGGAAGGACGTTTAAACCTAAAAGTAAATCTCGGACACGGCTTTGTGATTTTTGCAGAAATGATCCGACGAGCGTCAAACTCTCGGATTATCGTTAAAATAGTTTAACTTACGAGAATATGAAATAAAAATTTCTGAGATGAATAGTGAAAAGTGAATAGTAAAAAGTGAATAGTAAAATTTTCCGGGAATAGCAATTAATCTGAAAATGCGAATTGTTACAGTCTCTACCCCTTCAGGAAACTTCGTCCCGAAGTTTAGTGTGTCTAGGTCTCTTATCTTAATAGCGGCATAATAAAGCTAGATTTTGAACTAGAATAGAATAATATGGTAGGGTAAGATACGTACCCGTTACGCATTGCGGGCTTCCTTAGCACCCAAATAGTATGCTCGACCCCGTGGTGGACTAACATTGTATTCACGGTTTGGGTTATTTTCTTCAAGCATTACTGCTAAAGTCGGGTTATCCAGCACTTGTCTCGGTGCCCTATTCAACTTAGGACAAGTATTTCGGAAGTGGTTTGGGCTGTTGCACTCATGGCATGTCTTTTGGTTGTTTCCTATGTTGTCCGCATTCGCCTGCCTTGTAATTGATTTACACTGACTTGCAAAGTGGCCAGACTTCTTGCAATTATAACACACAGGGCATGGCTCAGACCTCTGATGATGATAAGCACATTTAGTACACTTAGGATGTGGACCCTCATACTTTTTCTGATCATAAACTGTTGCTGCAAATCCTCTTGCTCTCTTATTATCAACCATTGTACCCTTTTGCTCGCTTGATTCACCCGTTCCCTTCCTTTTGTCACTATTCTTCAAAGTTCCATTCCTAACCATCTCATCTGTTAGGGTCCCTGCTCTCAATATTGCACTTTGAATTGTGGGAGGTTCGGTTGTTTTCACTGTCCCACGAATCTCAGGAACAAGGCCATAGATGTACCTCTCAATCCTTTTGGATTCAGGGGTAACCAGATGAGGAACTAGTTTAGCTAGTTCATGAAACCGATCTGTATAGGTTGCATGACCAGCTCCTACCATAGAGTGATGCCAAAACTCGTCTTCTAGTTTTTGCATTTCATTAACCGGGCAGTATTCTTCCTTCAGTAGTCCCTTAAAGTCGTCCCATGTCATGCCTACAGCTGCTTCTCTAGTCCTTGCTTGAATCTGCATGTTCCACCATGTCAATGCCTTTTCTGATAGCAAGCATGCAGAATATTTCACTCTCTGGTGGATTGCACAGTTACTGATGTCAATCACTGACTCCATCTTCTTGACCCATCGTGTATATGCCAATGCACCTCCTTTGCCATTAAACTCAATTGGTTTGCATGACGTAAATTCCTTATACGTACATCCGGTCCTATGGTTGTTGTTGTTGTTGTTGTTGTTGTTGTTGTTGTTGTTGTTGTTGTTGTTGTTGTTGTTGTTGTTGTTGTTGTTGTTACCATTCCTTCCTCCATCATTTGTAGCGTCATTTATGCTTCCGTGGTTTCCCGAATTGTTCATGTGATTGCCAACTTGTGTGACTATAGTGGGAAGTAGGTTTTGTAGTTGTTGGGCAATAATGGTGGAGACATCTGGATTTCCACCATCGTTACTAGGGTTACTAGTGTCATGAGCATCTCCTCTACCTCCACGTCCACCAGTTCTTCCACTATCATTACTAGGGTTACTAGTGTCGTGAGCAGCTCCTCTACCTCCACGACCACCAGTTCTTCCACCTCTTGGTGTTGCACCACCTCGGCTAGTGCTACGAATTACTCTCTTTGGTGCCATGATATCTACAAGGAGGGATATTTTGTCGACGTCAGATATGAGGTGATATTCCTAGACTACTTAGTCTTAAATCTTGTCAATTTGAGTCAATCGTTGATTAATGTAAGCATGGTCACATATGTCTACGTGAGTCGTGACGCATTTATAATTATGTTGGCCACCATAATTATAATTGCTTCCTTTCACACGTATACATATTTACCAGGCACACATAACTCAACAATTGGTACTACATAATTGGGTAGACTTTCTATCATCTGCTCTTAAGTTGTGAAAGGGTAACGTAGTCTGGGTATCTAGAGAAGGTGATATGACGAAATGGACTAGTCGCGCTTGTAGGAAGGTGAACCACTTCTAGGTATTAGAATCATATAAAGTAAGTATAAGGCAAATCATCAAATCTCTACAGGAAACTAATAACCTTTATTTAACTTAATCTTATGTCCTATCAAACAAGAACTGTCACAAGATTAAGTTAATTAAACAATTATTACTTAGCTCTAATTTTTTTTTTTTTTTTGATGACTTGACTATTGTCTGGGGTTTCTTCTAAACAAACAATTAGCAATAAGCATATGCGCATGAAGTGTGTGTAAGGCAAAATAAAAAGAAGAGTCTTAATGTTTATATCAGTTATAGTCTAGGCACTAAATGCAACCTAGTTCTCTATAACCAAGGCTCTGATACCAATCTGTAACACCCCCAAAATATCGCAGCGGAAGACTGTGTCATAGGGGTGCTACTTCATAATACAAAGTACAAGGTATAGAAAACGAACTCTAAATGAGACGTTTTGAAAAGTTACCATTCGATTAATAAATTCCGAGTTACAAACTTGAGTTCCATAATACAATACATAAGAGTTTTAAGACATATCAAATGGTAAAGATAAAAGCATAAGTCTTCAAAACATGCCAAGCGACTCTATGCTCCATGCAACAGCTTATCATCTTACAGACCTGAGACAAACATGCTAAAGTGTCAACACAATGGTTGGTGAGTTCATAGAGTTTGTCTTAAAATAGTTGAAAAGCCTTAAAGAATATTCGCACAGCAAAGGCATCGTGAATCCACTCAGTTGCAATTCCCGTCATAAGAGACTTGCAACCTGTGTGTTCACAACCCACTGCTAACATATAGTATGAATAAGACATGTATAAGTTCATCAAGACAATTTAAGCAATTAGAAGTGAGTCTCTACTTCATCTCCGAAGACCTCACTTTTGGGAGCCAATTCCCAAAGACAACTGGGAGTCAATTCCCAAAGACAACTGGGAGCCACTTCCCAAAGATAACTACTAGCCCATAAATAGAATAACGCAATTAAGTATAACGCAGTCATGTATGTATGCAATCAAGTATAACACAGTCAAGTATAAACGTTTTGAGTATTTGTACAAGTAAACAAGTAGTTGAGCATGTGTCTCCCCCAAAGAGTTAAGACAAGTATGAAAAAAATAGGGGCTATGACTCACCTTAAGCTTAAGTGATGTGAAATCAAAGTGGTAGTCGAATCGTGAAAGTCACTAAGAGCAGCCTATAATAGAACGTTGCGACTTAGGTTTGGAGTAACGTCTAAGAATACGAAGAATTACCCATATATGTCTTTCATAATGTTCATGATGTAGTACTTAGTATATAGCGTAAGTCTTTAAATATAAATGGTTTATGAAACATGTATAAGTTGTATATCTCTTACTACCGTTCGGGCCGACATAATTCAGAAGTCATGGAGTAAACGTTCGAGGAGCCAGGACACTTTAATTCGTAAATCCACAACTCATCTCGACGGCTTACTTAATGAACTCCTCACATGAGGCTCCCTACTATTGTAGTATTTGATAACAAATGTATAAGTTTTGATCCGAAAAGTTACATGTCCGATATTTGAATAAACTTAGGAAAGTCTATTTGTACATGAAGATTGTTATTAGGGTAAGTTTATTATAACTTGTATCTCATGGTTCTTTAGGTGGAGTAGATCCAAATTGTTTGTTCAAGTTATCGTCAACTCCTTGTTTCATGTTTTCGCCTAAGTAAGTTTATATGGTCATTTAGTCATGGCTTCGCCGTGACCTTGGTCAATTTTCCATGGTCTTGAGACTCAACCTTGGCTTTAGCCATGGTTGTGGTCTTGGATTTAGGTCATTAGACCTCTTGGTCTTAATAAATGATAACTATAACATAGTAACTTTGGTCTAAAATGGGCTGTTAAGATTTTGAAGAAAATTGTCACTCGGAAAGCGTTTTCAGCGCTCGAGCTTCTTTATTCCTGAACGAAAACATCGTTCCGGACAACTTTCGTGTTTTAACTTTTTGATGAATCAGACCAGAAGAGGGACTTTCAAAATCAAAATTTGATCAGAATGCTATTTAGGCAGTTTTGCCGTTTTGGTTTCGCTAACTTCTTATGGCCATAACTTTTGACTCGGGTACTCATTTTGGGTGATTCAAATTGCTATGTTTTCCTTGTTAAGTCCTCTTTAACATTAAGTATGTGTCAAATATCAAGGTTATGCTATTTTGGTCGTGGTTCTCCATAAAAATCACTAGTTTGCTTGTTTACTTGACATAAGTTAACATATGTATACCAATACTTGTTTTATCCATTTTTTAAACATCATGAACACAATAACAAGAACATATATAGCATGAAAGGAACACAAAGAGCATGAAAATGATAATTAAGCAAGAAAGTATGTTAGGGTTTGCTTACAACTTTTGGCCTTAATGAAAAAGGGAAACTAGGACAAGAACTAGGACTTTGATTGAATAAGCTTTCCTCCTTTGCAATCTATGATAAACCAAGGTTATTTGAAGATTATAACGACGTCTTTTTGCAGACATTAAAGTTATAACAACTTTTCTTAGAAAATTTCCAATATTGAAGATCAAACACTAGTTTTCTTTCAAAAACTAGTTAACTTTCTTACAAAATATAAGAAAAGTGCCTTAGGTTTTAGGACTTGAAGGTTATAAGAAGGTGTGGTGCAAGTTTTCTATGTGTTTTAGCTTGGTATTTATAGGGTAGGAAAAATAGTTAACCATATATTGGGTTAGAATTTAACCATGGTTAGTTTTAGACACTTGTAACCATCCTAAAGATCAAGGGTTAAGATTTAACCACCCATGGTGACTCCCCCCCCCACATTGGCGGTTTGAATGAGGATAAGGTGACTAGATGATGACTCTTGGTGCTATCTTGCTTAGTTTGTGCATTTTGACTCCGTAAAAAGCTAACTGTAAATGATTAAGCCTCAAAACGTAAAACCGGGTATCGTAAAAATATGAAACTTGAAAGTATTGTTAAACATGTCAATATAGTGCATAATAAAATATAAAATGAGTGGTAGGATCTATCGGGTGCTAAAACCCTGCTAAAAACTGGAAACACGGGTCTAAAACGCGCAATTCGCGTAAAACGCTGAACTGGAAAACGTAAAATTCCAAAACTTTTGAAATTGTCATAAAATGATAGAAAATCATATTTCTATTGTTTATAATGTTTTATGGATATATCGGGATACGGGAAGGACGTTTAAACCTAAAAGTAAATCTCGGACACGGCTTTGTGATTTTTGTAGAAATGATCCAACGAGCGTCAAACTCTCGGATTATCGTTAAAATAGTTTAACTTACGAGAATATGAAATAAAAATTTCTGAGATGAATAGTGAAAAGTGAATAGTAAAAAGTGAATAGTAAAATTTTCCGGGAATAGCAATTAATCTGAAAATGCGAATTGTTACATCCTTGCTGATTCCCATAAACTCCAACCATTTGGCCTCCATTACCCATATTGAAACTCGGCTGAGCAATCTGCTTGTTGCGAGTGTTCCATGAAATCCTTTGGTTGTTGTTTGTTGGTGTAGAATAACATCCTTGGAATGCCTTTGACAGAAAAGCAAACGCTTGGGTCAATGCTGCAGTAGCTTCATCATTTTCAGTGAATTCTAGTTCTTGGAATTGTGGGTATTGCTGTTGTGAAATAACATGTTGTTGTTGCTGTGGGTAGAACTGTTGTTGGTAGACTGGTGTTGGTTGTTGAATGTATGATGGTTGCATCTAGTTGTGAGTGGAAGATGATGATGATTGTTGTGTGTTCACTGGTAGCGGTGTTGTAGTAGCAATTAATGCAAGAGGATCATGATTCTTTGCCAATCTTTCTTTCCTTACTTCATTAGCCTCAAATTGGTTTTGCTTCAAAAAGTCATAGAGTTGATCATAATTCACCTTATGTTAATCCTTTGTTTGATTGAAAATTGTAACATAACGACCCCATTCTTCTGGAAGGTTATTGATGAATTTGATGTTTGTTACAATTGTTCGAGGTGTCAACTTGTTTCTGATTAACTCATTCATCAAAGTGCAAAACCTTGTGTAGTAAGATTCAATCTATTCACCTTTAGTGGATGTAAAGTTCTCCCATTCAGTAAGAAGTTTGTTCTCAACGTCTTGTTGTCCAATCTCTGTTCCATGACATATCCTTCTAACACGTTCCCACATAGCATAAGCAGTTTCATAACTGTCGACCATAGCAAAGATCTCCCGTGGTAATCCAAGTTGGATTAAATGCATTGCCATATCATCAGCGGCGATCTGCTTCTTGTCTTCCTCTGTGTAATCTGCTTCTATTTGTTCACGCACGAATGGTTGAGTAGGAGGTGTTGTATTTGGATTGCCTTCAATTTGAACTTGTCTTGGCTTGAATGGACCATTTGTAATGGAGTTGATCATTAATTTACCATCAGGTTTTGTTTTGATGTAACGAAGCATGCGGCTTGTCCATGGGAGATATCCACCTTTTTCAAGCATTAGAGGTCGGCTTTCCGCACCGGCTGCATGAATATCTTGCTGAGTTGCCATTGATGAAGTGTAGATTGATAAAGTTGATTCTTGGATCGATTCAACGAAGTAGGAGTTGTGTTTAGTGTAAGTTGATGCAAGTTTTTATGATGGAAAATTTGATCTAGAACCTTAAAACCTCAATAACTTCCGTTCGGAGTGGATTTGGGCCTCGAAGCTTGGCTTAAATGATCTTTAGATGATTCAACGTGTCCTTCTTCTCGGTCTCACGGTCGTTTTGACAGCTGATTCATCGAAAACGGAGTTACGGTTCAAAAGTTATGGCCGTTTGAAGTTTGGTTGTCAAAAATCAAAAAACTTACGCGTAAAGCTTGATCTTACGCGTAAACCTTGAATAATCTTACGCGTAAGATGTTATGCGTAACCTTTAAGTTATGCGTAAGATCAAAAGTTATGCGTAGACTTTGATTTTACGCGTAAACTTAGAGTTTATGCGTAAGAATGTTACGCGTAAGGTTTTTCAACCAAATTGATCTCTCAAACTTGTCCAAGCTTGAAAGATATCCCGTGTCGAAGTATTCCACAAACTTATCCAAGTCAGGGAAGTACTGAGTAATCTCTGATCATTGAAGAAAACTTATGCGTAGGATCTTATGCGTAGAAAACTTATGCGTAGGATCTTAAGCGTAGAAAACTTATGCGTAGGATCTTAAGCGTAGATCTTATGCGTAGGATTTTTACCTTATGCGTAGAAAATCAATCTTATGCGTAGGAAAGTGAACTTATGCGTAAGAAGAGGGTTTTGACTAAACTTAAGCGTAGGAAAGGGGTTTTGACTTAATCTTATGCGTAAACAGTACTGTAGACAGCTATGAAATCGTACTATTCACCCAAGTTACGCGTAAGATGACCAGAAAACTTCAAAAAATTGGATTTTTCAACCAAAAACTCTTTTTCCACTTGTTTCTTTTGATCAAATCTTTCCCAAAACACTTAGAATCACTAAGACTTCAATAAAAATAACAACTTTAACACTCAAACACGTAAAAATCAAAGCTTTTTAAAGAAAAAGTACACGTATAAATGAAAAATACGAAACTTTTTAACAAAAAACTTGATAAAAACACTCCTAAATCATTGTTAGGCGATTGATACCACTTGTTGGACCTTAGATATATCAACTTTAACACAAATATAAGCACTAGAAGAAGGAAAGATGGTGACTTGATATTATGTACATGTCGTGTATATATGAGAGAATAAGAGATGAAATAAGAGAGATTTTATTAATAAACACACACACTTACACACACAAGCACACCTTACAAATGAGAGGTAAGGTGCCTTTTATAGTTCCATACATAGGCTTTGATGGGCTTGGGCTTGGACTTGGTTACATGGTTGGATAGCTAGGCTTATGAAACATAGCACATAACATATTAGCTTGCCAAGTCCAAGTCCCAATGACTAAACTATTACTAATCTTAACAAACGACACAAAGTTATAATATGAGAATGACCATCACTTCTATATATATATATTTTTAATGCTAACACATAACATCTTATAAAATGATATAAACATTTTATATATATTTGTAAATCATTTTTGGTAATGCTATATTAAACCACAAAGATATGATTTCAAATTTTCAACCAAAAAGGGCAAATTTTATCCAGAAAAACTTTTCCAACGTTCAGGAGGGCGGCCCCCTAATGATTAACGGGAACGGCCCCTAATTAAGGGGACCGGCACGCTCCAGAACAGTAAAATCTGGCCCTATAAATACTGGATAATTTCACACATTTTTCTCACCTTTTTGCACTATAAACTTTCTGATCCAACCTCCATTTCTAGATCTAAAATCCTTTGATCATATAATTCATAAGTCTTTGTTTCCAAGTGATCCAAAGCTTCATCCATTCAAGTGCAAGAAGAAGAACACTCCTCCACATCCATCTAATTGTAGTAGTGTTGTGAATAGCTAGTTTCATATTGTAGTTGTGGTAGATATTTGTAAAGGTGTTGTGTAAATTTGTTGATTGTAGAAACTAGGTGTGTTGTAAAGTAGTTTAGTAGTTGTGAATTAGTTGTGCATAGAAGAAGGTGTGAAGTTGTGAAGGTGTGAAGAAGGTGTGAAGCCTTGAAGATGTTGTGAAGAAGGTGTGAAGCCTTGAAGAAGTCGTGAGATTGGTTCTAGCTACGATTAGAACTCGACATTTAGCTTAGTGTCGTTAACTCGTGTAAGCCAAGGTGTGTAAGGTTTCTCCACCATAAGGAGTTTGTTGACATAGTGAAGAAAACTCTCGAGTGTGGTACTCGGGGAGTGGAGTAGGGCAAGGAAGGTGTCCTTGTAGCCGAACCACTATAAATTCGCGTGTTGTGGTTTGATCTTTCTAACTCTATATTTTCTTCATTACATTTCAATACTTTCATTACTTGATTAGAATTGCTTATATTGGTTGTCATTTGAATTCACTTGAGATTGAATCGAAAGTTTTTAATAACCTACAAAATATTTTGGTAATAAACTTTTAAAAGGACGTAAAACTATTCAACCCCCTTCTAGTTTTCCACAATTGGTATCAGGAGCCACGTCTAGCAAGATCTTTAAAATATATTGTATTTTAAAACTTGTAACGATCTATGGAATCTGAAAAATATTTAGAAGGGCAATCTATGCAAAGACCACCACTATTTGAAAGTGATGGATTTTTATATTGGAAAAATCGATTCGAAACTTATGTGATGTCAAAAGATCTAGATCTTTGGCATGTTATTACTAATGGTGACTTTTTACCTATTCAAAATAACCCTGAAACTAAGAAAGAGGAAATCGTACCTTTTGAAAAACAAAATGATGATTTAAAAAGAAAACTTGCAAAAAATAATGAAGCAAAAATGGTTATTTATAATTCGCTACCACGTAAAGAGTACGAAAGGATCTTTATGTGTGAAACCGCAAAAGAAATTTGGAACTCTTTACTAATAACTCACCAAGGTAATAGTCAAGTCAAAGATAATAAGATAGATCTACTTGTTCAACAATATGAGCAATTCACGATTCCGGAAGAGGAATCAATTGATAATGCTTTTGCTAGATTTAACACTATCATCACAAGTTTAAAAGCACGTGATGAGAATTTTTCTAGTAAGAATTTTGTTAGGAAGTTTCTTAGGGCTCTTCATTCAAAATGGCGTGCTAAAGTGACGGATTGAAGAATCGAAGAATTTGTCAACATTGCAACTTGATGAATTAATTGAAAATCTAAAAGTTTACGAAGTCATCATTAAGAAGGACTCCGAAATAGTCAAAGAAAAACGAGAGCAAAGCAAGTCAATCGCCTTGAAAGCTAGAAAGGAATCTAGTATTGAAGATAGCTCATCTTTCGAAAGTGATGACGAAGAATACGCCATGGCCGTAAGAGATTTCAAGAAATTCTTCAAAAGGCGAGGAAGATTTGTAAGACAACCACATGATGAAAAGAAAACATTTCAAAAGAGTAAAGATGACAAGAACAACAAGATTGAAAGAAAGTGTTTCAAGTGTGGTGATCCAAATCACCTAATCGGAAAATGTCCAATGATGACAAGAGATCAAAATCAAAGAGCTTTTGTTGGAGGTGCTTAGAGTGATAGTGATGAAGATGAGAAAGAAACGACAAAAGAAGAAAAGTGTCTTATGGCGAATACATCAAATGAGGTACGTTCCGAAACCGAATATTTTAGTGATGAAAGTTTATCATTAGATGAAAAAGATCTAGATAATGAATATAATAGGCTATGCAAATTAGGACAACTAGAAATGGCTAAAAACAAATCACTAAAATACATAAACAATCAATTGGAAAATGAAGTACTTAAACTAAAAATTAAAATACATCAACTTGAAAAAGGTAAAGAAATTTTTGAAGAATGCAAATCATGTCAAGTGCTTAAAGATGAAAACGAAATACTTAGGGAAGAAATCCGCAAACTTAATAAATTTGAAAATAGTAGTCACTCACTTAATAAAATAATAAGTGTTCAAAGAACATCCGGAGATAAAACCGGTTTTGGATTTAACTCAAATGAAGCTTCAACAAGTGAGATTAAAAATGTCAAATTCGAAAATGAACCTAACGAACAAAAACCTCTAAAACCTAATCCTAAGTATGTACTTGTAAATGATAGAAAAATACCTCTTGCCAACAATGAAGAAGTAAAAGCTTTTTATATACCGTCTTTAAAAAACGAGGTAGGATCTTCTAAATCTAAGTCAAGATCTAAAACACCACCACCTAGAAAATCAAATAATTCTAAACCTAGGTCTAAAAAACCTCAGCCAAGAAGAAACCAAAATAGGCAACACTATAATAACAATAGTAATCAAATGTGGAACTACCAACAAAGCTACAATCCTTGGGGTATACTACCACCTTTCATGCATCCTAGTCAAATGTTAAACATGTTTGAACCAAACAACTTTGGACCAAAGAGACAATGGGGATCGAATGGCTAGATGAACATTCCTTGAGGCAATCTTGAAGTTTCTCTCAACATAGACTTTTTCAAAGTCTATATGTCATCTTGATGATTTTGAAGATTTTTTGAAGACCACCGGGTACGCCATTCTTTCATAACTCATTGACATGCTTAGATAAATATGCTTTAGTTAATTACATTGTGTGCATAGATATAGCTTGCCTTTTTCTCTCTACTTGTTCGATCATATATATATACTTAATTACATATATATACTCTTATACTTAATATATTATATATATATATATATATATATATATATATATATATATATATATATATATATATATGCACTTATTCACAAATTCCCGAACACACCTCAAACCCTTCATCAACTTAACACTTTGATCATTTTATCCAAAATTATCAAAGGTACATTTTAATTATCGAAACGGTAATTAAAAAATTGTTAAGATTTCATCATCGTGCAAATAAACATTTACGTATTTTTGATATATTATAAATCTAATTATATACGTATAAATATTTTTGTTCCAGAAATCAATTCCACGAAATTTCGAAAATTTCAAGGGCGGCCCCCTTAAAGATTAAGGGGACCGGCTCGTTATCGAGGGCGGTCCCCTTAATGTTTAAGGGGACCGGCCATCTGACACTTCCATATACGTTTTTCACCTTATTTCCATTCCTAAACACCCCATTTGCTCATTCATCTCTTCCCCATTGCTGCTGAGTACGAACCAAAACACCCAAAAACATCAAAATCCTCCACCATATCACCAAACCGGGGTTGTTTCGCAAAGGGCAAACATCAACCAAACATATAACAACATCTTTTGTAAGTTTTCCAACATGCATTTCATCACATTTCATTCGATTTGGTGTCTAATCAATAATTATGCATTTTATTAAAATTTAATTTAATTCGAATTTAAGTGTAATAGAAGCTAGAAATTGAACTACCAAATGCTCTCCATAGGATTAGGATGATGTATTGCAACTCAAATTTAGTATAACATATCATTTTGTCAAAATCATTAATCGCCCATAAACCCTTGTTGAATTTTATTTTTCAAGAGGCACATTGTTGATATAACTTTCAAAAACTACTTAAAACTTACTACATTACATTGTTTTAACGTCCTAAACAATCAAAACATACTTTTCAATTTGTTATAAAATGGTTCATGAAGACAACATGGGCGTTTGGTTCATGAACAAACTATAACTATATGTAGTTATTTGAAACTTAAAACTTGTTCATAAAACTTGTTAATACTACTAAAATCAATAGACGTCATCAAGATATATAATCAATATATATATTGATGATTTAGGATGTTTTTATCTAGTTAAGGGAGCGTTTGGTTTATCTCGAAAATGATATTTTTGAAAACTAAAATTCGCATTTTAATCTTTTAAACAAGCTTATGTTGTGTCAAACTCTTACGAAATGGAAGATATATAATCTAATATATATCTAGCCTTATTTCGAAATGAATTATGATATCATACTCTTTGATATTATATATTCTAAACGAGTTTAAAATCAAAATAAAAGGAACATTATGAAACTACCTCATTGAATATATATATATATATATATATATATATATATATATATATATATATATATATATATATATATATTTTTTTTTTTTTATTTATTTTTTTTTTTGTCGAAGTAGAATTTCGTTCCACATATATTGCATATAATTATATATACATATATATAACATATGCATGATAGTTGTTTTTATATTAATTCTAGTTTTGTTGTTATTTTGTTTAGGTGAAAATGCCTAAGACCACGGTTGGTGATGTCTCCAAAACCAAACAATACATTCCAATTGTCTCTTCTACTCCCGGCATGTCTCCTTCAGTTGCATGTTTCTATCATCCTATTGAAAATAGAAACATTCATGAAGGACGAATTGTCGATCCATCTTTCTATGAAAATGATCAAACCAAACGAATGTTCACCAATATCCGTTTTGAATGTCTTTTCCAAATCAACGAACCAATCATTCCTCGTTTTATCCTCGATTTCTATAGCCAAGTGAGGTGCATACCGATCCCTATGATCATCTCCTCATTTCCTTCATGATTCAAAATCAATTCATCACTCTTACTCTTGCTCAATTTGGACAAATTCTTATAATCCCATTCAACGGTCAAGCCGTTTTCTCAAATGAATGGGATCTCTCCACTCTTGAAAGAAATCATCCTCAGGATGACCCCTACTATTCTGAGATTCCTAGTCCTGAAGACATTCGTCTATTGCTTGAACTAGAACGTCGTACGACTAGTCGAGTAATCAAGTCGAAGAATGTCGATATTCATGCCAATCAAATCCTCCTCAAAGAGCTAAGCCGAGATATGAAAAAGTGGGAAGAACTCATTCGCGAGAATGCGTTTGGTACTGGTGGTCATCGTGATCATGTCACGGCGAGCATTGCCCACATGTTATATTGTGTAATTGCTGAAGAGCAATACAATTTGGCTTATCTTTTTATCCATCGAATCATGTCCGCCAAGAATACCCCAAATGCCAATCTTCCTTATGGTATGTTCCTTACACGACTTTATCGTTATGTCATGGAACATTACCCTCATCTTCAAAGAGATTACTACGTTCAAATCCTTCTTACCTTGAACCAACTCACTCTTGTTCGTACTCTTCGTCCTCGTAGTGACAAAGGAAAATCTCGTGTTCCTTTGTACTCTAAGCCTCGTAGTTCTACATCTCATCGTGATGACGATGATGATGAGGAGGAAAACACCTCACGTGTTAGTACTCCATCCCCCACGACCTTTGTTGAAAATCTTTCCAATCTTGATGATACCGAATATCAAATTCCTCTTCCTCATGAACGTACCGATGAGCTTCTCTTCACTCGTCAAACGTCTATCATCAACCGTCAACAACAAATGCATGAAGAACTTCGAGGAGGTTTCAAATCCATTGGGAAGATGCTTGGAAAGAAGAATAAGTAGGAGATATTGATGTATTGCTACTTGTTACTACTTGGTTCTATTTGACATTTGTATGGTTTGCTATTTGTCCGATTTATTCGGAAATACTTGTCTTATTTCTTATTTACCTCTTGAATGATGTTTAGACTTTAATTGTTATCATGCTACTATCTTAATGTTATGCCATGCTTATTTTCAAAATGGATTATAATATGTTTATTTGCATAAAATTTGGTTATATATATATGTTTATATATTATCATTCCTAGAGTATATACTTCTAATAGAGCTTGCTGGGAAAACACACTTGAAAAATCACCAAATTCTGCAAATTTTGGGTTTCTGGTCGTCTGGGAATACACCAGATGGGCGGCCCCCTTAATTCCCTAGGCGGTCCCCTTAATTATTAAGGGGGCCGGCATACAATTAAGGGGACCGGCCATCTGGAACTGGATTCACTGTTTTCTTTTGCATCTTGTGAACCCTTTCTCTAGTTTCAGCTACCATTTCCCATTTTAACCCAACTGATTTTAGAATCTCATTCAACCATTTCAAATACATACCTAAATCAACCATTTTCATACTATAAATTCCCTCCACAATCACCATTCTTCATCTCATCATTCACCATCTAAATCATCATGACTCCATCAAGCACCTCACACTCCAAAGCCTCCAAGAAACAAAAACTTGTGGTCATCCCCCCCAAAACAACTCTTCATTGACTTAACACATGAAGACAACAAAACAACATCACCTCCACCCAAATGCTCATCCCCAAGTGCACCCAATGCATCATCTAAAACACCTTCCACTCATGGAACTTCCTCATCTTCCATACCCTCAACCTCATCAATCAATGACTACATCAACTCACACTTGTCACCACAAGTATCATCACCACTTCCTACACAAGAACCCATGTCCACCCATCTTACCATCTCACTTTCACCAATAACACCACTTGATGCTCATCTCTCATCTCCACCAATTACACCACCTTTCTTTGCCAATCCCGTGCCTTGGAGGCTACTTGAATCCCATAGGGATACTTGTCTTTGTTGCATCCACAACCGCACGGTCATCTTTGGCCATAGAGATGAAATTCAATATATGTTTTCATATATTGAACATTTGCTTACCAACCCACCACCACCACCAACTCCACCATCCTCTCCAATCATTCCTCCACCACAATTCTCACCCATTCCTTCAACATCACCATCATGCTCTCCTAATTAAGCATTTCATATGCTTAATAAATAAAGCCTCTACCACCCTTTTGCTTGCAAGCTCTATGAAGACCATGTACTTTTTGCATGATGATGTATTTTCCTAGTTGTTTATTTGTGAACTAGCTATTCTACTTGTAATTCAAATTGCTAATTGTATATTGTGTCTTGACACAACCAATTATTTAATATGAATGCTTTCTTTTCAAACATGCTTTAATTTTTTTTTCTAATCACCTTATACATGTTTGCATGCATATATTTGTGCTTCTAATATTTTTTTTTGCAAAGCATTCCATAGCTCGTTCTCTTGGTGCCCCCAAACGAGGGGGAGTACACATCAAGGGGGAGATATCTACCCGTCAATTTTTCACGTTTAAAAATTGTCGACATAACCTTTTTGATTCTACAAAAAGGGGGAGAAGTAAATCTAAACTCACTAAAATACTTGTTTAAAAATTAATATTTGAGTTAATGAGTTTAAGTTTTGTAATCATCAAAAAGGGGGAGATTGTTGATATAAATAATGTTTAAAAAGGTTATTAATATCTCTCAATAAACTTATGTTTTGATAATCACAAAACTCAAATCAAATTAAGTCAAGATTAAGACGTAAACGAGTATTTGGTAACAAATATTTACTTCTACATCTTGTATCACTTAAGTTATGCATAAACTAAGCATCTTATGAATTACATGATCAAAGGAAATTTTGTCTTAAGACATAACATCTTATAAAATGATACAAACATTTTATATATATTTGTAAATCATTTTTGGTAATGCTATATAAAACCACAAAGATATGATTTCAAATTTCCAACCAAAAAGGGCAAATTTTATCCAGAAAAACTTTTCCAATGTTCAGGAGGGCGGCCCCCTTAATTTTACTAGGCGGCCCCCTTACTGATTAAGGGGACCGGCACGCTCCAGAACAGTAAAATCTGGCCCTATAAATACTGGATCACTTCACACATTTTTCTCACCTTTTTGCACTATAAACTTTCTGATCCAACCTCCATTTCTAGATCTAAAATCCTTTGATCATATAATTCATAAGTCTTTGTTTCCAAGTGATCCAAAGCTTCATCCATTCAAGTGAAAGAAGAAGAACACTCCTCTACATCCATCTAATTGTAGTAGTGTTGTGAATAGCTGGTTTCATATTGTAGTTGTGGTAGATATTTCTAAAGGTGTTGTGTAAATTTGTTGATTGTAGAAACTAGGTGTGTTCTAAAGTAGTTTAGTAGTTGTGAATTAGTTGTGCATAGAAGAAGGTGTGAAATTGTGAAGGTGTGAAGCCTTGAAGAAGTTGTGAAGTTGTGAAGAAGGTGTGAAGCCTTGAAGAAGTCATGAGATTGGTTCTAGCTACGATTAGAACTCGACATTTAGCTTAGTGTCGTTAACTCGTGTAAGCCAAGGTGTGTAAGGTTTCTCCACCATAAGGAGTTTGTTGACATAGTGAAGAAAACTTTCGAGTGTGGTACTCGGGGAGTGGAGTAGGCCATGGAAGGTGTCCGTGTAGCCGAACCACTATAAATTCGGGTGTTGTGGTTTGATCTTTCTAAGTCTATATTTTCTTCATTACATTTCAATACTTTCATTACTTGATTAGAATTGCTTATATTGGTTGTCATTTGAATTCACTTGAGATCGAATCGAAAGTTTTTAATAACCTACAAAATATTTTGGTAATAAACTTTTAAAAGGACGTAAAACTATTCAACCCCCTTCTAGTTTTCCACAAAACCAACTCTTTTGAAAGTGAAAACTTATACTAGGAATAAATGAAAACTCAAATTAATGTCCGGCCTAAATTACCCTTACTACTTAAACAATTAAAAATTCAATTAATATCTATACTAATTGAATATTGAAACATGTAACACCCCTATTTTTATAGATAGCAGCGGAAGCTAAATTTGGGATATTACTTCATAAATAACCATCACATAATAGAAGACGACTCAAAAGAGACGTTTTAGAAAATAATATTACCATTCATTTATTTATCAGAGTTTTACAAAAGGAGGTCCCAAAATCTACGTGAAACATAGAGTTTGAATAATAACAGTTTCGAAAGTCCTCAAGACTAGTGCCACTCCATGTCATAAGTCCGTAATATGCTCAGTTACCTGATATACATGCTTAAAAGGTTCAACACAAAGGTTGAGTGAAATCTATAAGTTTTAATTTTGTAATGGTTGAATACAAGTTCAAGTGGGTTCCGTTGTTACACCCATCATTGGTAATAATTGCCACGAGTACCATTATCAAGGAAAATGGTTATTATTGCAACTAAGCTCATGACACCAACACATTAACATGGGGATCCCCTTAGTGATATTTAAAGAACTAAAGTCCTCTTGGAGAGGTAACATGCCAAAGTTACCTATTGCTATCAAATATTGTGCTATTCATACCCGGTAGGGGTAAACCAATAGGAGTAGTCACACTCCAGATAGATGTATATAATATTTGCTAAATATAGAATAGATACAAAAAGATATTTTTGTATAGGAAGTCATTGTAAACCGACTGGGACTCCTTAGTTTATAAAAGGGGATCCTAGGGTTAGAATTTAGTACATATAAAATTTAGAGTCGATTCACTTCAAGGTTGTAAACCCTAGCATTGTTGAGTGTTCGTATATTTAATATATTGAAGTGTTGAGTGTGAAATAAATTGTTAATTGTACTTCTAAAGTTGAACATTACATTCCGCATTCTGTTTAAGTTATTGTTTTCTAAGTCAGCTTCTATAAGATCAATTGCTCAACTGGGATCAACACTAGCATTGTTGAATGTTCGTATATTTAATATATTGAAGTGTTGAGTGTGAAATAAATTGTTAATTGTACTTCTTAAGTTAAACATTACATTCTGCATTCTGTTTAAGTTATTGTTATTCTAAGTCAGCTTCTATAAGATCAATTGCTCAACTGGGATCAACACTGATGAATTTCAAGAGATCCTAAAAAGAACAGACCTAGACTGATCTTATGAAACTTTCACCTAAAGTTTCAGAAAATCCCAACCAAAGCAAATCAACGATCCAGCCACACCACAGGATCCTGATGCATGGAATTGCACCCTCGCAAAAGGTTTTACCTCTCAAGAGATCTTGAGAAGCTTGCAATCTCCACCAGGCAGTGTACCTGTTCGTTGTAGTATAGTATAGTGACAAGTACCGGGGGATTGATCGTTCAACTCAGGAATAGTGTTCACTAGGATTAAAAAGTCTACTAAACTAGGTCTAAAGGTGAGGGATGATTCTTTTTGTATTTTTATATTTTATAAAAGCAGGTAAAATCTCGGGTTTTGAATGAGTGGACGGAATTAGTTGCTACTCAACTAACCCAATTAACTAAAGATGCAATCAAAATAAAATAAAATAAACTAAAACTAAATTGTGGTGTAAAAAATAATAAGAGAAAATGTGTTTACTTAGATTTCATTACTCCCTAGATATCTTTTACCGGTTGATTAGCTTGTTACAATTGCATAGATGGCGGGTTATATTCCTTAATACCAGTCGTAGGGCCGTGTACGAAATTCCCTAACTCTATAAGCTCCTACTTGACTCCTATGTCGAGCCGACTAAAAGCCCCTAACATGGGATCAATAGAATTCGCTTATGCATTAAATACAACCATAAATCGTAGTACACCTCCGATCATGTTTCTTAAGACGTTTAAGCAAGTTACCAATTGGAAGTCTGTCAGTTTTCTTAAGCCTAACATCGAATACAATCATCCACAACAACTATAAAAAAACCATCAACCAATAATCAACATCTAGGTTTCATTACATCTAATCAAACACAATAAAAACCTAGCCTAGCATGTTAAAAAGAAGACAAGCATAAGATAGAATCACACAATACATAGACACATCGTACGATTATTGGAAAACTTATCTTCAAATGAACATGGATGGAACAAGGATTGAAACCCTTATTATTATTACAGAAAATTCGTCTAGGGTTTTCACAAAAAAGCTCTCCAAAAGTTCCACACATAATGAATGAAAATTAGAAAACTATATATAGATTTTACACCTTGACGGCGTAACGTTATAGATTGTGACGCCGTCAACTCGCCGTCAAGATAAAATTTGTATTGCCTAGATCCACTTCTGACGTCGTCATGTGTAATTTTACTCTGGGCCGTCACATGTATTTTGACCCTGACGGCCTTGGTGACGTCGTCAGGCCAAATTGCCTTGAAAATGTTCTGGTCCGTCATGTGTATTTTCCACATCCACCTCTTTTGCCAATCTTGACGCCATCGCTTGCATTGCGTTGACGTCGTCAGGTACTGTTCCCAGCAAGGATTTTGAGACTTTGTCATTTTCTTCACTTTTTTGCTCCAAAAATGTCCAAAATGCTTCCTTTTGTAAATTTCCTCTCAAAAGTACCTAAAATGACAAAAGGCACGATTTAAGGCAATAATTGATCGAATAATTACGAATTCGAGCTTAAATGACCCCCCAAAAGCGGTACAGTTTTCGCCTTATTAAATACCCTTACACTTGAGATTTGCTTGTCCTCAAGCAAATGCGCTTTTATTCTAATCAAAATAAAAGTTAGGGGTCATTTAACACTAAGATAAAAGTAATTACAACAAATAATCGTTCCACATAAAACCAAAAACAAGCACGGAGGTTATACACTAGCACCTCACAAATAGTGTTTAGATACTTACATCTCTCGGGTGTAATAAAGTATATGTCACAATAAGGAAATGGAAAACATATCTCACTACCTGTCATAGCAAATAGATTACCATAGGCTTCGGAAAGGATCAAACCTACACCACTTGGCATAACCACCTAGGATAAACTATCAAAGAGGTCTTTTAAAGGGTTATAACATGAGGTGTAGGGATATGATAAACACGGTTTTGTTGGATAAAGGCAATTTTTATTGGTGGCGAATTAATCATCTTGGTTAATTACATGTATAGCATGGCGTTAATTGCTAATCCAAGACTCGACTCGACTTAAGCTAATCAAAAGTAAGAAAAGGTTAAAACAAACATAGAATGAAACAGGATGGTAGTCCGTATGTTTTTCTCTTTTTCTTTTTCTATATATATCTATATATATATATATATATATATATATATATATATATATATTGCATACACTCTTACCCTACCATCCAAAATAATACATCATAGGGGAGTTGTATTCCCCTTACACTTGAACTTTTACATACTTTACAATCAACTATTCTAATAACTCGAATTAAGATAATCAAAACACTTGTAGTACTTTTTTAGATTAACGAACATATGGGGGTAATATATGATGTTCTTCCCCATCACTGGTACAAAAATGGCCTTTCGTCACACATGGTCGATTTCAAACGGTCACATTGTAACATATTTACGTGACTAAATGTATGAAAATAAAATAAACAGCCACAATCGATCCGACTTGTGTGACCATTTCGGAAGATATATGTCACACATTTGTGTTTTTATGTGACTAGAGGGTAGCTGGTAAATATTTTTCGATCATTTAGTCACGTTTAATTTGGGACGTGTGACTGATACAAATCAGCTTTAAGCATTAGTCACAGTACAGATATACATATGTGACAAATATATGTCACACAATTGAAGAGTGTGACCAAAATAGATATATGGTCACATGAAGTAATTGTGTATGTGACTAAATTATATAGTCAAGTTTGTCACACATTATTTAAACATGACTGCTATTCTGTGCTGAATATTTAGCCACATAGCGTTTGAAATGTGTGACAACTGAAAAGTAAGTTTAAAGCATTAGTCACGATATGCATTTAATAGTGACAAATTTATATGTCACACACTTGACGAGTGTGACCAAATGTCATATATGGTCACACTAAACCATAGAAACATGATTAAGTGTAACGAAAATTTGATACATATGGTCACGTAAGTTAATATGTGTGTCTAAAGTTTAGTGTGTGTTTTCTTGCCAAATCCTAATGTGTATAGTCACACTTAATTGAATCACGATCATGTGACTATAGGGTTTACAAAAAAACATAAAAATAAAATAAATAAATAAATAAATAGTCACATTGTAACTATAGGCTTTACAATAGTTACGCCATATCAGAAATGTGTATCTAAATAATGTTTATGGCCACATTATAAGGGTATTATATGTGACCAATACATTCAAAATAGTCATACTGTGAAATATTCATGTGACTATTATTTATAGCAAAATGTGAAGTCAGTTATCATTAACATTGATATATATTAGTTACATTGAGTTTTTAGCTCTTCCATACATTTTGAAGATCTCATCATCTGAGTATCGCTTTAATTGAACAAGCTTCCAACCCTTCAAATTGTTTAGATAGTACTCATAGTACTTCCTCTTTTGCTTAACTATTGGACGACTGAGCACTTTTGTCTTCTTTCTTTGATTGAGATAAAATTTCTTCCTCTCAGCTTCATAATTCCTCTTCTATTCATCTTTTTGTTCTTGAATGTACTCTTGCATTTCTTCTTTTATTTATTTCATCAGTGTAATATCAGCATCACCTTTAATCCTTTCTTCATCCCAAGAATCCAAGAGTGCTTTTGTTTTGGCCTCAGCTTTAGTGTGTTTCCTTCTTTGTTCAAGTACTATCTGATTCTCCTCTGCAAACAAAGCAACCAATTTTCTTGCAGCAGCTCCATCTACTTCAAGTTGCTTGGGTTTGGGCCAGTACACAAAAGGAAGATCCTTTAAAGGATCATGCTTAGGCTCTTCAACCATAATACCTTTTGCCTTTGCCCTTATAACTTGGCTCTTGTACACTCTTCTTGATTTGTTGAGTTGGTTTTCTAATCACCACACCTTTGACAGGTACTCTTGGTTGTTGTGGTGGTGATTGTGATTGTTCTATTGGTAGTGGTGATTGTGGCACTGCTTGTTTAAATCATGTCTTCAATAGAATCATTGCTTCAGCCAAAGTTTCCTCATCATCACTAGCAATAAGAACATTTTCCTCAGTAGTAGTATCCTCCTTGGCAATTTCTGCACTTGCACCAGCAGTAGAATCTCCCATGCCTTTGATTGCTGCTTCCATAACAACCTCATTACCTTGATTATCAGCAACCATATACTCATCATCATTCTCAGCAGAATCCACATCCATAACCACACCAATGTCATCACCAGCAGCAGCACTATCAAAATTTTCCATAGCTTCCACTGAATCCTTGGTTTCATTCCTCCCCTGTTTGGGATCATCCTCCCCCAAACTTATGCTTTCAGATGAACTAATCCTTTGTCTTGTGCCCACTTTTTTCAGTCTTTTGAATGACTTGGTTCTTGACCCCTTCTGACCTCCCAATTGTTTAACCCTCAGCTTCAAACCTGTAATTACATCCCCCTGAGTATCTGTGATTTGTTTTTGGCCAATAACCTCTTCTTTAAGTTTGGTATATTTAACCATCAATTCTTTAACAAGTTCCATCTCTTCCTCATCACTTTTATCCTCATCACTTGCATTGTCCCCTTTGGTTTCTTGGCATCTGTGGTTTCCTTCACCTGAATCAGTTCCATTGGAACTTGATTCATTATAAGTTCTTGAACCTTCACCCTTCTTATGTTGACCTAGTTCAAACATTGCTTGAAATAATGGTTTACCTATGACAGGAAAGTCCTTACCCTTCCTCTTCATGTTAGAAAAGACATTTTTAATATGAGAGTGAACATGTTAGCATTAAAAATATGTATTATAAAGTGATGGTCATTCTCATATTGTAACTTTGTGTCGTTTGTTAAGATTAGTAATAGTTTAGTCATTGGGCCTTGGACTTGGCAAGCTAATATGTTATGTGCTATGTTTCATAAGCCTAGTTATCCAACCATGTAACCAAGTCCAAGCCCAAGCCCATAGAAAGCCCATAGGGCATCTCATGTTAAGAACTATTTAAACACCTCAAAGGCTCATTTGAGGTGTGTGCTTGTGTGTGTATTTGTGTGTGTTTTCTTTGAATAAAAAGCTCTCATTTTCCATCTCTCTAGTTACACATACACGATCCATATACTCTCACCAAGTCACCATCTTTCTTCTTCTAATCTTCTATATTTGTGATAAAGTTGTGATATCTAAGGTCCTACAAGTGGTATCAATCGCCAAACAATGATTTAGGAGTGTTGGGTGTTTGTGCTTTTCGTTTTTTTTAGCTTTCAACACGTTATTTTCATAAAAATTCTTACTTTTCTTGTTTTTCTTGGTTTTTAACACTTTTTTGATTACAAACTAGTGTTATAAACCTTATCAAACAAGAAAGTTTTAATCTTTTTTGAAAATTTCTAGCTTAAAAATTCGACTTTGGTATTGTACTTGTTTTCGAGATCTCAAAATTTTTTTATAAAAAATCATCAAGTTTGGAACTTTCTTCAAGTTTTGGTGATTTTATGCATAGAAGTACAAGTATCTTGGAACACAAACTTGATTTCGGTGTGCTTTAAGTCAAACGATTTTTGTTGCCATATATCGAGAACCTCAAACCCTCTTCTATCGAGAACCTTCTTCAAGTAATCTTCAAACGATTCCGTAGTTTACTCGGTGTTTTTCTTACTTGTATAAGTTAGTAAAAACACTTCGACTTGGGATAACTTTCTAAATTGTATAATTTAGATAAGTTTTGAATTTTCTCGATAAGTGAAAATTTTCGAGAAAGGTTTGCAAAAATTTCGAGATCCTGAAAAATTTTCGAGAAACTTGAAAATTTTCGCAAACTTGAAAAATTTTCGAGAAACTTGAAAAATTTTCGCAAACTTGAAAAATTTTCGAGAAACTTGAAAATTTTTCGCAAACTTGGAAAATTTCGAGAACTTGGACAAATTTTCGCAAACTTGAAAATTTTCGAAAACTTGGACAATTTATCGAAAACTTGAAAACTTTCGAGAACGTATATTTTCGAGAACACAGCAAAGTTTCGAGAATTTTGACAAAAGTGAGGTTCTTGACGACCAAACTTCAAACGGCCATAACTTTTGAACCGTAACTCCGTTTTCGACGAATCAGCTGTCAAAACGACCGTGAGACCGAGAAGAAGGACACGTTGAATGATCTATTCAAGCCAAGCTTCGAGGCCCAAATCCACTCTGAACGGAAGTTATTAAGGTTTTAAGGTTTTAGATCGTATTTTTCACCACAAAAACCTGCTTAATCTTCACCAAACCCTACTCCTATTTCGTTGGAACGATCCAAGAATCAACTTTATCCATCTAAACTTCATCAAATGGCATCTCAGCAAGATATTCATGCAGCCGGTGCGGAAAACCGACCTCCTATGCTTGAAAAAGGTGGATATCTCCCATGGACAAGCCGCATGCTTCGTTACATCAAAACTAAGACTGATGGTAACCTCATGCTCAACTCCATTAAGAATGGTCCATTTCAGCCAAGACAAGTTCAAATTGCCGGTAATCCAAACTCAACAAATCCTACTGAACCATACATGCGTTTACAAACAGAAGAAGATTACACTGATGAAGACAAGGCGCAGATCAAAGCTGATGATATGGCAATGCATTTAATCCAACTTGGATTACTACGGGAGATCTTTGCTGCGGTCGACAGCTGTGAAACTGCTCATACTATGTGGGAACGTGTTAGAAGGATTTGTCATGGAAAAGAGATTGGACAACAAGACGTTGAGAACAAACTTCTTACTGAATGGGAGAACTTCACATCCACTAAAGGTGAACAGATTGAGTCATACTACACAAGGTTTTGCACGTTGATGAATGAGTTAATCAGAAACAAGTTGACACCTCCAACAATTGCAACAAACATCAAATTCGTCAATAACCTTCCAGAAGAATGGGGTCGTTATGTTACAATTGTTAATCAGACAAAGGACTTACATCAGGTGAATTATGATCAACTCTATGACTTTCTGAAGCAAAACCAAGCTGAGGCTAATGAAGTTAGGAAAGAAAGATTGGCAAAGAATCATGATCCTCTCGCACTAATTGCTACTACACCAACACCATTACAGGTGAACACTCAACAACCATCATCATCCATTCACAACTACATGCAACCATCATGCATTCAACAACCAACACCGGTCTACCAACAACAATTCTACCCACAACAACAAGAAGTTATTCCACAACAGACATACCCACAATTCCAAGAACCAAAATTCACTGACAATGATGAAGCTGCTGCAGCATTGACTCAAGCGTTTGCTTTTCTGTCAAAGGCATTCCAAGGACACTATTCTACACCAAGAAACAACAACCAAAGGATTTCATCGAATACTCGCAACAGGCAGATCGCTCAGCCGAGTTTCAATATGGGCAACGGAGGCCAAATGGTTGGAGTTTACGGGAATCAGCAAGGATATGCTACGGGATTTAATATGGGAAATCAGAATATGCAGAATGCAGGTCAGTATGCAGGGAATCAGTATGGTCAAAATGCAGGGAATCAGTTGGGTCAGTTTGTTGGAAATCAGAGGGGTCAGAATGTTGGTAATCAGGCAATGGGTAATCAGAATAGATATGTTGCAGCTCCAGTAGTTGGGAATTTGGGAAATATGAATCAGGGTAATCCGGTAAAGTGTTTCAACTGCCAGGGTGTAGGTCATATGGCAAGGAACTGTCCTACTAAGCCAAACAAGAAAGATCTAGCGTACTTGCAGAAAGCAGTAATGTTGGCACAAAAGGCAGAGGCAGGGTTTCAGTTGAATGCAGAGGAGAATGACTTTATGGCTCTTATGGATGACATGGAAGATAGAGAAGATATCGATGCGAACTGCATATTCATGGCGAATCTTCAGGAAGCTAAGTATGACACAGATTCTGACACACTTCCTGTTTATGACACCAATGCACCATCTGAGGTATCTAACTTCAACACATGTCACAATAATGATATATCTGATATGTCTCCTCATGAGGAACAACATTTTGAGAAGCAAGCAACCACTTATGATACGTACCTGGACACGCCAAGTAGTAGCAATACTCCTTCCGCAACTCCAGATGTGAATCATAATGGAGGCTTCGTTTCACAGCATGCTGAGAATGATGAGGAAACACGTGCTTTGTTTGAATCATTATTGAATAATTGTCGTATTGAAATTGAGAATGTGCAAAAGGTCAATCGCGATGTTAAGGCCGCGAATGTTAAATTGACCGCTGAGCTTGAGAGTTACAAATCAACCGTTAAAGCTTTTGAATTTCATAACAAAAGATTGTCTGAATTAGAAACTGGCTATCAAAATTCCGTTTCAAGGGAACAACAATTGCAACTCAAGTTTGATACACTTGATGTTAATTCTTTCAAAAAGATAAAATCTTTAAACACGGAAATTTCTGATTTACAAAACCAACTTTCTAAACAAAAAACAGCTTATTCCAATCTTGAAAAAGAAATGGATGAGTTGAAAAAGGATTTTGCAAAGAAAGAAGACAAACTTTTGGAAGAAATCGTAGAGTCAGAACACATGATTGCTCATTTAGAGGAATTAGTGGTTAAGTCGGGTCAGTCGAGTCAAACAATGAAAATGATTTCAAATCAAATTAATCCGATTTACCATACGAAACATAAAATGGCTCTTGGTAACAACACCCCTTGTAATCTCAAGAAAGCTCAGCAAGAACAGAATGTTTTGTACAATGGTAATGTGATTTATACCAAACATGATCCTCCCGTCGTTCGGGATTCTGTGCTAACGATTGAACACGTCGAAGAGAGCATTAATAAAATGAAACAAAAGGATTTGAAACCCATTGATTACAATAAATTGAACAAACTTTCGGGAATCACTTTTGTTCCACAAACAGAACCATCTGCGTTTTCCATAAAACGATCATTTGCGAAATTCTTATCTAAAAAGAAAGTTGTTTCCAAGTCTCTTTCAAAACTGGAACAAATTTCCTCTAACAACACTTTTAATACAAGTGAGGCTAGAGAAATTCTGGATGACGTTAAAAAGAGAATTCAAGAACTTCAAAACATTGTTAAATCTAAAATTTCCATCGATATTAACAACTGGCATTCTAGTTTTTACATTGAACAGAAAAAGGTGTTTCAAAATGAAATTACTATTCCACTGAATAACATCAGCGCGAGTGTAAAAAATTTTGAACAAGTTTTCTTAAAAGAAACGGCCGACTTTGTCAAGGACCACAAATCCCTGGTAACCGAAGCTAATGATATTCGTGAAAACATGATTGTTTTGGAAAACCTAAATGATTCTCTCTTCGAAGCTGTTATGACCACTGACATTATGTCCATCATTTTACAAACATATTCTGTTCAAGACGATGAACAACTAAGAGTTGAGACCTCCGCAATTGTTTCAAAATATGAAAATGCTCTTATAAAGCTTGAAAAAGAAAATGTGTCATATTTTAAACAACTTGATCGGAAAAAGGAAGAATGCAAGTATGACAAATTGTCGTATGAGCGTGACTTAAAGAAAATGAAAGAGCAAAATGATCTTTTGAGGGCTCAGCTTGAAAGTCAAAAAGGAAAGGGTGAGGAAACTAAGTTTGCAAAACCATTGACTTCGGAGAAACAAAATGTTTCAAACACGGTTAAAAAACCAAAAATGTCAATTTCAAGGTTTGCTCCAAAAGTCGATGAGAAAAAGGATTTGACAAAACCAGTCACTCCAACACCCTTGCCCAAGAAAAGTGAAAATGATAAGATTGTTGATAAAGGAAAAGCGGTTGTCGAAACTCCAAAAGTGATAGCACCTGGCCTTTTTAGGATTAGTCCCACTAGTGCGTTTGCCTCAACATCTAAGACAAATGATAAGTGCATAAAGGCTAATTCTAAAGAATCTAGGGATGCTAAAAAGGACAACAATATAAATCCTAATGTGTGTGCCTTACCTTCTACAGGATTAGAAAGCACCTCTAGGAGCAGCAGACTAAAGCCTAAGAGCAATACGAGAAACAATAGAGTCTCGCCTGTCTCTAAGAGTAGTAGCAAGAATAAAGTTGAAGAAGTAGAAGAACACCCTAGGAATTTATCGCTTTGTAATAAGAGACATGTTTCATCTGAATGTAATGTCAAACGTACTATTTCTAATGCATGTAATGACTCTATTTGTTTAATATGCAAGAAATGTTTAATTGATGATGTTCACAATGAATGTGTTTCTAAGAACGTGAATGTTATGTCTGAACAGAAGAATGTTCCAAAAAGACCTAGTGCTAGATCCAGATCTATAGAAAGATTAGTTGCACGATTTAGGACTACCACTATTAGTCGAATGCCTAGGAACTATCTTAAGTTTTGTATGTGGATTCCGACGGGTAGAGAGTTCACTATTAAGGAAGGAAAATTAGAAATAACTCAAGCTAAACAAGTAGCAACTGTCTATGAGTGTGATTCTGCTTTTACTCCTAACCCCATGGAACCAAATTCAACACGGTTTCCAAATACAAACTCTTCTGTTCTTGGCAGGTTATCGAAATATGTCTTTGGATCGTCGACTCGGGTTGCTCCAAGCACATGACCGGGAATTTAAAGCTGCTGATCAACTTCATCTGGAAATTCATGGGAACTGTACGCTTTGGAAATGATCATGTAGTAACTATTCAGGGTTATGGAGATCTTCGGTTTGAGAATTTTTTAATCACTCGAGTTTACTACATCGAAGGGTTGGGACACAACTTGTTTTCAGTCGGGCAGTTTTGTGATGCAGATTTAGAAGTGGCTTTCAGAAGAAACACGGTTTTTATTAGAAATTTGGTTGGTGATGATCTCTTAACTAGTAATCGTAGTACAAACTTGTATGTTATCGACATCAACCAAATGGCTTCTACATCACCAATTTGTCTTATGACAAGGGCAACCGAAACTAAGTCCTGGCTGTGGCATAGACATTTATCCCATCTCAATTTCGACACCATCAACAAGTTAGCCAAAGACAACATCGTCACCGGTCTTCCTAAGTTCAAATACACCAAGGAACACCTATGTCCATCATGCGAACAAGGAAAAAGTAAAAGAGCATCATATAAACCCAAAACCGTACCTAGTTCGGAAGCAAGGTTACATATGTTGCACATGGACTTATGTGGCCCAATGAGAGTTGAAAGCATTAATGGGAAGAAGTATATTCTTGTTACTGTTGATGATTATTCAAGATATACTTGGGTAAAGTTTTTGAGATCAAAAGACGAAGCACCAGGTATCATCATCACCTTTCTGAAGCGTATTCAAGTTCTACTTCAAGCTCCAGTAAGAATTATAAGAACAGACAATGGCACAGAATTTACAAACCAGGAGTTAAGAACTTATCTTGAAGATGTTGGAATCACACACCAAACATCAGTTGTTAGAACTCCACAGCAGAATGGGGTAGTTGAAAGAAGAAACCGAACTCTTGTGGAAGCTGCTCGCACAATGCTGATTTTTTCTAGTGCACCTCTATTCTTATGGGCTGATGCTGTAGCCACTGCTTGTTTTACTCAAAACCGATCCCTAGTCCATCCGAGATTCAATAAAACCCCATATGAGCTAGTGAACAACCATAAACCTGACATCTCTTACCTTCACGTATTTGGCGCTTTGTGCTATCCGACGAATGACAGAGAAGATCTAGGGAAGTTAAAAGCTAAGGGTGATATTGGAATCTTCATTAGATATTCAGAAAACTCGAGGGCATTCAGGGTGTATAATAGAAGAACGAAAAAAATAATGGAGACGATGAATGTGAAGTTTGACGAGATTTCATAAATGGCTTCTGAGAGACTTGCTCTAGAACCCGCGCTTAATCCAATGGCTTCTAATCAAAACGGATTAGGACCCGCACCAAACCAGCAGACTTCTGGACACATCAGTTCAGGACTCGTACCTCAAGGAGCTCAATCAACAAACACGGATAAACCTTCAGAACAAGAACTGGAAAACTTCTTCGAGTTAATGTTTGATGAATATTATGGTGGTACTTCGACTAATGCATCTCAACAACATTCCGCTGCACCCGCTCAAAACCATCAACCACCACCATCACAAGATGCATCTACAACAATCGAAGCTGAAGCACCAACTACATCAACATCATCTACATCTACTCAAGCAACTCCAGTACTTGACACTGAAATACCAAGAGTTGATGAGCAAAATCAAAACACAAATTTTCAAGAAGAACCAACAAATAATTCAAACGATGCTGCGTTAGAAGAAGAAGATGAAGTATTTGAAAACCCGTTTGCATCAAACTCTGCTGAATCTTCTTCAAGGTTACAAGAACCATCTAACACACATTCGTTCAACCAAAGGTACCCTTCTACGTTTCAATGGACAAAAGACCATCCGTTAGTACATGTTATTGGTGATCCTTCAATGCCAGTTCAGACGAGGAGACAACTTGCCACCGATCTCGAATTGTGCATCTACGTTTGCTCAATCAGCCTAAAAGAACCAAAGAACATTCGGGAAGCAATGGTAGAAAACCCTTGGATTGAAGCGATGCATGAGGAATTTCTTCAATACCTGTTACATGATAGTTAGGAACTTGTTGAACGACCACTTGATAAACGTGTTCTTGACCTCAAGTGGTTGTGGAAGAACAAACTAGATGAGGAAATGACTGTAATTCGCAACAAAGCTCGTCTCGTGGCTAAAGGTTATCCACAAGAAGAAGGGATAGATTTCGAAGAATCATTCGCGCCTGTAGCTAGACTTGAAGCAGTCTGGATTTTCTTAGCCTATGCAGCTCACAAAAACATCACAGTCTATCAGATGGACATTAAGACAGCCTTCTTGAATGGAACTCTAAAAGAAGAAGTGTATGTGAGTCAGCCAGAGGGATTCATCGACAAAGATCATCCAGACTACGTCTACAACCTTAAGAAAGCAATTTATGGTCTAAAACAAGCTCCAAGAGCGTGGTATGACGAACTATCATCTTTCTTGCTTAAAAACAATTTCACAAAAGGAACGGTTGATGACACCTTGTTTATCAAAAAATTCAAAGATGACATTTTGATCGTTCAAATTTACATGGACGACATTATTTTTGGATCCACCAATCCTAACCATTCAAAACATTTTGAAAATCTCATGAAAAGCAAATTTGAAATGTCCATGATGGGGGAACTAAAATTCTTTCTTGGTTTACAAATCCATCAATCCCCTCGTGGTATTTTTATCAATCAAGCTAAATATACTATAGAGATTTTGAAAAAACATGGAATGGAAAATTGTGATTCTGTTGGTACACCAATGGTCACTTCACCAAAAATAGGTGCTGATTTGTTTGGGAAACCTATCGATCCGAAGAAATATCGGAGCATGATCGGTTCTCTCATGTACCTAAATGCTAGCCGACCCGATATTCAATTTGCTGTATGTTTGTTAGCACGGTTTCAGGCAAAGCCTACCGAACTTCACCTCAAAGAGGTTAAACGGATCTTTCGGTACCTACGAAGCACCATTAACTTGGGACTTTGGTATCCGAAGGATTCGGAGTTTAATCTAACAGCATTTTCAGATGCATACCATGCTGGTGATCAAGTTACAGCAAAAAGTACATCAGGTGGAGCACAATTTTTGGGTGAAAAGCTTGTAAGCTGGTCTTCAAAGAAAAAGGATTGTACTGCACTTTCAACCACCGAAGCCGAGTATGTGTCTCTATCTGCGTGTTGTGCCCAAGTTCTTTGGATGCGGACACAGCTCACAGATTATGGCTTTACTTTTGACAGAATACCTATGTATTGTGACTCAAAAAGTGCCATAGCCATCTCGTGCAATCCTGTACATCACTCTAAGACGAAGCATATCAAAGTCCGCTACCATTTCATCAAAGAACACGTGGAAGAGGGTAGTGTTGAATTATTTTTCTTTAAGACTGATTACCAATTCGCCGATCTTTTTACTAAAGCCCTTCCAAAAGAAAGGTTTGACTATTTAGTTCGACGAATTGGCATGCGAAGCCTAACTCCTGAGGAACTAGAACGTCTTCTCGAATCTTCTTGAAAAATGTTTTCAAAACCGCTTCGCTGTAAATATTTTTTTGAAAAACAAAATACAAAATTTGAAAAACCAACAAAAACAAAATACAAAAATATAAAATCTTTCAAAAAATACAAAAACAATATAAAATCCAAAAATCCAAAAATATTCTTCTCACGACATGTCTCTCGTATAAATCAATATTCTGTACGTTTCTAGAAATGTCATTCAACAATGATACGGACATGTACAGGTGCTTGAGCGGGAGTTTCTTCTACTTAATGTTTTTCTAAAACATGTCGTTTCTCAAAATTTTCTTCACGATGGCTTTCGTATACTTCAGTACGAAACCCGGACTTCAATGATGACTTCTGATTATTTTCAAATCAAGGACTCGTACGTTCAATGATGAACTCTTTTTCAAAAAGTTCGAGTCTGAACAAACGAAAAAGATTTCAAGCATAAACTCGTTTTCAAACAAAATTCTAGAGCACTTTTTCAAGATTGTTCAAAAGATTTCTCAAAATCTCTCAAAATGAGTGCTCAAGATAACTCCCTCAAAACCCTTAATTAATTTTAAATATGCTATCATTAAGGGGGAGTATAAAAAGAAAAAATGTTCCAAATTCATGCAGAATCTGTCTTTCTCTCCAAAAGCTTTTTCTTAATCTGTTGATATAAAAAATATCACGATATGCTATTTTTGAGGGGGAGAAGACATGATTAAAATGTGATCAAAGATGTTTAAATTTTGTGGCTGAATCTCAAAAGAGCTCGACTCAGTAAGTACCAATGAATTGACGAAGCTTAAAATGTCAGTAATCGAAAAGACTTGTCCTGGACGGGTAATAATTTCAAGCTAGTCTAACTAGTGATGTAAGCGTGTCTCGAATTGGACTTGTCTGAGTAGAGTGTACCGTATCGAGAGACTTTCTTTGGACTTGACCAGGACGGGTAATAATTTCTAGCTAGTCTAACTAGTGATGTAAGCGTGTCTCGAATCGGTCATGTTCGCTGAAAGTGGATCAATTCAAAAGTGCAAACTCCTCTCGCATGTGCAAATTTCTTAAATATCCATGAGCACATGTGAAGGGGGAGTCCTTCAAAAGAAATGCAAAACTCTCGAAGTGTCAACAAAATGTGTTTTATTATCATAAACACTTTGAGAGATTTTTCACAAAAGGTTTTATGGCATGTGATCAATGATAGGATAGTCATGGAGTTATAAGGTGACTAAGGTTAGGAAAAACCGTCCTATGATCCGCCAGAGCCGGAGGGATCTACCCAAGGACAAATCCAATAGATTAGAATTAGAAGTCCTTAGGTATGATTGAAAAAAGGAGAAAATGAGAAAGGAGAAAGAAGGGGTTGAAGAATTAAAAAGAAAAGTTATGAAAAAGGGTGAAAAGAAATAGCCCTCCAAATGTTCAACCTTAGGGCAGACATCGGGTACAATTCATATGCTACTGGTTGTTACTAAGGTGACACCGGTATTGAAGACTAAGACGTCATGGACCCAGTGACGCACTGCACTAAACCTTCTTAACCACTCAAGTTCTCTTAAAAGAGCTTGTTTCATTCTCATGGGGAACCGGTGTAATCTATCGACCTGTCTCTTAGAGATGGTTGATATTGAAGCAGGAGACCTCTCCCTAATCTCCGCATAGGAAACCAAATGTGCACTTATCGAGTCTAGAGCCCCGAGATTCATCAAAAGATCTCATAGGAACATATGACATTTCTACACTGGTTGTTCAACATTAAGGACGCCAGATGTAAACTTTAGAGTCCTACGCAGATCTTAGCAATCTGCCAGAACATTTATGAGAGGATTCACTTTTGTGATTCTCAATGATTGAATGGAAATTCCTGCCAGGGTCAACATCAAACAGCCCTGACAGCAGGTCACTTCGGTAATTCTTTATGGGTTACGCTTAGTGTTCGCGGTGGTTTCAAACGGTCTACAGTCGTGGAGTGATCCCCAGCGACTCACCCAGTCATTGAGCTACTAAGTAGGTCTTGTAAGCTCTCTCGAGAGTATCTGACATGGGAACGGCCATGGTAAGGGTTAGAAGGAGTCTTCACACTATGCTGTTGACGATCTCTAATTCTTATTTGTAAGTACCGGATGTTTTATTGCTAACTGTTTATATGCAGGGACACTTCATCTCCATGGCGACAAATTCCACATACTTATACATACATATGGAAGTTAAAGAAAGCTCCCTCAAAGATCTATACAACACAAAGTTCAAAGAAAGATTCTACGCCAAAAAGAAGAATCTACAAAGTATAAAGACTAAAGATCAAAGTGAAAGAAAGGGAACTACGTGCATATGAATATCAAAATCCAAAGATGTATGAGCATGTTGGAATGGCAAACAACCACCACAGACGCAGAAGTGACGAAAGGCAGATAACTCCACATCACAAAAGAACAAAGAACGATGAAAAATCAATTATCAAAGATCACAAAGCATGAAGGAACAAAGACTAAAGACTATTCTACAACGACATACAAAGTTAAAGACAAAGAACACGGAAGACCCACTCACGTGGAGCATCATTCGAATGACCACCCCTTAGGGGGAGATTGTTAGCATTAAAAATATGTATTATAAAGTGATGGTCATTCTCATATTGTAACTTTGTGTTGTTTGTTAAGATTAGTAATAGTTTAGTCATTGGGCCTTGGACTTGGCAAGCTAATATGTTATGTGCTATGTTTCATAAGCCTAGTTATCCAACCATGTAACCAAGTCCAAGCCCAAGCCCATAGAAAGCCCATAGGGCATCTCATGTTAAGAAGTATTTAAACACCTCAAAGGCTCATTTGAGGTGTGTGCTTGTGTGTGTATTTGTGTGTGTTTTCTTTGAATAAAAAGCTCTCATTTTCCATCTCTCTAGTTACACATACACGATCCATATACTCTCACCAAGTCACCATCTTTCTTCTTCTAATCTTCTATATTTGTGATAAAGTTGTGATATCTAAGGTCCTACAGAACAGGATAAACCTTGTCGTGAACTTTCTTATTTGTAAACTGTTTGTCCATAAGAAGTTGCAGAAATCTTGGATATAAGTAATGTTGGTTTGAAGAATTATCCAAGGCTTTAACCACATGATCAAAAATTAATTTTGAAAAATTGATTTTTTCTTTATTTTTTGCCAAACATATAAGGGCAGAAGCCATGTTACTACTAAACTCATTTCAACCAGTAGTCTTTGGGCTAAGACACTGTAACAAAGTGTGAATTAAGAATTTCCACTGTGGGGGAAAGCCACCTTTAATAAATTTCAAAGAATCATTTTTTTTACATACCCCATCTCTTGAAGGTTTTCAAAAATTGTGGAGTCTGGATGATTCTCAATTCCATTAACATCAGCTAGATGAAGAACTTCTCTAACAGATGCCTCTGTAACAATAATCTTCTGCCCCTCCACACGGGCATGAATATGTACTTCCTCATCAATAGTTTTGACCTTTTGCAGTAGCCCAAAACTGTTTGATGTTGGAAACATATACAGTAGGGTTAACTGTTAACGCATACCTAATATGAGTAGCATTGAGAAAATCAACAACTTCAGTGAACTCTTCATTCTCCTTGGTGGGCTTTTGCAAGAATGCAATCATGTTATGCTTGTTGGAAAAAGACAGAGTCGACATTGTGAAATTTGAAAATTTGTGTAGGGTTTTGCAGGGAATTGCAATTAATTGATAAAATCAAGCAGTGGTTTTATGTTTGATAGAGTTTTGATCGGATAAAAATATTTTTGTGAAACTGTGAATGATTGAAGTGTACAAACCCTTAACCGTTCATATTTCTAAAACAGTACCTTGCACTCTTAAAAATAGCAGAACAACCCTTAGCCGGACTAAGTTAGGCTTAGCAGCACTAAAATATTCCTAGCAACACTAAGTCAGTTTCCACTCGAAACGGCTTATTTTTCAGGACTCCAGCACTTTTCTCAGCTTATCCTGCAAAATATTAGTCCCAAAAACACAAAACCTAACTCATTACCCGAATCACAATAATCACATCATCAATTACACTTAGCAATACTATTTATAACTAGCAATATTAACAAATCATTTTTGGATTTTAACAATTTGACATACTGCTTTTATCCAAGAAATCAAACACACCTTTGACAGTTTGACATCACAAGAAACCATACAAGGTCTCAAAATTTTCATTGATATTTTTTCAAAGATACAACCATTCATAAAAGCTGCAAACATAAACATAATTAATTATCGTACCTAAATACTAAAGATACTAGAAACATAAAAACATCATCATTAAAAGTTGCTTCACTCCATTTCACACCAACTTGTTAAAACCAGAGCGCTCTACTCCCTGCGTTGCATCCTTTTCCTTTCCAGGAGATATTGAAACTTAATTTCAAGATCGGTAATCCTGTTTTCCAGATTTAACGGGTCTACAAATGCAAACCCATCTTGTTGACCTCCTTGGTTTGACGCTCCACCACATTTTGATGCTCCATCACATTTTGCTGCTGATCCTCTTCATTTTGCTCCTCCACCACATTTTGTTGCGCATCCTCTTTATTTTGCTGCTCCACCACATTTTGCTACGCATCCTGTTGATCCTCCTCATCCTCTTCATCTTCTTCCTCCACCTCCACATCATTCAGTCCCCAATGCTCATCCCAGTAAAAGTCTTGTCTATGCAGCCATTTCAAAATTATTGACCTCATCCACGTATCTACCTGCCTATACGACCCATATTCGCAAACAGGATCATACCCGAAATGATTAAACACTGCGTCCCATAGCAAACTGTTGTTTAATATCTACTCGTACTCTTCTGCATCATTTTGAAAGTTACCATTTGCTGCCATTGTTGAAGTTTTCTTTCAAAGTGAATATGTGTTTGTGTGTGTTATTTGGTATATATACAATAGAGAGGTATAAATAGGCTGGAGTGGTATATGAACGGTTCCCAAGACTTTTAGCGGGAAAAGGGAGCGACCAAAGGCGACAAAATCATACTGTGAATTGAAGATATTTTAAAACTGTTCCTAAAGATAAGGAATTGACTGTCTCCACTTTCCTTTTACCAATTCTTCACTTACCAAGTTCAATGAGTTGATGCAATAACTACTTGTATCTCATGCTTTATGAATAATAAACTTCCAAACTCAATATTTCCAACAATGATTTGGGATCGGGTTTTGACCCGAGGGAATAAGAGTTTGACCGTGACTCGAAGAAAACTTATGTTATGTTTCTTTGAAGTTTAATGTTTTTGTGTTCAAAGAAAACTTATGTTATGTTTCTTTGTTAATCAAGTTATCGATTACTATATTATGATGCTTTGTTAAAAGTCAAACAAAGATTGTCTAACTTGATTGGCATTTGCAAAAGTCAAAGAGTCTCCAAGTGAATTTGGGCAATTCCGGGTAATTACTATCAAAAGATAACTAATAGCCAATCATGATTGTCACTTTGGGTAATTTTTGGTAGTTTTGTGCCTGTACATTCATTTGCATAAGGTCAAACAGGATAGTCAAATTGTGTCATTTTGGGTAATTAATGCCAAAAGATATCGAGTAGCCAAAAGATCAAGATCAGTTAAATTTACAAGCAAACACTTAACCATTCACCATAAAGATGGGGTACATGAGCCACTACAAACCACACAATCTAGCCATAAACACTATACTACTTCAGTGCAAGTACCAAAGAAACCACAACTGCAAAAACACAAAGTGTTGACTTCCAAAAACTGACTTTCTTTAAGGCATTTGTCAACTCTGCCTCCAATTCTTCAATCCTTCTTTGACGATTAACTTCAATTTGAACCTCACGCCTTTGTCTAGGATTCAGTTGGCTATACATCTCAAACAAATGCATATTGTACCAATCACATTCTGTCACAACTCATCATTTCAGGTCATTTCAGGTCATTTCGGGAACTTTGGAAAAACACTATTCATAAATCACTATTCATCAAAACACTATTCATCGTTTTACTATTCATCATTTTTGAGGTTATTTTGATATTCTGAGAAACTTTTTGGGAAATTTACTATTCACTAAACACTATTCATTTCCGGAAAAGTTTTCATCATTCACTTGCATTACTCATTTCGTCGTAAATTTAGTTTACGGGTATTCAAACTCGCGTAACCGGATTGGTTTAGGTGCGAATTCATTTCATTAGTGCTAAGGACACTGCATACGGACTGGAGATAGTCTACATATCATCATAACAGCATTTTCATGTTATACCACTCTCAGGATTTTCAAATTTCCATATTCAGTACATTTAACGTTTTTACGTATACGTAATTATAATAAACGTTAACACCTGGTTTATACACGACGAATATATCTAAATATTCCCACAATGGTCCCGACATATTTTTATATCCATTTTAACATCATAAAACTTATAACATTCAGTTACCCAGTATTTTGGAAATTTATTTTATTTATAACGTACGCGTATGAATATAACGACGGTTTTCGTGAAAACTAAACAATAATCACCCGATCACTCAGTAAATGTACCCAACATATTTTTAACATATTTTCAACATTATTATGACTTTATTTCATCCCGGTAAACTTCGTGAACGTTTATTTCTATTAAAACCGTTACCCGATTTTAACGAATAACACGTAATAACACTTAACGCTACACTAGGACTAATTAGTAACTCAAAACCCATTTGGCTACTCCTTTTCACACCAAAGACCAGCCATGAAACCACCCATTTTAACCTCTTGCATTAACTAAACTTTATTTAACTAATAAACACCTAAAAACCATACTTTACTAAATTATCAAAATCATAACTCACTTTATCTAGCTAAGATCAAAATTTTCTCATCTTCTTCCTTGTTCTTCCTCAAACCCACGACCATAACCAAATACAAAGATCAAACCATTATTTTTGATAAGTTAAAGCTACAAACTTGTTCCTTTTACATGCCTAATCAAGAATCAAGCAACAAAAACACAAGAAATCCAAGCATAATCATCCTATAATCATCTCATTTTATCAAGTAAGTTTTCAACTTTATTTTTTCATGGATCATCTTATTTTTACTTGTATTACATGATTTCCATGCTAAAAACCATGTACAACTAGCTATACCACCACTTATTTTGTCAAAAATGGAACATACAAACCCTAACTTTTTATTTATGAATTCTCTTGCTCTAATAACTTGGTTAGGAGTCCATGGCACCCTAAGAAGGTGTATGGTAGGATTAGATTAGCCATGTGGTGATTACAAGAGGTTTGGTGATGGTAGAAATTAGTTATAAACCTTGGAAACTTGATTTGGAACCTATTTTAGACATGCTGTTCCGTTTTATAAAAATCTGGAAATTCAGTAAACACCAAGGAAACTTTGGCAAAATTTTTAGAAAATACTTTCAAAAACGAATCCGTAGGCGAAAGAACGGATTAAAAAGAGCTTATAACGAAGAAGTTATGATTTTTGCAAGATTGTTGACGAAATGTATTTTCTGGAAATTTGTTTGCTGTTGGACGTTTTTCATGGTACAAAAAGAGACTTTAGACGTAACCCGGAGGAGCCGATCTTTCCAAAATATATTACTATATACTAAGACGTAACCGTGGACATAAAGAACAAGTAAAACGGACAAGTAACGACAAAGATATTCACGTTTGAATATCGGCTAAAACCATTTCTAGTTGACAGCTTTTATATAAATTTGGCGCAAAAACTACGAAGTGCATTTTTAAGCTAAACATGATATCAAGTACCGAGCTTTATAACTAATGTAGTATTAGTTATTACGAGTATGTTTTCATCATTTCAAGGATTACAACCCGAGTATTTCAACGTCAACATGAGAACTTACGTTATATATATATAAGTATATATATTATAACTAGCCATTTATATTTTCTAATAGCAATATTTTTCCAAATTCTTGGATTATATATTTTTGACAACACAAGTGTTTTTACAAAGACTAGAGTGGTATAGAAACATGAGCATTGACATTCATAACATCATTTGGTGATCTAAATGAGAACATTCATCATTCATTATAGGTCGCGGCAGTTAACCGATCATTGTTGTTCACTTCATTTCATATCAGTATCATCACTTAAGGTGAGTCATAGCCCCTACTCTTTTAATTGTTTTATCAACTCTTTGGGGGAGATACATGCTACTACTTGCTTACTTGTACAAATTCACATAACATTTATACTTGGAAACATTATACTTGATTACATTATACTTGATGTCATACATACGTGATTGTGTTATACTTAACTGTGTTATACTAAACTGTGATGGATACATACATACATACTTCCAATGGCCCCAGATTTAGTTCTGGGCACTACCATGGAAACATATATACTTCTTATGGCCCCAGATTAAGGTTCTGGGCACAACCATGGAAGTATACATACTTAGGTGAGGTCTTCGGAGATGAAGTGTAGACTCACTACTAATTGCTAAACTGTTGTTATGAACTTATACATATCTTACTCATACTATACATTGTAGCAGTGGGTTGTGAACACACAGGTTACAAGTCTCTTATGACGGGACTTGCAACTGAGTGGATTTACGATGCCTTTGCTGTGTGAACATTCTTTATAAGCTTTTTCATCTGCATTAAGACAAACTCTATGAACTCACCAACCTTTGTGTTGACACTTTTAAGCATGTTTATCTCAGGTTAGAAAGGCGATAGCAGGTTTGTGGAGCTGAGAGTCTTAGGGCATGCTTTTGGAGACTTTCACTTTTATCATTTTACCATTCGATACACTTTAAAAACTTATGTATCATTCTACTTTGGGATCCTTGTTTTGTAAACTATTACTTTTATCTATTCGAATGGTAACTTTTCAAAAACGTCTCATTTAGAGTTCGTTTTCTATATCTTGTACTTTGTGCCCTGAAGTAGCATCCCAATGACACAGTCTTCCGCTGCGGTATTTTGGGGGTGTTACAGATTGGTACCAGAGCCTTGGTTATAGAGAACTAGGTTTTTTTAGAGTCTAGACTATAACTACATACATGTAGACTCTCCTCCCTATCGCCTTGCACTTTACATACACATACGCTTGCTGGTAATTTATTTTTAGACCTACGCTATTAAATACTTTGTAGAAACCGTTAGAAACTAGACTTCCCAGTGACTTTAACACTTAAGGGAGAATCCTTTGTTCCTTTGTACTAAGCGTGACATTCCCTAGATGCCCATTTAAGCAACGTCTACCACTGAGATATGTGTGCCTGGTGATATGTACACTTGTGAAAGGAAACATTTATAATTGTGGTGGCCAACATAATTATAAGTGCTTCACGACACACGTGGACATATGACTATGCAGATGTAGATCGGTGTTGGCACAACTTAGGAAACAACTGGTAGCACGGTATTATATATGAGGAGGTAGAGGAGCTGCTCAAGACACTAGTAACCCAAGTAACGATGGTGGAAGAACTGGTGGACGTGGAGGTAGAGGAGGTGGTCACGGCGTTGAAAACAATGATAACAACGACGGTGGAAATACTGATTTTGAAGCCATCATCGCTCGACAACTTGAAAACTTTCTCCCCACTATTGTCACTCAAGTTGGCGATCATATGAATAACTTGGCAAACCACGAAAGCGGAATTAACAACACCAATGGTATAGGCCAGAATGGTAATGGCAACAACATCATTAGGACTGGATGTACGTATAAGGAATTTACGTCATGCAAGCCAATTGATTTCGATGGTGTAGGAGGCGCGCTGGTGTATACTCGATGGGTTGAAAAGATGGAGTCGGTGATCGACATTAGTAACTGTGCAGCACATCAAATGGTGAAGTATTCCATGTGCTTACTATCAGGAAAGGCATTGACATGGTGGAATACGCAGATTCAAGCTAGGGGTAGAGCGGCAGCTGTAGGTATGACATGGGATGATTTTAAGGCATTACTGAAGGAGGAATACTGCCCGGACAACGAGATGCAAAAGCTGGAGGATGAACTCTATCATCTCTCTATGATAGGGGCTGGACATGCAGCCTATACGGATCGATTCCATGAATTAGCCAGACTAGTTCCACACCTAGTTACCCCTGAGTCCAAGAGGATCGAGAGGTACATATATGGCCTTGTCCCAGAAATTCGTGGGATTGTAAAAACAACTGAGCCTTCAACAATTCAGAGTGCAATATTGAGAGCAGGGACTCTGACAGATGAGATGGTTAGAAATGGAAGCTTGAGGGACAGTGATAAAAGGAAGGGAACAAGCGAGTCGAACAAGCAGACTGACAACAAAAGGGCAAGGACCTTTGCGGCGACTAATTCGGGTCAGAGAGAGTATTTAGGCCAGCATCCTAAATGTACGAAATGTAACTTTCATCACCAAAAGACTGTGCCCTGCCGTATGTGTGCTAATTGCAGACAGTCTGGTCATTATGCAAACCAGTGTACGAACCAAAAGACATGCTATGAGTGTAACAGCCCGGATCACTTTCGGAACACCTGTCCTAAGTTGAAAAGGAATCTTAACCAAGGGGGCAATCGTCCAAACTTAGCAGCAGCAATTGAAGGGCCACGAGATGAGGCCAATGAGATTCCACCCGCAATTGGCAGAGCTTACTTCTTAGGAAATCCTATCACCCAACATGTCCACGGTAGCACATCGGGTACATTCTCTTGAACAACTATCGTATTTTAGTAGCACTTAAGTCTTAATATAGGACCTATACACAACATTGACTAATCTGAGACCTAGCAGCATTAACCTTAGTCATACTAATAGTAGAAATTTGATTAGTGTAAGCAATTCCAAAGTCGAGCAAATCTTTCAAAAGATCTTTTTCAAGGATGTTGAATCCAGACCTTGATTTTTAGTTTGGTTCTAGTGACTGTTCTTGTTTGATTGGGTTGCGAAAATCAAGCTAAAAGTTAAAGTCATCACTCAAACCGATTTAGCTTAATCTCATGACTGTTCTTGTTTGATTGGGTTGTGGGCTTAAGTGAAAATCGGTTACCTAAAGGATTAACCTAAAGGAGGTCTTTTGAGGACTATGCTCGGGATTGGGAAGGTTTGCCTCATCAAGTCTGACCACGAGAACATACCTAGTTGGATAGGAAACCCACATACGTAAGCTTTGACACACTTAACTGATTAACATTAACTGAACTTCGGGACGAAGTTCTTTTTAGAGGGGAAGACTGTCACAACTCATCATTTCAGGTCATTTCAGGTCATTTCGGGAACTTTGGAAAAACACTATTCATAAATCACTATTCATCAAAACACTATTCATCGTTTTACTATTCATCATTTTTGAGGTTATTTTGATATTCTGAGAAACTTTTTGGGAAATTTACTATTCACTAAACACTATTCATTTCCGGAAAAGTTTTCATCATTCACTTGCATTACTCATTTCGTCGTAAATTTAGTTTACGGGTATTCAAACTCGCGTAACCGGATTGGTTTAGGTGCGAATTCATTTCATTAGTGCTAAGGACACTGCATACGGACTGGAGATAGTCTACATATCATCATAACAGCATTTTCATGTTATACCACTCTCAGGATTTTCAAATTTCCATATTCAGTACATTTAACGTTTTTACGTATACGTAATTATAATAAACGTTAACACCTGGTTTATACACGACGAATATATCTAAATATTCCCACAATGGTCCCGACATATTTTTATATCCATTTTAACATCATAAAACTTATAACATTCAGTTACCCAGTATTTTGGAAATTTATTTTATTTATAACGTACGCGTATGAATATAACGACGGTTTTCGTGAAAACTAAACAATAATCACCCGATCACTCAGTAAATGTACCCAACATATTTTTAACATATTTTCAACATTATTATGACTTTATTTCATCCCGGTAAACTTCGTGAACGTTTATTTCTATTAAAACCGTTACCCGATTTTAACGAATAACACGTAATAACACTTAACGCTACACTAGGACTAATTAGTAACTCAAAACCCATTTGGCTACTCCTTTTCACACCAAAGACCAGCCATGAAACCACCCATTTTAACCTCTTGCATTAACTAAACTTTATTTAACTAATAAACACCTAAAAACCATACTTTACTAAATTATCAAAATCATAACTCACTTTATCTAGCTAAGATCAAAATTTTCTCATCTTCTTCCTTGTTCTTCCTCAAACCCACGACCATAACCAAATACAAAGATCAAACCATTATTTTTGATAAGTTAAAGCTACAAACTTGTTCCTTTTACATGCCTAATCAAGAATCAAGCAACAAAAACACAAGAAATCCAAGCATAATCATCCTATAATCATCTCATTTTATCAAGTAAGTTTTCAACTTTATTTTTTCATGGATCATCTTATTTTTACTTGTATTACATGATTTCCATGCTAAAAACCATGTACAACTAGCTATACCACCACTTATTTTGTCAAAAATGGAACATACAAACCCTAACTTTTTATTTATGAATTCTCTTGCTCTAATAACTTGGTTAGGAGTCCATGGCACCCTAAGAAGGTGTATGGTAGGATTAGATTAGCCATGTGGTGATTACAAGAGGTTTGGTGATGGTAGAAATTAGTTATAAACCTTGGAAACTTGATTTGGAACCTATTTTAGACATGCTGTTCCGTTTTATAAAAATCTGGAAATTCAGTAAACACCAAGGAAACTTTGGCAAAATTTTTAGAAAATACTTTCAAAAACGAATCCGTAGGCGAAAGAACGGATTAAAAAGAGCTTATAACGAAGAAGTTATGATTTTTGCAAGATTGTTGACGAAATGTATTTTCTGGAAATTTGTTTGCTGTTGGACGTTTTTCATGGTACAAAAAGAGACTTTAGACGTAACCCGGAGGAGCCGAGCTTTCCAAAATATATTACTATATACTAAGACGTAACCGTGGACATAAAGAACAAGTAAAACGGACAAGTAACGACAAAGATATTCACGTTTGAATATCGGCTAAAACCATTTCTAGTTGACAGCTTTTATATAAATTTGGCGCAAAAACTACGAAGTGCATTTTTAAGCTAAACATGATATCAAGTACCGAGCTTTATAACTAATGTAGTATTAGTTATTACGAGTATGTTTTCATCATTTCAAGGATTACAACCCGAGTATTTCAACGTCAACATGAGAACTTACGTTATATATATATAAGTATATATATTATAACTAGCCATTTATATTTTCTAATAGCAATATTTTTCCAAATTCTTGGATTATATATTTTTGACAACACAAGTGTTTTTACAAAGACTAGAGTGGTATAGAAACATGAGCATTGACATTCATAACATCATTTGGTGATCTAAATGAGAACATTCATCATTCATTATAGGTCGCGGCAGTTAACCGATCATTGTTGTTCACTTCATTTCATATCAGTATCATCACTTAAGGTGAGTCATAGCCCCTACTCTTTTAATTGTTTTATCAACTCTTTGGGGGAGATACATGCTACTACTTGCTTACTTGTACAAATTCACATAACATTTATACTTGGAAACATTATACTTGATTACATTATACTTGATGTCATACATACGTGATTGTGTTATACTTAACTGTGTTATACTAAACTGTGATGGATACATACATACATACTTCCAATGGCCCCAGATTTAGTTCTGGGCACTACCATGGAAACATATATACTTCTTATGGCCCCAGATTAAGGTTCTGGGCACAACCATGGAAGTATACATACTTAGGTGAGGTCTTCGGAGATGAAGTGTAGACTCACTACTAATTGCTAAACTGTTGTTATGAACTTATACATATCTTACTCATACTATACATTGTAGCAGTGGGTTGTGAACACACAGGTTACAAGTCTCTTATGACGGGACTTGCAACTGAGTGGATTTACGATGCCTTTGCTGTGTGAACATTCTTTATAAGCTTTTTCATCTGCATTAAGACAAACTCTATGAACTCACCAACCTTTGTGTTGACACTTTTAAGCATGTTTATCTCAGGTTAGAAAGGCGATAGCAGGTTTGTGGAGCTGAGAGTCTTAGGGCATGCTTTTGGAGACTTTCACTTTTATCATTTTACCATTCGATACACTTTAAAAACTTATGTATCATTCTACTTTGGGATCCTTGTTTTGTAAACTATTACTTTTATCTATTCGAATGGTAACTTTTCAAAAACGTCTCATTTAGAGTTCGTTTTCTATATCTTGTACTTTGTGCCCTGAAGTAGCATCCCAATGACACAGTCTTCCGCTGCGGTATTTTGGGGGTGTTACACATTCCTCCTCTGGATCATACCAATCAAATTGTTCACATTTCTTTGTACCCGGTTTCTAAAAAAAAAAAAAAAAAAAAAAAAAAAAAAAAAAAAAAAAAAAAAAAAACGTAGTATATTAAACATTAAACTTAATAATCTTTAAACTAAATGTATCTGATAACTTACCCATCGATTTTGGCAGCAAATGAAACGTCGAGCAGGGTTGGATGGTGTCCAAGATGTCACCACCATTGCTGGCCTGTCACATTTGTAGTTATCTGCAAAATGATAAAACGACATGAGTTAGTTTGATTTTGATTTGGGATTTGATATGATTTTTTAGAGTGTGTTAAATTAGGGTTTATGTGAAAGGGACTTGATTTGCACACTTTTAAATTGATTAGGACACTCCATATGTGCATTAAATACTTGTACAGTATTAAACACACTGCTTCAACCGCTTGTACATTGAGTGTGAAAATAACTTTTTTGAGTGTGCAAATCATTAGCCGTATGTATAACAGAAGATCAAAAATTGACGGCCATTAATCCTTATTCGGGTCAATCGGGCCGACCCCGTACCCGAGTTAGCCAAATATTTTCAACCCGAATCACTCGAATAAAAAGGAGAAGGACGTGCGGAAATGAAAAAATCGTACAAAAATGTAATAAATGTTTCATAACGTTTCAGTACAGAGGAAAACATTCAGAAAAGCTTAGAACATATGAAAACGAGCAAAAATTGCCGAAAACATTCAACATGGATGAAATCGGTCGAAAAGGGTCGCAATCGATCGTAGTCAGACTAAAACGGTCTAAATCTGTCAAAATCAGTCGAAAATTATCAACGTCGGTAGAAAACTAGCGACACCATTCAAAATTGATTGAAAACGGTCAAAAAGGGACGAAAAATGTTACAAATGGATTAAAACGTTAAAAAAATACAAAAGGTATAAAATGTTGTATAGTATTTGTCTTATTTAAGGAAATCCAATGCACATGACCCATAACCCATGTTAATTACCCATTGTCGATCACCAATCATGTATTGGTCAATAACATAAGTGACATGCCACTACAACCCAATATTAATGCACATGACCCGTAACCCATGTTAATTACCCAATGATCAACAGTCATGGATGTGACCAGTGATAACCTAATGCATATGACCCATATGATATGTCAAATACCCATTATTGAATGTGACCAGTGACAACCTAATGCATATGACCCATGACCCATGTGAATTAGCCATTATATAACCGGTCATGCATGGGTTACACCGGCTTGGTAGGTGTATAGTAGTTATATATAGTGTGAATTGAATTTTATATGAATTGTATTTGAAGATATTAAAGGCGGTCATGCATGGGTTACACCAGCTTGGTAGGTGTAGCGTATGTCACAGAAACTAATAAGAAGCAAGTATGCAAGGACCTCCCGATCATGTTATCAGGGATCGAGAAAGTTTGAACTCGGTTTGAGCTTGATCACTCGAAAAAGCTCAGTTTATTTGTAACGGTGTGTGTCTTACACAAATTAAAATTGAAATATAATCTAATAATCGAATTCGGTTCACCTTCGGCTCGAAAATCTCGATACCAAGGTTTTCAAGATCGGGATCATATCCTACTTAGGATCGATTTTGTCTTTGCAAGATCGAGATCGCAAGATCGGATCGGGATCTTAAGATCCTACCATAATGCATTTTTTAAGTATCTTTTGTAATATTATACAAATTTATAAATTATTATATACATAAACACAAAATTATATAAATGTTTCATTGAAATGTTGTCCTAAATTATGGTTATGAAATGTATAAGAAGATTATAACATGTTTTTTTTTTCAATTTTACAAAACACAATTCATAATATGTAGTTTTTTAGTTTGCTAGTTCGAGAAAAGTAAGATCGGATCGGAATAGATCCTAAGATCATATGGTCAGGATCGGGTTCCTATACGATCTTAAGCTTTCAGAGATCCTACATAAGATCCGGATCGTTTTTGCTTTGCAGTATCGTAAAATCATAAGATCCTAAGATCAGGATCGGGATCCTGACAACCATGCTCGACATATTTATAATTAACTATTTACATTTAGTACGCTTACATACAAAATATATATATATATATATATATATATATATATATATATATATATATATATATATATATATATATATATATATATATATATATATATATATATATATATATATATATAACATATGCTATATCACTTACAAGCTCGAAAACTCAACAATAACTCGAGTCGAACTTTTATAAGGTTGAGCTCAACTCATTAAATAATTACCACTTCATTTGATAGGCTTGAGTTTGAATACTCCATCCCAAATTTTAACTTTTCCCCAACCCGCTTAAAATTTTCCCCAAATTTCAATTGCCCTCCACCCAAATATTTTCATTGACCCGCCCATGTTTTTCAATACACGTTCCCAATTAATGTCCACAAAATCTAGATCTGGTCTTCTTCTATCTCCTCAACACTCTCCTCACCAATGCCACTGCTCGCACCAACACCACACTCGTACCAAGACCACCGCTAAGGCCCGATCCAATGACATGTTTGGCGGTCCAGTCCGGCTCGGTATTCAGCTCACTATGTTTGTCGGTCCAGTCCGGCTCGGTATTCAGCTCACCGGTTTGGTTGATCCTAATTACTGGCGAGGAACACTCCAACTTCGCCCTGTTCTTGATTGGTACTTTGCTTTTACATGGTTATTGAGCTACGTGGTTCAAGCTCCTTGATTTTGATTTCACTAAAGCTATATGTAATGTGTGCAGATATTAAACCGGGTTGATGATGCTGTCAATGAAGCTTTGAAACAATCTCAAGGTTCATATACCGCCTTGCTGTCTTATAATGACAAGATTTTTTGTGAATACCTGATTACACACTTCTGATGCATTCAGGCATCTTTATCTGGTGCATATCTTAGTCCTTAATTTATTAATACATCATCAGCTTGCAAAACAACTCGAAATGTCTTTCATGACATGTTACCCAGCCCGCCATTTTTATGTGGTATTATCTTTCATTATTTTTGAAAGTGCATTCACATCTGAAATAGTTTTTTATCCTTGAATTCATCTTTAAGATGTTTTTAAGCACCCATTATGCGGGGACTGATTTAAAAACTAGATTGACCATAACCAAACTGGCCAAAAGCAAATGCTACCTTGGAATCTTTACTTTTTTCTAGTTTGAAAAAAATAATCTAAAGTGTATATAGCTTTGGAAGGTTGAATAAAAGTTACAAATAAAAGATGTAGAATCGATTGTAAGAAAGCCTAAAATTGGAAATAGACCAAGATCTGATTATCAAAAAATATAGCTGTTTCTAATCAAGTAGTCGCGTTGGTCTATTTGATTTTTTCAGCTTATCTTTTCCATTTTTAATTGGGTGGTTGGAACAAAGTTACTTGTACCTTTTTAAAACATTCCTAGAGTTTAATCTATACCTTATTTTTAATTGGGTGGTTGGGACAAAGTTACAAGATCTGATATGTGTTTTATTCCTATCATGTTTGTGCAGATAGTTGAACCAGTGGCGCATCAAGCGACTCAAAACCACCAAAGCAGATAGTTGAACCACTGGCGCATCAAGCGACTCAAAACCACCAAAGCAGATAGTTGAATCAGTGGCGAGTCAAGCGACTCAAAACCACCAAAGCAGATAGTTGAATAAGTGGCGAATCAAGCGACTCAAAACCACAAAAACAACAGATATTTGAACTAGTGGTGCCTAACAAACTAGATGCACCTGACAAAAGACAAGACAATAGTGTGTCAGTCAATTGTCAAAAAATAGATGCACCCGTCAACAATATATATAACCACATACCTTTTATAGAGGAAGGTTTTCTAGCATCTAATCAAGAACTTTATTCCAGTATGCTCATCTAGTTCTGTTATGTTGTGAGCTTTGACATGTTCTAGTTCTGCTCTAATCCTGACGTGGTTATTGTTGATATGCAACAGCCTACGTTTTCAAGGCTTTTATATCCAGATGATGAGATTAGATCAGTGGGAGAAAAACTTGTAAGTTTAATTGCAAATTTATTATTATGTTCATTGTTTTGGATTAAAAGTCTTCATGATATTGTTTGAATTACTGCTGATCATGTTTGTGTTAATATTGCTTAGATGGATTTAGTTCTGCTCATAAACTTCAAAGAAGATGTGCAAAAGTAATTACTACTGCTAGTACAAAATTTACTACTGCTAGTACAAAACTTACGACTGCTAGTGAAAGTTGGTACTGCTCAGAGATTAAGACCGCTCGAAATTGCTAGTTGCTTATGGAGAAGACTATAGATACTTAGGAAACTATTGTAAGCCGATTAGGACTCCTTGGTGTATAAAAGGATGTCCAATTTTATATTTGGTTCAGTTATATACATTCCAATTTTATTTTATTTGAATTTGTTTTGATATATATTTGAATTGTTTTGATATATATTGATTTTTTAAATGTAACTAAAAGGTGCATATAGTCACACTTACTAACACTTTGGTCACTATTTGCTTAGTTCATTGTGTGACTAAATATTACAAAAGGCCACGCAAACATAAACTTCATGTGGCCATTGGATGATCAATAGTCCACACAAAATACCCATTTCTTCACTTTAAATAGCATATGGTCACACTTATTTACACTTTTGGCCATTGTTTGCTTAATGGTATGTGACTAAATACCCAAAACAAACATGCTTTGTGTGACTAAATATTACAAAAGGCCACACAAACATAAAATTCATGTGGCCATTGGATGATCAATAGTCACACAAAATACACATTTCTTCACTTTAAACAGCATATGGTCACACTTATTAACACTTTTGGCCACTGTTTGCTTAATGGTATGTGACTAAATACCGAAAACAAACATGCTTTGCATGACTAAATATTACAAAAGGCCACGCAAACATAAACTTCATGTGGCCATAGGATGATCAATAGTCACACAAAATACACATTTCTTCACTTTAAACAGCATATGGTCACACTTATTCACACTTTTGGCCACTTTGTGTTAAATTGTATGTGACTAACTCCAAAAAAATAACACCCATTGTGTGACTAAATCATCACAAACATCACATTTATTGTATATTCATGTGGCCATTGGATTATCAATAGTCACATAAAATACACATTTACTTGAATATATCATCTCAAATGTCACATATATTATATATTTATTTGGCCAAAGGACGAACAATAGTCACTCTCAAAAAAACATTCGTGTGACTATATGGTGTTTACGGTCACTGATAATGACTAATCCAACAAAACTTGTGCCTAATTTGTCACACATATTCGGGGTTTTGGTCACTCTTTTTCGATGGAAAAGGCCACGAACTCAACAATGTGACCATATGCGACTTACGGTGGCAGGACCTTTAGTGACACACAACGAAAAAAACGTGTGTGACTATATGCATATCCTCACACATTTTTGGCGTGACCAATACAACTTTTTGTACCAGTGCATTACTCCATAACACAAGTACTTTACCCATGAGTCCCAATCGTCCCAAAACAATATGTACAAGATATGACTCGACTTAGCAACCATGTAAACAATTAGATAATTAACTAAGGGTTTAAACAAATAACAATAATGCACTAAAGATGAGTGCATACACGGAAGGCTAAGGCGATTTGGTTGCACATTTGGGGTGGATTGTTAGCAAATTCTTCCATTAAGTAAAATGCTTAAAGTTAGAAACGAAAAGATAGGCTCGAAGGGGTGTACTAGGGGTATCGTGTACTAAAAATGAGTACAACGCAAAGGTGTGGGAAAAATTAATTGACTTTACTATTCAAGGTAATTGACTTAAATGGTAATGTAATTATGATACGAGTTTAACACAAGGGTGATCCTAATGCTTCTTATCATGTAGTAAATCCTACTAAACGAATGTAGTCTGACTAGCGGTCTCGGGATGCATCACTAACGCAAGTTCTAGAATCTAAGTACTACCGGTACACTCATAAGCACTAATAATGAATGCTTTTCCTAACAAATCTAAAGGCGAACCTCACATATTTGGGTGGAAAATATTTTTCAGTGGTATGGTTTTTGTGCTAGTCATACAACTCGTATCTATGAGACGCTCATTAAAGCCAAAGCTTCACTCTTAAATGTTGTAAAAAAATTTAAATTTGGCGCTAAAATTGCCCTAACAAGTATTTTTCTCAGTTTTATTACACACCTACTATTGAACAAACAAACTCAAGCATATTTGTATTCTCTAAAGTATCATCATTTACCCTTCCTTTACACTTAAGCTGAACATTGTCCCCAATGTTCAATATAAAGATGTAAAAGAAAATAAGGTAAAAGAATGAAAACAAATACTCGCCTGATTCGTTCGGTGTGGATAGTGTGTCAACAAGGTTAGATCTTCTTCCAAGAAAATGAACTTTGAAAGCTTCCCTCCAAAAATATAAATCATTCTCTTGTCCAATGTAACCTGTTAAACGTGAGAAAACAATCAAGGCAAACCTCGTGTAAAATAGGCGGCAATCCATATATAATAAAAATCCTAGAAAGCAAATTAAGATATAATGATTGTGGAATGAATGTTTGCAGATTTCCTAGAGTTTATAAAACTAAAGAATCAACACAAACTTTATGACTCCGGTATAAACAAAACTCGCAAAATTTTTCAGAATTTTAGTACCTGACGCCGTCAGGTTATAACTCCTAACGCCGTCAAAATGTTCCTGCAAAAATCTCATGTTAAGTTTCCGAAAAATTTCTGGAAAAAAACTTATGCCTTACTTCATGAAAAATCCTGCAAAACATTATTATGACTCGATACAAGCATTTGACTCAAACAATTACTAATACACATGTTCATTTAATATTGTTGTGGTTCATGCTCAATTTCGTTCTTATAAACAAATTTGGGTTTCCCTTACACTTAGATTTTGGAAAATACCTTTATATGTAATTAAGACGAAGTTAAAAAAAATAAAGCATTTTCACAATTTACTTTGAACCATGATTCACAAACAATAAAAATAAAACACGCATACGGAAACAAATAAAATCAAACAAATAAAACAAATAAAACAAATAAAACATGGGTTGCCTCCCAAGAAGCGCTTTTCTTTATTTACGAGTCTTGTAGCTAGACTCAAAGTCATGGGCTATCACGTGACCTCGTCAACGGTCACGGTATCTAGGTCATCCTCGATCTTGGTTTTGTATTTCGGACCTAGTTGCAAGCATTCCTTGTAGAAACCAAATATCTTATTCATAACATAGTCTACTCCTCTACGTCTATCCTCGTCATTCCTATAGTAGACTGCTTGCTTGTGTTCCTTTTCAATGTTTGATAAAAGACGAAATTGTTCAATCTTATAGGGCATTTGGTAAGCTATCTCATCGCTCTCATCTTTGAACCTAACTATCCCTAGAGACGGATCATAATTCATCTTAGAGGCCTCAACAAATGGCTTTCCAAACACTACTTGACTTAAACAACCATCTATTACCGGACGAGTATCATCTACAATCACAAAATCGGTAACATAAGTGAAGTTTCCAACAAAGGCATGTAATCCTTTCACTCTTCCCACAAAGTTACTCATCCAACTCGTGTTGGGCATCATCCTATATCCATGTTGCTTCTTCATTACCCAATTATAATAGGTCCGAGTCATAATGTTTATGGGAGATCTAAGATCGATGTAAGGTTTCCACACATGCATATGCCCAATGTTGCATGGTATGTTGATGTTAGAGGGATCACCCGCTTTGATGAGTGGTGAACCAAGGATCTATGGTGTCTCGGGGTCATCGAATAGATCCTTATGGTATTCCCATTCTTCCTTGGTGGGTAACCTATCGAAGTATTCGTCTACATTTTCTACTTCCTCAACTCTCTCTTTCTTTTTCTCTACAACTTCCTTAATCTCATCTGTGTCACTTTCTTCCTTATTATTGTCAACCGGCTTAATAGTAATACATTGACAAAGTGGATGTGTTTAGATGATGAAGGGTCCTTAATTTGGTTTCCGCTACTAGTGTCCCTAGTGTCCTTCTTTGGTGTAGTTAGCACTTGGTTGTTGAGAGCTTTCAATAAGTTCTCGATTTTATTGGTAATCTCCGCTTGTTGTTGATTGAATTCGGATTCAAACTTAGCTATGCGAGCCTCTTGAGATGCCATAAATTTGGACATCAATCTTTCAAGATTATTGGTACTACCATAGTTGTTGGAAGGATTTTTGTTGAAAGTACGGTTAGAGGTTAGACCGTTTGGTTGGTAATGATTAGGAGGGTTGGAAGAATTGTTTTGAGGCATGTTTTGGTTTTGCTTCTACCTAAGGTTCGGGTGATTTTTCCAAGAGGGGTTGTATGAATCATCGTAAGGGTTTTTCTCGGGTTTGAAAGTGTACCAATTGTCTCCCGCTTCGTAGGTACGCGAGGACGCGTAATCCACAAAAGCTTGTTCGGGGAGTTCCACGCAATCACGAGTTTCGTGGGGAACGCTACATAATTTGCATGAATAAGTGATTTTGTTCACTTGGCTTGAAGGTTTAGGAGCTTCGTTGGATTTCATGAGAAACTTGACTTGTTCTTCAAGTTCCATGATCCTACGGTCGGGAGTGCTTGAATTGTTTGAAGGCAAAGATATTGCCTTGACCGTTTTGTTCAAATCACGGGGATCATTCCAACTTTCGTTGTCATAGAGAGCAAGATCTTCTATGAGTTCCCATGATTCTTCCGCACTTAGATCACGAAGCTTGCCACCAGCCGATTGGTCAATGGTTTGCCTTGTGGAGAGATTGATATGGTCATAGAAAATTTAGACTTGGAGCAAAAAATCTATGCCATGATGAGGGACTTTTTGGAGTAAGTCCTTGAAACAAGTCCATGCTTCATAGAGAGTTTCACCTTGATGTTGTTGGAACATCAAGATATCATTTCTAAGCTTAGTAGTTCTCCCCGGTGGGAAAAATTGAGCAAGGAAACGAGTGGTGAGATCATTCAAAGAGGTGATGGATCCCGCGGGTAAACGCTCAAGCCATTGACTAGCTTGGTCACGTAGAGAGAATTGGAAGAGACGCAATCGGGTCGTCTCTCGAGTTACAACATTAAGGTCTATGGAATCAACGATTTTAAGGAAATCCTTGAGATGTTGATTAGGATCTTCAGAAAGAAGTCCATGGAATGCACATCCGCTTTGCACCAACCGGATGGTGTCGGATCGCAGGGGAGACACATTGGCTCCTTGAGTGAGCTCAATGGTGTTTCGATAGCCTTGGTGGCTAGGACGGGAGTACTCTCCTAAAGTTCGGGGTCTAGGAGGTTGGTTTGGTAGTGGTGGGTTTTGTGGGTGGTTTTGTTGTGGTGGGTTGATGGGATCAAAGAGATTACCACCTTCCATGATGGCGGATGGTAAAGTTACGAACAAAGAAACGAAGAAATAAGATAGACTAAAGAAACCTTTATAAAAAAATCTTAGTAGAAAGGAATCTTGCAAGTAGACCTAATAAAAAGAAATTCTAACCTAGACAAAAACTATTCCTCGGGCTGCGGCGCCAAAAACTTGATGGCGCCGCACACTTTTGCGAAAGTTGAGGAATAAATGTAAAGATAGACATTCCCCGGCAGCGCCGCCAAAAACTTAACGCGTAGAATTGCACCCTCGCAAAATGATGAGGCGAAAAATGAACCACTTTTGAGGGGTCATTTAAGCCCGGAATTGAATTTATTTGATCAAATATTGCCCTAAATCTTTCCTTTTGTGATTTTAGGTACTTTGGGAGTGAAATCTGGAAAAGGAAGCAATTCGGATGTTTTTGGAGCATAAAAGTGAAGAAAACGCCAAAGACTTAATTTTCCAAGCTGGGAACAGTGTGTGACGGCGTCAAGAGCATTTTCCTGACGGCGTCAAGAGTAAATTTCATGACGGCCCAGTACAGAAATGAAGGCGTCACATGGAAGAGCGTCAAGAGTTAAATACGTGACGGCCTTGAAAAGTATAATACATGACGGCGTCAGATGTAGATCAAGGCAGTCCGAGGATTCTTTTGGCGGCGAGATGACGGCGTCACAAGATTGTTCTTGACACCGTCAGCCTCTATTTTCTATATATAGTTTTCTAATTTTCATTCATTAAGAGGAACAAGTTTGGAGAAACCCTAAGGCCGAACCTTATACGAATTTTACAGCTTTTTCAAGGGTTTTTAACCCTTGAACCCTTACATGTGCTATTGAGATAAGTGTTCTTTTAATTCAATCAATATGTCTATGTGTTGGTTGTCTATATCTTGTGCTTGTCTTGATTCCACCATGCTAGGCTAGATTTATCTTGTGTTTGCTTAGATCTAATGAAACCTAGATGTTGATTATGTGTTGATTACTTGTTTATAGATGTATTGGATGAATGACTTCAATGTTAGGCTTAAGAAAACTGGCAGATCTCCAAATGGTAACATGCTTGAACGTCTTAGGAAACATGAACCGATGTGTACTAGGTTTTATTGGTTGTATTTAATGCATGAGTAAATTCTAATGATCCCATGTTAGGAGCTTCTTAGCCGGCTCGACATAGGAGTGAAGTAGGCACTCATAGGATTGGGGAGTTATGTACGCCACCCCATGAATGGTATTAAGGAATACAATCCGTCATCCACACAACTATAACAAGTAATTAACTTCTAAAACATATCTAGGGAGTAGTGAAATCTAAGTAAACACATTTCTCCACTTATTGCTCACAACCTTAGTTTAATTTAGTTTTATTTTCATTTCTAATATTTTATTTTGATTGCATCTTTAGTATTGGATTAGTTGACTAGCAACTAATTCCGCCCAAATCCTTAAAACCCGAGATTTTTACTTGCTTTCTAAAAAATATATAAAATACAAAAATAATCATCTCTCATCTTTAGAACTAGTATTTAGGTTTTCTAATCCTAGCGACACTATTCCTAGCTGAACGATCAATCCCCCGGTACTTGTCACCATAATATACTACAACGATCAGGTACACTGCCTGGTGGGGGTTGTAAGCTTCTCAAGATACCTTGAGAGGTAAAGCCTGGTGCAATCCCTACGCATCAAGTTTTTGGCGCCGCAGCCCGGGGAATAGTTATTGTCTAGGTTAGAATCTCTTTTTATTAGGTCTACTTGCTAGATTCCTTTCTAGTAAGTTTTTATTTTTATTTTTAGGTTTTCTTTAGTCTATCTCATTTCTTTGTGTCTTTGTTCGTAAAAACATTTCAATTGGCTCTTCCATTCACCACTATGGAGAACGCGAATCTGCCAAATTTTTCACCCAATCGACCAAATCCACTACAAAATCTACCCTTTCCACTTCAATATGACATCTTGATGTTTCGACAACGTCATGATGAATCTTTTCCCATTGCATGGACTCATTTCAAATACTTACTACAAAAAGTCCTTCACCATGGTCTTGATTTATTGCCTCTACTTCAATTATTTTACACTCGTATCGACTACGAAACCCAAAAGAGGCTTGACTATGTAACATATGGGGAGTTTTGGGAATATGATGTTAAAGACGCGTGGGAAAACTTTGAGATTCACGCCCAATACAGAAGTGGAACATGAGACCCAAAAAACGTAAGTGTAGACCTATTTTTAATATGGAAGGCTCAATCGAAAAGTTTGCTTGGGGATAAAAAGATTAGAGTCGAGCCACCTAGTTGCGTGTCATGGTTAGGCACTACCATAATACAAGATGAACACATAGGTGATATTGATGTGATGGAAGAGATAGTATAAAATCTAAGCCAACCAAGTACCCAACAAGTCCTACCATCATTTGAGGCACACACACCGCCCGTGACTCATTCGGATGAAGTAGAAACGACTTTAGGAATCCCAATTGAGGTAGAACCTTTGAACCAAACACAACTAGAGGATATAGGTTTGAATACTTATAATGGTAACCTTACTCTTAGTTCTAGGGAAGTTCCTATTTTTGATGAACCGGAGCCTCAACCAAAACCGTTACCTAATCTTCCATCGTTAGATTTGAATTTAGGATCCCATCCACCCATCAAACCATATAGTCCGGGTAGTCTTAGGACAAAGGTAGTCGACTCTAAGCCTTGTGGAGAGGAAGCTGACATAGGAGTGAAACATGACCTTACATACTTACGTCACCCATTCATGATTGATCATAAGAAACATTATGGGTTTAAACCGGGTTTATTAGGTCAGGATGGATCCCCAACTAGTAGTCTCTTGAAGTTGATAGAAAATGATCCCTTTCTAGGAGAAAATCTTAATCCACCCATTGACCCGATTGAATTTGGTAAGGTTAAGATGATAGGAGCACATCACTTTGAGCATATAATTCATCCACCACACTTTCCTCACGAGGCATATTTCCACCCTAAGGGTGTGTATCGTTACTTCCACCCGCACTTAATCATAAGTATAGGGAAAACCTCCCCTATTTCCGTTAAATAAGGGTAGAGTCAGGCTCGTGACTCGAACAAAAACAAGCTCTTCTTGGGAGGCAACCCATGTTTTGTGTGATTTTTATTTTGTTTGTTTGTTATTTGCTTCCGTATGCATGCTTTATTTTTATTGTTGGTAGATCATGTTTCAAAACTAAAATAGTGAAAATACTTTACTTTGTTGTTTGGCCTAGTCTTAACTTCACCCAAAGGTATTTTTGCAAAAGATAAGTGTAAGGGGAAACCCCAAATATGTTTTTAAGAAACAAACCGATCATGATTCTCCACAATATTAAATGAACATGTATATTCGTATTTGTTATAGTGAAATGCTTGTATTGAGTCATAATGAAGTTTTGCATGATTTTCCTGGAAGTAGGACCAAGTTTTTCCAGAAATTTTCCGGAAACTTAACACAAGAATTTCTGCAGGTCACTTCTAACGGCGTCACGAGTTTACTCTTGACGGCGTCACGTGTAAAAACCTGGAAATTTTACCATTTTTGTTTTTCTAACGGAGTTTTAAAGTTTTTGTTGAATTATTAAGTTTTATAATCTCCAGGAAATCTGCAAACTTCATTCCACAAGCATTATATCTTATTTTGTTTTCTAGGATTTAGTAACTTATGTAGATTGCCGCCGATTTTATGCGAGGTTGCTTTGTTTGTTTTCTTAGGATTTACAGGTTATGTATGACAAGAAGATGATTTATATTCTGGAAGGGAAGCTTTGATTGTTTGTTTTCTTGGAGGAAGATTTAACCTAGCCACCTTATTATCCATACCGAGCGAATCAGGGGAGTATTTGATTTCATTCTTTTTACTTTTTCACTTTTACATTATTTACTTGAACATTGGGGACAATGTTCATCTTAAGTGTAAGGGGAGGGTAAAATGATGACACCTTACAGATACACTTTCGCTTGAGTTCGTTTGTTTGCTAGTAGATGTGTAATAAAACTATGATAAATACTTGTTAGTGCAATTTTAGCGCCAAATTTAATTTTTTTTACAACATTTAGGAGTGAAACTTTAGCCACAGCAAGCGTCTCATGGATAGAAGATTGTATGACTAGCACAAAACCGTACTATTCAGAAAAATTTTCCACCCAAATATGTGAGGTTCGCCTTTAGATTTGATAGGAAAAGCATTTACTATTAGTGCTTATGAGTGTACCGGTAGCATTTAGATTCTAGAACTTGCGTTAGTGATGCATCCTGAGACCGTTAGTGAGACTACATTCGTGTAGTAGGATTTACTACATGATAAGAAGCATTAGGATCACCCTTGTGTTAAACCCGTATCATAATTACTTGACCATTTAAGTCATATTACTTGGCTAGTTAAGTCAACTAATTTTTCCCACACCTTAGCGTTGTACTCATTTTTAGTACACGAAACCCCTAGTATACCCCTCTGAGCCTATCTTTTCGTTTCTAACTTTAAGCATTTTACTTAAGGGAAAAATTTGTTACACCCCACTTAAATGTACACCCAAATTGCCTTAGCCTTCCGTGTATGCGCTCATTTTTAGTGCACTATTGTTATTTGTTAAACCCTAAGTTAAGTATCTAATTGATTACATGGTTGCTAAGTCGAGTCATATCCTTGTACATATTATTTTGGGACGATTGGGACTCATGGGTAAAGTACTTATTTTATGGAGTAATGGGGAAGAACATCATTGATTACCCCCGTATGTGCGTTAATCTTAAAAGTGCTCCAAGTGTTTTGATTATCTTAATTCGAGTCATTAGATTAGTTTATTGTAAAGTATGTAAAAATTCAAGTGTAAGGGGAATTTTCATTCCCTATGATGTATTATTTTGGATGATAGGGTAAGAGTGTATCTAAAAAAAAAAAAAAAAAAAAAAAGTTCCAAAAAATAGAAAAAAAAAAAAGAAGAAGAAAAAAAAAATAGGAAAAGAAAAAGAGAAAAAACATACGGACTACCATCCCTTTTTATTCTATGTTCATTTTATGTTCTTGTTATTTTTCATTTATTAGCGTAAGTAGAGTCTAGTCTTGGCTTAGCAACGCCACATTATACATGTAATTAACCAAGATTGTTAACTCGCCACCAGTAAAAACTGCCTATATCCAACAAAATCGTGTATTTCATATCCCTACACCTAACGTTACAACCCTTTAAAAGACCTCTTTGATACTTTATCCTAGGTGCTTACGCCATGTGGTGGAGGTTTGATCCTTTCCCAAGCCTATGGTAATCTATTTTGCTATGATAGGTAGTGAGAGATATCTTCCGTTTCCATATTGTAATTTATACTTTATTACACCCGAGAGATGTGAGTATCTAAACACTATTTGTGAGGTGCTAGTGTATGACCTACGTGCTTGTCTTTGGTCTTTAGTGGAACGATTATTTGTTGTAATTACTTTTATATTAGTGTTAAATGACCCTTAACTTGTATTTTGATTAGAATAAAAGCGCATTTGCTTGAGGACAAGCAAATCTCAAGTGTAAGGGTATATGATGAGGCAAAAAATGAACCACTTTTAAGGGGTCATTTAAGCCCGGAATTGAATTTATTTGATCAAATATTGCCCTAAATCGTTCCATTTGTGATTTTAGGTACTTTGGGAGTGAAATCTGGAAAAGGAAGCAATTCGGACGTTTTTTGAGCATAAAAGTAAAGAAAACGCCAAAGACTTAATTTTCCAAGCTGGGAACAGTGTGTGACGTCGTCAAGAGCATTTTCCAGACGGCGTCAAGAGTAAATTTCATGACGGCCCAGTACAGAAATGAAGACGTCACAAGGAAGAGCGTCAAGAGTTAAATACGTGACGGCCTGGAAAAGTATAATACATGACGGCGTCAGATGTAGATCAAGGCAGTCCGAGGATTCATTTGGCGGCGAGATGACGGCGTCACAAGATTGTTCTTGACGCCGTCAGCTTCTATTTTCTATATATAGTTTTCTAATTTTCATTCATTAAGAGGAACAAGTTTGGAGAAACCTTAAGGCCGAACATTATACGAATTTTACAGCTTTTTCAAGGGTTTTCAGCCCTTGAACCCTTACATGTGCTATTGAGATAAGTGTTCTTTTAATTCAATCAATATGTCTATATCTTGTGCTTGTCTTGATTCCAGCATGCTAGGCTAGATTTATCTTGTGTTTGCTTAGATCTAATGAAACCTAGATGTTGATTATGTGTTGATTACTTGTTTATGGTTGTATTGGATGAATGACTTCAATGTTAGGCTTAAGAAAACTGGCAGACCTCCAAATGGTAACATACTTGAACGTCTTAGGAAACATGAACCGATGTGTACTAGGTTTTATTGGTTGTATTTAATGCATGAGTAAATTCTAATGATCCCATGTTAGGAGCTTCTTAGCCGGCTCGACATAGGAGTGAAGTAGTCACTCATAGGATTGGGGAGTTAAGTACGCCACCCCATGAATGGTATTAAGGAATACAATCCGTCATCCACGCAACTATAACAAGTAATTAACGTGTAAAAGATATCTAGGGAGTAGTGAAATCTAAGTAAACACATTTCTCCACTTATTGCTCACAACCTTAGTTTAATTTAGTTTTATTTTCATTTCTAGTATTTTATTTTGATTGCATCTTTAGTATTGGGTTAGTTGACTAGCAACTAATTCCACCCAAATCCTTAAAACCCGAGATTTTTACTTGCTTTCTAAAAAAATATAAAAAATACAAAAATAATCATCTCTCATCTTTAGAACTAGTATTTAGGTTTTCTAATCCTAGCGACACTATTCCTAGCTGAACGATCAATCCCCCGGTACTTGTCACTATACTATACTACAACGATCAGGTACACTACCTGGTGGGGGTTGTAAGCTTCTCAATATCCCTTGAGAGGTAAAGCCTGGTGCAATCCCTACGCATCACAAAAAGTTTTACCTCTCAAGGGATCTTGAGAAGGTTGCAATCCCCACCAGGCAGTGTACCTGTTCGTTGTAGTATAGTATAGTGACAAGTACCGGGGGATTGATCGTTCAACTCAGGAATAGTGTTCGCTAGGATTAAAAAGTCTACTAAACTAGGTCTAAAGGTGTTGGATGATCCTTTTTGTATTTTTATATTTTTATAAAAGCAGGTAAAATCTCGGGTTTTGAAGGAGTGAGTGGAATTAGTTGCTAGTCAACTAACCCAATTAACTAAAGATACAATCAAAATAAAATAAAATAAAATAAAACTAAAATGTGGTGTAAAAAATAATAAGAGAAAATGTGTTTACTTAGATTTCATTTGTAGGACCTTAGATATCATAACTTTATCACAAATATAGAAGCAAAGATGAAGTAGAGATGGTGACTTGAAAGAATGTATGTGGCGTTGGAATATGAGAGACAAGAGAGAAAGATGAGAACTTTTATTAAAGAAAACACACACACTTACACCCTCAAGCACACTTACAAATGACTAGGTAAGTACCTTATATAGTTAGAGAGAAAGGCCTCATGGGCTTTCTAATGGACTTGGGCTTGGACTTGGTTTACATGAATTATAAAAGGCTTACTAACATAACTCTTAACATATTAGATTACCAAGTCCAATGCGCAACTAACTTAAACTATTACATACTTAACGACACAAAGACAAAGTTCCTAATATGAGAATGACCATCACTTTTCTATATAATTCTTTAATGTTAACAATCTCCCCGTAAGGGGTGGTCATTTGAATGATGCTCCGCGTGATTAGGTCTTCCGTGTTCTTTGTCTTGAACTTTATGTATCGTTGCAGAATAGTCATAAGTCTTTGTTCCTTCATGCTTTGTGATCTTTGATAACTGACTTATCATCGTTCTTTGTTCTTTTGTGATGTGGAGTCATCTGCCTTTCGTCACTTCTGCGTCTGTGGTGGTTGTCCGCCATTCCAACATGCTCATACATCTTAAGTCTTTGTGATACATGCATTTGTTGTTTCCGTTCTTTCACACAGATCTTTGTCACTTTACTTCTGTAGATTCTTTCATATTGCGTAGAATCTTTCTTTGAACCTTTCTTTGCTTTGATCTTTGTGAGAACTTTCCTTTGACTTCGAGATGCAGGTATGAGCATGTGGAATCCTTCTCCATGGAGATGATGTATAGCTGCAGGTAAACAGTTAGCAATAAATCAACCTGTACTTACAGATAAGGAATTAGAGATCATCAACAGCATAGTGTGAAGACTCCTTCTAACCCTTACCAAGGCCGTTCCCATTTCTGATACTCCCGAGAGAGCTTACGAGACCTACTAAGTAGCTCAACGAATGCGTGAGTCGCTGGGGATCACTCCATGACTGTAGACCATTTTGGAACCACCGGGAAGACTAAGCGTAACCTACAAGAGATTACCAAAGTGACCTGCTGTCAGGACTGTTTGATGTTGACCCTGGTAGAAATTTCCATTCAATCATTGAGAATCACTTGTTTGAATTCTCTCATAAATGTTCTGGCAGATTGCTAAGATCTGCGTAGGACTCTTAAGTTTACATCTGGCGTCCTTAATGTTGAAATACCAGTGTAGAAATATCATGTGTTCCTATGAGATCTTTTGATGAATCTCGGGGCTCTAGACTCGATAAGTGCACATTAGGTTTCCTATGCGGAGATTAGGGAGAGGTCTCTTGCTTCAATATCAACCATCTCTAAGAGACAGGTCGATAGATTACACCGGTTCCCCGTGAGAATGAAACAAGCTCTTTTAAGAGAACTTGAGTGGTTAAGAAGGTTTAGTGCAGTGCGTCACTGGGTCCATGACGTCTTGTCTTCAATACCGGTGTCACCTTAGCAACAACCAGTAGCATACGAATTGAACCCGGTGTCTGCCCTAAGGTTGAACATTTGGAGGGCTATTTCTTTTCACCCTTTTTCACATCATTTCTTTTTAATTCTTCAACCCCTTCTTTCTCCTTTCTCATTTTCTCCTTTTTTCAATCATACCTAAGGACTTCTAATTCTAATCTATTGGATTTGTCCTTAGGTAGATCCCTCTAGCTTTGGCGGATCATAGGACGGTTTTCCTAACCTTAGTCACCTTATATCTTCATGACTATCCTATTGTAGCCATAAAACCGTTCATTTGAAAATCTCTCAAAGTGTTTATGATAATAAAACACATTGTTGTTACCACTTTGAGAGTTTTGCATTTCATTTGAAGTACTCCCCCTTCACATGTGCTCATGTATTATTTAAGAAATTTGCACATGCGCGAGGAGTTTGCACTTTTGAATTGATCCACTTTCAATGAACATGACCGATTCGAGACACGCTTACATCACTAGTTAGACTAGCCTGAAATTATTATCCGTCCTGGTAAAGTCCAAAGAAAGTCTCTCGATACGGTACATTCTACTCAGACAAGTCCTATTCGAGATACGCTTACATCACTAGTTAGACTAGCTTGAAATTATTACCCGTCCAGGACAAGTCTTTTCGATTACTCACATTTTAAGTTTCGTCAATTCATTGGTACTATCTGAGTCGAGCTCTTTAGAGATTCAGCCACAATCTTTACACATTTTGACACATTTTAATCATGTCTTCTCCCCCTCAAAAATAGCATACAAAATGTTAATTTTGATAAACTTTTGATTAAAATATGCTTTTTGAGTCTTATGGGGTGATATCAACAAGAACTTTGTTTTCAAGAACGATTAGTTTTCAAGTGCTCTCCCTCAACAAGTGAGTACTTATTCAGGTGAAATATTTGTCTTTTGAGCAGAATTATGAAAATCAGAAAATGTTTGATTAATTCTACTCAAAAGTAAGAAGCCTTCGCTCCTTATCTTTAATAAATTTTAATTTATTAAAAAAAATTTATTATTATTTCTTAATTTTAATTTATTTTAATTTTTTATTTAATTTTAATTTTAAAAAAATATTTTTTTTTCTTTTTTTTTTAATTTTTTTTAGAGAGAAAGATGAGAACTTTTATTAAAGAAAACACACACACTTACACCCTCAAGCACACTTACAAATGACTAGGTAAGTGCCTTATATAGTTAGAGAGAAAGGCCTAATGGGCTTTCTAATGGACTTGGGCTTGGACTTGGTTTACATGAATTATAAAAGGCTTACTAACATAACTCTTAACATATTGGATTACCAAGTCCAATGCCCAACTAACTTAAACTATTACATACTTAACGACACAAAGACAAAGTTCCTAATATGAGAATGACCATCACTTTTCTATATAATTCTTTAATGCTAACATCATTACTCCCTAGATATCTTTTACCGGTTGATTAGCTTGTTACAATTGCATGGATGACGAGTTATATTCTTTAATAATAGTCGTAGGGCCGTGTAAGAAATTCCCGAACTCTATAAGCTCCTACTTCACTCCTATGTCGAGCCGACTAAAAGCTCCTAACATTGGATCACTAGAATTCGCTTATGCATTAAATACAACCACAAATCGTAGTACACCTTCGATCATGTTTCTTAAGACGTTCAAGCAAGTTACCAATTGTACGTCTGCCAGTTTTCTTAAGCCTAACATCGAATACAATCATCCACAACAACTATCAACCAATAATCAACATCTAGGTTTCATTACATCTAAGCAAACACAATAAAAACCTAGCCTAGCATGTTAGAAAGAAGACAAGCATAAGATAGAATCATACAACACATAGACATATCGTATGATTATTGGAAAATTTATGTTCAATTGAACATGGATGGAACAAGGCTTGAAACCCTTATTATTACAGAAAATTCGTCTAGGGTTTTCACAAAGAAGCTCTCCAAAAGTTTCACACTTAACGAATGAAAATTAGAAAACTATATATAGATTTTACATCTTGACGGCGTTACGTTATAGCTTGTGATGCCGTCAACTCGCCACCAAGATAAAATTCGTATTGCCTAGATCCACTTCTGACACCGTCATGTGTAATTCTACTCTGGGCCGTCACATGTATTTTGACCCTGACAGCCTTGGTGACGCCGTCAGGCCAAATTGCCTTGAAAATGTTCTGGGCCGTCATGTGTATTTTCCACATCCACCTCTTTTGCCAATATTGACGCCGTAACTTGCATTGCCTTGACGCCGTCAGGTACTGTTCCCAGCAAGGATTTTGAGACTTTGTCGTTTTCTTCACTTTTTCGCTACAAAAATGTCCAAAATGCTTCCTTTTGTAAATTTCCTCTCAAAATTACCTAAAATGACAAAAGGAACGATTTAGGGCAATAATTGATCAAATAATTACGAATTCGGGCTTAAATGACTACCCAAAAGCGGTACATTTTTTGCCTTATCTGATCCCAAACTTAATCCCAAACAGATTCAGGTACCAACTACCCTCGAATAATCAAAGGCCACCCTTAATTTTGAAAACCCCAAAATATGTAAGTGTATCAACATCAACAATCGAATATATCAGAACTTGAAGCTCTTGATACAATGCTGGAAAAAAACTATAAACCATAATCACACAATAAAGAGTTTTAAGAGAAACAGTCGGCCAGCCGGCCCAATTGCCAATATTTTATTTAATTAAATGATTCAACAAGTACACAAAAGATTACAAGGGTGATTGATATCAGTATGATGGCAATCACGCAAGAACAATAACCAAATAGTTAATGATGGTATGCACCACAAAATAAAAAAGGATTGTTTGAGAGGGAGAGATTAGTGCGCAATATGTGTTTAGAGAGATAAAAGAGATGATTGTGTGTTGGATGATTGTGTGTTGTGTCTTAACCCTGATAACGAGGAGTGTATAAGTAGGAGAGAATGATCCATTTCAACCCTTCACGTTCCATCATTCTTGTTTAGACATAAAACATCAACCAATTAGCAATAGCCTTTCAACGTTTATTCATTCCAGAAACAACCGTAACAAATAAACATAAAATAAGGGTTTATAAATAGATAGGTTACTTAACTTTTCAACTTTATTCGTCTAAGTTACCATACTTTCATTTTGTTCACTTAGGTTACTGAACTTTTGGGAAGCATTCAACATATATATTTTCCGTGTAATCAAAGTAACCCGAATACATTTTTTTAGGTAAGTTAACTAGCATCTGTAACAATTCGCATTTTCAGGTTAACCTTTATTCTCGAAAATTTTACTATTTACTTTTTACTATTCACTTTTACTATTCACATCCAAAATTTTTATTTCATATTCTCGTAAGTTAAACTATTTTAATGATAATCCGAGAATTTGACACTCGCTGGATCATTTCTGCAAAAATCACGAAGCCGTGTCCGAGATTTACTTTAGGTTTAAACGTCATTCCAGCATCCCGATATGTCCATAAAACATTATAAACAATAGAAATATGATTTTCTCTCATTTTAGGACAATTCCAAAAGTTTTGGAATTTTACGTTTTCCAGTTCAGCGTTTTACGTGAATTACGCGTTTTAGAACCGTGTTTCCAGTTTTTAGCAGGGTTTTAGCACCCGATAGAACCTACCACTCATTTTATATTTTATTATGGAGTATATTGATAATTTCTAGCATATTTATAAGTTTCATATTTTTAGGATACCCAATTTTAAGTTTCATGACTTAATAACTTACCGTTAGCGATTACCGGGACCAAAACTCACTCCGTAAGCTAAATAATACGAAGTTTAAGTACCTAGTCACTCCTCCCATCATATGAACGTGTATATGATGATTCACCAAGCCTTGGTGGCTTGGTGATAAGCCTTGGACTTTAGGATACTTGTATATTAAGCAAACTTGGTCACCAAGGGTTCATTAGATCATTACAAGTGTACAACTTGGCCTCCAAGTTTAGGCAACTTCCTAACACCTTCCTAACCTCCTCATCTTCCTATAAATAGCAAGCTCATTCCTTCCTTTCATCTCCATAAAAACGCCACACAACAAATCCCTAGCACCATGATCCTTTGATCTTCAAACTATAAGTTACACATAAGAGTTCAAGGTCTTAGTATTCTCTACCTAGTTCTCAAGTTTGTTTGGTGATTCCATGGTTGAATTAGGAGCTACACAAGGTTACTAGGGCTGAAGTTAATGGGTTTTCACAAGGGTTATATCAAGGCTAGCTAGGGTTACAAGAGTTATGGTGAAGGGTTTACAAGCATAGGTTTAGTGTCCTAGTTCATACTTGACTTCCTTTCTTAAGAGAAAGCCAAAAGTTGTAAGCAAACCCTAACATAATCCTTGCTTGATTATCATTTTCATGCTCTTTGTGTTCCTTTCATGCTATATATGTTCTTGTTATTGTGTTCATGATGTTTAAAAATGGATAAAACAAGTTATTGTATACATATGTTAACTTATGACAAGTAAACAAGCAAACTAGTGGTTTTTTTGGAGAACCATGACCAAAATAGTATAACTATGATATTTGACACTTACTTACTGTTATAAAGGACTTCCAAAGGAAAACATAGCAATTTGAATCACCTAAAACGAGTATACGAGTCAAAAGTTATGGCCATAAGAAGTTAGCGACACCAAAACGCCGAAACTGCCTATACCCTACTGTTTTGCATTCTGCCAATTTGAAAGTCACTCTTCTGGTCCGATTCGTCAAAAAATTAAAACACGAAAGTTGTCCGGAACGACGTTTTCGTTCAGGTACAAAGAAGCTCGAGCCTTGAAAACGCTTTCCGAGTGATAATTTCTTCAAATTCTTAACAGCCCATTTTTAGACCAAAGTAACTATATAATGGTTATAATTAGATGAGACCAAGAGGTCTAATGACCTAAAGCCAAGACCAAAACCATGGATAAAGCCAAGGTTGAGTCTCAAGACCATGGTAACAATGACCAAGGTCACGGCAAAGCCACGGCTAAAGACCATATAACTTTTAAAAATCAAAAAGCTTATATATATATATATATATGTTATCAAATACTACAATAGTAGGGAGCCTCATGTGAGGAGTTCATTAAGTAAGCCGTCGAGATGAGTTGTGGATTTACGAATTAAAGTGTCCTGGCTCCTCGAACATTTACTCCATGACTTCTGAATTATGTCGGCCCGAACGGTAGTAAGAGATTTACAACCTATACATATTTCATAGACCACTTATATTCAACAACTTACACTATATACTAAGTACTACATCATGAACATTATACAAGACATATATAGGCAATTCTTCGTATTCTTAGACGTTACTCCAAACCTAAGTCCAAACATTCTATTATAGGCTGCTCTTAGAGACTTTCGCGATTCGACTACCACTTTCATTTCTCATTACATAAGCTTAAGGTGAGTCATAGCCCCTACTTTTTCATACTTGTTTTAACTCTTTGGGGGAGATACATGCACAACTACTTGCTTACTTGTACAAATACTCTTAAACATTTATACTTGATTGTGTTATACTTGATTGGCATTATACTTGATTGCGTTATACATACTTATTACACTATACTTGCTTAATTTAAATACAAGATTCGTATTTACATGCATACATAATACTCTATTCTGTCGGAGAGGTATTGGTAGTACTCATGGGAAGATTCCCCTACCCTTGTGTCTATGCTTGACCTTGGATGTCGTAGTACTATTTGGGAGATGCCCCCACCATTGCCATATATTCCTGGCCATGGGTGAATATAATCCGGTGTATTATGTAAACTATCTTTAAGCAGTGGGTTGTGAACACACAGGTTACAAGTCTCTTATGGCGGGACTTGTAACTGAGTGGATTCACGATGCCTTTGCTGTGTGAACATTCTTTTAAGGCTTTTCAACTGTTTTAAGACAAACTCTATGAACTCACCAACCATTGTGTTGACACTTTAGCATGTTTATCTCAAGTTAGTAAGGCGATAGCTAGTGAGTGGAACTTAGAGTCAAGCTGCATATTCTGAAGACTTACGCTTTTATCATTTACCATTCAAAACTTTGTATACAATTATGTATCATACTTTGGAATCTCATGTTTGTAACTTTGAATTCATTAATCGAATGGTAACTTTTCAAAACGTCTCATTTAGAGTTCGTTTTCTATAACTTGTACTTTGTATTATGAAGTAGCACCCCTATGACACAGTCTTCCGCTGCGGTATTTTGGGGGTGTTACAGATTGGTATCAGAGCCTTGGTTATAGAGAACTAGGTTGCGTTTAGTGCCTAGACTATAACTACTATATACGTTAAGACTCTCCTCTTTATTTGCCTTACACACAGTACATACACATACGCTTTTTGTTAATTGTTGGTTTAGTATCACGCTGTTAGATGATTTGACTTTAGTATTATAAGGAGCCCCAGAGATTCGTCAAGTCATTAAAAACATGGAGCTCAGTAATAACTAATTATTTAACTTGATCTTGTGACAGTTCTTGTTTGATGAGACACAAGATTTGAGTTAAATAATATTATTGCTTAGCTTTAGTGATTTGATGACTTGATTATCTTACTATCGGCCTCAGAAGGCGGATTTTGTGTCGGAAATTCTTAAGTAGGATGTTTTAGAATCTCCTTATTTAAATGGATTGGGACGCCTCTTCATTTAAATAAAGAAATTGTAAATCACCGAACCATAAGTTTATGAGACCTTACTTACATAAATTTGGACGCTTCTTTATGTAAGTAATGTGTTATAAATAAGTGGGCTTAATTGTAGCCGATACAACTCCTTAACCAGAACCTTAGACGAATCAGAGTGAACACCACTATTTTAGAGATCCTGAAATCCCGAATTCTCTTAGACACACCGTAAGTAGTTAACATCAACTGAACTTCGGGACGAAGTTCTCCTTAAGGGGTAGAGACTGTCACAATTCGCATTTTTAGGTTAACTTTTATTCCCGAAAATTTTACTATTCACTTTTACTATTAACATCCAAAATTTTTATTTCATATTCTCGTAAGTTAAACTATTTTGATGATAATCCGAGAATTTGACACTCGCTGGATCATTTCTGCAAAAATCATGAAGCCGTGTCCGAGATTTACTTTTAGGTTTAAACATCATTCCAGCATCCCGATATGTCCATAAAACATTATAAACAATAGAAATATGATTTTCTCTCATTTTAGGACAATTCCAAAAGTTTTGGAATTTTACGTTTTCCAGTTCAGCGTTTTACGCGAATTACGCGTTTTTGAACCGTGTTTCCAGTTTTTAGCAGGGTTTTAGCACCCGATAGAACCTACCACTCATTTTATATTTTATTATGAAGTATATTGATAATTTCTAGCATATTTATAAGTTTCATATTTTTAGGATACCCGATTTAAAGTTTCATGACTTAATAACTTACCGTTAACGATTACCGGGACCAAAACTCACTCCGTAAGCTAGATAATACGAAGTTTAAGTACCTAGTCACTCCTCCCATCATATGAACGTGTATATGATGATTCACCAAGCCTTGGTGGCTTGGTGATAAGCCTTGGACTTTAGGATACTTGTATATTAAGCAAACTTGGTCACCAAGGGTTCATTAGATCATTACAAGTGTACAACCTGGCCTCCAGGTTTAGGCAACTTCCTAACACCTTCCTAACCTCCTCATCTTCCTATAAATAGCAAGCTCATTCCTTCCTTTCATCTCCATAAAAACGCCACACAACAAATCCCTAGCACCATGATCCTTTGATCTTCAAACTATAAGTTACACATAAGAGTTCAAGGTCTTAGTATTCTCTACCTAGTTCTCAAGTTTGTTTGGTGATTCCATGGTTGAATTAGGAGCTACACAAGGTTACAAGGGCTGAAGTTAATGGGTTTTCACAAGGGTTATATCAAGGCTAGCTAGGGTTACAAGAGTTATGGTGAAGGGTTTACAAGCATAGGTTTAGTGTCCTAGTTCATACTTGACTTCCTTTCTTAAGAGAAAGCCAAAAGTTGTAAGCAAACCCTAACATACTCCTTGCTTGATTATCATTTTCATGCTCTTTGTGTTCCTTTCATGCTATATATGTTCTTGTTATTGTGTTCATGATGTTTAAAAATGGATAAAACAAGTTATTGTATACATATGTTAACTTATGACAAGTAAACAAGCAAACTTGTGGTTTTTATGGAGAACCACGACCAAAATAGTATAACTATGATATTTGACACTTACTTACTGTTATAAAGGACTTCCAAAGGAAAACATAGCAATTTGAATCACCTAAAATGAGTACACGAGTCAAAAGTTATGGCCATAAGAAGTTAGCGACACCAAAACGCCGAAACTGCCTATACCCTACTGTTTTGCATTCTGCCAATTTGAAAGTCACTCTTCTGGTCTGACTCATCAAAAAGTTAAAACACGAAAGTTGTCCGGAACGACGTTTTCGTTCAGGAACAAAGAAGCTCGAGCCTTGAAAACGCTTTCCGAGTGATAATTTCTTCAAATTCTTAACAGCCCATTTTTAGACCAAAGTAACTATATAATGGTTATAATTAGATGAGACCAAGAGGTCTAATGACCTAAAGCCAAGACCAAAACCATGGATAAAGCCAAGGTTGAGTCTCAAGACCATGGTAACAATGACCAAGGTCACGGCAAAGCCACGGCTAAAGACCATATAACTTTTAAAGATCAAAAAGCTTATATATATATGTTATCAAATACTACAATAGTAGGGAGCCTCATGTGAGGAGTTCATTAAGTAAGCCGTCGAGATGAGTTGTGGATTTACGAATTAAAATGTCCTGGCTCCTCGAACGTTTACTCCATGACTTCTGAATTATGTCGGCCCGAACGGTAGTAAGAGATTTACAACCTATACATGTTTCATAGACCACTTATATTCAACAACTTACACTATATACTAAGTACTACATCATGAACATTATGCAAGACATATATAGGCAATTCTTCGTATTCTTAGACGTTACTCCAAACCTAAGTCGCAACATTCTATTATAGGCTGCTCTTAGAGACTTTCGCGATTCGACTACCACTTTCATTTCTCATTACATAAGCTTAAGGTGAGTCATAGCCCCTACTTTTTCATACTTGTTTTAACTCTTTGGGGGAGATACATGCACAACTACTTGCTTACTTGTACAAATACTCTTAAACGTTTATACTTGATTGGCATTATACTTGATTGCGTTATACATACTTGTTACACTATACTTGCTTAATTTAAATACAAGATTCGTATTTACATGCATACATAATACTCTATTCTGTCAGAGAGGTATTGGTAGTACTCATGGGAAGATTCCCCTACCCTTGTGTCTATGCTTGACAATTGTCTGTTTTCATCCGTTTCTGAATATCACAATTGATATTCCTAACATCACAAGTGATATTCTGAACATCACAGAAAATCACTTGTGATTTTAAGAATATCAATTGTGAGTTTCATAAATGTATGAGAACAGACAAAGACATTAGAAAAGGAATGAATACGTATGAAAGTGTAAAAACACGTTTAAAAATAGATGAAAACGTATAAAAACTGTGGAAAATGTATAAAAACTGCTGAAAGCGTATGAAAATGGACAGTAACGTCTGAAAACGGACAAAAGTATATAAAAACGGACGAAACGTATGAAAATGGACAAAAACGTATATAAACGTATGAAAACTAACGAAAACGGATGGAAACATATAAAAACAGACAAAAAACGTATAGAAACGAAAGAAATCGTCTGAAAACAGATGAAAACGTAAAAAAGAATGGACGAAAACGTATATAAACAAACAAAACGTCTAAAAACGTATAAAACTGCCGAAAACGTATGAAAACGGCCGAAAACGTCTGAAAATGGACAAAAATATATAAAAACGGATGAAAATTTATGAAAACGGACAAAAACGTCTGAAAATGGACGAAAACTTACAAAAAAGGATGAAAACGTATGAAAGCTGACGAAAGCGTATAAAAATGGACGAAAACGTCTGAAAACATATGAAAACAGATGAAAACGTCTAAAAGTGGACGAAAACTTAAAAAACAGACGAAAACGTATGAAAACGGATATAAACATATGAAAACGGACAAAAACGTATAAAAAAAATACTCCCTCCGTCCCAAAATTATTGTCCACTTTGAATTTTCAAAGTCAAAATGGTATAACTTTGACCACAAATATATTTTTTTCATTATATAATACTTGATGAAAAATTATACCATTGAAAAGTAGACTTAAAACCCAATCCATTTATATATTTTGCATCAAATATTCTATAACACCCACAAAAATATTTAAAGTCAAAGTTGAAGAAGAAAGATTAAAAAAATCAATATTGGACAATAAATTTGGGACGGACGGAGTAATAAAGTGACAAAAAACATGAATTTATAAATAAAACAACGTGAATTAAGAAAATTATTTTAAAAAAACATGAATTTAAAAAAAAAATAAAAAAAAAATAGTTAAAAAAAGTGAATAAATAAGAAAGATAAAAAGACAAAGAAAAAGGAAAAATAAGACATGTATTTAGATTTTCATATTAAATCTTAGGTTAATCTCCAACATTAAATCAAAATAGATGGATGATAAGAATTTGTCCCTCAGTATGCAACAAAAACTTAGTCACTAAATGAAGTTTTATCTAAAAAAACATATATATCAAATTTGTTACTCCATCCGTCTCAAAATAATAGTCTATATTTCTATTTCGAGATGTTTTAAAATAATTGTCCACTTTTGTTTTTTAGTAAAACTAGAAAACATTGTGGGATAATATTCTATTTGAGTGGTTGAAAATTAAATTGGCTTCACTTTTATTAAAGTTTGTAATTTTTGTCTCTTGACAATTATTTTGAGACGGAGGGAGTAGTTGATATATAGAGAGTAATTAAATTTTTTATCGTTCATAAAAAATAATATAAGTTCAATTTTTAATAAATAACAAAGACAGAATACGTAAAATTGAAGAATTTTTAAAATAATCAATTTACTAGTACAAAAAGAGCTTTCGTTTACGGAGAATCCTAGGGGATCTGTCGGTAAAGAGCAATTAAAAATTCTCGATTGATTTAATAATTTCAAACAAATCCGACAGATATCCGACACAAACATTCCGACCGTATTGAAAAAAAAATTGTTTGAAATTTTGTCACTAAATTAGCATGGTGGGTTTCTTTAACGGGTCTCATTGAAGGATTAGTTTAGATTATAAAAGGAAACATTAAACTTATTATTTTAAAAATCACGTATAATTTAGGTAATTTATATGTTTAACTAAAGTACATTTTATTAGTGGTAAATTACTCCTCGTCTCCAAACGCTTTCTGATTCGCAGATATAGTCCCAAATTCTAAAAAATCACATTTTCGGCTCAACATTTTCTTTTAATCGCACGCTTGGTCCTTTGGTAACACTCGTTAGTTTTTCTCCTTGGCTGCAAGGGCATTATCGTCTTTTTATATTTTCTTCTCAAAATAGCGCAATTATACCGTTAGTCTTTTTATGTCCAACCAACCCCACCCACTCTTTCCCGTCTACATAATCACAATTATTACCCCCATTTTCCCATAATCCCAATTAAAATCGAACTATCCCCAATTAAATTGCCAAGAACCCTAATTATCTTTCAAGAGCACAAATAGATTCATCACCAACTCTTGATATGGTAGAAAATGATAAGGGTAAGGCTGTGATTACTGAGGTTGATGATAAGGATTGGTCGAAAGTGTCCTTGACAAATGAAATCATGGAGTAAATTATTGCTTATTGTGAGGAAATTATTGTTAAATATAGTGCATATGCGAACATAAGCGATGAAATGGTAAATGAGATACTTGAATAGTTAAGAAAAAAACATATAATCAAATGCCTTTGGATTTAATGATGCGTGGTTTTGCAATCTTGCAAAAGGCTTTACCTCTCAAGGGATCACGAGAGGCTTGCAATCTCCACCAGGCAGTGTACCTGACCGTTGTAGTATAGTGTAGTGGCAAGTACTGGGCAATTGATCGTTCTACTTGAGGAATACTGTTCGTTAGGAATAAAACTAATTCTAACTAGGTTTAGAGACGAGGGAAGATTCTTTTTGTATTTTTATAGTTTTATGAAAGCAAATAAAATCTCGAGTTTTGAAGGAGTGGCGGAATTAGTTGATAGCCAACTAACTCAAATTAACTACAAATGCAAATAAAATAAATAAAACGAAAATGAAATATTTGGAGAAACCTTATAATGAGAGAAAATGTATTTACTTAGATTTCATTACACCCTAGCTATCTTTTATTAGTTGATTAACTTGTTACAATCGCATGGATGACATGTTATATTCTTTAATATCATTCGTAGGGCCGTGTATGATTTTCCCTAACTCTATAAGCTTCTATATCTTCCTATGTCGAGCCAACTACTAGCTCCTAACATGGCATCCTTGATAGTTACCTACGCATTAAATACAACCAAATAATTGTAGTACACATCTGATTCATGTTTCTTAAAACGCTCAAGCATGTTACCAATTGGAAGTTTGCCAGATTTCTTAAGGCTAACATCGATATCATTCATCAGTTACAACTAATAACAAATCATTCAACCAACAATCAATAGCTAGGTTTCATAACATCTATGCAAACACAAGAAAAACCTAGCCTAGCATGTTTACGTAAAGACAAGCATAAGATAGAATCAAACAACACATAAACATATGAATGATTAATGGAAAACTTATCTTTAATTAAGCATGAAGGATCCAAGGGTGTAAAACCCTTAAAAATACAGAAAAAAATGTGCTAGGGTTTATCCCTAAGTTCTCCCACAAGTCCTCTCTCCAATGAATGAAAATTAGAAAACTATATATAGGAAACAGGGTCTGACAGCGTCACATTATAAGTCTGACGCCATCAACTTGCTGCCAAAGAAATCCTCGGATTGCCTAGATCCAGATCTGACGCCGTCATGTGTTAATCATCTCTTGCAAATTTCTCGTGACGGCCTTGGTGACGCCGTCACGCTTTAAATCTCAAAACATTCTGGCGCGTCTAGTTATACTTTTTTATCCACCTCTCATCCAAGCCATGATGCCTCACATGCAATACGTGATGCCGTCAGGTACTATTTCCAGCTTGATTTGGAGACTTTGCCGTTTTCTTCACTTTTCGCTCCAAAAACGTCCAAAATGCTTCCTTTTACAGATTTCTTCTCTAAAGTACCTAAAATGACAAAAGGAACGATTTAGAGCAATATTTGATCAAATAATCTCAACTTAGGGCTTAAATGACCACCGAAAAGCAGTACACTTTTCGCTCATCAAATACCCTTACACTTGAGATTTGCTTTTCCTCAAGCAAATGCGCTTTTATTCCAATAAAAATACAAGTTAGGGGTCATTTAACACTAAGATAAAAGTAATTACAACAAATAATCGTTCCACTTTAACCAAAACAAGCACGGAAACTATACACTAGCACCTCACAAATAGTGTTTTGATACTCACATTTCTAGGGTGTAATAAAAGGAAATATCACAAAATGGAAATGGAAAATACCTCTCACTACCTTTCATAGCACATAAATTACCCTTGGATTGGGAAAAGACCAAACTTTAACCTTTTGGCGTAAGCACCTAGGATAAACTATCAAAGAGGTCTTTTACATGGGTTGTAACGTGAGGTGTAGGGATATGATAAACACGGTTTTGTTGGATAAATGCAATCTTTACTGGTGGCGAGTTAATCATCTTGGTTAATTACATATACAATATGGCGTTGCTAAGTCAAGACTTGACTCGACTTAAGCTAATAAATCAAAAATATCAAAAACTTGAAATAAACATAGAATAAAAAGGGATGGTAGTCCGGATGTTTTTCTCTTTTTTTTTCCTTTTATATATTTTTTGATTTTTTTTATACACTCTTACCCTACCATCCAAAATAATACATCGTAGGGAATTTGCATTACCCTTACACTTGAACTTGTACATACTTTACAAATAACTATTCCAATGACTTGAATTAAGATAATTAAAAAACTTGGAGTACTTTTTAGATTAACGCATATAAGGGGGTAATAATCGATTTCTTCCCCATTACTTCATACACTAGTACTTTACCCATGAGTCCCAATCGTCCCAAAACAATATATACAAGATATGACTCGACTTAGCAACCATGTAATCAATTAGATAATTAAATAAGGGTTTAAACAATAATGCACTAAAGATGAGTGCATACAAGGAAGGCTAAGGCAATTTGGGTGCACATTTGGGTGGAGTGTAACAAATTCTTCCTTTAAGTACACTTAAAATTAAAAATGAAAAAGATAGGCTCGAAGGGGTGTACTAGGGGTATCGTGTACTACTAATGAGTACAACGCTAAGGTGTAGGAAAAATTAATTGAGTCTACTAGTCAAGGGTATTGACTTAATTGGTCAAGTAATTATGATACGGGTTTAACACAAGGGTTGTCCTAATGCCTCTTATCATGTAGTAAATCCTACTATACGCATGTAGTCTCACTAGCGGTCTCGGGATGAGTCTTAATGCAAGATAGGGAATCTAAGTGCTACCGGTATAGTCATAAGCTCTAAGGCTTGTCCTAACAAGTCTAGGGGCGAACCTTACTTAGTAGATGGCTGGTACGAGTCCTTAATGCTTCAACTAACGGATGCTAAATAGTGCACTTCTTGGATCGCTGGCGCGTTACTTTCATAACGGATGGTCACTAAGTCATACACTAGTGCTGGCGCGTTAGCCAATTAATCTAATACTCGGATGGTCACTTAACTTTTTGATAAATTTTTGAGTGGTACAGTTTTTTCGTGCTAGTCATACAATCTCCTATCCATGAGATGTTTATTAAGACTAAGGCTTCACTCCTAAATGTTGTAAAAAAATTAAATTTGGTGCTAAAATTGCCTTAACAAGTATTTCTCTTGGTTTTATTACACACCTACCATCAAACTAACAAAAATCAAGTGTAATCGCATTCTCTAAGGTATCATCATTTACCCTCCCCTTACACTTATGTTGAAAATTGTCCCCAATGTTCATTTAATGGATGTAAAGTAAATAAGGTAAAAGAATGAAAGCAAATACTCCCCTGATTCGTTCGATGTGGATAAATCGTTAACATGGTTAAATCCTCCTCCAAGAAAATGAACGTTGAAAGCTTCCCTCCAGAAATATAAATCATTTTCTTGTCTAATATAACTTGTTAAACCTGAGAAAACAAACACGGCAAACCTCGCATAAAATATGCGGCAAAATCTATATATAATAGAATTCTAGAAAAAGGATATAATGCTTGTGGAATGAATGTTTGCAGATTTCCTGGAGTTTATAAAACTAAAGATTTAACAAACACTTTACGACTACGGCAGAAAAACAAAACATGAAAAAATTTCCAGAATTTTACACTTGACGCCGTCATGTGTTAATCCTGACGCCGTCAGAAGTGACCTGCAGAAATTTTTTGGTTAGTTTCTGGAAAATTTTTGGAAAAACTTACGCCTTAACTCTTGGAAATCCTGCAAAACATTCATTATGACTCAATACAAGCATTTGACTCTACAAATACTAATATGTATACCCATATAATATTGTTGTGATTCATGTTCAATCTAAACAAATTTAGATTTCCCTTACACTTATCTTTATATGTAATTAAGACGAAGTTAAAAACAAAATAAAGCATTTTCATAATTTATTTTGAAACATGAGCCACAAACAATAAAAATAAAGAATGCATACGGAAACAAATAAAATCAAACAAACAAACAAATGAAACTTGGGTTGCCTCCCAAGAAGCGCTTCTATTTTTTTATGTGTCTTTTAGCTAGACTCAAAGTCACGGGCTATTACGTGACCTCTTCATTGGTCATGTCCTCTAGGTCATCCTCAATCTTAGTTTTGTATTCCGGACCTAGTTCCAAGCATTCTTTGTAGAAACCGAATATTCTACTCATAACATAGTCTACTCCTCTAACTCGATCCTCATCATTCCTATAGTAGACCGCTTGTTTATGATCTTTCTCAAGATCCGATAGAAGTCGGTATTGTTCTATCTTATATGGCATCTGGTAGGCTACTTCATCGGTCCCTTCCTTGAATCTAACTATCCCTAAAGATGGGTCATAATTCATTTTAGAGAATTCAACAAATAGCTTCCCAAACACTACTTGGGATAAGCAACCATCTATTATCGGACGAATGTCTTCTACGATCACAAAATCAGCAATATATGTGAAATTTCCTACGAAAATGTGCAATCCCTTAACTCTCCCCACAAAATTACTCATCATACACGAGTTAGGGAATAACCTAGGTCCAAGTTGCTCTTTCATTACCCAATTTTAATGGATTCTAGTCATGATTTTTATGGGGGACTCTAGGTTGATATAAGCTTTCCATACACGAACATGCCCAATGTTACATGGTATGTTGATGTTAGTTGGGTCGCCCGTTTTGATGATTGGTGAGCCTAGGAAGTAAGGGGTTTCGAGGTCATCGAATGAATCCCTATGGTATGCACGTTCCTCCTTAGTCGGCAACTTATCGAAGTTGTTTACTAAGTCGTCCATTTCCTTCTCCTTATCACCCTCGGTCTCTCTAACCTCACTCTTAGATTCACTATCAAGTTCAATCCTATCTTCTCCTTCCCTATTCTTATCTATTGGTTTGATAGTGACAACGTTAACAAAGTGGACATGTTTAGATGATGAAGGATACTTAATTGGGACTCCGCTATTTGTGGTTCTATTGTCCTTGTTTGGTGATGTCAACACTTGATTGTTGAGAGCTTTCAACAAGTTGTCAATTTTATTGGTCATCTCCGTTTGTTGTTGATTGAATTCGGACTCAAACTTAGCCAAACGAGCTTCTTGAGATGCCATGAATTTAGACATCAATCCTTCAAAGTTATTGGTACTACCAAAGTCGTTGGGAGTATTGTTGTTAAAAGTACGGTTAGGGGGTGGACCGTTTGATTGGTAACGATTAGGCGGGTTGGAAGAATTGTTTTGGGGTGTGTTTTGGCTTTGCTTCCACCTAAAGTTTGGGTGATTTTTCCATGAGCGGTTTTATGAATCACCGTATGGGTTTGGCTCGGGTTTGAAAGTGTACCACTTATCTCCCGCTCCGTCGGTACACGAGGATGCGTAATCCGTAAAAGCTTGTTCGGGGAGTTCCATGCAATCATGAGTGTCATGGGGACCACTACATAACTCACATGAAGAAGTGATTTTATTCACTTGGATTGAATATTTAGGAGCTTCATAGGATTTCATGAGAAACTTGAGTTGGTCTTCAAGTTCCATGATCCTACGGTCGGGAGT